>CAXKWD010000010.1:17833518-18556859 GCA_964059195.1 Ectobius pallidus
CTAAAATCTGTTTATTATTACTCCCTTGTGACTTGTGTATACATACGTCATTTTCAATATGGATAATGAGGCTAATGGTACAAGGAGTACTGTATATAGGACCACTTCCTATTAATGGTGCAAAAATGGATTACTTTCAACGTCTGTATCCCGTATTGACAGAGAAAAGGTGAAATTTTCTTAATTCTCTTATACGAAGTAACTTAGACAATGTCGGTACTGATGTGTCAGATAATAGCAGTGGTGAAAGACATGAACTAGGAACTGGCCAAAAAAAGTATAGGAAGAAATTTTCTTTGCTTTAAAGATCAGTTGTAACTGGGTTCAATTCAAATAAAATATGTTGTAATATTAAAAATTAACATAAAGAGAGCTATTTTACTATATAACGTCTTTTTTTTTTTCATTCAGAAAGACCTCTTGTTCCAAAGTTTTCTTACAAAAGTGATTTCCTGCGTGGTCTATGGATAGCGTTGCAGACCACTGATCGTCAGGTTCGATCCCCAGATATTTTTGAAACGGATGTCTGAAACGGGGTGCACTCATTCTCATGAGGTCAACTGAGGAGCTTCTTCATGAAGAAATAGAGGCTCCGTTCACGAAAACCGTCAATGATTCCGAATAGTGCCAACTGTGAATGTTAAACGACGCACCGGTTGGATGGTAGGCCCTGTCTCAAGGAAAGTAGCTCACGAATTAGTTATTTTGAAGTATTTATTTTGTTTCTCATGTTGATAATCGTAAAAATACTCTAACAATGTAATTGCATTTATAAAGTCAAGTGTTCCTATAAAATTATAAAATCCGTGGAGGCCCTAAGAATTCCAGGAAGATGAGGCTGCAGATTTTTATGTATTCGGGACGTGAAAGTGGTAAGGTTGTTAGACTTACGCACCGGCCACCTTTACACCCAGGATTGCTCCTGGTACTAATTTCTGTTAGGGCCTTTGTCGACCCCAGAATCATGGTGGCACCAGAAGGATTAGGTAAATTGAAAATCTCAACAACCTCATTGGGGATCAAACCCGCAACCTTCTGGTCTGTAGCGCAGTGCCTCAACCATTACGGCGTACCTCGTCACGGCGCACCTCAATTGTATGTGTACCAGGTTAAAATCAAGATGATATTAAGATATTATAAAATTAGATCATGCATTTACTTACTCGTACGTAGGCTATACGTTTAAAATATACATATTTTTAGTAACTACATTACTTTACGTGCATATTGTGCATTTAATTATTTCTTTGGGAATAGTTATTTTGTGTAAGGTGTTAGTTTTTAAATAAATTGACTACGTTGTATTACGTACGGATATACTAGAATTTAAAGGTGATCGACTTCTAGTAATGTCATGAGGCCATATTAGGCCTCTCATAAAAACTATTTCTTTTTTGAACCGTGGTATGCATGGAAATCTGCATCGGAATTTATTTTACTTTACCTAAATACAGGGGTATTTTAAAATGCTGTTCATTAACTACAACTTTAAGTCTGAACATTACAGTTATGTTTAATAGATTTATAATATGTCTGATGTGCCAAGTTGTGCTTTCGAAATCGTAATTTTGCATATTGATCTGTGCAAAACAAAGCCTAAATTTGCCCGAGGAGTCATGCGTGAGATCCATTAGGTAATATACCTGCGATACATAAGCTTCCGCGGGAAATCATTATGCCCCTGCTCATCCTTTGATGTTCCATTCACTTTATTAAATTGAAGACAGGTGACGACAGGGGCTGTAAACAAAGGCCAGCTGCCCCTATTTCGATGAAAACGATATCAACCAGTACCATGTAAACGGACATAATTGTCAGATACAAGCATTCTGGATGTCATTGCGGTTCCACCACACGGCCTCAAATTTTTATTCAAGCATTCGATTTTTTTTTTTTTTTTTACCAACGTCTACATAATACGTATTTCGCATTGTGCAGTCTCATTAATTTACGTGACTTTCAAAGGCTTTCTTTGGAGAAAAATGCTTTATATAAACCATCTAAAATGTCTGCTTTTCTTTTAATTTTTAGTTTCCTTAATTTCCTCATAGGCCTTCTATATGCAAAGCTATCAAGGATAGATGAATTATGAGCTTCACTTCAGAATAGGGTTTCTTTAGATTACGTAATCCTTCACCATTATTAATTGTGAGAGAATGTATAGATGCGGTGCAAAAACAGGTGACAGATTGAAACTTTCGCAGGGAAGACCGATTCTTTCCTCTAGTTATCTTTTAAGATATTTCTTTTCCTAATGAGAATCATAGAACAGGTAGCAATACTTAGGAGAGGGGATTCGGTATGATTGTTCAGTATGACTCTTTCTGAAAATGCAAAGCAGAATCCTCAAACCACATATGCATGGAATTTGTGGTGGGTTTTAAGGGATGGCCGAAGTTCTCAAGAGTGGTTCTCTAAACTATTTATCCTAGAAACCAGAAATTTTGCACACTTTAATAAAATGTAAAGTATTTTATTTTCATATCTCAGTTTTTTTTTTAAATAATAATTAATTAAATTGAATTTTAAAATCAAAATTGTATTCTAACTTCTGCGACAAATATAAAAATTTGGACTAATTTTTTTATGTGAGATTCTATGATGCTTACTTTACTTACTGATGGTTTTCTGTATTGTTTATACTTTTTGTTTAAAAAAAAAATTACCCATGGAAGGCAAAAATTAAGAAAAGCTAACCTATGATTATACTAAATATTTTTCTTAAAAAGAACTAAGGCTTATTCAGAAAGTCTGATTTTACATTTTATTATAAACGTTGTAAGGAACATTTTGAAAAATTCACAGCTGTATATCTCCTTTTATGGGAGAAGATAGATGTTGAATGTGACCAAATAAAATGGAAATCGAAACTGAGAAAACACGCCAATAAAGTTTGCATGCACTGGCAGTTTAAAATGGTGTCAGCAGCATCTGTTCTATGCGTCTACACTGCATACAACTTTGCATAAGTTTAGCCTACTTTAGATTCAAGGCATGCTTGATATTTTGGCACTAAAATAAAAAATATATAAGTTAATTTTTTACCAGAATGGTTAAGTCAACACTTCTGTCATCCCTAAAGGGATAAAGATAGCTCGTCTATAATTTTCTTATTCTGATCTATGTGTAATGGCGTCTGCCACAGATTCTTTAGACATAGTTTAATAACCGATTTGGACCAAATAGGTATAAATGCATGTACACCCACCGATAGTTAATTCACAAAATGTAACTTGTAGCACGTACGGCTACGTTATGACGCAGATTTCTACTTGTAACGAAGTTTTCAAAACCCATGTGCCTGTAGAAGGAAAGAAGGCGCAGTGCAAGTAGAATGAATAAATTGCGCTTTGTTTAGTAATCACTTGCACTCGCTGTCGTTGTCAGAGAGCTCGTAAAATCTCCCGCCGCCGTCCTTTCCCTCTCCCCTCCCTCTCATTCGCGATCTTGCACACGTATACTACCTGCGAGTGCAGAAAACTTTCTTGATTAAAATATACTTTATACCTTACGTTATCCATTAAATGTATTTGTCACGTACTTCACGTTTTTATTGGTCTCAGAAAAATATAATTTCTCACCAGCGTTTTATTGCATTTCATTGAGTTTACAGCTATGACGGCAGTAAAATTATACTTCAAATTACATTTAAATTAAATTTTAGATTTTCTTTTACCCCACACAATTTCATCTGCCTTTTTCCTTCCCTCTCCTTGCGAATGTGAATAATGTCTATAAAGTACACAAATGTCTGAGCCAGGTCTAAGTAATAAAAGTCTATGACAGAGTTTTCTTACAGACTTTAATAACACCATGCTGCGTTTTCTGAAGCTTATAGGTTAGTAAACCGAGGTAGGGGTCTGCAATATTTAACGGAAAGGGAAGAAGAAGCCTATAAAATATATTTGATGGTGTGAAGACAAGGATGGTTTTCATGGACGTATGGGTCTTTATATGGCTGTATGCTTAATTCTGAATTTTTATTATTTTTCTAACACTACGCACAGTTTTATTTTCACGTGAAATGACTTGAATTATTACCCTAGTAGTAGACGGAGGTGTACAATAAATAATAGAATAAATGCGTGTCACCACAACTATTAGCAAACTATTACAATAAAATATGGTCTATACTATTATTTGGTCGCCTATTCAGCGGGTAATAATGGAAGAAAAACATTTTAACAAGACCAATATTGCGATTATTTAAGAACAACCATTGATAAAGTAAGAAGAACGAATAAGAAGATAAGTCCTTCTAAAAGATAACTTGAACTATTTCTGTAAATAGATATAATCATACTCCCCAATCTGCTAAAAAATAATTTTAATTGTAGGTTCGTTAATGGGCTCAGGAGCTCAGGAGCCCATTAATAGTCAGCTAGGACGAAATTGGATGAAGTATTAAGTTCAAAGTTTGTGTGTGTGTGTGTGTGTGTTCGGGCCAGGTCATTGGTTTTTTACATTATATTCGTATACAGCTTGTGGCATATTTTGTTTTCTTGTTAGTTCAAGGAAAATTTTAAAAATATAAATCATGGATATTACATGTTAGAATGATAAAGCGGTGGATGAATCAGATAGTCACTCCACATTAGTGTATGCATTCCTATATTAATTTTGGAGATGTCAAGAAAAAGATTTTGGAAGAAATCGTATCTGATAATTTATCGTTATTCGGGATTCAGACCCTTGTTTAAACGGATTTGCAATCAGAGGTGGGTTATAACTCGGAGCATTGATATTGAAGAAAAGTTCAAACTTTTTCCTGAACGTTCAGTGCATTTTTTCTTTAAATTCATTGTTTACAATTTAATATATTGTTACAAAATTGTGTAGAAGAGAGGTCTCTTGGACCTTAATTCTGTCATGTAAAGTAAGTATTAAATAAATGAAGCCGATAACTAGACATTAAATAAATTGTTGGAAGTAAAATTGGTATTAATTCGCATGCATTTTTAACAAAATGTAAGTAATGTGTTTAGTCTTCCAAGAATCCATACCGCTCATTATTTCAGCATAATCTATTATAATTGAATAATTTGCTAATTTTAATTTTAAAATATTTACTGTTTGCGCACCAATTATATTAATCTTTTGACCTTCCAAAAATAGCAACCAATCTCTCTGTACCTAAGTTATACGCACATTAAACGATCATCGCTGATAACGACAAATGGCAGAGACAAGTACCACCAAAAATAGGGACTAATGAAAATAGTTGTTTCAAGACTAATCTGTCGTATTTGTTGTTATGATTAAGTTCAGCCTCAATGAACAAATAAAATTAGCTAATGTCGACATAATATTTTATTCTTAAACTATGAATGATAAAACATGCTAATCCTCACAGGGAGAATTGCCATAGTAAACAATGGTCGAATCAGGTAACAGAGTAATAAGTATTAAACAGATATTGAATCAAGTGGACTATATGTGGTTTTTTAGTGTACCGAGGGACCCTATAAAAGTTGTGTTGAATCTCTATGTTTATTTCGTTTTGGATAAATATGTGCTTTCTAATAAATAGTATTTTTTATCATTTTATGGTTTGACAAGATTATTTCAGATCCTTAAACATATAAGGACGACATACCCCTGTCGATGAATATACTTGCTTAAGGGTAAAAGTAGCGTGAAAGCTTATCATTTTATATATACTATAAAGACAACTACTATCTTGATTAGCAAAACTGACCGAAGAATTGACGTCATACGCAATATAAGAGGCTTGTGAAGGCTCTCAACTTTAAATTCATGGATCAACAAAAAACTCATAATAGCTAAGAGAGAAAATTCCTTCCTACGTAGATCATGACGATACAAGCTTCTCCACAATATACTTTTGTTTGAAGTGAACTTTTTTTTAGTGGGAATTAATTTTCTGTATTGTCCATATGTTCCGGAAGGACTGTGAAAAGTGAAATTCATCAGTCAGTTCTGAATCATGACAAGTGTTTGAATCTTTTGAATGGTACGATTAAAAACAAGGTAAAATAGTGATGTCACTTTTAGGAGTGATGATACCTCATTGTAATAAATAATTTTACATAGTCTCTGTATTTGTAAATTATTTTTAAATTAAGTCACGCTCCTGTTTTGATATAAACTTTCCATGATAATTTCTTGCGGATTTAGTACTAAAATTTAAAATATCTTATGTTGTGGTTTTTCTGCTGGGTTCTAAATCATTAATTCAAGACTGGTACATTAGACTCATTTTTATTTATTATTGTCTTATTGAACCCTAGTGTCGAAAAACAGGTCAACTTATACGTTGTTAGGCAAAAACAAGAAAAGAATATTATAAGGACGTAATTCCAACTTTACTTCCTTAACATGTCTTTTAAATGTTGAATATTATTTATTGCTTGTAAATCTTTTGATAAGGAATTGTATACCTTTAAAGGGAACACGAGCTTTCACTGAAATTTGCCAACTTACAGTTTGGCATGTTAAAATTGTCTTATTTTGTGTTACTTCGTTGCGAATGAAGCATTCCTATTATTTAATTTCTTCGTGACATTTGTTCTGCTTATTGGAATCTGAAACAAGAGTATTAGGGTACTTTGTCTTTAGGAATTTACCTTGCAAGGAAACCCCCGTTTTCAGGCGATAGAAGCTAAGCGCTGCTCTTATTACCTGAGAACCGGGTTTCAATTGCATTCTCAATTTGTGAGGACAATATTTCCTAAACCCGCCAAGCTCAAATTATGAGTGAATGGACATGTTTAAAGGTTCTGGCTTTGCAAAATAAATAAATATCCTTATTAATAGGCCTATTACTTTTCTTAAATTATTGCTTAAAAACATATATCTTGCAATTCGTGTATGTTTTATGAAAATATTTGCACAAGCGTTTTACTCTTGTATAATCTCTCTTTTGTCAAACAATTGCAGGGATTGTCATAGTTCGGCCATAAAAGACAGTTTTAATGTTTACTCAAGTTGTATGGGCGATGTATTTTGTTATTTATGCTGCAAGTGATATGTGTTTCTCTATCAGATGTGAAGTTTTATTTTTATAAACGGGAGAGTTTATACACAGATCAAGCTCAATAAAAGCTGCAGACAGGCTGGTTCTAAACACGGCGGGCACCTGTCGTAAAACACCAGAGAACTAGCGCGATATTACTTGAAATTTCTACGATAATCCTGCGACTGAAGTCATTTCACAGGATCTCGAGACTCTGACCTACATTGCAGGTCAGCACGTTCTACTGCAACAAACATTTGTTCCTTCCGCAATCCGAATTCCCTACACGTTGTACTCCTCCTCTGTAAATGGACAACCCGAACTCCCTAAAATTAGGCTTCCAAAACACCTTCAAAAATCCCAACGCCAGCGAAACAGTCGGTGGACGACCAGCTTTAGCGTTTATTTACTATTCTCTTCTTCTTATAGACACAAAAAACTGCTCGAAATGTAAATAAAATTGCTTTTCCTTGCTAGAACACTCCGTGTTTTTATTTTAACTTATTTCATTTTATCTATTCTCTGTCTAAAATTGAGTTCGAATCCGAATTACATTGGACAGTCATATGAATCGAGAATTGCAGAATAGAGAAACACAACAAGGAAAAACAGTAACATGACTAATATTCTTGAAGTTTCGAAAGTAAAGAAACCTTACCCTGAATTACTTCTCATAAAAACGGTTTTAATATATTCTGCTAGAAAGAATAACAGCATGTAGGCTGTGAGTGAAGGTGAATGTTAATAGAGCAGTAAGTTATCAGTTTTCTCATTAACGTTTCATTTTTCTCAATTTTTATTCCTGGCTTCGTTAATTTTTAAGCCTTTTAAAATTTAAAACATAAGCATTTCGTTGCTTATATTTATATAAAATAATTTAAGCATCAATCTTTATTCATAGTCGCTTGTTGAATTTATGCAGAAAGTTTTCGAACTATTAAAACAATTGCAGTAAGTAATATGTATCTGTATCTGTATCTGGTACCCTATGATCCCCAGGTGGGGCGAAGGGGCCTCCAATGGAGGTTTCATTACCTATACTAATTTTTTGATATGCTTATTTTCCGAGAGAGGGTATAGGGACAGGTGGTAAGCCCATCGCCTCGCAACCCCCCTCTGGAAACTAAGTATTTCTTGGACGTGAAAGAGCCGAGAAATTTTGTCCAGAGGCTCTAATTTAGGCTAAGTAATATGTAGATAACGAAAAATGGGAAATAATCAATACAATAATTTTTTCAGTGAAGTAAGGCAGAAAATCTGAAATGATTCCAGTAAAAGTTTTGGTTTAATTATAACCATATAATATAATATTAGTAATTATTGTTATTATTCTACTATTACTATTATTGGCAAGACTGACTAAGCATGAATATTCCATAGACAGAGTAAAATATAAGATTGTCCTATAAATTATATATTTATTCTTGTTGGTATTGGCTCACTTGCTTTTAGTTGTGTATGGAAGTTTCTTAATATTTTTATTGGTATCATAATGTGTGATCATTTCCTTGAGAATTCAGAACAAACAGTCTTGGGTCAGAATTAGATCTATGCCTAATGCCCAAGACCTGTTTCAGTATTATATTTAGGTTCAGAAAGTGGGCAAGATATTGCGCCTTCGTGTAGCAAAACCACGATAATTTGGTTTCGTAGTGTTATAATTTTTGTGATAACATTTTAACAAGTTCTATTCATAAAGTTTTATTTTTATTTTCAATACGTTAATTCCTAGCTTATAAGATGAGTCGGTTAACCATTTTTTCTTTAAATATATCTTTATTATTCTTTTCTGTAATAATATCAATGGCAGGAGTGAAGTTTGTATTAGCCATCCCCATCCTGTAATTCCGTATTGTAAAGTGGACAGAAGAAGTCCTAAATATATTATTCTTAACGCTGTTTTCGGGAAAAAATCTAATAAAACTAATTTATATATATATTTTTTCTTAATTTTGATTTCAATAAACTTAATATGATTATTCCAACGCATATTATAATTTATAATAATATCAAAATATTTTACTTGGATTGATTGTTTTAAATTTGTACATTTACAGAGAATGAGTTCTGACTTTAAGATCTTAAAGAAAAATTGTGTTTTCACGTTTAGTTTCTGTAAATAACTAATCATTAACACAAAACCATGTTTAGGTTAAATAAAGTAAGAATAAGAGTTACATGCATCCTCGCTATCATCTATAGCGAGGTAGCGAGGGCGCCAATGGTGTAAACTCCAGAGGAATATTTGGAATGGGACTAGGTACGTACTTGGTTGCCGAAGACCTGTGTTCGATTCACGCCGAAAACAATTTTTCCTCTACAGATAAGAAAGAAAACTGTGCACACGTACAACAGTAAATATGATGACGAAGTCGATATTTTAATAACAATTTTAATTTTTTTATCTACTTGTGGAGCATACCACTCTATTAAAGATTTTATTTCATATTCTTTAAAATTATTGGAACGTAGTTTATGTGCAATTTTTCTTTTCATTTTTTTTTTTTGTAATCTTCTTCAGGTGCTGATTAATGTTTATATACTGCTGGATTATTAATATATATGAATTCAATTCTTCTTGCTAAATTACTAAATTTCGTTGGCTCTTACTGATTACTAATATATAATAAACCAGAACATTCTAGAACAGGTCTGTCCAAATGGCGGTCTGCGGGCAGAGTTAACTTTTCCAGATGTCTTTCAGTTGACAAGCTGAGAGCTTTTTGTTCTCAGATCACTTTTAAGTATGGAAAAACATAGGTCTACCTTTGTGAAAATTCATTTTCAAATGTGAAGTTTATCACAAATAAGTAAAGTAGGCTACTTACTGAAATTATGAACTAGTAATCTTGCAGATAAGCTTATATTTCTCTAAATAAAATAATATTAGCTAATACTACTTTAACTGAAATGGCAAAATGTTATCTTTATTTGTCTTACTATTTTATAATTGTTTATAAAGTCTGCCAATGATAACTATAACAGTCTTCATGGATTCTTTTTCTACGTGATAGTCAACTGGTTATGTTAATACGAATCAAAATGAAGTAATTTTGGTGCGGCCCCCTAAATTTGGCCATCAATTCCTTTATGGTTGGACAGGTCTTCTGTAGAAAATTAATAGTGTCTACTTAATGGAGGAAAAACCAGTAGGCCTATCTCACTCTTAGGCAGATATAAGTAATGTGCTGGAGTGAGTCAGAGATACTATCTTATTACGTAAAGAATAAACGGATTTCAGTTCATTCCTTCTTCTAGAATGTCATACACACGCGCATTATAAGTAATGTACAGTTCATTCATCAGGTGTATTAAGCTCATAAAATATATTTACATGAAATGGTAAGGTCTTAAAAGAAGTGCAATGAAATCAAAAGGTGGAAGTCTTAAAACACATTTTCAGAGTGTCGTGTTCAGAGAAACACAGTCACAAACAAATGTCGGTTCTGAAAATTTCCTACAGTCAAGTATTCAAGGCAAATTTATCGTTATGTGTACCATTATTTCCTGTGGAGTAGCTTCATGTAATTTTTCAGACTTTTCGAGAGGACGGTGGGTTGGTAGCAATGGGATGATGTGATTTTGTAGCGTATAAAGAGGTAGAGTAGAGTTGGCGTCCGCTGTTTATATCCCCGCACTTCATAACTTCCATTTGGACGTGTTAACTGTGGTGACGGTGTCTTTATTACACATTGCACTCCAAGTGTCGTCTGCTGGACTCCATACCAACGTAACAAACATAAAAACTCAATGCGACCTCGCCACTCAAGAAATCTTTTCCTTCTCTACGTGTAATCTCTGTTTAAAACCTGATTACCATCGAAATCTTGAACCTAGAAGACGTTTTAGAAATGTTTAATGACAGAACATGACGAATTCTTATAATTTTTTTTTAGTTTTCAGTTAAAATGAAATAATTTTATCAAAGATTATGAATACCGTGACATATTATTAAGATGTAATCTCTACTTCGAAAAGCGTACTTTCTCAACAAGCCTTTGTTTGAAGGTGCTGTCCTAAACTATGACTAGTTCCTTAAGCCTCATGACCTCTGTGGAATACGTTATAAGCATTAAGCTAATGATATGATTGCTTCGACCTACTGTTAACACATTTTACTAATGCCTAAGCAATATAATTATAGTAACTACTAAAACAACCAGATAAAATAATAGTTAGGCCTATACTAATATTCACTTATGGTATTGAAGACGTACTGAAACTAAAGAACAAATCAGTTCTTGGTGGTGGCAGGAAAGAAAGCACCACGAAAATTGAAAAATTCAAGAAGTGATATTTTTAATCCTTTAATTATTTATATTCTTTCCCATCACTTATATGGATCGGATTTATTCACAATTTAATTAAAACTGTGAGTAGTTACATGACATGAATGGCCTAGGTTAGTGATAATTTTGTAGTGTCTTGATTTCAAGATCGTAAAATACCAATTTCGTAAATATTTTTTGCAATGCTATCGGTTAATGCATCATATTATACTATACCTATGAAAAAGCTGGTTTATTAAATGTGTTATTTCATACTGATGTAAATCGCAGGGACGATTGCTTGATTCAATTGTTCATTTTTTGTTTTTGTTTCAAAGACTACATTTTTCGATAAGCCTCAATGAGCAAGATGCTCATGTTCGGATACAGATCAATTAATATAAAAATTTAAAAATATATATTAATATTTACAGCCAAGAATCAGATCAACTTAGAGGATGAAGAGCTAACAAACTTCCTGAAACATAGATATCTTAATAATGAGAATGAAATAATGATAACTTATCCAACAAATCACTTAACCTTTTATTGAATGTTTACTGCTAATTCTGTGTGTGAGATTTCATGATGGAGTAGTAGGAGGCTTGGACTATACATGCCTAATAAGTGCTATCTTTGGAGTCAGCAGAGGTAAAATATTTAGGGTTTAGTAATTGTGAATTTTCACTTCTTATTATGTAGTAGTCGTGTGGATCAGGTAAATGTAAGTTTTGACATGTGTGAATAATATGTTAGGAGTATCTTCAATAGTCATAAGCTCATAACATTAAATTCAGGAAATAACAATTCAATTAAGTGGAATGTATTACTTATTTATTCTCACTCTGTCAAAGTTAAACCTTTTTTGGCCGTATCATCCAACTATAGGACATTCTAATATAAACTAAGAACATTATAAAAGAAAAGAATATTCTGTCCGAGGACATATTGTTCACTGGACATACAACGAAGTAAAGAAATTTTTTATTTTATTGATTTATTTTATTATATAGGGATTTGAATATTTTAGTGTTATTTTAAAGACAGTTTGAGAATAAAATTTTCTTTGGTTGATTTCATTAAATAGCAGTGCAGAATGTGCTTGGTAAGGATAGTAGCCACACTGCTCGACCCTAGCTTAGCATCGGAGTCTCCAGGGAGCATCTGAGGTTTCTAATTAAGCCCTCTTTGAAAGTGGATGCCAGCACTTTATTTGGTGTTGATGAGCGTGCTGTATACACAAAGGTTTTGCACACGTTATGCCATAAATTGCCAGGTTCCATGCATTTTTATTAGTAGGGATATAAGATACTTTCATGCCGACACGTTCATTTTCTCATACCATTGGACCAACGAAATATAATTTTAGAGATATTATTAAATCTATATATTACAGAAATACAATTTGTCCTTAATATCAAACACGATTGTATGAATAATGGTTTTCCCCAAAGAAATATCTGATTATAAACGTACTGCTGTTAGTAATTTTGTCGACTGCTATTATTGTGTGTTAGGTATATCGACATTTACTATATAGGTCATTCGATGATAAATTGAACAATTGGCGTTCCATAAAAAGGTACCTTTGAATTCCTGTAATAAATTTGAATCTACTGTTCCTTAAGAGTAAGTTTAACGATGATTAAAAAAATGCAAATAAATTAAAATAAAAGTTAACTCATATTGTGATTTTGACTACTGTAAAATGTGTAAACATTATACATAATATATATATATATATATATATGTATAAATACACTCAATAGAAGAAACGTATAGGTCACACTTAATAATTTTGTACTACCCATTATAAAATATATTGGATTATTGATAAATCTGAAGTATTAATTTAAGTGTAATTGAGTTCGTGATCTAGCATTTATATTACAGGGACGTGTTTAGTAGCAGTAATTATTCATGTACATATTCATTTGTTAATAGCTGAATTACGTTTTACACAGCCACATTTACATTTGCATTACGCAAGACTTTAATGATTATGTTTATTTTCCGGAAGCTTTTAATTACTAAATGCTATGAATTTATAGTATAACTACAGCACACATTTCATGATAGCTCATTGACCAGTGATTTTGTCCCTGGTGTACTTGTCGTATTGCGCTGAAAGAATTCTTCTCACTTTTGGGATTGCGCCACTCCTTGTTAGTGAAAACAAATTTATTTAAAGGGTGCATGCCATTTGCGCAAAACTGCCCGTGGGATACTGTTACATTACCGCAAAAATTCAGGTTACAGTACCGCAAATGATTGTGACAAAGTAATCACACAGCGACTACATAAATTTAGGCAATCTACATCACTGATGATGCTAAATTTCCACCGGTGTTATGGGCTAGTTGTTCATCAAGTGATCCCCGAACGACAAATGGGACTGAGTCTCTCCATAGACATTTTAAAAAACAATTTCATGAATCACATCCATCTGTTCATGTGCTGACTGCAATGCTTAAGGAATTCCAGAGCGAAATATACATCTCTATCACTTCTTTGCCGAAGAGAAAACTTAGGAAACATACCATACAGATATACGCATACAACGTTTCAGTTGGAAAAGTTATTCAGCTGGTACAATATCGTTACTACAGTACGGGACATCGTTACCAGCCACAACAGCTCTAAAGAAAATGAGTGCTATGACGAATCCTTTGGAGAATGCAGTGGACGCCACACTTCTAGTGTAAGGTAAGCCTTAATGCTCATTTGCGCTAATGATATGTCAACTTTTGCGGTACTGTAACCATGCCCATTTGCGTAAATGCAACGTACTTTTGCGTAAAAGTGCTGCACCGTATTTAAACATAAATGCCAGTCTCAGTAAAGTTTACATAGTTTTTAATTGACTATTCGAATCATAGGCCGCTTGTTGGATATTGACCAATAACGTTTAGTAATTCCTCGGACACAGACCAATCACGATCGTTCAACTTATAATATGCTTGCTAGGTAAACAAGGATGCGATTTTATCTGATAAAACGTTGCTTGTTACTGGAAATGTAGGTATCAATTTGCAGTGACTAATACGTCATATTCTGCCAGTGAAGAGAATAAAAGTATTACTTTATACAACATAACTTGTTTGGAAATTTAAATAATGTAAGGAAATGTATTAAAAACACAATTTCGATTCGGTGCAAGCCAGTTTGTATGCTTTTATTTGGCTATGTTAGCTTATCTGAATAAGGTTAACAAGGCCTATATCTCATATCCACCATTGATAGCACTGGTAGCTCGAATCGATTCATCGATTCTTGATTCAAAGTATAGATTTGTTTTTAAATAAGAAAGTAATTATTACTTACGGGTTATTCATGGAATTATGAGATTATGTTTATCGAGAAACTCGATAAACTGGATAAACTCATAATCTCTCGGTGAATTATCTATGATAATATAGCTCATCTTTATTGCTTAGGAAAATCATGGATAATTTTGATAATTAATTACAAGTTTGATGAGAATCCAATATCCAGGGAACAGGGAACATTTAAATCTATGATTTCAAAATATCCGTTCAAGAGCTTCACTTGTAAAAAAAATATGTAGAATAAATATATATTTGTATGTAACTACTACGAATGTTTCTGTACGGAATACATGTCCAAATTATCGTTTCGCCTGCTGCCTCAGACATTAGCTTTCCACTTATATAGTAAAGCAGAATTTTCGCTGCTAATTACATCAAAAACTATTTTATGACAATAAATAATACCCTAAGGTTCCTTGGGAGAGGCTCCCGAGCAATTCGATGTAGACACATGGAGATGGTATGGTTATCTGCGCACGCTCAGAGGCCGTCTTTATCTTCAGGAATGCTGCTGGTATTTATTTCTATTAGAAGCTGAGTCGACACTAGGGCCATATTATCACTGTTGACGTCGGGAATCGAACACAGGATTTTACAGTTTGTTGCAAAGTGTTTCAACATCTGAACCAAATCGTGTCCATTTCTTTTATGATAACATGGGAATCATCAAATTTATTTCGGATATATTTTTTAAATAGTCTATACAGTATTAAAAAATCGTATAAATTATGTCCAGCAATGTAATTTTAAGTTAAATTCAACATTTCCTGCAACAAATAACATGGGCGTTCTGACTGCCAGACCATAGTACAATTATTGAATTTATTCTCGCGTGTTTTGTTGTTCTGTAACGAACTTGTTATGTTCGTTTTGATTGGAAGCCGCGTTAAATAAATGCATTAATGATGACTGACAACAGCAATTTATCATTTGCTGCGATGGTAAAAACAACTATTTCCACATTTATGTCGCGTTATGGTGTTCTGTAAATTTCTTCTGAAAACTATATGTAGACTGCAACACAGATCCAATATGCAATAATATAATTAAAAGTAAAGCTATCAGCTATTAAATTTGCCCAGTATCTAGTCATTAAAGCAAGCACAGTGTGTCCGAGAAATCAGTCCAAATGTATATTGACAAAAAAGGTAATTAAAAATGTTGAGATTATTTTATGCTGTAAAGTGCATCTGTTGCAATTCTATGTCCACAGTTCATTTTCAAATCAACTGTGGACATAGAATCACAATTGTAATTTCTTGTAATATGATAAACAAGCTTAGGCTTTATTAGCCGGACACACAGCTTTCTACATAATAGGGGATGAAAATTTGGAAAGAATATGAATTAAAAATGGATAAGTGTGGGTCTAAATTAAAATAATTTACATTTCAATTACAAGAATCTTATCAAATATGATAAATCACAAAAATCTAATCCAATCCCTTCAAACCTTCTTAAACCTTGACACTAATAAATTACACAACATCCCTCTTTCAGCAGTGTTATCGTCTCGTTGTGAGAGGGAACAATCAGCTCCGCTTGTAATTACTACAAATTTAAGTTCCACAGCATTAACAGCAGCGGCTAGATGACAAGCTATGTAGATATCTCTGTTGCTGTGAACTGCCACACAACAGGGCTTTAAGATTTTAATTAATAAAGTAACATGCTTGGAAGTAAGAATTCTTAGTTTTTTTTTTTTTTTTTTTTAAATATAATTCTTACAAAAAAAGTATCTTAATCAAGAATTGCAACACTCGTGGTGCCGCAGAATTAATTTCTTTTGTTCGACCATACTACAATATGCTTATTACATGTGATGTAACAAAACATAGGGCTATCCTTTATGGTACAGAATTTCATTATAAACTGTTGTGGTATCGATTAATATCGTACATAGAACAATCTTGAAGCCTTAAAAGGAGCTATTCAAACTGTAAATTAGATAACCTGCATTTAAAATAAAATCAATTCTGTTCCTGTGAATTTTAATATTATATTAAGTTGAGTTCATTTCATGTGTTTTAAAGTTCGATGTTTTGAGGTTAAAACGCCAAGAGAGGCTTTGAGTTTCCTGCACACCGAAACCTCCCATCTATCGTAAAAGATACTCAGCTGATCGCCGAGGTTAGCCGACTCGTTTGTTTGATGAATCTAAAAACTCAAAACTTAAACATTTAACTATTATGGAATAATAACGAATAGAAGCAGTCGTATGTAATTTGCCTAATTACGGTAATTAAGATTCTGTTATGAAAATTATAAAACGAGTGCAGCGCACAACATACTCATATATTAATAAATCACATAATAGGCTCGTTGCGTAAGCTTAATGTACTATTTTTTTACAATTTCAGAGGCATTAAAATACAATGTAAACAATATGAAATGAATATGTTAAAATATGTAAATTAAGTTAAGTATATTTCCCTAACTCGGTGCAATTACTATTTTAAGTAGAAATGCGGAATAGTATTAGGTTTAAAAGTGTCTTCAATCGCTATAAACATAATACTGAAAGATTACAAAATTTCAATAGCTAAGCGTCAAAACAAGAAATAGCCTTTGTATTTTCTTATAAATCCTAATATGTAAATTATATGAGAAGGAAATGTTGAAAATATAAGAAGGATAGTGTTGGGTTTCTTGACCACCTTAACAATAATAAAACGGGTTGTTGCTCTGCTCGTTTGACTGGTAACCTTGGCACGGATACCGTACCAGCAAGGTGGAAATCCCAATGTATCATAAAACTTCATCTATGTAATACCACGAGGCGTATTGTCGTCAGTAGACCTCCCTTGAGAGACTCTTCTGCTTGTCCACTGCTATTCCCGTAGGACCAATAACCTGGGAACTTTACCCTCTAGCCATCCAGAAACTTATATGAAACAAGGCAAGGGGATAAAACGGCTATTGACATTTTTTGTAAGATTGCATGCGGTGCAGACAGGAGCTTTGCTGTGTAGAATCCTTCAAGTCTGAATTACAGAGCAGTGTTTATGCGTTTTCTTCGCCCTATTTCTCCTCCACGATTACAGCACAAAAATTAATGTAAAAAAGTACATACCGCTTTGAAACTATTCGTTTAGAAGTTCGGTATCAGTAGCATTATAAGAATTTGTCAGTAAAAGTAAAAAGTAGAACATTGTGTTTGTGAACTAAATACATTGGAATTGAATGAATCTCAGTATTCCAGTGGTCGTATTTCATTCATTTCGTCGATGTTTAGAATTAAATTATTGTTATAAAGGTAAAGGATTATTTATGCTGTGAATTCCTTGCATGATAAAATCACTTTAGAACGTGCCTCTTTTTTGTTTATAATAGCAAATAAATAGTTTTTTTTATTGCTATTGAATGCTAAATTATTGCTGTATGTACCCAAAAATCAAATTATCATCATTCTTGAAAATTTCCCATTTTCACTTTACTAAATTTTACCACAGAGAGGTAATAATTACTTAGGATGCAAGTTATTAGTGAGGGTTAGGTGCAAGTGGTGATTTCGTGAAACGAGGCGTTTGCGAAAGTCTAACGTGAATAGTGTTCCTTTTTCTTAACAAATTATTCCAAATTCATTCCACGAGCATGAAAAAAAAGGCCATCAATTTTAACACAGTAATATAATACTTTGTAAATTACTCATTTACGAAAATATTCCATTGAAAATAACTTGATTCTGCAGTTTCTAAGTTGAAATCGTGTAGTCTAAGCAATTTGTTTCCAAAAAATATTTACCTATCTCACATTGGTAATTTCAAAAAGTCATTAGTAATATTAAGCTAACATAAATTAAACAATTTGGGTCTCTACGTAGGACTTAAATAATTTTGTTTAGCAATGCTGCGAAATAAATACGCCTAGAGGTATATTTGTTTTTTTGCTCCGAATACCAGATCTACGTAAAGTCAAACACCTTTACGAATTCTCGTAGAAAAACCCAATTCAAATTAACATATCATTACTATAAATACTCAAATAACTTCTAGCTGTTCGGTACCATAAATAGAACCTAGCAAAGCAGATATCCTTCTTGTCTAATTTATTTATGTGCACTCACATAACGTGTTTTATTTTCTGTTCGTTTATTTAAATCTGCTCAATAAATATGATGCTTGTTTTGATTTAAAAATAGATATTCTTGTATTTATAATAATTCTCATTGTGATAAAGTATCAAATATTTCCTTTAAACCCGGAAGAAAATTTAAAAATCTGAGCTCCCCCAAATGAAATAGGCCTACCTAAGTGATAAAGTGAATGATTGTTGTTTAAATAAGCGACTGATTATTATTATTATTATTATTATTATTATTATTCCACGAAAGAAATATAGATAATTCTTTTCAAATCTGATATTCTCTTTACATGCGGCCTATCATTCTCATTCTGGGTGTGCATTTACGTTTGTTTGATCCGCTTAGTTGGCATATATGGCTTTATTCCGCAACAAACTAGGAAATTTAATTGTAAAAGGAAGTGTTAATGTGAATATGTTATGAAGACAGTGGCGTCATATTTTATCTTCTGGAGGAACTGCATAATTATATAGATAACTTTTAGATTAATAATTCACATTTTTAGCTAATGTTCAATTATTTCTGTAATAATTATTCCTTTAAAAATCAATATGAAATTTTTATATCACCCTTCTAACTTTGAATCCACTGTATTATGTGTTTCATGCTGCTAAATCCACTCCGAGAGAATCGGAGACATTTCGAGAATTCTTATTGGCAGGTATGTAAACAGCGGAGAATAATATTTTGCAAAGGAAATTGTAAAAAATAAAATAAAAAATTAAACACCAATGCGCGAGTATAATAAAGAGATTTCTTTCGGAGCATGCAGGTATAGGTTAATAGGCATTCAGCATACTTTGAGTAGAAGTACACAATAAAGGTCTTGTGACTTGATTTACAGGAATTTTAAGAACGTCTTACCCTATTCTGGAAACATGTAGTTCCGTGCCAATGTCATACTATGCTTTCATTTACTAATGAACTATATAATTTTTATTATTATTATTATTATTATTATTTATTATACAGAAAGTATACTGTGTAGTAAAATATACACCGTGGTGATTTACAATTTTAATATGTCAGATTAACTTATTATTGCTCATATAAGAACACTGCATAACGTAACTGTGTACATCTTAGAATTTTCTAAAAGCGGTATCTTGTTGTAAACTTTAACTAATTTCGGTTTATGCTCGTTGACAAAGAAAGGATTGTGATTTCAATCTAGAATTCGAACTGCTCGACCATAATACTTTTTTCATTATGCGTTACTCAATTCTAATCGAAGCGTGTAACGGATTTCTTTATTTTTTGTACGTGAGAAAATAAAATATACCTGTAATTACTGGACAGTATTACAATTAGGTCTACTGTTGTGAGAAGAAGTCTGACAGTGCATCCCGTAATTACTTTTATTTATTTAAAAACTGTTTTATTTTGTATTTTCTGTAGTGTGAAGATATCTACTAATGTTTTCTAAGGTTATATAAAACGTTTCCAGTAGGTACATTAGTGACGTGGTTTAATTTGTTCATGTGTCGCATTCCTTCCTTTCCGCCTACTTAAAATCATGCATTTATATGAATAGAGGAGATGACCTCAGTTATAATTGGGTCAAGTGAGTGTTAAATAGAGCGAGGAATGTTGCATCCATTCTTGGCATCTATAAAAAATATAATTACACATATTGAGTTCATTGACCTTAATGAGTGCTCATGTAGATAGTTGTGGGATAGTCACTATTAATGGATTAACCTATCGGAGTCATCTTCAAACGCTAACCTTTGTGATTTGGGGGCGCGTCTTGTGAAGTAAATTGAACAAAACTTCCTGCAACTTCTTCTTGGAATTCCTAACGAAGTTTTTTTTTAAAATAACTTTGATTTTAATTCAACTATTCTGATAACAATACAATGACTTGGATTCGCATTCGGGAGATCCCAGGTTAAAATTCCGTGTCCCGTCAATTTGATTTTTTTTTTTAATGATTTCCCCAGTCGTAAAGGCAAATGCCGAATTGAATATTTATTTACCAATGACTCATCCTCGCAATATATTTTCATCCTGTTTCATATTCATTGAAATTAATACCAGTTGATATTTAGTGACGCCATAAATAACACTTAACAGTATAAAATAGTTGAGCCCCAATAGTTGCATGGGCTACTGGTATAGACCTGAACTCCTGATATGACCTCGATGCTCAAAGAAGTATAAAGCTGAATTAGAAAATACTATAATGAGGTATATGTAAGGACCTTTCTAAACTGGGTCACTTGTGACGGTCACCGGTTTTTGCAGTGAACACACCTGGGTCACTTGTGACGGTCACCGCTAGTATTGCCAATAGTAGCTACATGGTCAAACGATTTGTAATCGCTTTTGACATCCCAAAGGGTAGGTCGACATTCTACTTCACTTACAAAATGTTCAGTATTAATCAAATATAAACTCATGGCTGGATAACTAGTTTCGCTGAGCTAAATTATGCAACTGAATTGTTGCACTGTTGACAATCATAATAAAAGTGACTGTGTGGTGACCGTCACAAGTGACCCAGTGTAAATGCACCAATTTAAACCAATGCTTTTTCACAAGTGACCGTCACAAGTGTTCGGAAAAGACACTGCAGCGTCACTTGTGTTTGGGTGGGTCACCGCGGTGACCAAGTGTGAATACTCCCATTTAAACCAATGCTTCTTCGCCGGTGACCGTCTAAACTAAACTAAACTCCGTGGCGCGACATCCCCGAAGGGACAAGGCCTACCACCCGACCTCTGCGTCATCTACCTATAGGCGGATGGCAGGATTGGGGGGCATGTGGTCAGTATGCCGACACCCACGGCCGTTAATGGTGGTTTCCATGACCGGAGCCGCTACTTCTCTATCAAGTAGCTCCTCAGTTTGAATCACGAGGCTGAGTGCACCCCTACCAGACCTCCCTACCCCAGAAAAATCCGAGGAGGTACCGGGGATCGAACCCGGGCCGACTGATCCGTAGTCAGCGACGCTAACCACGAAACCACGCCGGCGGTCCGGTGACCGTCACAAGTGACCAAATATGAAAAGGCTCTAAGTCATGTAATTTATCACAGTGAACATCGTGACACATGCGAAGTTATTATGGTTTTCATAATTTTATAGATTTGGGGATATTCAGATTTTATTTTTATTATCTTGTAATGTTTAAGAGGTTTAATTTATTGTTAGAACGGGTACTTTTTGTTATGAATTTATTGTATTATTATCATGAAATTTGTTTAATTATACAAATTTATGTAACAATTTACCTAAGAGTAGGGTTGATTGGAGGGCTCATGTAAGTTCGGCAATGAACCTCAAGGTTCCATAAAATAGATAATATTCCTTTAGCTTGCTTAGGAATTGTCTACTGCCATTGACTATGAAAGTAAACTATTTAGCTCATAAATTAGTGACCAATCCGGTATAAGACTTGGAATTTTAACCAAAGCAAGTGTCTATCGTAATAATTTTGTCTTCGTAATTCCATCAATTTAATTTTAACGCACCTATGTTTCACTTCTTTTTATATTGGCTCACAAGGACTGAACACTTAAACATGTTTATTAGGATAGACTCTTTGATTAAAAAAAAAAATAATAATAATAATAATAATAATAAAAACAGAGATTGGGTGTAGGCCTATTATAAGCTGCATATGAGCCAGGGGAGATATGAGAATAACATATAATTGTATGTGTGACCATTTTAAATCTCGTATATTAATAAATACATTATTAACAACACAATATTATAAGTTATGGGAAGAAGGTTGATCTAGAAAATTAAATAACTCATGAAAAGTCGCACGAAGCGCGACTTTCGCCGTTGGCGGAACGATCTATATATTATAATATTTAAATTGATTTTCTCGCAGTTAGAATGACACAGCTAGCGATGTGTGTTGTTTACTTTCCTGATTTTAATTACTTATTATATGCTTAATTCTCTTAGCTTTCGCGAAGAAGTCGCAATAACCTCGAGGTCCGAATTCTCGCAAGATAAATTTATGGATAAAATCCAGTTTTCACACTATTCATTATATCACTTATGACTGTTCCATTCATACGCCGCGTTTTTTATTGACCAATACCGTTTAGCATTTCCTCGGATATAGACCAATCACGATCGTTTATCTTATAAAATTAATACGAGGGTGCTATTTTATCTGATAAAACTTGGAACTGTAAGTATCAACGTTCAGTGACTAATACGTCACATGCTGCCAGTGAACACAATAAAAACACATTATTTTATACAACATAATTTGTTTCTAAACTGAAATAATATAGATGTACATTGATAAAAACACAATTTCGATTCAGTTCAAGCCAGTTCGTGTGCTTTTATTCCGTTCTGCTGTTAGCTTACCTGAATTATGTCTTATAGCCTATGCACCACTGGTAGCATTGGTCACAACATAACTCAGTCGATTCACGGATTTTTAATTCATAGTATGCCGAGATTTCGCAGCTGTTAGTTTTGTTTTTGTATAGCAAAGTAATTATTATTTGTATAATCCGTTACATTTTTATTCATGAAATAGTCTTCATTAATCCAACTCGAACTTACGAGTTTCATCAGATAAATTCGCTCCTGCTTCGTAGTCGCGAATCTATCGCTAAGCTCGTACACTATCGTGGGATTTCCTATGAAAAAAAAGTCCTTATTTCCAGCGAAAAGTGATTATATATTTCCAGGTTGTTAATCTTGGACATTGTGATATTATTGACTAAGTGTATAGGCCTATATATGTATAGGCTATATACTTAGATTTGTGTGGCAGTAATCAATTTCTTGCCCCGTAGCCATCTATATTGTGAATTTCAGAATGTTTTGGTGCAGTTCTGCTTTAAGTTAATTTGTGGAATTATGCACGGTTTCCATTAGTCAGCTATCGTCATCTACGAAAACCACACAAAAACCATGTTTCTGTGTAATACTTTATGCTTATTATAGTTATTTTACATCATATTTTACACCCCATTTTTTATTATTAAGATTTATACTTTTTCTTAGACAGTTGTGTTCACAATTTTTATGAAATCGAGTATATAGGCCTATGTGTTCCATATTTTCCTTACTAAAATCTTGATAGAAACATTCACAACCTTTTACTCTTAACTAAGCCTATTTTGATCCTGGTAACACTTCACATTCGTAAAATAAAATATAACATATATCAGCACATTCAGACAACGCTATCGCGATTCACGATTTATGACGTTGTTTGCTGTATGTTCAGTTCTTACGTAAGTGCAGTTCTGTTTTAATATCCGATACACGCTACAAAAAACGAAATTCATTAATTCAAATTTCTTGCTTGAAGTGTTTAAATATATATTTAAAATGACGAGATATAAATTTACATTGAGAAAACACCCCACCAATATCAAGATGCGTATTGTAATATTTACACACTAACTGTTGCCTACCTTTAAACCACTGACATAAAAACCACCGTTTTTATGTAATTTCGGGTATAAAATAAATTATAGAAGTTCATAAAGAACTTGTTTGTAGCTTTGGTTTTAGACTGTGGATATATCGAGGTACAGGAAATACGTATCCACCGTAAACTAGTACACTGGATATTGCTGTTAGTACTGGAGAACAGTATTGAAATATAGGATTGCCAGACGAAGCATTATTTCCAATCACAACGTTCTATTGATTGTTTGAACTGCGTAATATTTTAAACAAACATATAGGCCTACAAACGAACTCTCGCCATGTATAACCATTTTGCATTTTAAATTATTTCTCACTTGCACTTTTGTTGGATAATCCACTATAACAACCACAATCATAAGTGATGATGGTAGCATTATTATAGTATCGCCTAATAAACCAAAAAAATGTTTATGCACACCGCTACAACTCCGCTGTGTCATTTCTGCGGTAGTTATATCTGGCTATAGAATTCAATGGTGTAACATAAGCGCAAATTTCCCTATGGTCCATTTTAATATTGTGGAACAACTTATACCATTCCCTGCCAGAAGGGTCATTTTCTGGAAATCCGCCCTAACTTTAACGAAGCGTATAACGGCTTGCATCTTGCATGGTAATTGAAAATTCACAAGAATTTGTTAGTCACCGAGGTAATGAAATAAAGTTACTCTGTAAGTTAAGTAGGCATAAGTACAGACTGTCGTCCCTACGCAGTAACCCAGATTGGAACAAATGAAGTTAATCTGAAACAACATGAACACTCACAGCAAGATACTGAACTTTGCCCCTTCGTTCATAATGGAGTGATGATGGCGCAATTATGATTGCTTAAAACTTTAACCAAACTTAATTTTGGCTGGTTGCTTTTACTTATATCAAGAGTCATACATCTTATTTAAAATGGCTAAAGCGAGTTTGTAACATGTTTGAGGCTATCGTAGCTGGTTTAACCTATACTGTAAATAAACTAAAGAATGTTACATACAAGCCTTGAAGTACCTTGCAATTTCTGAAGGTTGTGGCTCACGGATTTTTAGACTGTTGGAACATTAGGGTGGTAACTGATCATCGGCCCGAGGCACCAGCCGCATTTCACGCCAAATAGCTCCTCATATACTCATTTATCTTGCTAAGTCAATCTCAAGTCTGACCCACAACGAAGATTGTAGTAACATTTGATTTGAATAAATGTGAACGAGACAGTGAGACAGTGGACTATCTAGCATCCTTAACTTATAATACTGCTTGCTTACACATAGGCCATACAACGGTAGAAATTGTCTAACAGGATTTTTTAAAATCTTATTTCAGTTCCTTTATGTTTCCGAGTAAGAAAATCCGCTGATTCCATTGAATGTATTACTAAATTTATTTATGATTGTGTATCTTCATTCCCATTTGTTTTTAGTTCCCTGTGTTGCGCATTTGAAATTGGGAAGAAGAACATACTGTAGGTTTATTCCCATTGGGGTGAAAGGAAGAGAAAGAGATTGGTATGGATCAGTCTGATATTATTGGAGGTAGATAAATTGTGAGATCAGCATTAAACTTAGTGGCTGGTCTGACATTGATGTTTCTCTAATATTTTAGGGATCTCCTTTTTAAAAAGCGTTATTGAAGAATTTTCCATATTCACTGACGTGAGGAAGGGGGGTCAGCCGACTTTTCCAATAAATCCCCCCACATTATTGAACGTGTGCTACCACCATATGGCTCCACTAACTTGCTCGAGGATGGCTTGTTCTTCGTGGAGAAAATGGTCCGCACGTAATTCGTTTCAGATTCGCCATGGTGGACACGAGGAAGTAATTCCGAATTCCAGGGGGAATCATCACTAGTCTTCCGATATCAACGTTGTTAGTTTCTTAATTTAGAAGTAATAGTGCACTAAACTAAGGAAATGTGATCATCGCCATAAAATCATTAATACTATTATTAATAAGTTATTTAGCTTCTTACTGAAATTTATGATCTATTCGATCATTTGGTACACATTCATTTCTAAATAAGATAATTAAATTAGAACATGCATGAATTGTCAGTTCCATCTCCATTCGCTAAACACTCAAACGCTCCATTTAAATGTATGAATTTAGGTAAAATTGATGATTTAAAGATGAAAACTTCGTATAGATAGTGAGTTTTCTCCTACATGTCTCTCTTATATGTAATTTTACTAATTATTAGTATTATAATGGCATAAATATTTAAAAGAAACGTTCAACTCACAATGATATCTGAACAAAATATTAATTTTCTTGAGCATTTGTCTTGAGCATTGAGAAATATTCACTGTTTAGCTATACATCTAGATTCTAGAGAAAGAAATTGATTATTTTTATTTATGCGCAATTAATAATTATGTGCATTTCTGAAGAAAAACTCGCTTAGGACAATAGAACATGCGCAAATATTTCACTTTCTCTGACTGTACTAAACAGTAAGTAATAAAGTGTAACTGGTTCTTTCTACACTTTTACTTAGATTGTGCACTTTCCCATTGGAATTTATTAAAAACAACATACTATTTACAGGAAATCTGAATTAAGTCATAATTATACTGATGTTTTAAACATTGTATTTAATCTTTAGAAAATTAAACCTACACATAATATTTTCGTTAATTCTTTCACCTAGATAGTACATTTTTCCATTTGAATGTATTTTAAAAATTCAGTGTTACTTACAGGAATTCTTAATTATAAGAATAATTCCGGGGCGCTACATTTCTTGAGGGATTTAGCCTATCATCTCACCGCTGCGTCATCTATCACTGGCAGATGGCAGGATTGGGGGCATGTGGCATCATGCCGTTTTGATGGTTTCAGAGACCGAAGCCACTACTTCTTTATCACGTAGGTCCTCTGTTGGTATCACGAGACTGAGTGCACTCCATTCCAGACTCTCTACCTCAGGAAATTCCGAGGAGGTCCCGGGGATCGAATCCAAAGCTAAGGATCCTAGTACGCAACGCTGACCACTAGGTTACGCAGGTGATCAAATTTAAAATATAAGGTTACTAAAACTGGACGTTTTATTTTATCCTCAGAAAGATGAATTAACTATCTTCGCAATTCTGGATTTTTTTTTTTTTAAAGATTTTGAATTCTCTCGTAAAGGCGAATGACGGATTGGAACTTAACTATAAGTTTGGAATATATAATAATGAGTGGATACATTAAGGAATAGCCTACAATTTCGAAATTTCTCTATACGTTAATAATACTAATGTATATAAATAAATAAATATACAAAAATAAACAAAATAATGAGTACCTGATCTGCTCAGCTGAGCTAGTAGGCTACAGTGTGGCAATATATTCGATAATAATTAGAGTTCTTATATATTTACATGCACACACACACACACTGCGTAGGCCTACATTATTTCATATTTCACATTTACAATTTTTAAAAACTCATGTTTAGAACTATGTATTCATCGTCAAGAAACTGTTTGTATTTTTATTTTATGTATTTGTATCCATTTCTGTACTATCCCGACCACGAGTATGTGCTCATTCGGGTGGTCTTAATATAATGATAATAATAAGTTAATTTAGTAAATTGTAAATTGTAATTCAGTAATTTTTTATTATTAAACAACATTATGTCAAGCATACATTACATTATACAATGAAATGAAAACAAAACTGAATAGTGAAGAATAGGTGTGAAGTAAGGAAATTATAGAAATGACGAAGGTAGGCTATAGAGCTTATTAAAATAATGTAACATAGGAAATTTGACTTTTGGCTCTAAAGTGTCCTATATTCATGGTATTATTCGTTTACTGTCCTCTTCTAATGCAAGTAACTCAATCGTGTGTGTGTGTGTGTGTGTGTCTGTATTGAATCTCAGAATCTTGGAAAGGAGCAACGCAATTGTACACTTCATGGAGAACACGATGAGCTCTCTGAAAGATTGATTATGTAAGAATAGACTCTTCAACCCAGACTTCTGCTGTGAAGCATAAAGAAAATTTATACAAGAAAGTAAGTTCATATTTTTTATTGACCGTGCAGTGGCGGATTATTTCTTCTAAATCCATACCTAATCGAATTCAATGTTCAAATAATTTATTGTGTTTTTATTGTTATACTACAGTAAATTATTTTAATTCTTCCGAAAGATTTCCTCTTATTGGGTGTTAAAAAAATTATTGTATGCTATTACTTCACCTTTTGCTTAATCGCATTCCCTGTCCCTCCAACGTGTCCTTAGCTCAATTATGTCGTGTTTATAATTTGTATTCTTCATTTACATTTGGTTCATTCACAAAATCATAATCTCAAGTCCTAGTAGTAATTGAAAACGAAGGCATAAATGCTTAACAGCACTTCGCTTGCTGTCGTAGTTCGGTCTGCTTTACCTTCTAACTTTTTCCTGAGATAATGAGGTTTGGGACAGAATACGCTCAGCCTCGTGAGGGTAGAGATGTATGATAAAGTAGAGGCTCCTGTCGTGGGAGTTGACATGAAGTCTGCGTATCCGTAAATCCTGAAATTTGCTTATTAAGTTCAAACAAAAGTAGAAAAGATAATGGTTGAGTGGTGGGCTCTTTCTCTCCATTGGATGTAGCGCCAGGAAATTAATGTTTCAGTTATAATTTTTTTTAAAGAGATGTGATATCAACGATAGGCCTACTGCAAAAATGCTTGCTAGCAGAAAGGTAAAATAATAATCATTATAACAAAATTGTACAGTTCACTAAGAAATACTGCCCATTTAAAACTAGCTCATTTGGACGGTTTGTATATTATGTGGATATCGGAAAAGACCTTTGAAATGATTATATATTTTTGCTCGGCTATACTAAAATACGCTTATTACTTGTGACGTATTGTGGTATCGATTAATATCGTACATGGTACAATTTTCAAATATTGAAAGCAGCAATTCAGACTGCACAGTAAACAACCTGTATTTAATATAAAACAAATTATGTTCGTGTAGACTGTAATGGTACACTAAATTGAGTTCAGTTCTTGTGTTTTAATGTGCGTTGCTTTGAGTTGAACATGCCAAGAGAAGCCCTGATCTGCCGACACGCCGTCCCCTGCCATCTATCGCAAAATACGGGAACTTACTAACAGCTGATCCCCGAAATCAGCTGAGTCGATTATTTCAGGTGTTATTTTAGCAAACCCGGCAATCTCCATTTTGATAAAAGAGAGAGATGCTAATTTCTAATGAAAGTTTAATGCATTTCCTGGTACATATTTAGTGTAACTTTTTACTCGGTGCACTTGTAAACTATATTCGAGTTTTAAATTGTTAAATGTTACCGGTGCTTTTAAAAATTGATGGATGAACGTTTTCGTTTATGGAAATTTGAATTTGAGTTCTATTTATTTCTCTGTTCATATTAATGTCTATTTGTTTGATTTTCTTAATAAGTAAAGGAGAGCTTCAATTTAATTAAAATTCGCCTTTGAGGATACTGAAGCTGTAGATTTATATTTTTCTCTGAGGCCTGTATTGCCACGTCTTAGGTAAAGTTCAGGCTTTTAACACTACATAGACTACATAAAAAATAAAACTGTAAGTAGCTCTTCGTTCTGTACTTGAAACAAATAGAGACCTTGGAAAGAATAGGAACGCCACTGGAAAGAACTTGAACACAATTTTAGCATGCAAATCGTGCTATGCATTGATTACGAAACACTTTCCAACTTGTATAGAGTGGTTGCTAGGATACGAATGTATAAATCAGTTTCCATGCGGAATAAAACTCTTGAGTTACAGTATGAAGATCTTCAGATCGTGCTCCAAACATGTGTGCCTTTTCAACTGTAATATTTTGTGATCTCTTCCATTTCGCATGAACTGGTGTAATGTGGGTTACTCATATTGCTAAATATAGCCAGTCATACTAGATTTTTGCATATTAAAGTTGAATCATACATACATATATATAATCCCCTGCCAGAATTAGAAACATTACTTCTACGTGTTTCAATAGCATATTACACTTCGGTTCATTTTGGTGGACGGGAAATTATGCGGCTTCTTTAAACAAAATCGTGTTCATATTTTCTTAATTTTTATAATTATATGATACAATTTTTAAAATATGTACTCATTAATTTGCTTTATTTTCAGTACGCTTATTCCTTGTATATATAGGGTAAGTCGGGTAATTTTCCTTTAAACAAAACTATATTGTCCTTTTATATATCAGTGGCATGAGTGAACAAGATGAATTGAATCCTTATATAATAATGATTAAAATAATTATAATTCATTAGAATATTCACAACGAAAATGTGGTTATAGGTTCCTGCCAGGTGATTTATAACATATATATATATATATATAAAACCTCCATAATTTGTTTTGATCATTATGAAACAGCATTTAATTCTGAGACATGGTTCATATTCCTTCAACTTCCAAAACAAAGCACTCGTTAATTCCTTAATTCCCGTGATTTTCTTGAAGGAGATGTATGTTTGGAAACAGCGCAATCCGAGTGATTTTTTCCTTCTATCACCGCTAAAAAGTAAAACTAAAATTATTTTGTTTTATGATCCTTCATTGAAGGTTATGCGAGCCTCTTGGGTTCTGGCGTTTTATTATTACATCCTTGTGGTCCCAATAATTATTGCATTGTAAACTTAAATTTCAGGGATCCAAAACTAGTTTTAATTGTATCAGCATCCAGTTTGAATAAATGCTTTCATACTGGAAAATGTAGTTCAACGTTACATCTCTCATTGTTTCTAATGGAAAACTCCGCTAAGCCTGTAGGCGTCAGTTAATTACGTCAAAGAAATAATGATACGACGTCCTACTAATCTAAATCTATATAGGGTGTTGTTTTTGTTGCAGTTGCAATTAGACATGAATTCAGAGAGCAGTTGAATTTAATAATAGCTTAATTACAAATGTCAGTGGAAAATACTGTTCCTAACTACCTACCAACTGTATGCAGAATTAAAGAATTAGGTGAAAGCAGTATCAACAACCTTGTTCAATACGGTGTTTCGTTGCCTGTTTCATGTAAGGATGGACCAAAGATTACATTAAACAAATTATTGGCCTAAATTCAAAAGAAAGTTCTTTATGTATATAACTATTGAAAGAGTAGGTGATAGATTACCCAGTAATGGTGTAATTTAAAAGCCAAATTGATATCTCCTTCTATATTGAATCCATTTTAACATTCTATGATTACGGGTGATGAAGTTGGTTGAGACGGAAGGAATATTATGACATTGGGATTTCTTTTTGCCTAATCCTTCTTGTGAAAATATGACGTTACCATTGACACAACTTCCATCAGAAATGAGTACCAATCGCAATCCTTGGGGCATAGATGATAACCGTTCGTATGCCGAATGTTTCCGTAGAGTCTGCTGTAATCATAAGGATCTTCACGTCCAGAGGGAGCCCTTTACATTAGTTTACTTTATATCTCTTCTATAATTTGTCATTTTTCTAGGAATTACTAATGTTATTATTAGTACTGTTATTATGAGAAATGCAATATGGTTAAAAAAAAAAGGAATCATTTTCCATGCAGATTTTCCTTCTTTACTTTCCTTTAAAGACGACATCTCACAACTAATGATTTTCCTGACATTGTTTTACGTTTAATAATAGATTTTAAGAGTGTGGGTCTCGAATTTCACGTTTTTTTCTTTGTATTTTGTCAGTAGGTATTGCAAACGTATCTTTCTACCTATTTATTTAGTTCTGAGTGTGTAAGTCAATTTTTGGCAGTGATAGCTTCATCGTTTAATATATGTTTACAAAAAAGGCTGTGGACGTGTGGTACGATATAGATTGGAATTTTGTTGACGATTATGATTATGATAATGGTAATGCACATTTATTTAGCGACATTTAACGAGGACTCCCGTCCTCAATTCTACTTAGTTTAAGTTGGACTATTAGTTGAACAATCACTGAGGTTTCTATTATACCGCTGAAAGACAAGGGTAAATGGTATTAATTGTGAAAAAGGAGTGGGATACATGGAGAAGTGTGTATGTGTCATGTATCGGATCATGCGACAGATGGCGCGAGCGAGCCTGAAATCTGATAATTCAATTTGTCCGTTTCCTGCCGCTCGTACGACCCGGTATTATCGGCCCGGCCACCATCTCTCGGGACATACAATCTGCTCATCAATTGTCGTTAGGGATGGCCCTAGGTTATTGGTAGTGACATTCGCAGTTATGGCTGCCGCTGCAAATGGTTCACTTCCAGAAAGTGTTCTACTGGCAGGCAGTAGGGGGGAGGGGAGAAAGATAACATTTTGCTGAGTATAGTCTGAATTTGCGAAAGTAATATCCTTAGTAAATTTTAATGCCATTACGCATTGAATTGAGGGGAAAAATCTGAGTTTCAGTAACAGTACAACAGGAATTATAATCCTAAGGCGGCGAGAGCGCGATAGCTCTCAGCTTAAGAATTATGGGCATTACTGCTTTAGTAAGCATACTGAAATACTCATACAAATGCAGAAAAGAGAATATTATTCGTCGATTGTTTAAATAAATTTGTAGCGTAAATGAGTAATATATTCGAAAACATAACTTTTTACAATTTATTTACCATTTCATATTTGAACTTTTATCACACTAGAAATGCTTTACTTTCAAGTTAATTCAAGATAGGATTTCTTTGCATAGGATGGTTGGTAGAATAAAAGAATTGTAAATTCATAGGCTATCGCTGTCACTAAACTCCTTCTGCCATCTGGTAGCCTACAAGGATACCGGTATATAGGTCATTATGAATATTGCAGATCGAACGATCACTTATAGATGGCATCATCGAACTTAACTTGAAAAGATTTGCCGAAGCTAATCCTTTAGTTCTTTCGTATACTATATACCGTATATAAATTTAAATGCGCCATTCATCTGTGGAGGTAAGTGGTTAGGCTTTGAAAAGCTTATGGGATTCAACACATTTTCATGAATTCTACAGGTTGTTTTTCTCAAGATACCGTATTTTATTTTTCATTCTACGGTTAAAATATCGATGGCTAGAAATGTTGTCTCATTATAATTTGAAGAATAAATTCCTTTATAATTTATATATTTTCGTTCATAAATTTGGTTCTTATCACTTTCTTTACAAATTATTATCTTAATACTGAATTTTCTTTATTTTTCATGATTAATATTGATGGCTAGTTAAAATTTGAAGATAAAACCTCTCTAATTAATAATATAATTTTGTCCATAAATTTGAGGACAGAACATTTCTAAGTAGGTATCTACGTACTATGTGTATTATGGCAGTAGTAACTATTATAATAATAACATACCATTTCATCAAGGTTAGGTTAGGTTAGGTTAACTCATTCCTTTGTACTATTACAGGCTGTAGCCTATAAGTATAGTTCACATAAAACAAACCAATATCTTCATTTTAGTCGTACTAAAGTTATAATATAGCTATTGTTAGAATGGAAGATTCAATTAAATTAATTATATTGATGACGAATATCCTGTTTTAATTTTTTTTCTTCACCCCCGCTGTGAAACGGAATGCTCTAGAGCAGCGTACACAACTATCTATGTTTGCACGTTGTTTTGGCTTCATTACGTTGCAATCCATTTTGATTAATTAATTTGCTCTGAAATGGAAAGCTCTCCACCCATATCAAGTATACGTTCGTAAATATTTGAATGCTGCAATCTCATCTGCTGCTGCCATCTTCACAAGCGGATAGGCCTTACTATTCGTAAAACTAATCTGCTTGTACCGTCACATAATATAACCAGTGAACTTGTATTTCTATTACAGTACAAACACACTCCATAATTAAGTGCACTGGTATCAGCTTCCTTTATTTTATTTTATTTTTTTTTAAATTTATCCTACTTTAGTTTTCAATTTTATGTGAAAATATTTTCTTGAATTAAGAACGATTATTATTTAACCTGTCGTTAAATAACGATTTTATTCAATAAAATATCAACAGCGATAATTTTCAGTACCTACTCACACCTTTTAATCACAGGAATTACAAGCCGGCATTCACAGTGCCTTTACAGTTGTGTACGCTGCTTACGATACTGTAAAAATTATCGTAAAAGTATGTACTGATAGTTCGGGATTCAAGTATCATTGATCCTAAGTATATTGTAAGCAATCAGTAACAATAACATTTTATATTTATAAATATAATAAACTGAAGTACTCGTACAGTCAATTTGATGTATGTTTTAAATTATTTATTATACACTCCAAGAAAGAAAATGTTGTGAGAACAGTATTAAATGTGTAGGTATATACTGAAAGCAGGCTATATGTACTAAAATATAGGAACCACCTTATTACCTCATTAATTAATTAATTGGCAACACATGCCCAATATATAAACAATATTTAAAAAGTTGTAACAGTTTTACGAATAAGTGTTACAAGTTATTTGACAATTAACAAAAAAAATCGATCTCGATTATTTTTAATGAAAGTCATAAAGCTCTAGAACGTCCAGAAGTTTAAGATAGTGTGCATAATTTGTGTCACTACATAGTATTTTGATACCTCTGCTCTCTTTGTTTAAAAAAGTTGCCCTATTCCAAAATAATTTCTTACATTGGCTATCTTAATTTCCCTGTGGAAGTGCATAATTTCGCATTTTATGTGTGAAAGATCTGATGTCTACATTAAAAAGTACAAAACCTGAAAATAGTATATTTCCCTTTGTATAGGCCAATATCAAGCAGAATCATTATTAATAAATTTCCTAAAGAAATTTCTGTCGTTAGTAATAAACACCTTCATACGAAATCAAAATATTTTTATCTGGCACCGTTTCGTAATTCCATGGAATTTTTGTATTAAGTTTTCAGATTCCTGATACTCTTCTAAACTTTTATCGGTATATAAATTATTGTGCTGTACAGTAAATAAATGAAATTTCTTTGGCTTTTACCTATAGGATTGTGTACAATGTGGGGAACGCATTATCACAGTTTGATGAGGCTCTCCACAAATCCAAAATATGTCTGATGAGGTCATTGGATCTATTCAACAGGCCTCTTCATTCTACTGGCACTAAGGCCTCTAGCCCTGAGTACCAGGAGCAACCCTGGGATTAAAGGCCCCTGGAGCTTAAGGATGATACATTAGTCTGCAACCTTTTTTCGCTGATGGTTTTCAAGTCAGGAAGCAAAATCACCCAGAAACTCTAAAGCCCTCGATTGCCATGATAATTTATCTTTACGTAAAACTCTAAAATATATTGCTTAAAGGCAAAAATCAATAATTTTATTATTATTTTAATATTAACGTTTTTATTATGCTCTTCGATTATTTTCTTTCGCTATAACTTATTGAAATTATCAAATTAACAAATGTATGTAGCCTATAAATGTATAAATGTATGCACTAATTTTCATCCAGTTTACATATCTCAACAGTTCATATTTTCACTGTTTTATCAAGTGTAGAAAGGTACTTTCTAAGATTACATAGTGAGCGGGAAAAATGTCGGTTCGTCTGTCCCTTTGTTTGTCTGTGTGTCTGTACGCGCGATACTCAAATACGCTTTATCAGATATTCATGAAATTTATTTTACACACTTATAACATCCATAGGAAGATCACTATTGATTTTGAACCAAATCGGTTGACCGGTACTGGAGTAACGAACAATAAACTGTCACATGCCATATCATCACTATACTACAAAGCCGCGTGCTAACTCATTCACTGACAATTGTTTGGCCACTTTCAGATGAAGCCAGGAACTTGAAATTTGGCTCATAGCCTGTAACCAACGGATATATTCGAAAAGTTCAGATTTTTAATATTTTACCCACGAAAACATCCAAAACGGCGAGCGCAACTTATAGTCTGTGCAGATAGAAACTAAACTAAACCGATTACAGTAACGAATTTTGAGAGAGCTACAAGTTAGTATTTTCTTGTGACTTTTTGTCGTATCTTCATCGGTTATACCTTAGATAGAGTTATATTGTTTAAAGTAAGTTTTGTATATTTTCCTCACGTAATGTAATTTTTGACACACTTATAGGACACCTATAGTTCTCACACTTTTTCCTTTACATCAGGCTCGGGAAGTAATGCACTGGATGTGCGAAATGATCTACCCCTCATTCGCCCCCTTCCTTATTCTTTCTATCTGCCACGCGACTAGTCCCAGAAAGAACCGGTTTTGTTAGCTCTACCTGTGACTGAAAGACAGTAGTAGGGACGAGAGGGAGGGTAACTTCACACTTCCAGTGCTTTCCTTGCCGTCCCTGCTTTACATAATTATGGCGATCAAACTTTCTCAAGAAACCATGGTCTAAAACTCAATAGTTTTAGCACTTTGGTTTACCAGTTTACCTGATTTTATTTACGAGTATATGGCGATAATCAAAGGTATCGCATTGAAATCCAGTACAGCTGCTTCACTTTGGATCAGTTATTTCTATTGGAACATTTCTATTTCGTATTCATATTGAAAAAAACGTGCGGTATTTTATGTAAATATCTTTCTCTGGTTATTAAATTTGTGTGTGTATTGGATACAGACAATAATAATATATTAACATTATTTATTTTCTGAAATCTGGGTATGATATATTATTAGCGAGCAAGCCTGTAATATCCCGAATTAATTTGCACAATCCGTCATTTATAAAAATATTAACTCGTAATTGATCTCTCTTGCTTACTGCTACTAATTATTTGCATTTCTACTATATTACGTCACTAGGATACTTGCAAATATGAGAGATTCAGTCCCTGATTGAGTCTCATAAACTTGAAGCTGTATTATACACTAAGCCTTGGTTATACTCTGTATTACAGTTTTAGAAAGCGCAAGACACGCAACGTAAAAGTTGCCCATTATCGCAGTAGTAGGCCCTATTAAAAAACCCACTGAAACCAGCTTTGGTTTCAACCACTTGGAAAATATAATTTTAGTTTAGAATATATTTATAAGATTGTTAAATAGGCTCAGTTTGAAAAAAATCGACAATTTTAAAATTCATTACGCCCTAAATGCAATATTTCTCACAGTGTTCGCAAAAATCGTCATAGCCTACTTCATGTTTCAAAGCGTTGTCCATTTCACGTAGTTGGAAGCCGTGCACCAGAAAATTAATACCCTCTGTCTGCGCATAGATGACAGGACAGCTCAAGACTCCTACAGGCTATGACTATCCGGTACATAATTAATTAGAATAAAGCTAATGTTTATTATTATTATCACTATTATTTTACATATATTAATGGCTGCCTAAAAATAGTGTATCATACACACGGTATAATTATTTAATTTTGCTCTTATACCCAATCCCAAAAAAAAAAAAATTATCTTTCACCACTTGTATTAAAATTATTATTATTGCCTGTAAACGGCATTTGTCATATAATTATTCGATGTATTTATTAATACGTAACTAGTTTTCATGCGTTTATGTTTGTATGTTGTATGTATACAGGTCGTAAAATCTAGACCGACAAATTGTGCAAGCTTCTTACTTGATGGTGTTTCACATTTTGAGCAGCATAAAACATTTATTGCTTTGAGAGATACACAACATTTACACTGACCTAATTTTGCAAATTAAAAAAATAGATATTTCTATTGATCTATTAAAAAATTGTGATTTGCTTTATGGAAAAATGTCATAAGAATTTTTTTCTTAGCCTATATGGGATAAAAAATCCTATAAAAAATGAATGCTTTTGTGTTTAGTTGAAGCTTGCACAGCTTTTTGGTCTATAATAGAATTACATAATCAGCTGAAGTAGCCTATGTATGAAATTATCGCAGTTGAGATGTGTCTAGTACGATAATATTAAATATTCATGGGGTGTAAGCGTGTGTGGCAGTGTGTCCTTTAGCTTTTAACCATTTCATAAACCCTAGTGGATATCCTGAAATATTCAGGGAAAAGACATTACTTTGCTGTTTTTCATTCCATTTCATTTATTTATTTATTTATTCGAAGATGGAAAATTAAAACATTATTCCACAAATTATCATAAACACCTGGAATTGCAAAACTCGCCTTTATTAGGTACATTACAGAGTAATTGAATATTAAAATATATCAGAATCCAATTATTACATTAATTAACGAAAGAGGTGTATACGTGGTCACGAAATGATAACATTAAAATATTTCTTTCACTATTATTTACAAGAACTTAACGTATATTTCGTAATTATTGTCGCTCTTTAAAAAATTACAATTATGGCAAATAATATTAATTTTAACGAGCAATATTACTCTAGAAGTTATAAACAGTTATAAACAAATACCAGCCATTGGAATATGCTAATTTAGTATTTTAATACATAGTGATAGACGCTAAATTTAATTTAAACTAATTATTGCGTTCTATATAAAGAGTTGAGTTTATTTCGTTTAAAGAGGATTCGGTGGACACAACCGTTGTGAAAAATTATTGGAAATGAGCTGGTTCTTCAATTAGTGTCACACATCTATCTAAACAATGTACATGTATCCATAGCTTCGAGTACTGTTTTAAACGAAGTTAAAAGAAGTTATTTTAGATATTCTAACAAAACTAATATTTATGAACGTTATCTAACTAGAACGTCTGTGGTGTTGCCGTTAGGAGTGGAGTTATGGTACCTTTGGAACCGTGTTTTCTATATTATCGCGTGTTTTATGTGTATGACTGGCAGCGCCGGTGGTGATACGACACGAAAACACAGTAGTCATTACCTATTTCAGGCTCAACGCGAAATCAAAATTCTAGTCAGCGTTTACTGTTGCCCACCCTTTTCCTATGTACCAAACTGTATGGAACTATTATTCTACATTCCCCATGTTGTAATGTGTTATGTTCAGATATCTTTCAATTAATAGCATGGTTGCGTATCTTAACCAAACGATCTCAAGGAATCCACGTAATAAGTAGGTTACTGTTCTCTGGCTGTCACTGGTTTAAACGAATACTTTACATCTAATAACGTAGGCCATTAATGAGAATGAATATAGCTATTTGCTCCACATCATCTTCCATGGAATTTATGAGTCGTGCTTTAAACCCAGATACTGGAAGATGTTTTGTAAAGGACTTCATAGCAATGCAGGCGTAACCTGTTATATATAAGTAGGCTACATATATTTTTAAAAATTTCGTAGCTTTCATCCAGGGAAAACCTGTCAATAATCAGTGATCTTCTTTTGCTGATGAATTATCTGTCTGATATCAGTTTTGTAACTATCTACAAACTGTGAACAGAATTATTTAACAATTAAATAGCAGGCAGGACCAAATACGTAGGAATTTTATGTAATCCATTGCTTTGTGGAACATCTATTTCAGGCCGGAATCATGATGTCTTGGTATAATTAATGTGCCGAATTTTGCCAAGGATTTTAATTTTGGTCTGAAGATTTTAAGAGGTCTGAACAATTAGACTACTCGGCTGGTGGAGCGGCTGCACGGATAGCCGAGGGTCCTGGGTTCGAGTACCAGTGTGGAAGGAATTTTCTCCTATAATATTCTCACGAAGAGTCCAACAGAGACGGTAGCCTGTGGTTCTTGAATGCATATATCCATCTAGGATTAGAGCCTATGAATAAAATATAACCCGAGGTCCGTATTCTCTCAAGATAAAATAACGGACCACTCTTTATATTACCTACGATAACAAAAAGTAGTGCTTTTCGGATGTTTATTATGCGTAGAACGTAACGTTGACACTAAATGTTTCGATGTAGCTTTCTTTGGGAGAATCCATATTGGATTAGACAACGCGAACGAACACAGGGAGACTGAAGTATATCGCTTTTGTCTGATCAAATTTACAGTTTCTTCTTCTCATATGTCCCATTACTTTTTAACGACCTTTTTGCGCGTATCAATCACTAGCCTGGACAGGGCTATTGTATTACCCATGCCTGTCGACTCACAACGGTATACTTTGCCACTTTGAAGACAGACAAAGCAAAAGTATTGCTCTCATCCAGAAGCGTTTTATTTTTACTCGTGTGTAATAATAACCATGACTGCTGTTGAAACTCTGTAAAACTTCAGCAAGCATTTCCAGAACTTTGATTTATTTCAAAGCATGTCGCAAAAGTTTCGTAGTCTGCTCTTATTCAAAGTGCTTGATGCTATGATTGTCACCAAGTGACATTTGTATGTTATTAGATTATTATTATTATTGTCATCATTGTCATCATCACTTATTTGTTGAAATAACTTACTATTGCTATAGACTGGCTTTACGTTTTTAGTATAATTTGAAATATATTCGAAAATAATACATAGCTCGAAAAGGAAATGCTCATATAAATTAAATATTAAGTTCTGTAATAAATATTCCAATTTACATTTTTGTGTAGAATTTCAGTTAAAAAAACAGGTTACGTGATTTACATTTTCAAAATAAATTTTGCAATGATAAGCAAATACCAAAATCAGTTTAGCTTTCTTGCAATGATGTGTTATATTTTCAGGCTACTTTATATTTTCTTCTGATGTCTCCCCACCATGTCCTGTCCTTTTGCTGGAATTTATCACGACACGCGCTGGTGTGTAGGTTCAGACTAGGGGCCCAAGGATAAACATCGAGCCTATTGTTAATTTTATGTCTACTCATATTATCAGGTAGTTGCAATGGTTTGGCCGACTTTTTTCATAAGAAAATTAAAAGCTATGGCGCGGTTCACAAGTGTAAACGGACCTAAAGTCATTGCTATGATGTTTGTTCATTGACAGAACGTCTCTTCCTTCAGTGCCGAAAGTTGTGAGTTCACTTCCCGTAAATTCGTTATAAACAATGCTATATTGTTGAACTTCCCCCCAAAAAGCTGAAAAAACATATTTTATTTTTCTTAACACAAAAGCAAATAAATACCTTGAGCAGTAAGAATAAAAAGGAGTGATGTAGGGATAGTATCTTGTTCGTTTGCTAGATGTATGACCAGAAAATTGTAATTAAAATAATGAAGGACTGTTTAAGATTCGAAGGTACAGTCGGTCAAATAAAAAACGTCGGGCAGTATTTGATTAAGTATCACGAACGAGCATATGCGCATGTACAGGAAGACTTAAGGTTAGGTTCACACACGCCTCTTGTCTATCCATGTATTTTCTTGATTATTTAGTCAGTTTTGTTCCAAAACGAACATGTATAGAAGGCTGTGGCTATATGCCTCACGTCCGCCATATTCTTGCATGGAAGTTCTTATAATTTTATTATAATGAATAAATTCGCGAGGAATATGTTTATTCAAGGAGCATTTTTTAAAGATTTTATTTTATAATAGTGGTACTTGTAGTGCAAAATCAATAACTTACGTTCAATTTCTGCAAGTAATGTAGCATCGAAATACGCGGCCGGCCAGTCCTATGAAAACTTCCGGTCAGCTGCTCTTTCAGAAATATGGAACCTTCTCGCTGCTTCAGAGGCCGAAAAATGCAGGTCAATTACAATATGATTGTAAAACTACCACCAGATTACGGCCTAACTGTAGTAAAAATAAACATTCATACATTACAGCCCTAACTACACTTTCTCTTAAGCTAGCATTTGGATGTGACGCGATGACACAAAGCAAAATGAATTATGACAATACATTAAGTTGAATATCGTGTGTTACGCTTTTCTATTAGTTCATTTTTTCCCTTGTTGTTCATTTTTTTCCCTCCTGTCGCATGGCCTCATATGTTCCGAAAATGACCTGTATTTTATGTTTTTTATAGGAAACTTGTGAACTAATGCGTTAAAACTTTAATTTTAACTGCATACGAGTCCCGACGTTTTTTATTTGACCGACTGTACAGCCAATATTGTTCACTCGTTTCGCAGGTCAACTATTTAGCGACGTGTATCCAATCTTCATAATAAAATCACTACATAATGTCACAATCTAACACGCTGACTTAATCATCAATGTTTAAAGTAATATAGCAGTGTTAGTGCATGAGTAAATTGAAAAGATAATTAATATTGCAGACACCATAAAAGCCTGCTGTGGAAGCTACCAGCCTATCAGTTGTAGTTTTCTAAAAAGTATAGAAAATCTCGTCCAGCGCCTGTGTTCGAGGAAACGTCCCCAAAATAATATCAGTGTTTCTTCTTTGAATTGCAAGGGCCATCTTCTGCCGAAGGAATTCTGTAGACCGCGAATCTCCAGTCAGGACCTCCAGATGTCTTCCTATTTCTGACACCATGATCTTCGCATTTGCACACCATGGTCCCATCCTCTCTACAGCGAAAGTTGTAGCTGTCCACCAGCTCTTTATACTTTTTCAACTTTGTGTAGATTACTGGTGCTGTGGCTGAGCCTGTTAATTTAGATGTATTAGACAAATGAGATGGTGCGACAGTGTCAACACAAGTGACGCCCATAATAATGATTTTCATCTTGACCATGGTATCAGAGTTAGGTTATCATGCTTTTTTCCATCACTGCGGTTTGTACCCATAAGTTCTAGAACCGAGGAAAAGCCTGCAGATACAAGCGCTCTCTTGATCATATCGTTAATAGCATGGCGTCTTGAAAGTCTGCCAATGTTCTTAAAACAGCTTAAGCCATGGTGTCCATAGGCATCAACAAGTGTTCTACATTGACATGTCTGGGAAACAGATCTTAGTACCTAACCTTAAAGCAACAGCTATTTTAAACGACATTCTGTCAGTTGATGTTCCAATATTGGAAGATGGAATTGCCTGAAACCATTGATCCTGATTCTCGAATTGCAAGGTATTGAGCTCGCTCTGTATCCGAAACAGAAGACCCAGAAGACTCTCATAGGTATTCGAGGTGAGGATGTAATCGCAGGATTTTTGTGTGGCAGGATTAGGTGGTATGTTATGACTTTCCGTTCGATTTAATAACAGTTATAAGGCTCTTTAAAAGTAGCCAATTACACTGGCTATATACTATTTGTGTATGTAGGCGATGTTGAGACGAGCATGCGCAATATTCTGTATATGGAACTTCTGTTATCTGAAATATTTAGGCGACCCATTCCTTTTTGGATCAGGATGTGCAGCTCGTGGGATATTGTGCCATGGGTCATTATTTAGTTAACTAAGCAGACTTTGCAACTTTATGGTGCTACATCTCAGGATCTCCCGTCCGACTGTTGCTTCATCTAGGCCTATATCCCTTCACCGAATTATTTATTCCTGCAGAATTTTGCAGGAAATATGGCCAGAATTCCGAATCTTGTGTGTTGATTTTTTTCAAGAGCAGAGCTGCTACTTTCTTAACAAGTTGCGCTCAGGAAGCTGTGTGAACTACGTTCCATACCTGCCTATCTAAAAAAATTCCAGGAGTTGCAACAAGACAAGTTGCAACAGGAGTTGCAAGCTTACGAAGACAAAATATGACGATAGATTTTAAGGCGCAAGTTATAAAAAAAGTGTTTTGAAAACTCTTTATAGAGTCTTTAAATACCGATAATTTTAATATCCTATAAATAGGATAGGCCTGCGAATTAAGTCATACCTATGGCTTAAAACAACACCTGTAAAAGCCCTTGGCGAGGGGACATCTTTATGTATAAACCCTAAAAATTCTTATGTTATGTCCAACATAGACAATAATCTGTGGTTCATGAATACTTATATATATATATATATATATATATCTTGAATGTTAACTGTACAATAACAGTGGGAGCCCGGTCACAAAAATCACTAATTAGTGTGCCTCACAGTGCTGCATATGACATAAATTGTCTGTCAGTGAGGTGGACCATTAAGGGCAATCATTCATAGGAGAGAGGTTCCATCTGGCGCTGAGAATTGAACTCCGGCTTAGCTCAGTTGGTAGAGCATTGGGGCGAATAGCCAAAGGTCCTGGGTTCAAGTCCCAGTGTCGGAGGAATTTTTCTCCTATAATATTCTGTAAAAATTTATTTTTTATTTTTTGCTTGAGTCTTTGAAAATGTGATAGGATATAAGTTCCACCGATTGACAGATATATTGTTATGTACTCCAGGATTATAATATTATCTTCGTTGCTCATGTTTGGAAGCGGAAGTGAGGTTCTATTGACGATGTCACTTTAACAAGATGTTTAGCATAATACTATAGGTTAGAACATTGGATAAAGGATCGTGTAGAATTGTAGAACAAAGAACACCACAAATGTATATAACAAGGCTATTTACTCGGTCAGCTGTCATTGTTGTGTGCGGTTAATTTTGATTGATCGCCATGCTTTGCATGTACTGGAGATAACAATACCTCACCATTGTTACATACGGTTAGATCTCAAACATCATGACATTGTTTACCCATGGATCTTTACACTTTACAAGCTGATTAGAATAACACACGACACAATAACATGAGACTTGTTAGGAAAGAGTGCAATATATTTTAAAAGCATTCATTTCGGTGGTTTATCGTTGAAATAAGAAGAATATCTTTTTGAAAGATATACAAGCATTCAGGTACCACAGATTATTGTTTCTGGGTGGACATTACAAGAGAATATTAAAGGAGAAAAATTTCTCCGACACTGAGACTTGAACCCAGGACCCAGGAATAGCCAAAGGTCCTATGTTCAAGTCCCAGTGTCGGACGAATTTTTCGCCTATAATATTCTCATCGTTTTGAAATTTTCAACAGAGATTGGATTTTACAGCATGGGAATATGCGAAATTTTTGTCATTTATACGGCATTTTCTCTTTAAATCTAAATATGAGTCACTTTATGTGAACTTGGAAATGCACATATGTACTTTAATATGACTTAAAAACAGACGGCAATGTCACATTGTTTTTCTCGCGAATATTCCTGTATGCAAGTTTAACAGGATTGACAGCTCTCCCAACATGAGTCTCTCGTAATCAAGTAGATTCTACTCTCCTGCCAATTATGTTACTCTCAGAATTTCTCCCACCATCTTTTGACAAAAGAGCGCATTTCCCTTAAGCCGGCGCTACTCACTGGCTCATGTGTTGGATCCGAAGTCATTTTTTAAAGTTTGAATGTGGAAGATGGACACAATAATGTGTTGGTCCCATACCAATAGTGATCTATGTTAGTCGCTTTGATCGGGTTTGGTTTTTCGACCAAATATCAAGAGTCCCAATGCAAAGGTGATTTCCATATAGCCTATTGATTACTCGCTCATTATAAGTTTAGAATTTGGCAAATAAAGGCATAGACCTACCATGGCATCACCGCAGTCGCAGTAGAGTGATTATAAAATACTGCTGTTTCTATAACTCTATCAACCAGAGTCCGTGGTTTGGAGTTCATCCCTTAAAATAACAATGATCTGATTTCTAGTGCTAATGCATGGCGTAGAAAGAAAAGGAACATAAAGGAACATATGATAATAGAATCAGTTCGTTCTGGAAAACAAACTATAGGACAGTTGTAACTGTGGGATTGCTTAAGTGAAACTTCGTGATATTTTTCGTCGATCGGAATTTGATAAAAGGTGAATCTCTTTCCGTTCTCAATAAGAAAATGTTTTAGCACATTGTCCACTGTACAATATACAGGCATATTCGCCAGTGTTGTCCATCATAGCTGCAGTGACTGCTGCTTTTATCTGGCTTAGTGCTGGTGCTCGTGTAATTTTGTGTCTGAGTTTGCAAACCGGTTTAACAATAGACCATTTTATAAATGTAAATACACAAATGGCTGTGTCTAAGCCTACGAATTTGAGTAAGCCGAAATCTTCTAATCGACGAATTTTCAACGGGAAAAGCCACTATAATGCAATATAATTAAAAAATAATAATAATTATAATTGTAAGAATTAATTATAGGAAATAATACACAGTGAAAGTCTTCACCATAACAACGTACGAAGTTCTGAAACACTGCGATTTCTTTTCAGTAAGTTGATAGGATCATAACCATGGATTAAACATGATTATAATCAGAACAGATAAAAACATTATTGAGCATATTAAATAAGATTAGATAACATACATTATTGAGCATTGATAGTATTACAATTAAAGGTTATAAGAAATAGATATTAAATGATAATAATTCCAGTAATTAAATAAATAAATAATATTGTAGTAACATTGCAGTAAGATAAATTTCAAGTTAGCAAAACTTCACATTATAACTCAGACGGAATTCAAGGAAAAACAGTGAGGGAAATACATTCTGCTATTCAACCACAGCATGATACAAGAGACACTCATTGTAGAAAAGTGCACTTGTATTGTGGCAAAAACTTACAGAATAGAACTCAGGAACAGTCAAAAGAAGGTACTAAGAATTTTGAGTGGGAATAATATTTTGTATAGATGTTCCAAGAATCCTTGAGCGATAACGGGAACTGACTGAGCTGGAAAGCAATACTTCCTACTCGGAGCAGCATTTAGACGCTCAAGTGAAGGTAACCAATGAGAGTACATCTCTCATTGCAAAACAGGGTAAAATGCTCTAATAGTAAGTATTATTGGTTGTAGAAATAAGTGGGGAAAGATGACTTAAGGAACGGAGGACGCTGGAACGCACGTGAGAGAGCATTACTTCTACGAGATCCCTTCACCGAGCTAGTCGGTGCAGGACATTTTTCCTCGCTTCTTGGCTTCAAAGTGCCAAGTGAAGCACATTATATTTTATAAAGTCATAGTATCATATCAGGAGGATCCTGATATGATACCAATAAATAATCATCAATAAGAACAGTTTGTACTAGGAATTGCGGTAGAACTAAATTACAGTTACTACCAAAGTAAATTCAGTGACACGTAAGTACTTGTGTTCGACGAAGCAAATTACAGACAGTATTAACACGTAACAATTGTACGTCATTACTACATAAAAATCCTCGATAGTAACTTCAATATTACGAGCGTTCTATCGTCCAGACATTCCGAACTCTTCACCCAATTTTCAAGTGATTAATTGCTGAAAACATTATTGAACAGAAATAAAACCTAATCATACCAGTAATCTTTTTGACATTATTACTTGTATATATATTGGAGAAATAACCCTAGATCCCCCGCAGATAAGATAGAGACACTCTGTTGCATCCACTGAGCTACCGTGGTCGGTCGTTTTGTGGTTCCCAGACACATCCTGGATAGTTAAAAGTAAGGGCTAAAAACCACACAGCGAACCGTTTCATACTCCAACATTGAAAATTACGTGAAGTCAATGATATTATATCAGACACACTTTAAAATATCTTTGATTTTCGTCATGAGCTTTGTGTGTGGTTTATGACACAAGTTTCCAATGTGCAAGTTCTTGTAATAAGTGTGGAGTTAACAGGTTAGGCGAAACCGAGTTTCCTAAATACGCGAGTAAGAAAATATAGTTCAGGAACGTAACGTAATACACTTTTTTCTTTGATAGCAGTAGATTTACATTAATACACATTTATATTTACAATGAACAAATATTTCAAAATAGGTTATAATGCACGATACCGATTTCGTCGCCATCTTAGCCTGCGATCGTCAATTGCATCTATTTTGCGGTAAGTGAAATGTGTAACAATGTGTAAACTAATAGCTTGATTTCTCTAGGCACTTGAGTTTTAAAGGCTAATCTTAGGCACTACCAACAATTATCCAAGTAGCAAATTTAAGCCCAGTCGTAGAAAAAAATTGTAATCTTATGTCTGTAAAATTATCAGAAGTGTAACTTCTATCTAGTTTTCAAACATTAAAGAGCTCGCTTCAATTTAATTTTTAACGTTATAATCAATATAAATATCAATTTATTAATTTCCTTCATTACCCTGTGTCTGAACCTAAATAAATAATTCTAAAATAAAATATAAAAAATATATATATATATGTATAACAGTAGAAGGTTTCATGCACTTACACGACCATGATGCACATAAGCAGACAGGCTATAGAGGAAATAATTCGAACAGCGGTATTACGCCTTCTTGTTCGTCGTGCTACGGTCTTCAGTTAACTGCACCAAACTCCTATTTAACCTTGATATCAATGATTTAACCTACTCTAGCGAATTGAAAGGGTCTGGCAAGGCAGTTCCCTGAATAGGAAGCTATATGACCGTCAAAAGATAGACATTGACATTTTCGAATAGGGGTGCAGTGTAGACGTACGTGTGTTGTCGGGATTTCCATAGCCTACCCTGCCGCTCGGATCTTCCCGACGTGTAAGCTATTCACTATTCACCATAATGCTACTTCATAATAACATCTCTCAAGCCATAGGAATCCATTACTGAAAGATGTTTAGAACCTTGTTCATTACCGATGCACGCTCAAATCCCGCAAACGCAGAGACGAGAGCATGAATAAACATCTGACTGTAAACTATATGCCTTCATCTCTATATTGTGTTCGGATAAGCTATGATAGTGTATATGGTAAATTAACTCACATCAACCCAAACATAAGTCGAACTATATCGATAATTATTACTTGAAGCCATTCCATTACTTTTTTCTATGATGTTCTTCATTTTAAGCTTTATGTAAACTGAGTAATAATAATTCCTTTATTGCAACCAATGGTTATAGTATGATGAATGGAGCTCGGGTGGAATGGTACTTGGCAGGAGGAACAGGAACACCCCGAGAAAATCTGCCCCAACCACATTTTTTCACAAATTCCGCATGGATCCTCCCGAGATTCGATCCCTGGTCCCAGCGGTGGAAGGCGCACGGTCTAACCACTCAGCCATGGGGGCGGCCTATCTACATAAACTAAAATAAGGCTGTTAAGGTTCTTCTGTAGACTAGTGGTCATATTACTTTCCATCTGATCGCCTGGTTAAGCTGTGTTATCCCTGGTGAGAACTTTGAGGGGTGACAGTTTCCTTCACCTCTGACAAATCATGTTGAGTGAACACTCGGGAGACTCAGATGTCATGTTAAAGTGTAGGGCCCCGCTCCTGTAACAACAGCTACAGTTGTCGTCAGCCCACTAGAGTAAAATTTTCCATCATCTGGACCGTTACTTGGTTACCGGTACTGGTTTTGAGGTGCCTCATTAGCGCTGGAGGAGTTCTGTTGGACCTGAGGATCTATGGACTCGTATATCTCCCCAGAAGCAGGAGCAATAATTAGACCACTATTTTCGTCCAAACATGGCATGGACTCGTTCGTGTAATATGCGTTTCCGCTTGGTCACTGAGATGAATATCTAAACGTGGAGAAGTTCGTAAAAGAATTAAATTCAGTAACTCATTTTATGTGATTACCGTAAAGACTAATCCCTTTATAGGCTACAATAACGGAAAAAACCAAGGAATGTCGGATTAATTAGCTTTCATTAAATGTGAAAAGGCGCAATATCGAAAAGTAATCAGTGCGTTGAGATCTTGAGTAGTCTACAGTTCTTCACTTTCTACGTTTCTGTGCGTTATTCTTTCAACTGTAATGATATAGTTTTTATTAAGTTGTTGGTTTAAGAAAGTTATTAATCGTTGAATACATAAACTCTTCATATATTTCTAAAATAAAATAGCTTCATAAATTGAAAGAAGCAGAAGAAATATTTTCTTTCATAAGCAGTGAGCTTTGATGAATGCAAGAATCTTGATTGTCCTCTTGCGAGGCGGTGTTATTATTCTACGCAAACGAATGCTCCACTGTTTCTCTATTCATAATTCTGCCGTACCACTTTTAATGCTCTTTTTGTTTTACAGTTTTTTGCCCATATGTATAGGAAAATGGAAGAGTATTTCATTGTGACAAGGGCTGAATCAGGGACGATGTAGGCCTACACAAAAACACACAAACAAGAAACGCTGACTCGTCTCACCGGAAATTTGATATATACGTTTGCTTGTAAAAAACAAACAGAAGCTTTGCCAGTTAGCTAATTCTGTGCTCTCTGCTTTTCCTAAAAAAATATAAGCAATCTATATAGGCTTCATTTACTTCCTAAGAAATCAAATTTTCTGCGTCCTCTTATATTCTTCTTGAATCAAGATGTTTTCGATTATTCACATTGAGCTATTATCAATCCCGAAAATGTTAAAATCGACTATCTGGATGTCTATGTAATAACACAGCGCTAAAAAATATTTTTGGGTTTCCTTTTTTATTTTATTAATTTATGTGACTGAGAAACAATCTCCTTTACTGAATTGCGACATAATTTTTTAAAAGAACAATATATAATTTTATAACCCCTGCCGAATTTGAGAATATTTGGTTATGTAGTGAATGTGAGTTTGACTTTTATTATTTCCAAGGCATTATCTTTTAGGAATAGCAAACTAAATTAAATGGTTAATTTACTATGCAACTCAACGAATAAAAGTATTAACATCCATTACAGTTTTAACAATATAAGCCAAGGTGAATTAGGCTTACGTTGTTTTTCGTGATAAAAATGTCCAATATCGTATATACAGAAATCCATGGATTAGAAGAAAATAAAAATTACAATTGATTTACACTAGGTAATTAAATTTATCGTTTATTTTTTTCTAACTCTTAAGATAGGCTTACATTTGACGCCCGTGAGAATTAACAAGTAGCCCTACCGATAAATAACTGGTATGCACTGGTGTAGTATCAGTGTGCCCGTTTATAACCTTACCAATAGAAAACGTAGAAAACTCTTCCAGTGAGTTCTTCATTTCGGCTCTGTTTGTTGAAATTTTTCGTAACAAAATATAAGAAAATGTTCTGAATAGCGTAGTTATAGTAGACTTTAAAAATTTTATGGAGTTTTTAATTTGATTAAAATATGTGTAGCCTAATTATACAGGGTCCGGCAGAGAAACCTGACGGTTTTTAAATTGAAATTACGACAAAACTGTATCGTTTGCGTACATTATTTTATTTTAGAATTACTATAGGCCTACCTCCCAAAGTATTTTACCTACATCAATTACTTTTTGAAAATTGTGTTCCTACTTCAATCCACAAAGCTAAATAAGCCCATTACATCAAAATTAATATTATGGTTTCGTGAAAAGTTGGAATCAGCCGAAATTGCGTAGTGTCGCAACTCGTTGTCGCCAGTACATCTCGCGCTTGCGCATTCAAGTAAAAAACAATTGCCACCCACAACAGTATGGTATTCCGACATGGAATATTCTCATTTTGATGAATGTTGAAATGGCGGCGAAACTGGTGCATTCTTGTTTACACGTAGGTTTCATAACTAAGTTTCACAATTTTTTTTACTTGAATGCGCAAGCGCGCGATGTACTGGCGACAATGAGTTACGACACTACGCAGTTTCAGCTGATTCCAACTTTTCACGGAACCATAATAATAATTTTGATGTAATGGGCTTATTTAGCTTTGTGAATTGAAGTAGGAACACAATTTTCAAAAAGTAATTGATGTAGGTAAAATACTTTTAGATGTATTGTAATTCTAAAATAAAATAATGTACGCAAACGATACAGTTTTGTCGTAATTTCAGTTTAAAAACCGTCAGGTTTCTCTGCCGGACCCTGTACCAATCAGCTGTATTTTACGAGAATAAATAACGTATCCTTTTCCAGCTGGTTACTAGAAGGACTTGGATGTATTGACCTATTGTGAGAGTTTCCCCGATGTAAGCATTACGTTATACGTGAGGCTCAAACATGAAACCACCGTACTTCTGCCCTGCCTTCACCGGGAATCGGGTGGTTGGCCATGGCGACAATTTTTAGCTATCTTCACTACCCAAATGAATAGAATAATTTCATTATTTAACTCACCTACCTTAAAGTAGATGTTGAAAATGCTGTTCCCCTCTATTCTGCACATATCTGATAACGCCGTATAATATTCTGGAAAACTCTTTGCAGACAGTTACGGGTCAAAGTGGTACTTCACATACTCCGTTAATAACTGTAACAACAAATTATTGCTTGGAATAATCTCCCTGTCAATAATAAATACTCAATAATAGTAGTAATAATAATAATACTACTAATAGAATAATTATGAGAAATCCATGTTGGTAGGCTACATTTTGTTATTAACGACATCCTCAAGGCTTCCACCAAGATCGTTGATAACTGGTAAGTTACCTTAGTTTTTGCAACACAAAGTATAAACATCAATCTATTTGCAGGGAAATGTTTTTATTCCGTTGATTAAATATAAGGCTATCATATTTTTTACAAAATCCGCCCAAAAATGCTGACTGATTGTAATGAATGAATGAATTTACTTTGATTTTTGTTTCCGACACAGCTTCAAAATTTCTTGACCACTAAACTGCATACTTCTTGTTTTATCTTTTTCGCATACAGTCTTTCCAACTATGATTAATAATATAATCTGAAGCAATTTTGATAACCTATTCTTAGTGAGTATAGGCCTGAATGCCAAACAACTTCCTCAAGTTAAGTAATTTACTAATGCAACGTGTTAAAAGTATAGAAAGCGCCAAGTTTCTGTATTTACTGCTCTAATGTAAATGTTTATGGAAAAGTAGTATAGGCTATGGTTTGGACTGAACCTCTTAGTATTCGTGATGTACAGAACTGTTAATCGTCCAGACTTCCAGGCGTCCAAGTTTTTTTTTGTTATCTTTTAAAGCACAATTCCTTTAACATTTTATTTAGTCTGATTTATATTGGATCACGTAAGCCACCACACAATGGTAAGGGCGTGTCCTTTTTGCTAAACAATAAATACTGGTCCATGAAGGATGAGTTTGTGTATTTTGGAAACCACAAGCGTGGCGCCCAACTCAACAGCAGAGCATTCATTTCTGTTAACAGAATCGATATACTTGGCCGTCTCTAATTTGCGAGAGTGCGCCAAACGATCTTCACTTTTTGTTCTCTAAGCTCCTGCCCTGCTGCTGCTGAGTGTGTTTCCATGCATATCAAACACTTGCCACACGTTGTTGAACACCTTTTGTTTTCAAATTGTTACTACTGTCAGCAGTCTAGAGTCTAGTTTGTTTTCAGCTGTGCAAATTAAAATGTTGTTGCAGTAGGTTTTATTAAAATGTGTCGCAAATATGCTCTCGTAATTCCATTCAGTATATTTATTCTATTAAAATAAAACGCTATTATGGAATTGGAATTAGAGCAATCTAGTTTACTATTTATTTTATTTTCAAACTCTTCCTGAAAAATGCATGTTGCCATCTTGACAAAGTTTAACGAAATATCTTGTTATTAATAGGCCTACTGTACAATAAACCAACTAATGTACAATATACAAACATGTTTTACATATTACGATATTATTAAGAGCTTCTAACCTTGCTATATAAATGTGTGTGTTTTTTTTAGTATAGCCAGGGAACCTCTTAATGCGTGAAGCGACTGTTCTCTAAGAACTTTAGAAGAGACATACAATTATCCTGCAGTTTTAATTCTAAAATGTAGAAATATCCATGTAGCGTTCTTGATATTTTACGACTGCGTAACAAATTTTCCAGCAGATGAATTTTTAATAATGCTAATTAATAACGTTTGTTACAAAATCTTTCTTCCCTAGTTTTCAGGTGCCTCTTACCATTCTGTAAACATTAAAAGCTAATTAATATCAGGTTGGTAAAATCTGCGAACTGTATATTTTTGGCAAATAGTAGTTACTGCAGTTAGACATACTGGGGCTAGAAGCATAAGGGTTCTAGATAGTGTAGCCAGATATTTTAAAATAAGACATTACCGCTTTAATTAAGTTGTTTAAGTCCTTTATGGATCATCCTTTATGGGTCATAAAATGTATACCTGCTGTTTGGCATTGTTGCTCTCAAGAAATTTGGTACCGGTACTCCAATAATGTAGTACTTATTTCAGATTTTTACATTCTACTCGGCAACAACTATTGGTTCCAAGATAGCTTGTCCTGATTATTTGGCTCACTGTCTAACCAAAATATGACGGTAGGGATTGTGTATAGTGATTTTCGTACAAAACCGGCTTGTCATTCTCCCGTAAGTGATAACTAAGAATACAGACACACACTTCACACATTTTATTTTAATGTTATTTTAATATTATATTTTAATGTTAAGAACGTATCAAGGATATTTTATTCCCGAAGTATGAAGAAAGTTTCACTTTAATACAATCAATAGCTGACAAAAATGGAGTGAAAAAGGAGCAATACATACCAAAAGGAATCAATCTCAGTAAGATGGGGCTCGCTTGACCTAGAACTGGCACGTGGCAGATGATTAAGATCACAGATGAAATCATAATGAGAATCTTTTCCATCTCTACAGGGGAAGAATTATGATTTTATATCCTGACGAACTGAGAGGGTTTGGAAGAATGGAGGAAAAGTATCTACCGCGATTTTTTAGTATTTTAGGGAGCAGTTTGCATGTTCGGCAATACTGGCAAGAGAAAGGAAATGAGAATGCGTTATAATTTGTACTGTAAACAGTAATTAATGTAATAAATGCAGCAATATATATCTGTCGTTATGTTGTATTGTTTCTCTGTGTTTCTGCACTAGAAGGTGTACAGCAGTAAAAAATATATAGTTTGTTCATAATGTCATATCCATTTTCATCTTAAAACATAAAAATATTCTTTCGATTCAGTTTAAGAATTTTCTTATTATTAAGTAGTAGAATAAGAGTCCTTACATTTATGTAAAATGTCGGAGTACAGGTCAAAATATTATTCTTTCAGTACTTTTATGTCGTCCTAGCTGGTTTATACATAACCCTTGATATTTTTGTCTGTCTTGGAAGCAAGTGTTTGATGGAGAAAGATTAAACAAAGCCATCCATTTGAATATCCGAGTTGCGGTTGTAACTTGAGAGAGGGGAGGGGGTGTGCTTTGTGGTGTACTGGAGCGAGTTGGTTCACAAAAATCACGGTAACTAGCGTATTCATTAGCGTAACGCCCGCCCCAACTCATATCCCCCCGGGGCCCGGCTCCAGTGAGAGAGTTGGCTGAATTATCATTCCTGGGTTTAACTCAGAAAATAACGTTATGCACAGAAAGCAAGCCTACAGTACTCCTATTTGCATAAGAAAAAAGAAGGGAGCTTAAAATGTTTTATAATGTGTGCGGAAGCATTCGATTCGTCAGAATGAATATTAAAGTAGTAAAATACTAAAAAATGGCCAGTGAATAAGGTTAGTGTAATCGCAGTAAATGTAAATGTAACATAAGAGCAAAGCATTGCAAAATTTCAATTAATGTTCTTTGCTGCTTTCCTATATAATGGTGATGCATAACCTTACACGATTTGAAGGAATGTTCTTTTAAAAATGGGGGAAAAAAATACAGGCTATAATGACCAAGTGCATCAACACTTGGTTAAACAGTGTTTACTTACGCTCGTTTAAGATTTTAAACATGATTAAAAAGAAATGTGGAGCACCATTCCTAATCTCTGTTTACGGGACCGTGTTTAGCTGACGGCTTGTTTAAACGCAGAGCATAAAATCGGAAAGCGAGCGTTCCTTTGTTGACGAGGCCATTACCTAGAGGAAAAAGAATAAGTTAACATCAACAAGATATCATGGAGGAACAGAAGCATAAGAGGGCTGCCAATTATTCTGAATTTGAGACGGATATTCTAACAGAATTAGTGCATAAATATAAAAACGTAATAGAAAACAAGAAGACGGATGGTTTAACTATATAGAAAAAGATGAAATGTGGAGGATTAAGCAGAGATGTTAACAGAAATGGTCTACAAGGATACCCATTGTCACCTAATAAATAAGCATTTGGTATCTCTCCTCTTTCAAACTGTGCCTTCTTACTAGAGTTCTGAAACATCGTACTATCAAGTACAGAACCCAGCCATCTAGCAACAATATCCCTTATAAATAAATTACTGTCACTTATTGTTTACACCAGGAAACCTCGCAATATTATAAAAATTCTGCATTAACTCTCTCTGCTCTGCTTGTGATGTAGGGAAGCTTAACTTATATATCGGCGACTCTGACGCTATTGCATTGCTTACATCCTGTATAATTCGAGCTGCAGTTGTTCTGTGCATATTTCTAATGTCCCTAGTAGCATAATACCTCATAGCAGCTAGTAGTCGATTCATAGCAGAAACAAGATGATTTCTGTCTATTGGAAATTGCAGGTTATGTTGTATCATTTCCAGTACCTATGAAACCGTTTGTTTTGTTAGACGAATTCTCTCAATGAATTTCCTATCACAAAGTTCTTCGAAAGGATCTGCTCGCTGCACTATTAAATTTCTACGCTCATTTTCGTTCCGTTCAAGATGTTCCAGATATAATAACTCGTCTTCCAAGTCATCATCTGAAAATCTGGCCGTCATTTTATCAAACTGCTAATAATTGTTTACCAGTAACTGTTTAAGTTTAATCAACGGTAATCGCGCTTTCGACACTATTCGAGATTGTTGCTCTATAGGTTAGGAAGAAATTATAAACGCTGATTACACGAATCATAGTTGGTGCACTTGGCCGTTAATCTCGTAAACCCTTGATTTTCAGAATGCAAACCGAAATATTTATACCGGTACCAGTACTTATTTATGTTTTATTTTATTACTATAAAATTTAGGTAAGTAATAAAAAGTAAATAACTTAGAATTCTCTATCCATATGGAATTTAGAAAATCCACGGGTTCAGAAAGGATTTCAACGTAATATATAAAGCACATTCACTTAATGTGCTGCAGTGCTGCCCATGGAAAAATGTGCAGAACTGTACTTTTATTACAGGCTAAGAAAAAATGTTTCTCAATTTTTCTTAAAGAGATAGACTAAGCCTACCGATATTAAGTTCTGTTGTATTCAGAAAGTCTCGGATCCTTTAATTTTAATAGGCTGTGAGATGTGAGTCAGTTGGTGAATTTAATGTTGTACCGGCATGTTGACATGGTAACTCATTGGTAGAGCAGCGGCATGGATAGCCGAAGATCCTGGTTCAAATCCTGGCTATGGAATTTAATTTTTCAGTTTGGCTCTACCTTTCCAGATTAACTTTTATTTATTTGTAAATCAAATAGTTTCCAATAGTTTTATAAGTTTAATTAGATTTCGGTCATGCGGTTAGTAGTTCTGCTGACCGGATCTTATAAATGTGAAATATGTGGAAGGAAGGAGTCAGGTATCGAGCTTGTCGTAATCACAAAGATTACTCTGAATTCCTGGTCTCTCGCACTTTACTGTTATTCACCGCCACAGCTACTGTTAATTAAAAGCGGCTCGTTACTGAATCCGAACCTGTGGCATGACGTCAGAGTTTCCCAAAGGAGATACAAAGGACAGCAACACGCAGTTATCTGTGGAATGAGGAAGGCACAAGGTAAAGCGCACATTCGACATAACTTCCATCTACTGAGGCAGGCCTGCATTTATAATCGATCCTATCGAACTCCAACGTATTGCAGACTTGTATTTCATCCTAAATTACTCTTCGCTCTTTTGAATAAGCCAGAGACATATCTCTTAAATTGACGGAATGTTAGGTTTTAAGATTCAGGTTAAGTAGGGAGTTAAACCTATACAATCTAGCTTTATACTTTGTTTCTCTTATTAATTATTTGTTTCCAAATTAAACATTTTCAAACGCTTTCCTTGCGGGTTCTTTATTATGGTAACATATATATATATATATATATATATTTACACATTAATAAATTTCATACCGATGGGCGTATCAGTGTGATATACGAAGTAACTAACCGCCTCAAATACCGCTGTCAAATAACGGACAAGGAATTGTAACATTTGAAGCAACATATAAAAAATGGGAATCTAACTTAGGCCTATACTGTATTTTGAACTGAACTTCATAACAAGATATCTAATCTGCTAAGACTAAAAACAAGTTTTTATGAATAATATAGTGCAACTGCTTGTCTTCTGAAGACTTATATTGAAAATACTTTTGGTAAGCTGACTGGCACACTACTTAGCAAATAATTATGCTTATATTTTGTGTATAAATTTTATACCATTGTGATCATTTTATTTAAACGCGTGCCTTTTTTAAAAAAATTGTTAAAATCATTGTATTGTTAGGCTGACTGTGCATAGGCCTATAATGTTTAAATTATAATTCCCCACCTGTGTAGTATAAGTGTTTTACGGGTAAAGTACTAAAAGAAGAAAGGAAGGGGAAAAGGAAAAAGAAAACACAAAACTTAAATTGTATGCTACAAAAAATCTGTGTTCTTAAAATACACCAACTCCGATAAAAAATTCCTGTAGAATTTAATTTTCAGTAGGCTGTTAATCTACAATAAATAAACTTCGCTTATTATAGAAGCTCTGGTGCTTAGCTACAAATTTTTTGCCCGTTATTTGATAGCGGAGTTTGATGCGGTTAATTATTTCACATAGTGCACCTGTTTGTTAAAAATGCACTTAAATTTTGTAAAACCATTTTATAAAAGGATAGTATACTTTAATTTCGCAGTTCTTTTCCGAAGCTGAGATGCTATATTAGATAGCCTACTGAATAGTAGGCAAAGCTGGCGTCCGGTAAAGAGATGCTACCGTCTGTGTGCATCTTATGTAAAAAAATAGTAACTGAAACACGAATTTGCAGGAATGACTATAATATTATACATTGACTATAAAACGATAATATAAAACGGCTGATTTCTGTTTAATTAATCTAAAGACACTTTTTTCACATGGGATTAAAACAAAATTTCCAGTGAACTGCACACAAACTTTGTCTATGGGTTTACTCAAATGTTCACTTAAAAGCCCCAAAATTTTTTCTGTGTATTTGTTTAGGCCTATTTGAAGAATTTGTACAGAAATGCATATTCGGAAATGTTAGTATTCTTATTAGAGAAGTACTATAAAGATAAATAAGTCTACCTACTCAATTTCAATTCATAATAGACTTCGTTGAAATTGTAAACAGCAAATGCAGCGTATTGCATGTTTTATTTTATTGAATATATTTTTCTTTTATACAGTTATACAACATTGGAGTGAGGTGATGCGGCCGAAATAATGTAAGCTAATTTCTTCAACCATTTTCACAGGTGAACAAATAACCACTTCTGATTTCTCAGGCTTATTTAGGTGTCATTAATCAAAGGCGTGGTGTAATACCGGGAATCGCGATTTTAAGGAAACATAATTATATTAACGAGTATTTTTTAACTCTGTGTTCTCCAGGTGAAAAGTCGCGGTAAATTACGATTGGTAAAAATATAAATATGGATTCTTACAAGAAGCATTATTTCCATTCTGCGTATATAAAACAAGATAGAACTCATTTGGGAACAATCATGAGAATAATAGTTTTGTTTATCATATAAAACTATAACTCAAACTATAAATCTCGTTTATTGAACGACAGCAGGTATTGAAACCCGTGGAGAAAAATATTATGTGCTTACTTTCTCGCATATAAATTCGTGTTGAGTTTTAAATAGGACGAACGATTTGAACCTCTCTAACAATATATATATAAAATCTTCGGGTTTAAGTGGACTTAGGGATCTTACCAAATATATATATACGCCTAATATTGATTATCCTTAACGAATTACATATATAATTTGAATTAGTAATTGGTCAGGACATTCAATTACATTTCTGAACTGAATAATAGAAGGCAAATAAGACAGTTCATATTCAATAAATTCAATGTAATACATGACTTACACCTACTTTAATTGCCATTTTTTGAGTTCGCAAAACATTCAAGACGTATGGAGTACTACTATATCTTTAACTGTTCAATGCTTTGCATTAAGAATTGTTCAATAAAATATACTAACCTTCATTAAAACGACAGCAGATAATATAGATAGGCCTATATAATACTTTCTGAATTTTCAAGGAATTTACTTCCTATACTGTAAAGTATGGAGGGTTTTAATAGGTAATTTATTGATGGATGTGTTTAGTATGTTTTTGTGCATATCTACGCAATGCGTGCATAGTCCTGCTATCTTATTGCAGCCACGTATCCCATCACTGCGAAGCGCATGCGCCAAGTCTTCAAGTGTTCCCGGGCGGAATCTCTAGAGGAGATAGAAAAAGAACTTGAAAAGCTTCAGCTACTTTGGTATGCCAAAGTCAAACACTGCCTACTCGCTCGCTCCTCTGCCTTTACAAATTTGAAATTGAATCGAACTCAGCCGCACTGTATATACAGACATTCTTTAGGATAGGACCGTATCATGTTCCAGTGAGGGTGGGGGGAGGAGTCTGTAGATTGAAATACATGGCTTTCACGACCGTACTCTGTTGAAAGATGTGTAGACAAATGTGAGTATTCCGGTTACTCAAAGGAGATTGATAAAAATAAAGAATGCAAATAAGGGGTATTTAGAACCATATTTGTAATGTCAACCTATGACCAGTTTTTATTAATTATTAAGCATGTCTTGGAATGTTTCCGAGGACCCTAGACATAAATGAAAGCAATTAGTATGTGGAGAAAATGTTTTATCCATTTTCGAAGCTGGACTTAGACCCATATCCTCCTTCACGACGGTTCCAAGGTAACCTGCTTAAGCTACCATGACTCAGGAGATCGGAAATGAGCCCCAGGACTATAATACCACCAGAATGATCAGACCGGTTAATAAATAAAATCCCTGGTGTACTGTGGATATGTAACAGTAAATTTCCAAAATAGCAAACATTGTCTATTTTTAATCTCAACTCACTTATAACATTGCATTCTGCAGAAAATGTATCCTGGGTAGCAATCGAACCCAGATCTAAATTCAGTTATATAAATAGCAAATTATATTGTTTACTACTTAATATCACTGACGTTTTAGCGAAGTTACGACTCATATTGAAAGAGTGGAGACCCTTAGAGGTTTTTAAGACTAGAATCAGAACATGCACATCGAAAGTCTGTCGGTCTTACTCACCGACAGCCTTATTTTTCAGGATTGCTCCTGGTGCTCATATCTGTTAGAGGCTGAATCGTTTCTATTATCATAGAATCTCCCAAGGTTTAGATCAGTTGAAAAATCCGAATCACATCATTGTGTATTGAACCCGCGACATTTGGTTAGAGTACGTTTACTTCCACAAAGTCTCTGGCCTTAAAGACTTACCCAGCCAGCGAGCTTCTAGTTACGTCTCGTTACCAGCTTGAGCAGACTCGAATGCGCGTAAGATCACTTTGCTAATGTTGAGCACAGAGTGAAGATTATGCAGCACGTTGCCAGTCATAGAAAATACTATAATACGAGTAGCTGAGTAGAGGGATAATGCTGGAGCGAGGCAGAGACAGACAACTCGTGGAGTGGGATAGAAGAGCTGAGCCAATCAGGGTGCAGCTACCTCCCCTAGACAAGAACTCTAGGAACGGTGACACTCGCTCCTGAGGTACCGTATATACGTAAAAACCCAGAGACTTTGTGGAAGTAATCGTACTCTACAAATGTTTTGCCTCAGCCAACCGCACTGCGGCTCACTCCTCTGTTTTTTAGCTTACTTTTAATCATCTACAAAGTGTTAAAATTGAAATAAAGCTAATATAGCGTTACGGCAATCTTTATAATGAAAAATTAATGTTTTAAATACTGGTTATAAGCCTATTATTTTCTAAGCATCATTTTGTCGAGCGGCTTTCGGTATAATTTTGATAATTACAGTCCATATGCGTAAGCTCACTTCACCTAAAATATGGTATTACGGTTTTGTGTTTAAATAAACAAACGTATAAAACAATAAACGAATTAGTATAAACAGTGAATTAGTGTTTTTCCATTCTTCGTTGCAATAGTAGAGCTAAGAAAACAATAATCGACATTTTATAAAATTTGAATGAAAACTAAACGGCTTTATAGAACTAAACAGTGAATTAGTGTTTTCACATTCTTCGTTGCAGTAGTAGATCTAAGAAAACAATATTCGAACATTTTATAAAATTTAAATGAGAACTAAACGGCTTGGCTTATAAATTCTGAATTGTAATAGTATTGGTATACCAAAATCGCATTGTTCACCTTTAAAGTAGAATACGTGAAATCTATGCCAATACTAAGGCAGAAATCTGATTTTTGCCCAACTACATAGTTTTTAATGAAATATTGGCAATTACAGGCACTAGGCAAATATCTATTCTCCTTCACTGAAGCGTATAATTTTATTTAAAAATAAAAAATGGCAGTATGAAACATTAACGAAATACTATCGTTACCACTAAAATGAAAAGAATATTTTGTGTACAGACTATGAAATTGTTAAAGCTGAAATACTTAGCTTATAAGTCTTTGAAATTTTGTGAAGTGAAAACTAGATATTTTGAAAACTTTTTGTTAGAATGAGAACTTTGTATTCTAGTAATCAATTAATGACTTCTGGTATCATTAGACCAGTCGTAAGTTATAACTTATAAGTTACAACTTGGTTACAACAGTCAAAGTTTGAGTTGTTTACTTTCATATTTTATTAGATTGCGATGGCATCGATTTAACGCCTTCCTTCAGAAATGCGAGCTATTTACCAATATTTCAGTTTTGAAATTTATCGAATAAAGCTCACGTGATTGTGGCTATTAAAAATTCTCTTGTACATATTTGTTGTACAGCATAATTTGTGGCCATATTCATTAAACAGAATATTCTATTAGTTCCCTGTGTAAAGACCAGACACGATAATGAAATGCTTTTGCAGAAAATTATTTCAGTTACTTTGATAGTGTTGGCACTACCTTCTAGGGAGAAAAAAATAGCTAAAAGTTTTTGTACATGGTGCTCCGTATAATGAACCTTCCTTTAATCAAAAATCACTTTTTCAGCAACATGCTTTGAAAAATGTTTTAATTTATACAGCCTGAGGAAAGCTGTTCTTGCGGACTGTGCCTCTAATTCTGAGCTGCGACGAATATGTTATTTATGAGTAGCAAATGAAACGAAGTTCGTATAAAATTTTAACATACACTTTCATGTGGAATATATCAAAGTGGTTAAAGCTAATGATTCAGCTTATAGCTTATTTACTATTAATTCAATTTGATGCTCAGTGCCTCCGAAAAAACAGAAAGTTGAGGAAATAATAACTGATACCATTTCATGAAAAAAGTTTATATGAAAATTGTTTCGTAATATTCGCAGTGACTAGAGAGCGATGCCTTTTGTGTCTTGTATTGAACATCCGCGTTGACCTTCCTCCCGTGCTACTAAGTTGATCTAAAGGCACGATTTATCAAGAAGAAACGGGTGGTCTCGTGTTTAAAGGTAATGAGTTTTTTTTGTGTGTTTTCAATAAAATATTATATAATTCCACAATATTTCGTTCCAAAAGAAAATAAGTGAAAGTGTTTCACTATATTATGGAATAATCTTGAGCCAAAGGGTTTAATTAATAAAAAATAATGCGGAAAAAGTAATGAAATGGTTCTCCTGTAAAATGAGTTAAACGACATGTTACCAGGTGGGGCTCGCGAAGGGGGACAGCGGAGCTGCCGCTCCCCCAGACATCATCATGTCTATATTTGCAATATCTTTACCAGAAATGTCACTAATTTCCTTTTTTAATTATAAAAAATCCCACTTTCATCTACATGCATACAGGTTAACGAGGCGCGTGTCCATTTCCTATCAATCATATTACATCCGTACGACTTTTCATTGGGTGTCTTATTTTTTAGATGAACCTCATGAGTGCAACTAATAATATCGTTATCACATATAATCTACTCTTATACAATTCAACTGCCCTAAATTGCGTGCTCACTCGCTCCCTCACTTCGTGAGACATCGGGTATACTCGGCGATTTTGGTGTCTCGCAGTCTAAACTTTCACGAAGAGTACAAAATTAGAAAACCCGTTTCTTTATTATATAAGGCCTAAGTGAAATGAACACAATGAACAAATATTCTAATTTCATTTTTACTTACAATTTTCATGGCTCTGAACCACAAACATTTTTAATAAACTGTCAGTGTAAATTTCTTAAAAATCCTGGAGTCAATTAGTAATGGCGGGTGAAGCCGCGGGCACCAGCTATAGGCCTAATATATTGATAGTTTAACCCTGGAAGTATCGCGGACGATAAAAATCCAAACAAACCACTCCTTCTCTTGAAAAGTTATATAATTTCTGAAAATTAAACTGAATTTATCAAATAAAATTCACATCATATTCATTTGTCAACAAACAGTTGAGAAACGATACTTATTATCCACCGCCGTCTCGAGAATTACACACGAGTAATACAGTCTAGAAGGCAGTGGTATTATCAGTGTTCACAGTTGGCTTTGGAACTGCATAATCGAATCTGAGATCGTTTTCCCAGGCTGCGCTTTCTAATCGTGGAATGTACTCTAAAGTCGGAATGTTAGCTGTTTAATTAATTATTAATGGATTAGTTTATGAATGGTTTGCGTGCAAGTGTTAATAAATATAATGCTTTAATAATTATTATACTCTTAATTTTTAATTTTTCAATTAATTATCGTGGGCGAAGCCGCGGGCACCTGCTAGTATTATACATTATTTCCGTTCCTTCTTTTGTTCCATATGCACCTTTTGATCAAAGACGTCACAGGTGTGAAGATGTTTCAGGGGTTTATCCCTTAAAATTTACATAAAAAAACAAATGTACGTAGGTGCGATAAAATAAAAGTGATACTAATAAAATGATAAAGCGATGACGATGGATTCTTGCGAATGGTTGAAATTTCATATAGGCATATTCTTACGCCTGAGGCAATTTAAATTGCTGCACTATTGAATTTTCTAACTTACACTTTAAAAGATAATGAAATAATATTTTGAAAAGACCTGGGCTGAAAGGAATATAGGAATTTAATAAGAAGGTGATAAGGCAAAACGCATAGAGTTAAATGCTGTGTTAGACCTAAAAGGTATTTTTGCATGCAGGCCCTCAACTGAATATCCGCTTGTCCGCTTTGTTTTCTGCGACGGCTGTCAATGCCCGGTTCACTCGCACGTGATTTTCTTTATTGCAGCTAAAGAGTGCATAATAGAATTCACCCTGCATACACAGAGTTTTGAAATAATAATTGAACGCATTGAACAACATTGAACAACAATAACCATCAAATTTTGTAAGATGAAATTAATAATCATATTTAATATACTAATATAGTCTATTACTAAAAGAATTTACTTTATAATGTAATTAATTAAAATTATTATTAGGCTACTTTTTTATTTCGAAACAATAATTACAAATTATTAATATTACAACATTTAAAATTACAAAAATCCAGGTTAAAATTTTTAGGAAAAAAGGTAACACAAAAAATTGAAAATTTTTATTGCTATATTATATATTATACACTAAACTATATTACTATATTATATTGCTAATACAAATAGGACCATGTTAATGCAAACAGTTTTAATGGGAATGTTAATTTCCCGAAGTTGCATGTATAAAAGTCATAAATCACTCTGTATATTACTGTAATTGGACACCTACCTATTTATTGTAATTCACAAATATAGTCTAACATTAACCTTTCTCTTTGTATTCTTACTATTCTTAATATTATTCGAATTGATTATTCTTTGTGTTTTTATTTTTTTTAAATCAGAGACTACATTTGAAACGTGCCTGAAAACATCTGCTGCTTTTCCTTTAAGACAGTCTTTTGTCGTGGAGTGTTACATACTTTATTTTTAACCGTGTAAGTAGTTTACAAAATTAAAAATATGAAATGTTAGTTCATGCTGCAGGCCTTTTCACGATGCAAAGTTACCTACAGCTGGGAAAATAGGAGTTAGGTAATGGACTGGTGATTACATACTTGGGCTATTGAATAAAGATAGAGGCTAATTTTTCTCATGTTTCCTGATACATTTACTTTTTTATTGTAATTATTTAAAATATTTCGTTTTTACAAGTTTTCATACATATTAATAGTAATATATTGTAATATATATTGTATTATACTTTTTTCGATGGTTGTTTACAGTTCATCTGACAAAAGTGGAGGAACAGTAATCAGCATGAAATTCCTTATCCTTTTGGAGAGCAGACCCCGGCAAAAATTTGCGAAAGTTTTAAGCTAGCCCATAGTCAGTGCACACTGCAGAGTTTTAGTGCATCTAGTTTGTTTTAATCAGTTCACAGAACCCGTAATTTAAACTGTGGAATAGGGTGGACACATGTATTTATAGGCTAGTTACAGAAGTCACCACACAGACTGATTTTCTGTGAAGATCGGCAAAGTGAAACCCTGTGAATTTTAACATATAACGTTTTCGAATTTCTCCATGATAGTCTATTTATGACTCGGGTCTGTGCATACTGAGTGCCACTGGTGAACCGAAGAATGCTCAAATAGACATACTCTATACCGTGAGCTGCTGCATATAACGTAGTTTCCGCAGGTGTATGATTTAATTGAAAGGCAACAGTATTGCTACGTACTGTTTGTCTTTCATCACTTATTTTTGTGTCAGGCGCAACGCAACAACTATGAAAAACATGAGCAATTCTTTCAACAGGATAGACATTCGTAAACTGAAGGTAGCCTACTGGACACAATGTCTAACTTTTACAACAACAAAAAAAGGATACACAATCGAAATAAAATCTGATGTAATGCACTCGCATAACTTTCTTTGCCCTAAGAATTGTAGTGCAGTTTTCTCACTTCGCATTCTAATATAAAATAAGAGGCTGTATTAAAGAGATTGTGTATTCACTTGTTGCAGTCTTCATATGTAGGTTATATAAAGTGTAAGTGTTTATTACAATAATTAACTTTTTACAAATTCCAATGCAAACAGTCGCATGGGTCTTCATGCTTACGCATGGATCCTGGCATGTTATATATCTTTATGGGATGTGATACGAAGATTGGCATATTTTCTCTTTTAATACAACTTTGAATGGAAATACTTAATTCCTTGCTATTTTATTGTATTTTGACGCTCCTTTCTTGGTGAAAAGGATTATCTTCTATGCATAATTTTGAGAGAGTTTGGGAAAGGGCACTATGTCCCATATTGCGGAAATTAACCTAAAATACATTATTTCTGAAATAAAAAAGAACTGAAAAGGTCATAAAATGTTTATGTAAAAGGGCATACAAAGCTGCATATATTAAAAATCTGCAAAGGAAATTATCATGGAAAATGTTATCTTTGCTCTCCTCTAAAGCTCCATATTTTAACATCATATAGGCTACCTCCGGTGTACAGATGTAGGATACAACTGTCCAAGGGCGATATGTACAGATACTATTTTAAAATACGGGTAGTAATAAAATATAATATATAAAGGAACTTGAGAAAAATCAGTCCCCGGTCCTCTTTGACCAGCCCTCGTATGAGCTGCCACACTCAAGCTGCCGTGTACATATTTTGTGTAGAAATTAATTAAATTAGGATTAAAGAGGAATGGGCTTATGAAGAGAAAGCGAAGGGGAACATTTATACGAATTCTAGTTTGGTATTGGTAGTGAGACTAAACGGTCAGGATGAAAATTCTGTTGTCCATATATTGTGTGAACCTTTTTTCACAGTAAAATAAATATTGGGAATGGATATATTGAGACCTGCTAGGATAATGGATCCGGGAACAATTTTCTTCTTTAAGGAGGCAACAGGACTTTGATGAATTTTCCATTTTGTAGGGCATAATAGGTCCAGCTAAGTGGTCTATGTGCATGGAACCAAAAGGTCTCGACCCATTTCAATTTCTGTCAACCTGGCATTCAGGTTGTTGACTAAGCAAAAACCTCGGGGAACCTCAATTATTTTGGATTAAAACCGAAATCTTGTAAATCCTGTAAATCGATGACGCAAGAGTAATATTTTATCGGACAGCTAAAATGATACTAATAATTAAATGCCTGTTTGGTTGATGTAGTCACTGTTTTTAATGCTTCCAGCAGAACTATGGATATCATGGCGGGTGGTTACTTGCGAGAAGAAGCGTACAGTCAGTAACAGAACATATTTTACTGATTTAAGTAATACATACTATATGCCATTTTAAACCACCTTATTAGAAGTATGAATTATACTATTTGTGTATATACATGGAATTGTACGAGACAACACGCAACGCAAGCACGAGCGGACTCTTTATGTTGTTATGACTGTCCCGTGTTGGCCGAGAATTTGTTTACGGATTCTAGTTCTCAAATTAAGTGGTATCATAATAAATAAGTTACTATAGACTATAGTATTAAGCTCTAAATTACGGAAAAGTTTAATGCAAAATTGTATTCTTCTTGATACTTATAGCCTATAAACATAGATTATGAGATTAAGAATTGACAATTATAATAATAAAAGAAACCAATAAAATTATTAAAGACAACAAAAGTAATAACAGAAACATTAATATGCGGAGGGAGCTGAATCTTGATTAAAAGGATAGAGTATGCGATTTAGTTAACCATGTGTCTAATGGTCTGCCCTCACGATGATGTAGATTTCCATATCGCATTGCTAGGCTTGTATCTTAATTAATTTATGTTATGTGGACTCTGAAATAGCAGCAGCACAATTCCCTACTCGCCTGTCGTAACTCCGAGAGCAATTTCGCTCACCTACTGTACCTTAAAACTACAGAGATCACGGAAAACATTTTTTTATGTATGCCGGCCATCATTAATGTAACAAGTAAGTGTACTGTTTCTTAGTTTATGTAATGTAGATATGACTTTTATAAGGTCACTTTATTATTATTATTATTATTGTTATTATTGTTGTTGTTTTACAGACTTAAAATCTCAGGACCGAGCATGCGTCCATTGCATAGCAGAGGGCATTTTTGAAGTTCTTTGTAATTATTGCTCCTGGATAGTCCGATAAGCTTCTAATTCAATACTTCTACAGTTATCTCCGGTTGATTCCATTAGTAGACAGAAGGATTGGTATTATTGTTACTTCTTCCAGTTTCTCTGTTTTTCAGCTAATGCTTGATATTTACTGATTTTTCTTTTCATTCACTGTACTACTGCAATCGTTGTTGTTTGATCCTATGATATCAGCCTCTTTATTTCCTTTATTTCCTCTTTTTTCGCAAGCACAATTTATGATATATTACATTCTGGAGTTATTGTGTTGTCAGTAACTGTTGCTCGGTAAAAGTGCAATTTATGTTTTCTAGCACACTGTCTGGTTGAAATGATAAAGGTTTCTTTGATTCCCAACTTCTGATGGTTCTTATTAATTGATACTATATTGTGTGGATGTCGGTGGTTGGAATGACATCTCCACCTTCTAACTCTCTTTACCATAATAATAGGCTTACAACTTGCTCAGTTCAGAGTCTGACATAGAACAAGAGGCCATATTGCAGGGAGTGCGTACTCAGTCTCATCCAAAGATATATTGTCCGCCATGCAAGATTTAGTTTCATCTAACGGCAGAAATGCCAAAAAATGACTGTGGCTGGTCAGTCAGTCAGTCAATCAGTTTGTACAAATGGTGACTGGCTTATTACCAAACTTCAGACAATTATTTTGAAAAAATCTTCAATAAAAGTTTTACCTCTTAGCAAAACCACGTCGTGTACGAAAATTCAGCAGAATCGCTGGATACATTTTTAAGGAATTATCGAGAATTAAATTTAATTCATGTAGGGTGGTACTAAAAGTATTTGTTTATGCGTACATATTTATGGGAGTATTAATTGCTGTTTACAATATAAATTTCAAACATTTGCACATGGGTATCGCACGTGCTTTCACAATACACAAGAAAAGAACAAAATAAAATAAAAATTAATAAACACTAACACACTAAGGCTATCCTGAAAGCATAACAAATAATAATTATACCTCTCTGTTCCTCATTTAAATTACTTATTTGTTTACTCGTCCCCCTCCCCCACTCAACCTTTAATTTGCTGCTTTTTCAAACCTGAAAAAGTCGTTGCCAATCTTCGCGTGACATCCCCGGAAGGCATACAGTCTAAATACGAAATTTTATTTTATATGACTTTCACATTCTCGACCTGTGCTGCTCACAATTACACACACAGGTGCATGTATGTTTCTGAAAATATCATTTTTATTCATTAGATCAATTATAAAATGCTATAAAAAGTACTATAAAAATAAGATATTAAAAGTAGCTTCTAAAAAATTCGATTTCAATTTTAAAATCTACAGGCATAGAATCAAGTTATGAGAATGTGGATTGTTCCTTAGAATAGAAATAAATGCTCGCCAGTTAAAACGAGATATTGCTGCATTCTGCATATGACAGGAAAGGGAAACTCTCCGAGATTGTGCAACACTGTTTTCAGACAGCTCCACGCGCATGCGCATGTCTCGAAATGTGGACACCGCAACATAAAGTTCAGTGCGTGTTATGACTAGCAGAAGAGAAATCTGTTACTCGGGTGCAACTCCGTTTTCGTCGTACGTGGAATGTGGATCCACCTGGTCATAAAGCGATTCTCCAATGGGACAGAACACTCCGAGAAACAGGTTATTTACTACTCTCGATCCCTCTAGCGTGGACACCCTGTATTTATGATAGCAAGAGTAAGTTTTATTCTTATGGAGGAAATGGGAAATAAGAAATACCTTGTAAGAAAGTAAATTCCATGTCACCCTTTTAACATCCGTCTCTCACCCTTCAAGATATAATGTACGGAATATTTAATATTCTTTTATACTTAAATACTCATATCCGTTATTCATGAACAAACGAAACCATCTTCCTCGTGTTTATTTTTGGAGTGACAACAGTTGATAAACAAATTTCATATCCATACGGTTCTTCTAGCAACATTTGTTTCACTTGTTTACAATCAGGGGAAGCTCCTTCTATATATATATATAAATCTGTATATTTATCTGATTTCCATTAGATGGCAATGGAACAGAAATTATGGCCGAGGTCTAGTCATGTGGTAAAATTTTGCATATTTTTATTTGTCATACTTTCTGTAAATGGAGGCTGCCCTACAGAGCGAAGTATTAATTAAACACTCAGTACATTAGAGAATAAAAAAACAAAGAGATTTGTTATATATATCCGGCTTAGCTCAGTTGGTAGAGCATTGGCGCGAATAGCCAAAGGTCCTGGGTTCAAGTCCCAGTGTCGGAGGAATTTTTCTCCTATAAAATTCTCATTCTCAAAGAGATTTGTACCGATTTTGTTTTGTATAGACTGTTTTCAAAACATTTAGGCTACTGAATAGGCTACTTCAGTACGAAGAGAGTAATTGATTTGCACATTCCTTGAACGATATACCCCCTTACACTATTCTTTACCTATTATTTATATCTTAAGTTGCATTTATGCTATAAAAAAATAATCAGTGGGTTGATAACTTATATGCATTCTTCTCAGCATGGACATCATTTCGTTGGTTCTTGTGTCTTATTATTATATTTTTTCTTCAGTTCAGTGAGTTTCTAGAGCATTATTCAGAACTCATAAAAAGCATATAACATGAGTATTGTTTTCGTTGGAGTTTGCGTTTATAGATTTTACACGGTAACTCTCAACATTTTTGAAGCCATCTCAGAACAGAAGGAATATAAAATACTGATTCTTAACTCCTCAAACATAAAGATTATTAATACATAACGAAAGTTCATATAAGTATCTGAAGTATTTTATCTATAAAAGATAGCTTCTATAAAAATGGACAACCCTATCGTAATGGTTGGATATTGTTCTTCAGAGGGGTTTCATGAAGTCTTTGTATTACACTTCTTCTTGCCAATCAAGTACCAGATTTTGAACTTCTTTGCCTCGCCCCTTGCCTCCCTATCCACCCATTCTCGGTTAACTTTGTCAAGTTCATGACTATTCATGATGCAATAAGGTAAAGCCTAAAAGCCTGCAGAGACGCTGAGGAAGGAGGCGACAAGCAGAGACAGTGGCTACGAACTGAACTAATGTTACAATGTGCAGACAGCCAACAGATTCTAATATTAGCCATTCCGTTTCAATAAATACACTTTGTCTGAATGCGCCCAGTGGGCTCCCGTTTCTATTATGCCAACATCGAATGTGTTGTGCCCGTCATATCTGACAAGTCAAATTTGAAATCTGACGAGCGCTTTCAGAGACTATCTTACATTGCATTGGCGAGAATTCAGCCCTGGCTGAATCAATGCAGAAAACAATGAATGCAAAGTACAGATTTTCACTTGTATTACAGCGACGTCAAGCACTCTTTGACGTATCAATATTCGTTCCAGAAACTAATAAAGCAGATAAAACACGTCTTCAATGGTGAAGACCCAGTAACGTCAGATAGTTTCAGAATAAGAAACAAAATGAAAAAAAATGAATGTTGCTATCACACTTTCTAGATTAAAATGCACACACAATTCCTAACAATTTCTATTATTATATTTAAAACCGTTCTGTGATGGAAGTGAAATGTGAAATATGTAAATGAAATAATACATTCTAATTTTCACAATACAAAAAAGTATCCATTATTCAATTCCAAAATTATCAAAGCCCGATTAGAAGAAGGATTTATATTGCATACTCAATCACAAGTAGGCCTACTTTGGCACGTGCTGTCAATGACTATAGAACTTTTGCAAAGCTAATGGAAAAAGACTTGTTATCTGCAAGGCATTTTCAATAAATCTTATACTATGATTATGTCCGAAGTCTAACTCTCAATTTATTTTAAATTTCAAATTATTCAGTGCATATCTAATATATAAAATCGAAAGTGTGTATGTATGTATGTATGTATGTTTGTTCCCTATACAAATCTACATTTCTTTACCAATTTACACGGAATTTTGCACACATACCCAGTTAAGCCCGGGAAGTAACGCGGTCAACATTAAAATTCAAACAAATCAGTCCTTCCCTTGAAAATTATATAATTTCTGTGAATATTATATTGAAAAAAAAATGAAATGCAGTTCAGTTCACATGACAACAGTGTATTGTTTACTGTGATCACATAGGGCCTTGGCGACTATATAATGCTGGGCTTGAACGAATTTATGATTCCATCGATGTAATATATTGGCGAAAATAATTACTGAAAATTAAATCCACGAAAATAAAGCACAGTGTGATGTAGTCACATAACTTTCTCTTCCCTCGACATAAGAAATATTTTCTCACTTCACATTTTGATGCAGAAGAAGAGGTCGTATTGCAGGGACAACTTAAGTTTGTGAGTATGCTATATCAGAAGTCTGTAAATAATCCTTTCCGCTGATACGTTATCCATACCTGTAGGCTTTGTATTAGTTGAGAAATAGGGATGTTTATCATAGGCCTTAAGCATGGGATGGAACATTTTGAGTCCTATGCTCGCAGTATATTATGTCCCGGGTTATAGGGGAGGAAAGTATGAAAGTGATACTGCATTTCTCTTTTATTTCAGCCCCGAAACGGTTGTATGGTAACATGAGAATGAGAAATAAAATTTTCCGTCAAGTCAATACAATCTTATGTAATTATGTTTCTTCTTATTTCAACCCCTCCCAAGCATGATGTGTAGAAGCAACGGAATGCAGCATTCGACATCCTCTATGAGCCATAAAAAGCTATATCTAGCATTTTCTGATGGAATAGTTTGAGTGTGATAAATCTTTTTCTTCATTTCAAGTTCTACATACATAAAGTCCTCCATAAGTTAATTTCAAATTAAAAAATACAAAGCCCGGGCGACGCCGGGCCTTTTCAGCTAGTTTGCTTATAAAATCTAAATTGAATAGTTACCAGATGTTGTGAATTAAATCTCGAACAGAAAGTATAGTGTGAATTTAAAATATGATTTAATAAATAGAAAGTAGCTTACTGAAAAATCCACATTTTAAAATCCAACTTCAAAGGGGTTTGCAGTCAGCTACATTAGTTTCTGCAACAGACATTTCAATTAATACAGCAGAAAACACGCTCTAAGGAGCCTGTTTGTGCTATGATTTTTCTTTGCTTCGTTATTGATGAAACACACCAAGGTCTGTTCCAGGGGAAACTTTTCAAATAGAGACATGGAGCATAAGAGGTTTTCTGTTTTGATAGCAGACTCCCTTCAGGCGGTTCAGATGTTCATAGCAACATATCCCTCTTTCAAGTTGGAGAAAAATTGTAAGTTCAAACAGTTTTCATAATACTCTAATAAATATGGCCAGACCGCAATGAATATAAAAAAATGCTTATTTTATAAATTTCGCATTTACCTGTAACTTCCTTACTTTAATTATGTATTATAAATTCACTAACTACTGAATTATTAACCGTTTGATATTGAATACGGGCGTAAATTGTTTTTGTGATTGAGAGAAGTGTTCACCTCATAATACATGTTTAAAGTGTACTTAATGTAGACCTAAGGGAATAAATAACTTAATATTTATATTATACAGTTACTTAAAATACGAAACATAAAATTAAAGATAGGCCTAATTATTGCCTTTTTACATCAAATATTGTATACAAAGAGGTGTAAATTGTGAATACCTTGGAATTAATAAACTCTCTTTAATATTTTGCACTTCGCCGAGTATTTAATTTCACAACAAAATACTAAGTAATTTTTATGGGGGGAATGTTCAAAGTAACAAATTTTGAATGGTAATAATTGACAAAATTGCAACTTGTAGTCCATAGCCTATAGCAAGTATTAGATGTTCGCCGGGAATGTTAAACTAGGATGATAAAAAATGTAATTAAGTATAACCTTTTGGGCTAACAACAATAAAACATATCTGCAGTACTTTCGACTTAATAGAAATTAAATTTATTTTTATAAAAAATCAATTGGAAACCCATTCTGCTTAGGCCTACAGTAATCTTGTTTCTTTTAAGCGTGAATCGCCAACCATTGTTTCACAACCTTTCATAATAATTTCCCATAAGGAAGTAAACTTAATAAATTATTAACGGTATTTGGGACTTAAATGGTCTTGTTGTCTTCCTGCAAGGATGTTAAAAGTTTCACCAAACACCTTAGGATTATTTTATTTCATATCTGCCCACATAACAGCAGTGCTGTTTTTGTAAGAATGAGTAAGTATGGATGATTTTTATCTTGCATGACAAATCTGATAACCTTGTGTTGTATAAGATTATATTTTAAATAAATAAATAAGTTCCTCCTAGTAATCCAACGTCTTGTGAACCGTGCTTTAGAAAGTTACATTCCACCGCTCAATAGTTTTGCTAAAAAGTCGCATAACTTACATAGCAAAACCGAAGGCCGCAGAGCATTGCAATTCAGGATAATAAAACAAGAGAAATGGGCTGAATATTCCATTGTAGTCCAGTCGATATAATTTTTTACCTGGAAAATATTCCGAAGTTAATGAAATTTTTATAGGTTATCTGGGGGTACTCTAGGATGTCTATCCTAAGTTTTCGACCTCGAGGACCCTGTGCTAACTTGGGGGTGGGGCAAAAACCTCAAAATTTTTGCACTATTTTCAGTTTTTCGCTTCTATCTCGTAAATTAAGCATATTTTGTGCACCATAGTACAATACAAAGTTGTAGAGCATTAAATTTTCTAAAATTTGGTTGATAAAACGAATTTGTAGACCCAATATTAACCGAGATACGGCCGATCAAAGTTAGACAAATTTTCTCGAAATGTAAAAAAATATCCGAAAATTGGAGGTTTTGGCCCTATAACTATTTATTACCATCATTTACATGTTAATTATGTTAATCACTCATTAATATCAACATCTTGGAATACCTATGACCCCTTCCTCCACCCCTCCCCTCCCACAGTATTATAGGAATCAGGAATCTGGACTATTGTGAACACCATAACTTGCTGCTACTATTGCAATACTATAGCTAGAACATGATATTCCATCACTATAAAGAACTGCTGCTTGGTGTTACAACACTAGTAGCACCCTGGAACGAGCTTAACTAGTCTCACCTCTTGAGTTTGTACACACTGAGTAAGCTGATATGTCCGTCCTCTCAAATATAAAATAAAATTCTCGAGATACAGTGTTGAAACAGCAACTTGCTGACGTAAGCTTGTACGAGTTCTGAATTTCTAGCACATCCATCCCCCGTACACACTGACAAAGAACAATTCACATGGTTTTCTCGCACTGCCTATTCGATCCAACGCTTACCCTCATATAACGGAAGTTTCAGACTGAATACGTTTTCAATCAGCCATTTCCAATACATTTTCAGTAAACAAGTATTTTACACTTGCCAGTCATCACATTGGAAAAATTATGAAACTTGAGACAAATACAGAGTGAGGTAGTCTAACTGTGCATATTAAAGGACGGAGTAGATAGTTATGTATTTTGTATTTTTTGAATAGGTCCCTGGTGCATGAGATAATCAGGCCTAAGTTAATCGTCTCCGAAGACGGCATCAGCGCACAGCCAGATCGCTCTTTTGATGGGAATGAACTAGTGCGGAAACAAACCCGCTGCATGACGAACACACATGACTTGACGTTGCCAAATTTCGTGGACTATTTCGTTCAAGCATTAATGTTTGTATATATTTTGCACGAAAATTCCCATTTTACTGAACTACCCCGAATGGGGTATTCTGATGGTAAAAATAGAACATTACGTATAATACTTGTCAATTACATCACGGTTAAGATTTAGGGACAAAATTTATTTTTTTCTGGGATAAGTATCATTTGAGTCAAAAGTGATATTTGAGTTTTTTTCCTACGAAAGGAACAAGTTATTAAAATCTGCAGTTAAACTACCTCCACCCTCCATGTATTGTGTCTTTAACAATGTTTAAATGTTTTAAAATAAATGTTTTTGATGGTAAAGTAATAAAATTGGCCTATATAATTCATCTTTGTAACAAAATAAAACAAATACGTCAAATGAAGAAAATTGTTTATACAGTCAAGGGAAGAATTAATGGAATCCTGCGGCGACTCATAAAACAGATGAGCTGACATGTTATGCTGTTTTTCATCTTGCATTTCCTTTACTTGTGTGACTTTTTTTTCCAAAGAAGGCAATACCGTCTAAATCATAACCTCGTTTTTAATCATTTTGAGTGATCTCAATGCCCGAGTTGGGATAAAGTTTTTTTCTCTCTTCCACTTAAAAACTACAACTCATTTGTGAATTGGAATTCCTCCTATTGCCTAAGACGACAAATAGCCTGCGCTGATGAATGAGAGAGAGACGACGTTTGCATGAAAAGTTGTAAACAGATCTTGCACTGAGGGCTGAAAAATAGCGTGGAAAGGTGCGGGGAACAGAAGCAGTTAATTAAGTGAAGTGAGAAGCGGCAGTACTAGGGAGTTGCCGCCAGCTGACAGAAGACGGATTCGCCATCGTTTACTGGAGGCTCGTGCCCCAACTGTGAAAACAGCATTACTGCAGTACATGAAATAAAAGCCACATTTCTTCTTCACCTATGTCCGCCAGGCTAAGCAAAAATAGAAAAAAGCAATCACCTCTGTGTCCCGGAAGTTCCTGCTCCGAGAAACATGTTTGTCATGCTTAAGAAATTTCATTTCATTCTATTTCCATTGAACGTTCAACTTGCTTTCGTTGCCCATGAAGTTTAGAGAAGAATAGTATAAAGCTTCAGTCAAGGCTGAAGATAGGAGTCATGCATACTACACCGATGCTTAACTTTAATCTCCTTCATTTCTTATCGGATACATATCTTAAAAGTTTTGTCTGGAACACGGTGTATCAATCTGTGAAAATCCTGAAGAATCTCAGTTTCATGGTATAAAAGTAAACTTAAATAGGTCTATAATATAGGTATGTGGGGTTGGATTTGTAAATTGCTTTTCGCATGCTATGAAAAAATAAATTGAAAAGACCGATTTAATTTCCAATACATTGTCTTCTTTCTAATCATTGCATAATATGTTCGGTTCGCAAAACTTACACGTGTTTTCTCAAATCTAAGCGCTTTACATTATTACCATTTTTTAAAAACAAAAGGTGTTTATTTAAATGCAAAATATTTATACCAAGGGAGACTTAAGAGAAATTTTAGCACCATAAATATTCCAATTGTCAAGGGTACAAGGTTACAAGGGTACAAAAATGCATTTTATAAATTTTACTTTTCTTTCTTGAATACACTTTCTTCTTTAATTTGGTGAAAACGTTTTAACATATAGTATTTTCTGAGCTATAGTGTAAACGTTCGAGCATCAGCTGATTGTTCCCGTTAATCTGTTCAGTTTGAAGACTTTTTTGGTAGCCAAATATTTGGCTAATAAAATCTAATGGTCTTCTGTAATAACTTAGAATTAATATTTTCTTGGAGAGATTAAATAACAAAGAATCGAATGTATATAGTTGATATGGAGTTCATATGGTCTGCAGGAGCCTAAAATATAAACTACAGAAGTTCTCTAATTTAACACTAATCAATGTAGACGGTCTCTAATTTAACACTAATCAATGTAGACGGTCTCTTAATTATTATTTATAAAACATTTTGCAACGGCTGCATTAAACTATTGTTTGGAGTAATATGAATTAGTAATATTTTACTGAATCCTATGTTAAAACTGGCAGTGTTTCACGAAATGAAACCCCAAAAGTAGTTAGAAACCTGCTGTTCAATGATATTTTGTTGATGCATGTTAACTGATTAAATCATTTTTTTTTTAATAACAGTGATCTTTAAGTATATTTGGCCTACATTTCGTTAAATAAGCATAGTTCAGGTAATAACGCATTCCCCCCACGAATGTCTGATTAATCACATGTGAGCTACAAAGTCAGAAACATTAATCGACCTGATTGGCTCCGTTCTACCGTGATAGTGAGTGTACGTGTGTTTATATACATACGAGCATTCGTATGAGTGCTTACAAAATGTGTGATGTGTGTGTGAGAGAGACAGACAGACAGACAGACAGACAGAGACAGAGAGAGATATTTCAGGTAAGTAAAAATGGGAAGCCTTGTTGACATTTTGAGCATGCTTGGCAAGTGATTGGAAATGCATGACGAGACGTAGGTAACATTGTAGCAGATGATGCATGAAGCCAGGCTCCTGCCTCGGAGCTGTTGTCCCTTGCGTGTGTTTGTATTTTCTACAGTGACCCAAGCGGCAGGCGCGTCTGCTTTAATTTAAGCGTGGCAAATTAGCAGCCAGCCTGGCTAGTTGCACTCTCTCTTTCTCTTGGGAGGCGGTAATTGTCGGAAGTTGTTGCGGGCGCTATGCCCGCCTTGCCCGGCTCTAGAGAACTAGGCATTGCAACTCTGTAAATATCTCCATCTCAGTTCTCCACTGTAGACATAGCTAATACTCCTCAAACGTAATTGCTTCGAATGTCAGGCATTAAAATTGAAACACCTTTACTATGTATTTTTTTTTATAGAAAACGTGGTAATTTCATAGAATTTTATCATATTTCTTACGCCACTGACGGATGATGTCACTGGCTTCAAATATAGTCTTGAAAATTGATACTCAAATGTCTCCTTTTATTTTATCAATTCCCTTGTTCTCGTTTTATTTCTGACTTCACCTTTTTCCTCCATATTTTTTCCGTAGTAGTTTTCCACCTATACTATTACAGCTATTAGATTGACATATATTAAACTACCTTTGCATAGGGCAAGATTCAATCCATAACCTTCGGATTGCCAGTCCTATGCTCCATCCACTGAGCTAAGAGCTCAACAAAATGCAACCCTACAATATGCATACAGAACTTTGAAATTTGGTTCATAGATTTCACTGGCTTGATTTAGGCTATGACCCATTGATTACATGCTAAAACAATATTCCTGTTCTAAAATTGTTTCCTTCCTATTTAAAAGGGAAAGGCCCACGAAGGTATGTAAGTGGCATACGTTAGACATTACATAGTATGCCATTTTGATTTATTTCCTTTGTCGTATGGACTTGACATCGTAATTCATAACAGCCAGGGTGAGTCCGAAATTAAGTTTCCTCTGGCCGCTGTGTACATAGGTGTGGATGAAATTTATATATTATATATATATATTATATATATATATATATATTTTTTTATAAAACATTCAAGATAAGACCTACCTTTATTTTTCCACATAATTACCACGTACATTGTGACATTTGTCATACCGCTGTAGAAGCTTCAAATATCCCTCCAGGAAAAAAATCAGGGGTCTGCATACGGAAGTGATGGTTCCGCGTAGCAGTGATGGTTCCATCCTCCAGCAACAAAACCCTTTGGCGTCCCAGAACACTGTGAGGAGCACTTTACCTGCAGAGGACTTATTTTGAACTACTTTCGAACAGGTGATGCCGGATGTTTCCACTCCTTAGATGCGTTCTTCAATTTGGTCGTGAAATGGTGGACCCACGTTTTATCCCCGTTACAATCCGAAACATCTGTGGGATCTCGGTCGAACGATACCCAATGGTGTATGGATGTCTTTTGCGTTCAACCATGTCTTGTTTCCCCCATTGCTGTTCAATTTCTTGGGGAAAAATAGAGGGGAAACTTATTTTCGAACTCCCCTCGTATTTGGTACTTCGACTCGAGGGTACAGCCCAGCCCAGACTTGCGAAGCCATCTCACTGCTACTGACGTCTTAATTTCATAAGCCTACATGTGATAGGGAAGTTAATTTTCATAGGTTCCACGTGGCGATGCAGATAGGCTAACTCTGAGACCTTATGATTAGTGGTTAGAACCACATGTATGACACTCCAATTAAATGTCTTATGTCAAATAGTTTAAGCTTAAACTCTACAAACAGAACAGAGTAGCCTATATTTATATCCAGGCTGTTGCCTTGAAATTTAGGGGATATATTCTATAAAACAATCTCCGCTCATACTCCATGGATATAATTATCACTACAGCAATATTTCAGAATAGAGAACAAAGTATTGGAAACTTTTTTGGGATCCAGATATGATGAGGTATCAGAGAATTTTAAAAATTCTTAATAACGGTGAAATTAAACTTTTTTACCCCTCTAAAAAATTCTTCATTAGTTACCAAATCATTCATATTAAGATAGGCGGGACATGTATATCGAATGAGAAATTGCAATAAACCATATAGTCTAAGATTTTAATTGGAATCCTATGCAGAAAGCTTGTAGAAACATCAGCAAAGGGAGAACAGTGTTAATAATAATGTCCACAGGGGAGATAAGACTGAGAATATTTGCTCGGACAGACACATTGTAGATAAGAAAACGCAGAATGTTAATTGAATGCTGGTGTTAACTCTCAAATTCTTGATTGCCATTGAGTTGGTTTCGTTACCTCCTAGTTTCGTCCTAGTTAGTTGTCTGCCTATCCTATTGGTCTTCCTTCGCATTATGAGAGTAAGTGACGTATATATCTGTACACATATTTCCTTCGATTTAAAAAAAAAAATTATGTTTCTTACATGCTACGTGCAAGAAAATATAACAACCCTGACTTCGAAGCTTAAGCTATCCTGCTTCTTGTTTCCGGCTGTTCGGAGCTTGAGAACGAAGACGATAGTGCTTAGGAGTGTGCTGTGATAGATTACCATTATCCCCCCAACTCCTTGGAACGGGAAACTTACGCACATGACGTCACGAAGAGGAGGAGGGTTGGGGTAGTTGCGTGGGAGCGGGTTATTAATGGCTGGCCCCGTGGGTGATGTAGGGAAGGATTTGAGAGAGATGGACGGTATGGAATTGGAAATAAAGCGGGACGTGAGAGCGAATATGACTGCTCCAATGGCTACAAGATGGGGTGTAAAATTTGTCATGTTCTCTTTTCTTTCTTAGAAAAAGGAGTTTTCCCCTTCTTATTACGGTCGTATAGCAATCACCCTTCCCCATATTTCGAAGTATCTAAACGATTCGTTATTTGTGTTTCTTAAGCTTACGTTGGAGATGTAATTATAGTTTTGTGATGGGAGAAAAGAAAACCCTTCTGGACTTGATCGCGATGTAAGTGTGCAATATGTTCTGCAAATCGATATAGAATACTTACTTCTTTCCAGGATAGATATAATACGTAATTATTTTATGTGAAACATTGAATGCATATGTGTCTCTCACGTTTTGAGAAAAGTCTTATGAATATAAATAGCCCAATACAGTGCGAACCACAGATGAAGCCACCGTGCGGTCAGCACTGTTCCCCATTGCAACCGTTCGCCGTGACAATTTTTTGACCTCGTTGCTACTTCCTTCTCTCGCCGAAGATTAAAATAAAATAACATCCAAATTAATTTTATATAAGCCACATTTCTTAAGGTACACATACCTTACAACGACATACGAAATTCTGGAACACTTTTTGAAGCTTTACGTTGGATAATTAGCTAAATTGTCGTATTATTTCGGTACTAAATTATTTCGAGGTCTGTGAATTTGCACGGTACACTTTTGTTTAAGATTCCCTATAGGTAAATATCACAATCACTCAAATTTGAAGAATGAGATAGCAAATGCCATCAAACTTCTTACCCGTCATCACTGTACACGTCATCATAACTCGGTGAGTGTTTCGCCGTGTTGTCAATGAGCTGAGGTCACATCTTGTTGAAAGTATGAATAGGCCTTTCTTCTTCAATAAGCATAATGGTATCGGAAAATTGGATCACTTTTTCACTCGCATAATGTTACATATTTGGTTTTTATTTATTACAGCATAGTGAAATTTTGGGTTTATGGTTGGATGAGGACTATTCACACACCGCACTCCTACTATTTCGTCACGTAAAGGTCTTGATGTGATCCAGTACTCATTTTCATAACCGATAAAACATGGTTTTCATTAACCGGTGGTGTTCACTCACAGAATTCAGCACTTGGGACATGAAAACCCCTAAGCTATATTATACTGTCGTCGAGAGCTAAAAATTGCCTCGACGAAAATTTAATCTATGCCTGGTGACGGCCGCCCGCTATGCACGGTAGAAGTATTGTGGCTTCGTCTTTGGTTCCAACTGTATTTCGGTTAATGATGCCAGCTATAAATTTACTCTCCTCATGTAGAGTGACGGATCGTGATACCAAGACTAGAGCAAGCGCTATCGAACTGAATTTAACTCTTCCCTATATAACACGAGTATCATTATTTAAAAAATTAAACTATATAGTTCAAATTCAGACTACTGAACTAAAATTTAAATAAAGTTATAACCAGTAGAGTTTTAAACATTACAGGGATTCCTTTAAAATTGCAAAATACGGTTATTTTAAAATTAATATCTATGCCACCAAACAATATTTCATAACATTTCAGCTACTAATTTTAACCTGTAAGTTATACGTCTCAGCAATCATAGATATGGTAAACATTTATTGAGTTTAGTTGCATCTTGGTAATAACTGAAAATCGTTACCAGATACAGTTTGCCGAAATTAGCAGAATCAATCAGTTCCAAATTTTTTTCAAAGGTCTCAGTAAAATTCAAGTTTCCTGTCACATAAACTAATCGTAAATAGGTGAGATACGTGACTGCAATTTTTTTTGGCAACTTTAGGCCATATTTAATTACATATTTTGTTAAAAATTTACATATAAATCCTTTCCCCTATCATTAGGCCTACTATACATGAACTTGAAGACACGGTCACTAGGGGTTTTCATGAATATTGGGAATAGGATTGGGTACGTGATACGGGCGTCGAAAGATTTCGGTCTCAGCGTACGAAATTGAACCTGGGTTTGTTTCTTTGTTTCCTTCCTGGAAAATGTTATTATGTGGAATGTAGAAAATATTACTTGATATGCAGGTACTTTTCGCAATAGTCCTCGTATAATGATTTTCTACTATTAAGAACTACTGAAATCTAATATTGTTATCCTAAGTACACAACTCTTAACATCCATACTTAAGTTATTTATAATAGAAAAAAAGTATAAAATGGCCATGTGATACCTGTGTCATAAAATGACGCTGCATTAATATAATTAATATAATAATACTTATGAAGAAATTTATTGAACCGTTCTAAAATATATTTTTTAAGATTTGTAGTATCTTATATACATCCAGTGTCTTCCCTTAATTAACCTAGTTTACCATAAGTTATAGGCCTACATTAGTCTTAAGCTGAGTATCCACTTCGCGCGACTGCCGCGCGCATCTGTTCGTTCTTTTGTGTTACGCTTAATACCATGTTTGTGATGCCAGATTCGAGCGCGGAAGCCTCGCGCGGTTGTTGATCGACACCATGCAGCACGTGGAGCGGCAGCACATGTCCTTCCATGCATCCTAGCGCATAATTTTGTTATGATGAATATCACTTTTAGAATTACACAAGAACTCGTTAGATTTATAAGGCTGTATGAGAGGTGCACATTTTTTTGGTGCCCTCCCTTACCCCCGGAGTGCCAAGCAATGAAGCTTATCACCTCCGGTTAAACCAAATTTTGGTAACCATTTGTTTGATGTGTTGACCTAATAGTGCCCTTATGTACTTCCCGATGGGATGTGTGGTGAAATTGACATGTTTGGGCTGTGTACTTGTGTCGTTGTGTATTAGCGCGGGTTTGACTATCTTGCCATGAAGTCGATTGCTTGTCGTTAGTTGTGTTTGTTTAGTATCGTGTAGAGATGTTTTCCAATGTATTCTCCATTTTTCCGCGGAAGAATCACACCAACGCCTTTCTCAACTGTACGAACACAGCACACTGAAATCCCTTTGCCGCGGACGAAAAACCACTCGATTTGGCTTACCTGCGGCAAGTTCGTGCGCGGCAGTGTACGTTTTACTGCGTGAGTCAACATGGTATCGACTTTGCGAGGCAAAGGAATCAACATTGTCTCGCGCGGCTGCCATGCACAGTCGGTATCCTGCTTTACACTATCACACATGGCGCGGCAGCCATGAAATCTTGTTCTTTTATGTTATAAGTCCAGTTGTATATTTACAGGATATCAACATTTAAGAATAAAACCTAAAAAAGAGTTATTGTCTTTCGAAAGTCATGTTCAGCGTAATTTAATTTCATAGTTAAAGGCCCCGCTGTTCCGTGGTCCGTGGTACAAGTATGACCTCAAATTAATTTTAGGGATGACGAAACCGTGGTAAGTGGCACAAAGCCGGCAGCTAACCCATCTCCCAGAAGGTTTGCACAAAGTTAGATCGTGTATAGGCTGGGTTTGTTTAGCTGGACGCTCCAATTAGGAACCAGTCTTAGTGAACATCCCCTGAGCACGCCAAGCTCGCTGAGCGGATTTCATCTTTACCGGTCGTCTTCAGTAACTTTGCGACCGACCAATTTGATTCTCCTCTTTTCATTTACTGATGATCATTATTATTAGAAAGTAGCTGCCATGTTATACAATAGGGCATTTGAATTTTTTTATATTCAATATCCTAATGCTATTTTAGTGTAATAACTAATTCTGAAGTTTTCAATTAAAAGCTTCATTAGTGTCTGTGAGATTTCAACATTCTTGAAACAGTTTCCAATGAACGTAGTTCGGATGAAATTCGCAAACGTCTTCGCCCCGCGTATACTTAACCATCCTCGCTATGTGCGATGTATAATATAATTAGACTATATAATACATGTAACTTCAGTTACATAATCAGATTTGGTAAACAGATTTGGAAAGCCATATTGTTTTTATTGAGAAGGTAGAAACAGCTTACTCCACCAATAGCACTTTTAAATTCATACTAGGCTACAGTTTTTTTCCATTCAAATTTAAGTTGTGGTAATTTACTGTACTATGGGGCAAGAGTACAGGCGGACAAGATGCGTTTAAATTCCCCCCCCCCCAAGAAAAACAATAAGAATTTTGAAAGGATGTGATCCTTGTGAGACTTGCAGACTTATTTTCAAATAATTTGATATTTTAACTGTAGCTTCACTGTATGTCCTATCAATTATTTTATTCGTTGATGAAAAGTTTTAATGGTTTACATGTCCCTGTTGGTTGTTCCACGGCGTAGTTTGCAAAAAATCCTATAACAATCATAATGTTTTAGCCATTACATCTTATTACAAATTGTCCCTAGAAATTAAAAATATTAGGAATTTTAGAATTTTCAATCATATGATTAAAGACTTTACTTTTGCAAACGTACTTTCATACTGTCAGAGTGTATCTGGAAACTGATTGTATGTAATGACTTCTTTTTTCTACTATAACTAATTATGTCTGACTGTACTTACTGCATGTGCAATCGAGTGTGTACTTACTGCATGTACAATCGAGTGTACGGAATATTTTCGAAATAATGCGCAGTGGTTCATGTTTGTAGGGGAATTCTAAACCGCTCCGCCATGCCCACTCCCCACTCCCTTATCCGTATCGCGATGGCGGATACAGCTAAGCGCCTATAGATTCGTTGAGAGAACATAATGATTTCATGATTAAACTTAACCTTGCTCGATAAGTGAAATAACTTTCTACTTGTTCGTGTTCTTTATTTAGTTCAAATTACTTTATGTACCGTATTAATATAGAAGCCACTATTTACAATGCAGTTTCATGTACCCCTCCATTTAATGTATGGCTATAATCCCTGGCCTTCGCTCCTGAATTGAAAACGACCTGTGTTCATGGGTTAATGTTTAAGTTTTAACATCAAACCAATACGAGTCGGATTCATGTAGGGGCTTGTCTTGACATTCATTGTGACACATGTTTTCCAGCCACTCAAATGAAATGTTTCCATACTCCAACCCTTTCACATTTCAGCTAGGCAGGATCATTATTCATAGGATAATGCTAATCAAACTTGGACACAAACTAATAAGTGATTGGTTCACCCAGGTTTGGTGTGAAACACAAATTATAAGGAAATTCAATGACAACTTTAAATAAGAAAAACACTAGAAGAACCCAGAAACATAGGAAAGTTTCCGTGCTCTCGAATGTAGCCTACGTGTCCAATGGTGTAAATGACAAACATAAACAAACTAATTAATAAGTAAAAATAAATGCAAAAGTTAAAACATGTTTATAAGTAATGCATCCTTGACCTGTAATAAAACCTAGAAACAGTTCATTGTAAGCAAAATATATAAAACCTTGCCTGTACTTAATAAAAGTAAACTTCCTGAATTTCAAGCTTGCGTTGTCCAATGTTCAGGCTCCCGATATTTTTTTATGAAGAGTTGTATGGGATAAGAAAGCGTCTACGTTTTATGTTAGTGTTGATATTGTAGTAACTTCGATTGAAAAGGACCTTAAGAATCGCCATCGTTACTGCACACGTAGTTGTCCTGAAAGCTGTAGTAACTTCATTCTCCATCCAGGGTTATATTTCTCTTGCAGTAACTTTTCTTAAAGATACAGTCATCTGTCATGTGCTGTTCTCCCTTTTCCTTCTTATGAAGTTCCTTTTCAAAGTCTTTCATATGACGGGTTTCTTCCGTGACTTTCTAGGGTCACGTACCGAAAGAAGACACTTGCTCTGGGAATCTGATTCATGGTGCGTCCCCTCGTTTCTTTTATAGGACTCATAGCAGACCTAATACATAAAACGCGTAGTATGGTTGAACTCGTCCATAATTTCTTGACAAAAAAATTCCTAGGCCTCGGACATAAATTGAAATAATTAACCACTACTGTTCACAGATTCCCAGTTTAGAAGAAAAAGAGCTATTATCAGTAGCGGAATCCTAATACATAAAACGCGTAGTATGGTTGAACTCGTCCGTAATTTCTTGACAAAAAAATTCCTAGGCCTCGGACATAAATTGAAATAATTAACCACTACTGTTCACAGATTCCCAGTTTAGAAGAAAAAGAGCTATTATCAGTAGCGGAATCAAAGTTGTTCTACGCACTGGGGGGGCCATAAAGAAAAAACAAATCATTCATCTGTTTAACTTTGATTTACTGTGGATTTGCCTACTCTTCTGGGATAGAAATCTGAGGTAGTGCTGCCAGAATGCGTTCCGGATAGATTATTTGTAATACAAAGGAAGTACACACGACTTATGAAAGCGAGACAAATTCGATTCCCTATAATGCATAAAGCCATATTATGTGTAGCAGAAACACAATAAAAAATAACGAACAGCAAAGTACATGGGAATATGGATTATTGTTATGAAGATGGTACGACCCTAAGCTTGTGGGACAAGGATGAAAATGTTGTGGGAATAAAATTACGTAAAAAGTTACGATTTTCACTGAAATGTATCTTAAAATTAACGCAGTTTAAAATACAAACTGAATAAATCTTTTGTATGAAACTAGGCTTTCACGGCCGGCGAAAACTAGATGTTCATTTACCGGACTATGTGGCCGTGGTCGTGTTCCGTCTTGCGGTGTTGCTGACGTCAGCAACACCGCAAGACGGAACACGACCACGGCCACATAGCCCGGTAAATGAACATCTGAAAAAATCTTTGTTGAATAAATAGGAAATTTATAATTTTGTATCTGTATTAGATAGGAATGTACCATTGCTGCTTTAATAAGTCCAAGTTTTCTGTCTGATCTTAGATTAAATAAGTTTTTAAGATATTCCAAAATCAAATGTTTGTATAACTTATGAGAGATGTAAAAAATTTAATTTTGTAAACTAAATAGCCTACATATGAACGTATTGTTATAGTAAGTTTGTTATGGGTGATCTTGGTTCCGACAAGCCCAAAGTTAGTCATTATTGATACACTGAATGAAATGAAGTTATTAATACATTATTATTTATTTTAACTTTTTCTGTAGTATAACCTTTAATTCACCTAATTTAATACAGGCCTAATGAAAAACTTAGGTCTGTATTCATATACAGTTTAAACTATCTTCCTCGTGTTTATTTTGGAAATGTTTAGTGAAATGAGAGTGAGTGGCTGAACTTCAAAATTCCAGTTCATATGCACTTTTTCTAGCGTATATTTAATTTCACAAAACAGATGACAGGAACATTGTTGGCGAACGGGTTCTCTCTCCATTTATTTATTGCAGTAACTATTTTTCAGTCTCTCGGAAATGTAACGGCAATGATGTTCGAGGATTAATTACAGTTAAATGATTTATTAAAACATATACATGTACCTCACTTCTTAAAAGTATTGTTTATATATTTTTTGCCTTACATTTTGTAAGATGCTGTCCTGTGAAGGTTTTTAAAGAACAAATGTAGGATTTAAGTGGGTTGCTCTGTTATTTATAAACGAACAGTTTGGCTGTTACTATTGTAAAGTAAGAGAAGGAAAACAACGTTTATAAGCGATATATAAAATTATATTATGTATACATATCGTTGTAAAAAGTAAAATATTTATAAACCATAACAATGTTGTATTGGGAGAAGAAAACATGGATGTTGTAGGTAAACCAGAGGCAGTCAGTGGTTTATCTAATGATTTTTTTTCTAGGGGTTTAAGTTATTAACTAGAGCAGTGTTTCTAACGAAGAGTTATTGTAGACAGAACGTAGCCAATTTCAGCTTGGTTTTGATACAGTTAATGTGCTGTAATTTAAAATGGGCTATGAAAATATATTTGTCTACAAAAATCTTGATAAAACTTTCTCATTTTTTTAAAATCCAGCATTAACGGGATTGTGGATGGCCAATCCTGGCATTATTAATCTTGCTAAGTTCATCAAGACCAAAAGCTACAGAAAGCGAGTAAATAAAAATTTTGCAGGCCACTTATGTATGATTTGTGAAAGCATTCCTGTCGGTTCATTAAAGTACATGAGCATTTAATAAAACGTATTCCTTTCAAACGCGTGCGCCTACTTTTTTTTAAAGCATTCATTTTATTTTTGTGTACTTTACTGTAAATGTACAAAAAAATTATTATTGCACTATTCTGTAAGTACGGTATCTGAAGTATAAGATATGAATATTGAGTTGAAAACATCGAAGTAATATGGAAGTTAGCATTGAAGTAATTTATAAATCTTTAGTTAAAATCTTCTTTACAAAGTTAATGATAATACGGGTAATTTGTTTAAAAATTGAAGGGCTGATATGTTTGAAAACCCTATTCCCTCAGCCGATTTATAAAGCTTGCGTAAGCGACCTAAGATATTTTTATTCAATGGTAATGAGTTGTTCTTTGAGCACTAGCGGCGTTTCTTGAAGAAATTGGTAACGAAACTATAATTTTTTTAAATTTTACGTAAGCCGATTAGGTTGTTTATACATTCTAGCTAGTTGCATTCTTGTTCTTATATAATTATTATAGATTTTGAAGTTGAACCTGTATGAAATACAACCCCTCTTAGCGATCGGTTTTTCCAGTAACCGATGTAAAATCCCACAAAACCAGTGCATTTTACCTCTACTTACCTCTATCATTGTTCTTATTTCAGCTCAGTTAAGAAATCAATTTTTGTAAAAATTACAGCACGAGAAAGTCTACAGAATAATGTTTTGAGGGTATTAAGATAATTCTCTAGAATTGAAAATGAAATCTGACGTTATTGACTGTTCATGCTATATGGCCAGTTCTTTAATCCTCCATAACATGAAGAGAAAACAGCAGGAAAGGTCAGATAGTGTGAACATATTGTTGTTTGGATGGTTCTGAAGTTCATGATCATAGATTCCAAGGTATTTCGTTTATGACAGTACTTTAACCCATTCTCTAAGAAAAGAACCTTCCCTTATTAAACAGTCGCCTCTCCAGAAGAGCTATTTCCCATAGAAAGATCATTAGTGGTTTAATGCAAGTTTCATTGTATATTACCCAACACAAATTAGGCTTACACTTGCATCGATCATTTCAGAAACAACATAGGCTAAGTCACTTTTGCACCAAAATGAGTACCTGAAGGATTCACTCTCTACAGTGGTAGATGGGTTCTGCAGGCATTCATTGCAGTGTTTACTTCAGAAACAACTTAAGTAAAAAATTGGAACAGTGGTTTTCTCCTACAAAAAGCAACGAATAGCTTTCATTAGCGATGGCAGTGCATCAGAGGTGGTGTGGCGTGTCTTGAGCTGTAGTAACAATTCTGTACATGTACAAGGACAGTCGAGTGCACAGAAGCATTCCGAATTCCAATACTTCTGGTTTCTCCTAGCGTTTTCTTTATATTAAGTTGGCATTGAATATTCTTACCATCTGTGTTCCACACCAGCCTTGGGTGAGCCAATCCGTTATATGTTTGAATTCGAGTCTTAGTCGTAGGTTAATGCGTGTGGCATTAACCTACGACTAATGCTCAGGCCTAAGTGAGCGGTGAAACAAGGTGGAGTATGAAATGTATATCATGGAGTGGCTAGATAACGTGCGTCATAACGAAAGTCCATAACAGTCTAGTCTGACTCGTATTGGATTGATTTCGAAAGTCAATTTCTTCTCTCGCACAACTCTGGTAATATAATTAAAATAAGAAAGGTTTAATTCTGACATGATTATGCTCTCTCAGCGAATCTAAAACAGCCTTGCCTCTTAGCCTCTGCTATGTATCGCCGATCGCGGAAAAAAGGGTAGTAGTCCAGTCAATAAACGTCGAAAAACACCAAATAGAAAAAAAAATCGTGTAGTTTTGAAATTTTGCAGAGATGTCGGAGGGAGTGTCCCGAATAACATACTAAAAGTCCCCGAAGGTGGGGGTGAGCGGGGGGCAGGGGGGCCCGCAGAAGGTCCCAGTTTTAGGTTTTTCGCTTATATCTAAACAATGGTGCATCATAGAGGAAAAATTGCTATGTACACAATTAAAGCTGATAAAATTTTCTACAAGTTTGATCCTACACATTTCTTTCTATTTCCAACAGTTTTAGAGATATCCGCCAACGAAAATAACAAATTTTCGGAAAAAGCTCTTTCGCCTCGCGCTTTTCGACACACTTTGCCTTCTAGCGCTTCAGCCCTTAGGTATACAGCAATGTTCTCATAAAAGAAGTTGTAGGGAAATAAATTCGCTTTAAAATGAGTAGTCATTTGTTATTATTTCTTCAAATGTTCAAAAGTTATAACAATTTTAAGTTTTGGTAAAATTTCGAGATTTCAAAAGAAAACCGTACATCGCACTTTCTCTATATCTAGGGGTTATATCTTTGTATATAAACTGTATATTGTGTATTTACATCATGAAACAGTTGAGAAATATCATACAATCATGAAAGTTAAATTTATTAAAAATCCGATCACGGTACAAGCACAGGACATGTAATGGAAAATACATTATAATCCAGGCAAGAAAGGAAAAATAGGGACAAAAAAAATCATGTAGTTTTGAAATTTGGCAGAAATGTGGGGGAAAGTGTCCTAAACAACATAGTAAAAGTCCCCATGGATAGGGGGTGAGCGGGGGTTGGGGGGCACTTTTGAATGTCATTTCTCGCAGTTTTCCCTAAACACATAAAAGCTATAGGTTCTAGCAAAAAATAGTTTATGCACAAAATTAACTACATAAAAGTTCCTGTAAAAATGATCTGAATGATATTTTTGTGGATTTAATAGTTCAGGAAATAGAAGGATATAATGTATGACATAGTTCTGGAAATTCTGTTTTACATACACCTATATATTATATTTTTAACAGAAATGAAAGGTGATGATAATTAAATTAGCATGATGCCAAGCAAGCAAACTAGTTCTTAGAATAATATTCATACTAAAGGTAAACATGAAAAATAAAACTCATTATTATTATTATTTTTATTATTACTATTTTTATTATTACTATTATTATTATTATTATTATTATTATTATTATTATTATAAAACTTACAAAAATCTCATGGTATGAGTGTACGTTATAAGAAGTATTAACCAGGCCTATTATCCATTATATTTTTCTTATAAAATATCATTTGGAAAAATTGTGAAGTGTTAGATATATTTAGTAATAATAAGACCTAGTAGGCCTACATAGTACTTGAAATAAATGTTTAGTTGTCTATTTTTTTCAGTCTCCAATACTGGAATCCTAGTACATCGTATGATAACTTAGGGTTATATTGTTCTATCAACATTCAATATTTATACACATATACAACATTAATTAAAGAGTGCCTGAACAACTTATTTTGCTTGGACATCATCAATTATAAACTACTACTTCTTCTTCTTCTTCTTCTTCTTCTGCTTCTAATGGTATACTTGTTGGTGGATGTACCATGACAGGTTCCACAAACGGATGAGCATTTAATACCAGCTTTTCGGCATCCATATCTTCCACCACACCGAGTTGGACAGTGACAAAATATGATGTGCAAATATTCTCAGAAGTAACATAGACAAGTAAACATTTATTTAAAGTAATAGGTAGGCCTACATTCTCAATATATCTCATTCTCATTCTCATTCTCAATATATCTAATTCCTTACCATTTTTCAAAATACCGGTAATTTTTTTAACGAAACATAAAACTGCTAATCTTTACAACAAGAATAATAATAATAATGGATGATAATAATAATAATAATAATAATAATAATAGTAGTAGTAGTAACGATAATGAATTTTATGTGTGACGTTAACCATTAGTAAGTATATTATTCTAAGAACTAGTTTGCTTGCTTGGCATCATGCTAATTTAATTATCTCCTTTCCACAGAATTTCCAGAACTATATCATACTTCATATCCTTCTATTTTCTGAACTATTAAATCCACAAAAATATCATTCAGATCAATTTTACAGGAACTTTTATGTAGTTAATTTTGTGCATAAACTATTTTTTGCTAGAACCCATAGCTTTAGTGTGTTTAGGGAAAACTGCGAGAAATGACATTCAAAAGTGCCCCCCAACCCCCGCTCACCCCCTATCCATGGGGACTTTTACTATGTTGTTTAGGACACTTTCCCCCACGTTTCTGCCAAATTTCAAAACTACATGATTTTTTTTGTCCCTATTTTTCCTTTCTTGCCTGGAATATAATGTATTTTCCATTACATGTCCTGTGCTTGTACCGTGATCGGATTTTTAATAAATTTAACTTTCATGATTGTATGATATTTCTCAACTGTTTCATGATGTAAATACACAATATACAGTTTATATACAAAGATATAACCACTAGATATAGAGAAAGTGCGATGTACGGTTTTCTTTTGAAATCTCGAAATTTGACCAAAACTTAAAATTGTTATAACTTTTGAACATTTGAAGAAATAATAACAAATGACTACTCATTTTAAAGCGAATTTATTTCCCTACAACTTCTTTTATGAGAACATTGCTGTATACCTAAGGGCTGAAGCGCTAGAAGGCAAAGTGTGTCGAAAAGCGCGAGGCGAAAGAGCTTTTTCCGAAAATTTGTTATTTTTGTTGGCGGATATCTATAAAACTATTGGAAATAGAAAGAAATGTGTAGGATCAAACGTGTAGGAAATTTTATCAGCTTTAATTTTATATATAGCAATTTTTCCTCTATGATGCACCATTGTTTAGATATAAGCGAAAAACCTAAAACTGGGACCTTCTGCGGGCCCCCCTGCCCCCCGCTCACCCCCCACCTTCGGGGCCTTTTAGTATGTTATTCGGGACACTCCCTCCGACATCTCTGCAAAATTTCAAAACTACACGATTTTTTTTTTCTATTTTTCGTTCGTTGCCTGGACTATAGGGGCTGAGATCTGAAGTGAGCGTGGTGGAGGCTAGTATTTCCTTAGAAACATAAACCTCTGCGCAATATATCGGAACGATTCCATGAACTCGACTGTACGAATGTTGTAGGTCTATAGCTTTCAGTTGTTTCTAACATGACCTGTTCACTTGCTGCAATGAATACAGTTCGCTAAATTGACGTGTATTTTTTGTGTGTTACAGGTGAAAAGCCGTACAAGTGCTCGTGGGAAGGCTGTGAATGGAGGTTTGCGCGGTCGGACGAGCTGACCCGCCACTACAGGAAACACACCGGAGCCAAGCCGTTCAAATGTCGGCACTGTGACCGCTGCTTTTCCCGCTCAGATCATCTCGCACTGCACATGAAGAGGCACGTGTGAGGTGGCCACGTGGACATGCCAAAACAACAACTTCTATCACTGCCAAAAAGTATATGTATAAAGTGTTTGGCTGGTAAGCAGTCAAAACATCTAATGGGGCCAGTTCCATTTTTTAGTAGTCTTTCCAATTTTTCGCCCAGCCATTTAACTGTGTTACACACTCCCATTATTTTCCATTGTTTCTATTCATTTTATCACCTTTATCAAATACAGATACCTTATCTTTTAAAGTTAAGGTCCTGGTTGAATTCCTTGTCACCGCTTGGAGGCAGCATGTTCATAGCTGTCTAAAGACAGAATATGGCAACTCCGTGATGGTGAACATTGAATTATCTTTTCTCTCCCATCCTTTGTTCTGATGATAAATGCATCAAACTCAATTAAAGTATAATATTACACTACAAGCAACACGAAGATATTTCTTGTTGTTCAACGGGTTGCGTCCTCTCCCTGTGATCAACATCTACCCCACCTTTCCCAGTTTATGAGAGAATCGGGCTTTTTCCGAGCCTCCAAATTTTGAACTGGACTACACAACTTGTAGGCTAACAACTTGGCATAATTTTTTTCTATGTGGATTGAAAGATAACTCTTTTTCCCCGCTTCCAACTGTTCTTTCCTCTATATACATAAACACAAAAAAATCCAAAAAAAGTTACTGAGAATACAAAGTGAACGCAGTATTTTTGAAAAGACTGGCTCAGTACAGACAGTGATTCTCATGTAGGAGAGACAAGACTTCAAGTCATGTGCCAGTAGTAAACAAAAAATGAAGAGTGAGTGTCGTGTGCGTGTACTAACCTCAAGTTCCTTTTCTTAAAATGATGACGTATGGCTCTTGATGTCGAATGAGATGCATTTAATAATTACTTTGTATTAATTTAGTTTAAATTTGGTGGTTTAGATCATAGAATTGAAATGGTCAGATCCCTCAATCCCCCCTCTCTTCACTCTTCGTGATTAACAATTAAATACTTCGCATTTTTAACATAGGTTTAGCTTTAAGAATGACACCAAGATCATAATGTAATTTTTGTGATACTATTAGACCTCATTTTAATTAAAAGGGACTTGAAGCGTGATGTACTTCATTTCTTTCATTCCTTCGGTATAAATACTTCGCTTTAGGCAGAGAGAGAGCGAAGACAGCAAGCATAAAAAAATAAAAATGAAAGCAAGAAAAAAGGACATTTTTTGTCTTCTGTTACATTTTATAACACAGCGAAATAATTAATTTACCGTGTATATATTTAAAAAGTGTCCTTGACTAAATATTTTTTCCTTAAAAGCATGCAACGATGTACGTCTTGTGTACAAGTTTCTGTGGTTACTTTTCTCTTAGCTTAACTTCTTATTTGTGTACTCATTACATTCCTCTTGTCATTGCCCTTACTTTCTTCAATCTTAAACTGAGCTCGGATGAAATCGAAGAGAGAGAGAGAGAGAATTTATTACCAACAGAATAGATTTTTTAGTGTTTGTAGTATTTTGTACAGTCAGGCTTCGTTAAGCTGCGGAAAATGAAAAATTATACGATTATTGTATATTTTGTGCAGACAGTCGCACCGACTATTATGTTTACAATTTGTAAATTGAATCAACAAAAATAGACGCTTTGAATGTTAAAAAATGAAAAAATCAAGGGAGCGAATCAAGGAGGGTCAAAAATGTAGGATTGACTTTCTTTTTTTATATATATTATAATGTATAATTGTTATGATTAGCAAGTCAAATTTTGAATGAAATGATTGTACAAAGAAACGAGCGACTGTACCAATCAGCTCTTCCGTTTATTATGCTGTAAAAAGAATGAAAGCATAATAATTTAAAGCAACTTGTATGATAAGGAACGCATGTAATTTTTTTTACAATCAGTAAGTCAGAAATGAAGCATGGAGTGAGATTAAAATAATTAGGGATGTTCTTGTTTCTTGATATGCTCCTATTCAGTGTTAAAAAATATTATTTGTCATGTTGAATTTCTCAATCGCTGGAATATTGTTTTAATTGCTTTGCCTAGCTATTGACGTATACAAATATTTTTCTGTTATAAAATATTTTGGAGAGAAATTTGATGCTCCGCAATATAAAAAATCCATACCTTCATGTTCTCTTAAAATTGGTTTCTACTGTATACTAGTTTGTGTGAAGAACAAATGAAAATTATTACTGCAGGTCGTTCTGAATGTCCACTTAAATGAAACCGATACGTAAAATAAAAGTGGTCGCTGACTGAAATAAAGAGTGATGATGTGTAGTTTTATGACCAATAAATTTAATTAGGAAATTATAATAAATATTCAAATGAATACTGAACGCCTTTTTGGAATCTCTCTACAAAGCTTAGATAAGGCAATTATAAATATTGTCTGGACTGGGAAGAGAGAGCGAAAACAGAAAACGTCTGGAAAGACTTTGACTGCAAGCTGAATGAATTTTGCTTCCATTGAGTGGCATACCTACCAAATTCAAGAAATGTTATCGCGAATTGTTATTCTCTCCAGCTGAACCAAGTTTAGCGGAGTAGCACATATTGCTTTGAAGTGAGTTGTTGTGGTGCACTTGTAAATATCGATTGAGGAGAAATTAATTAGCGGGAGAGAAATGAATCCATCTTTAATTGTGTAAGATTTGTTTAAGGGAAAGTTGATGAGTGTAAGGTTTTCTGATCAGCATATCCACAAAAGGCGTTCAGTATTGTCTCCGTGTACTGAGAAGAATAAAAAAAGACTACATATTGCTCAATCAAATGTTTATGGTTCTTGAAGGCTGTTAGAAAACGTTTGCATATGAGTGGTAAACAGGTGTAATTAGATAAATTAAAATAATCTGGTCCCTTTGTTTTAGTTATCAAATATAAATAAGTGTCAGAGAAATACAGACTGAGAAACACCAATCAGTTGGACATATATGTGGCTGATTTTCACATGTTCCTTCTAGATAGGACGGCCTGCAGTGGTGATCATCTTGTACTATTGCTTGTATTTCCCGCTCAGTGAAAAATAAACGTACGTTCCTGTTACACAGAATTTTATTCCACGAATTAAAAACATACAGTGATTGGCACATTGAGAATTATGTAGCTACACGAGGGTTTTAACTTTAATAGCGGGAATACATACGTAAAATCACGGTGAATTACATGGAGTTCAAATCGCTTTTGTTAGATGTTGGTTAAGTATCCAGCACACTGAAATGATCTGAAATGAATTTTAGAAGCTGAAACGGAGGCATTGATACTGTTTTCATCAGTGGGGAGGATTCTTGATTTACATAGCTATTTTATGAATTTGTATAAAAAAAGTACATGATGAGTCAATGCCTGTCTTCTAGTTCTTTACTTTTGTCTGGCAGAGGTTCAATCAGGCGTCACATAAGCATTCATCATTATGTGTACAAAGTGTTCGTTATGGTATTGAAGATTGTTGTGAGTCAATCTTGATGTTTTGAATCACTGTCTTTCTTTCCTCTTCAAAATTTCATTATTTTAGGGTGGCTGATGAGGCACCTTATTTTCTTCTGGTTACTGTAAAGGCAATGCGTACTAATAGAGGGTTCCAATTTTCTCTTATGTATGCTAGATATCCAACCAACATCTGACAAAAACGATTTGAACTTCCTGCAATTCCCTATGATTTTATAGACTTATATAATGATTGTGATGCACATAAGGCAATAACTTTAACTTTGAGCAATAGCGATTTAAAATATATCAGGGTTCATTTATTAAAGTATTAATTTTACAGTTTAAAAAGAATTATAGCCTTTATCTCTGAAGTAATTTTAACATTGAGTACTACTATATGAGCAACGAAAGAACTATTATGATAATTTGTATTAGGAGAGTGTATTTTGTTGATATATATTTCGCATTTAAAATATTAAAATTAATCTTAACTATTACGGTTATTTATGAGTTCTTATTAGTAATTCACAAATTGCCAATAATTGTGTGGTTTTCCCTTCAATCCACATCCATTAACTTTATGAAAGAGTTAACATTTTGTTAAACCAGCTTTGGCAAAGAACATCCAGGAACTTTTTCCTTAAGTAGCCTTCTTAGGATGATTATTTTGCATAATTTCGCATCAAAGAAATTCATGATAATGACATAAAAATTATAATACTTCCGAAATCATGAAAATATTTTGTAATGACTGTATGGCAGTAGGAAATAAATAATTATCTAAAATAGGCCAAGTCAGTAGTTTTCAAAATGTGGTATGCCTATCCTAAAAGCAGCTATCAGCTTTCAAAAAGCATTTTGAAAAAGAAACATAAAAAACATAAAAATCACATAGGAAAAGACAGAAATAAGAAAATAGTTTTTTTTTATGATGATACAATCAAAATATAACAAAGAAACAACTTTATAAACGTGTTTATGTGTCATCCGTTTGGTTAGATTTTTTAAACCTGAGCGAGATGGATCATAAAACTAAAGGAATAAGTAGAGACCTGCAGTTTACTATTTGGAGCTGGATTTTTACTTTAAAATTTCAACTTTCACGGATTTTTCACGTCATGTAGGCATACCATTCTCTCATAAAATTTTCTTGATAACTTAAGATTGTGGATGTCTTGTAAACTTGAAATAATCAGATAATTCCCTGTAATTTTGTTGCCATTGCAAGACAATTCATACAACCACTGATTTTGGTTTGTTGTGATGTGTTACAAATTATTCTTTTTCTGATTATAAATTGAACAATTTCATTTTAAAAAATTCATAAAGTGTCATTTGACTCCATAATTTCCAAGTCATTCTTCTTAAAGCGCAAATGTGTAAGATTAAAGCATCTGACTCTAAGCCATACAACCTGGTAAGCAAGATCATCAAAATAAATAAGCTACAACTCATAATGTCAACAACAGTGCAGAACGTGTCTACTTCACTCTATGGCTTGCTGGATTGGAGTATCACTTTTCACCTGAGAGAAATAAGGTAAGTCCTAATATATCCTCAAAAAGTTATTTATATTGCAATCTTTCTTTTCAAAATTGAAAGTTCATATGCGAGAACAAGATAGCTCTACTTTTTGCCTGAAGTGAGATATTACTCAAAACAACAGGAAAAATTCAGCGCGGATTTAGGTGCAAACGTCATGCAGCTGCAACTCATAAAACAGTACATGCATAAGTGAAAGGGAGCTGCGAAATTGGGTTGCACAATAGTAAAGACATAATTTCAAAAAATAATATTTTCAAGTAACTACGGAATACAATGATATTCATTAATATTTTGTTGCATTATTTAATTTTTTTAAAATAAAAAGAGTTAATTCGCTAGTAGAAGTTACTATTACCAAATTTATGAAACTTTTAAAAACATAAAGATGTTAATGATTTTATACTAAAAAAGTAATTTTAATCACTTTTATTCAAGTGAATATAATAGTCAATATGCCTACAAAACATGCTTGAATACATATTTATGTGGATTAATAGTCATCCAATAGAACTCAGGGGATTTAAGGAACTTTTTTGGGAGGATAATGTAAAATTATAAAACACTTTTGATTACTATTTATAGTGATTCTGTAGTCATCCATGACTTATTGAATCCATAAAGACTTCTTGTGAGCTTCATTTAGGATTTTACATAATGGTCTTAAGGATACTTGAAAATAGCTGTTTAAAGGATGGTCTAGTTAAACGCGTACCAACTTTAAATAGTTAGAAGTCATTTTAATATTGCTTGCGCAAGTAGTAGCTGTGAATTAAATCCTAACATAATATTAAGATATAAAATGAATGTCAAGACGCAGGTAAAATACTAATTGTAAACTTTAATTAGCAAATACGATTACAATCCGTGTCTGTAATAAGAGGCTTTGATAAAATGACGCCACATGTTCCGTAAATATGCAAAAAGAAGCAGTAGGTTAGGTTACCGGCACTGACTGCAGGAAGTTCGAATTTCCGTCATGACTGCCTGCACGGGAAATGGATAAGAAAAGCAAGATCGTAGAAAAAGTATATTTACAAAGTCAATCTATTAAAAAAAAACTATCTGAGGCAGAATTGACCGTGTGCCATATTTGCTGTTATTAAATGTGACGAATATGTGTTTCGGCAAACAGCTTTGCAGTCTCTTATCATTGATCTGTGAGGGGAAGATCATTCAGACTTGGGAGTTGAATTCAGAGAGACAAGCTATCCTTTCCCAAGGCTAGTAAATACCAGGTTGTCTCGTTCGACGCGCATGCGTATTGAGCACGAGGGATTTGACGTGGCCCATAGCCCTGCAGGAGGATTAAAACAGCTATAGATATAATGGAAATGATGGGAATAAAACTTATTTTTAACTACAATTATTTATTTATTTAATTTATTGAACACAATGTGTATGTAATAATATAAGTAATACATTCAAATTTTAAAATTGTCATCGTTAGCATAGTATCTTAGGGATTCAGTCCTCTCTGTACAGTCTAGGATATGGTATTGTGGACAAAATTGTCCGCACAGCACACACTTGCACATCTCAGAGACTTGGTGATATTCTCTTTGGTCACATAGTCGGTGATGGAATCCATGCGCAGCCACTCTCGTGTATACGTGCCGGAGATCAAAATTGGGTTCCTTCCATTCCTCTGTGATCATGGCAGGCGTTGTATAGAATTCCTGCTCGACATTTGCTGCTTTTTGCTCCCGTTCCCTAATGTGTGAATCGTATGCAGGTGTCCTGGGTAGTCTATTTTTCACTCTTATTTCTCTAATAAAGTAGTCTGTGTTGGCCAGGATATACGCTATTCTAATCCGGGTTGTTTTGGATAGTCGGAGGACTCTTCTTATATAAGTAGCTTTTACTGTTTCCAGTCTCCTCATATTTGCCGGTGTGAGATAGGGCCATATCTGTGGGATTGCGTAGCATGCTATGGGAGCGATCTTGATATGGAAGAGTCGTAGAGCTGTTCTTACTGACAGTTTTTCCAAGTTCTGTAAAGATAGACTACATATGATCTTACAGTGAGTATGGCTTAATAGAGAGACCACTTCTGAGTGCTCAGGCCTCAAATGAATAGGCTGTAATAAAATATGAAACGTTTGAAACAAATTAAAATATTTAAGCTGCTGGTTTCTGTAAAACATTCTGTGGATGACAAAGTAAAGAAAACACACAAACACCCTACATTTCTCTTTAAATTTATTGGGGTACTTTTACAACTCTGTTTGGTTATGACTCAGAAAATGGGAAGTAGCCTATACGAGGCAAGTTTACCCTTCTGTAAATAATTCTTTATTCATACAAATTTCCAGTAGAAACTTAAAGGGCCTGTCCAATTTGTTGATTACCATGGACATTGAAGATTTTATTTATGGACTCCCCTAATAAAACATCTTTCAGGAACTGAATAACTACAAGTACTCATAAACCTGACTGGGGGGGGGGGGGATCTTCAACAATGGATCTGTTGTTAACTGCGAAAGAATGGGAAACTAGAAGCCAACTTCCTACTGAAGGTGAGTGTATGACTTTTTTCTCATTATTTTATTATAAGCGCGTCTTAAAATCCATTTTTACATGAAAAATATTACTTAATTACTCAGTATTGAATCTTGGACTGTTCGATATTTTAAATGCTGTCGGTCGGTATACATTTAAAGATATGCCTGTTAACATTTATGACGTGATCACTTTGAATCATTTGTAATGTTTATTTAAAAATGTTCAAAAACAGAACACAGACTGGTTTGTAATATAATAACTGTTATTTTGTGCGCACATTTTATTTGGCTACATCTTTCAGTTTTATAATATAATAATATACATCTTCCAGTTTATAATATAAAAATAGTTATTCCGTGAGCACATTTTATTTGGCTATCTATGATTACACGCTCTGTAATTAAATTGTGACAAATACATTGCAATCAGAAGTGTCTTGGTTCATCTTATAGACGTTTAATTTAACTTAAATTCATGTAAAATAAATTTAGAAAATACACAATTGATCTAATTTCCTAAGTCAAGACAAATATCGCAAAGTATACTAAAGTCTATTCTTTTCAAGCCTCCTTCCATAATTTAGATTAATTTGCCTGAAATAAGTAAACACGCCTAGAAATGTAAAATTAAAAACCTTTCAAGCATAATCTAAGCTGTATCTACTAGATTACTTTTTTCTGAGTCAGACAATCTTTTTCCTAACTTCGAAAAACTGTACTATTCTTATTTGTGCCTGTATTAAATAATTATTTTATTTTGTGTTAAATCCTCTTTATATGTAGGATAGTATGCATTCTATCATCACCTCGGAAATATGTATTATTGTTAAAACGATGGTGTTTTCGTGTTATTTCTTCCCATCATTGCCATTGTGTGTAGTTGCTTATTCCTCGCGCGGGCTAGGGGCGACGTCACACAGCAGTGTAGGACTCTCCCCACAGCTCTTATGGGAACGAGGCAACCTTGTATATACTAGCCTTGATCCTTTCTCTCCTGCCAGTCATGACAGCCGTATACAGCGAGTATGTGTTACTGATAAACAAAAAAATTAGTATTATTGCACACGGATTACTTCAAAGAAATCAGATTTACTGTATAAGAAGCCTGCATGACACCATAGCCTATTGACATGCGATTTCTGGACCTATGGCACCGGTATGGATTGACTAATTAATAATAATAATAATAATAATAATAAAAAAAGTGTGCGTGGAACGCCACGCGACAGAAGTGAAACTTGTTTTAATTATTATTTTTCAACTTTTTATTATTGGATTTTTTCAATTTTGCATTATTGGACTTTTTAATATTGGGTTATTGGACTTTTTAATTTTTTTTTAAATTTTGGATCTTTGAATTTTTTATTTTGGATTTTTTAAATTTTCGATCTTTGATTATTTTATTTTTTAAATATTGAATTTTTGGATTATTAAATTTTGGATTTTTTTATTTATTAAATTTTGGATTTTTGAATTCTTTAATTTTTAATTTTGTTTTTTCAATTTTGGAAATTTGGATTTTTTAATTTCGGATTTTGTATTTTTTAAATTTCGGACTTTCGGATATTTTAAATTTTGGATCTTTGAATTTTTAATTTTGGAATTTTTGATTCTTTTATTTTGGATTTTTAAAATTTTGGATCTTTGAAATTTTTATTTTTTGGATTTTTTAAATTTTAAATGATTGATTTTTTAATTTTGAATTTTTAGATTTTTTCAATTTTCGATTTTTTAATTTTTAATTTTTTAATTTTTTAAATTTTGAATTTTTGGATTTTTAAATTTTAGATCTTTGAATTTTTAATTTTGGATTCTTTAAATTTTGATTCTTTGAATTTTTTATTTTTTAGATTTTTAGGTTTTTTTAAATTTTGGATCTTTGATTTTTTTTATTGTTTGGAATTTTTTAAGCGCGATAATGAACCTCCGGGTTCCATAAAATAGATAATATACCTTTGATTGCTTATGAATTGTATTGTCTATTGCCATTGAGCAAGTAGGTATTATTATTATTATTATTATTATTATTATTATTATTATTATTATTATTATTGTTATTATTATTATTATTACTACTACTACACTACTACTACTACAACTACTGCTACTACTACTACTCCCATTTGCAGGTCCTCGTACTAGGTCTGAAAAATTTCCTTTGATTACTCCTAATCATTGAGTTGATTGTTTTCTTTGCAGTCCGCTCCGAAACACGTTAGTAATTTCGTGACGGCACACAAGAGGCCGAAGTCACTCCTTCCACAGGAGATGATTGAAGCACTAGGGCCTTAACAGAACACACAAGACCTTATATAAGGCGGATAACTGACGATTCGGACCGGCAATTCTCTGAACACGAGCCAAATAGCAGGGGAAAATTTTTAATTTGGTTCCCCGAGTAGAAATTAATATGCATTTTGTATGATTTCAGGAAATGGATCTCCAGACTAGAAGTCACCATGCATTAAGTCTACACTAAATAAAATTTGGTCCTGTTGCTTAATCACTAAAGTCAAGCTATTCTGCCAAGGTTTTTTGCGGTTTTCCAAGGCCTCGCAACGAATGTTGGAATAGTTCCCTTACAAAAGACGGGCCGCAACCCGCATAACAACACCTCCCCAAATTTCAAAATTGTTAAATAAAAGGACCCTTTGACCGCGTAAGATAAAATTTTAGAGTAAGAAATTGGATATACAAAATTACAATAGACTGTCTTTTCGGCAACAACAATAGAATGGAACATGCTAGCCACCCCTACTTTACAGCTATGACACCACCTCCAAATCATACTCAAAATTATGGGGCAAATGGGCTTTGCCTAGGTACCCATTGCCTACTACATAGTAGTGGGCATAAAAGAGGAAGGAGCCACGTATCAAAAGTACGTTGCAGATATTCTCAATTCGATTCCGATTCCGATTTTCAGCGTTACAATAATTTCGTGACGATTTTTGAGCGTTACATTAATTTCGTGACGATTTTTGAGCGTTACACAAGTTCCCGATTTACCCCTACCGCCGCTAAAGAAGTTTCACTTCAATAAGTTCGTTACCTCTTAATTCCCCTCATGACGGTTTTTGTTGATCTGGTAATTTGCCATTTATGATAAAAATAGATCCTAAAGGTATATTTCTTCGATCGTGTATAGGCCTACCCCAGAGGAAGAAAAATAAAACTTTTTTTTTTCTATTTTCCGGCCTCTAATATGCTATCTCTATATATATAAAAGGCTTTGTCCTGACTGACTGAATGAATGACTGACTGACTGAATGACAGGAATCAACGTACAGCCTAAACTATAACAGGTAGAGACTTGGAATTTTGACAGTACCTTCGTTTCATAATGTAGGTGCTCACTAAGAAAGGATTTTGAAAAATTCTGATTCTCAATGCCAAAAATTAAATGTTTTTGAAAATACTTAATCCCTTTTTACATAGAATTATCAATACCAAATCACAGAATATATTGTTGCCAAATGGTATCAGATGGGCTTGGAATAAACAAATGAAATGCACTTTTGACAAATAAGAGAAGTTATCAAAATAATTCATGTTATAAATAAATATTACAGAATGAAATCCACTAAAATAATGGAATCACATAACTTTCTCTACCCTGGACATAGAGAAAACAAAACGAGGTATGGTAATGTGTATATTATTATATTATATCGCAGGTTTTTGGAGAGAAAAGTATGAAAGTGATAATGCTTTCTGTTTAATTTCATCCCCAAAACGGCTTTATGGTAACATAAGAGTGGGAAATTTCCCGCCTCGATATTACAATTTTATGTTACAGGAATTTATGTTTCTTCTTATTTAAACCTCTACCAGGCTTGCTGTGCACTGTACAAGCGATGGGATGCAAAATTCTAGATCCTCTATGAGCCATAAAAAACTATATCAAGCGTTTTCTGAGGGAATAGTTTCAGTGTAATAAGTCGTTCTTCCTATTTCAAATGATAAATGCCTATATAAGGACCTAGAATTTAAAATTGAAAATCCTTCATAAGTTAATTTCCAATTACAAAATACAAAACCCGGGCGACGCCGGGTCTTTTAAGCTAGTCAACTATAAGAACCAAATGCGATTTAATGTAGTCCATGGTTATAAATTTGTTGCTCTCACTTTAAAACACTATAAATATTGTAGTGTATCTCTGAACCACTGAAGTAAACTTTGAGATGATCTAAGAAGAGTATTTGGTTTCGCGCATTATTAAATTATTATGATGCACGCTTTCCTGACAAAGGAGCTATTAACAGCATCTAAATAAATGAGCTTTCCCTTTCATTATTCACGTAGGAGTAGGTTTCTAGGTCACATTCCTCTCCTAGATTGCAGTGTTATTAGAGTAACGGCTTATCCATCGCCCCCATCCTTTCCTTCCTCACCCTTCCTCTTGAACCCAATGGAACGACCCTAAACAATGAAACGAGGTGCCGGGATAAATCATGTAAAGAACCCTATTCTCCCAGTATTTTATAACTTGGTCATTTGTTTTTCATTAGCCTATTTTTGTTAAATAACTAACGAAGTATTGTGGTTTTGATATTCATTATTTTCTCCCAATGTTAGTATAAAATCAGTTCATATATGTGTAACACTTAATCAATGCATTTAAAACGCAGGGGAATATATTTTTATTGCCAAATTATTAAAATCAGAACTAAAAAATTTCAAATAAAAAAAACTGTCACCAGCTTCATTCTGCAGTGCTATTACCTTTTGAGATTTAACTATCCCATCTTCGGGCATGTATTCATATGTGATATTGCTGCATTTCAAAGCTCGCAGTTTCCAGAATTTGAAGTGTGCACGTAGGCTACCAACATTTGTGACCAGGGTAATAACCCATTGGAAAGGTCGCGGGTTCAAATCCCAAGGTTGGTCAGTTTAAATTTACGGTCCTTCCCCCACTCAAAAAGGTGAATTTGTACCCAAAATGCCAGTATCGATTGTCCTATAAGGTTGTGTTATCATGAAGGAGGCCCTGCGTTGTGTTGATCTCCACCTACATTTCCTCCATGTCCTGTCAAGCATAGGAGTGACTTCGAGGTGCTCTGTATTTTCAGCATCCGCAGAATGAACACTGGGGGGTAACATGTAGATTCTTATTTCCCGGTCCCCACAACTATTTAAACTAATGATAGTCTATGGTCTGCAATGGGTCAACAGGGAATGAAAGGTGTAATAATCATTCATTCCTTCAGAAAAGAAGCTAAGTATTTAGATTTTGATGAAATATCCAGTGAGTCCATCACTAGAAATGAAATTAGCAGGCAAAAATTTGCAGTGATAACATAAATCGCAAAAAAGGCCACCCTTTTATAGCACAACACGTTAAGATTTTGTTAATTCTCAAGAAATGTGGTAGTGTTAATAATGTAATAACATACTATAAACAGAGTATTTATCTTTACCAATAAAAATAATGTCGTTTGTTGTAATGAAGAATGACTTTCAACATAAAATATATTAAAATTTAATGTGATTTTCCTTTTCCGAATGAGCACCGCAATAAATTTTACACGTCAGCGCCTATGCTTAGCCCTACCTCTACTTCACATGGTGTGACTACATCTAGGCTCTGCCCAATGTGCAGGGGAAATGAAACCTGGGTTCATATCTTGGCGGGATGTGTAGTGACAGAGCGCTGGAGAGTTATGATGCTACCCGACAAATTTTTAAACTCGCAAAGAAGTAGGGAGGCATGTCTAAATCTATTACTGGATGAGCACAATTGGCACGGGTTATGTAAATTTCTGCAGAAAGTGAGATGTATGAGAGAAAGCCTAGATTTAGAGAATTAAGGAAATCTAAGTATTATTTTTTTTATTATTATTATTATCTTTTTGTTTTTTGTCTTAATAATGTCTATGTGTCTATGAAATTTTTACTTGTTTGGGGGTGGGGGGTTACGTCTGGGGTTATGTAAATAATAGAATATAGTTTTTTTTCAATTGGGTTTTTTATGGGGTAATAATTTAAGTGTATGCAGTGAGCACGTATGGTCGACACCGACCCGTGCGCCGGTTAATGTAAATAATGTGATTTATATGTGAGAATTTTTTTGTGAAAATAAATACACACTACTACTACTACATCTAGGCATTGGTACATAAACCCTTTTAAATGCGAAATGCCGTTCAAGGAAAAATAATTGTATTCGCCTACGCTAACAGCATTCATGATTACATTTAATATCATACTGAATAAGTATTGAACATTCAAACTCACCCATAGGAAATCACACTCAAGAAGAAAACTGGTACAATTAATACAACAGCGTGTTGCACATGTAAAGAATTATCGATCTCTCTGTTATGTTGGACATGTAACATACGACACTACCCCTTCGTTTCCTTGTTTAAGTTATGTGGACCGGTCCAAGACCACATCCAAGTGACACCTCCCATCATAAAAACCGAAGAGTAGTTGTAGTGAGTTGTCCTTGAAGTATATCCGCTACCCTGTGCAAAGAAGAAGTTGCCAATAACATGCATCTTAAAAAGTAAATCATTCTCTTTTCCTAAACGAAGACCAATTTGTTTAGTATATCGTGAGAACACTTTTAACAACTGGATACCTCTGTAACTTTATAAATTTACTCTTGTTTTCTTTGGTTGTGACTCACCTCAGTCGATCCCATGTCGGTCTGCCGTGCGCGTTGTGTGTACCTCGTTCTCGTGAGAAAGTCGTGAGCGCGTGTGTTGGAGAAATGTATTGTGCTTCATCCGTTTATTTTATAACCATATAAAGTATTCTGTACTTACAACAGTGAACGATCAGACAAGTGTCATTGCAGTCTCGAAATTAAGAAGAAAATTAGACATGGGATTCATCCAAGGTGAGTAGTATGAAGTTTAATTAACAAGATCGTATTCTCGGTAGTTAATCTACAGACCATCGATATTTAACATGTGCTAAAATACCGATTAAGAGTTTTAATACTTGTGTGAGACGTACTTTCGTTTGCCAGTGACTCTAAATGTTATTATAAAAATGAAATATGGAATATTACTAATTTACAGTACAGATTAACATTTTACATAACCTCACTTTGAAGGGCCTATACAAAAGAAATGGATCTGAAGGGAACAATTCGACGCTACTGAGGTGTTGTGTAAGTGTAAGAAAATTTTAGTTTCACTTTGTGTTTTGAATCCAATCCTGAATCCTAGACGTGTAAAAAATAACAACCCCCTATATTTTGATGTCTAAACTGATAATACGGCTGCCACCATATCGTAGGCTATCATACTGCACACTCGTATTTTAATCATAGAAACAGTAAGAAATTAAGAAAAATTGTGGTTTTATGGTTCTCCATAATTTCTCTGGTATTTCTTTATTGTATGTTCTTGTTGTGAATATTAAAAGTATAAGTAACAGTGTTTTCGTTTCAATGCCACCCTTCCTTTTCGATATTTTCTACATATGCTACTGCCTCTGTTCTAATTATTTTCTTTGCAATACTAAATTAAAGTTCACTATTCTTACTCTTTTCTGACAGCAAAATCAAGACTATGAGTTAATTTTTTAACAAAGAGAATGTTGAATACAGTACCTAAGTATTGAAAGACCGGCTTCGATTAAGTACATTGATGACAATTTAATTGTAAAAACTTAACCCACAATATTTTTGGCCAAAGCTATTTTACCGCTGTTAAGGTCCATCGGTCATATTCAGCCAGTGGAATTTAAAATTAAAGTATGACCGTTTTAACAAGGAAAACTGATGTAAACAAGAACCAGTACATCTGTGTCATTCTAGCACATTACTCGTATGACTTAAAAGTGAGACATACTAGTTTTTGTTTACTTTTGGCTTATTTCTTAGCTCGTCACGGGTATAGGGTTTAGGTTCCTTCATTACTCACTCCACACAATTTCACCCCGCACTACATACCAACCTCCGAATCTAGGTAAGTGGCAGTTAGGTTAGGAATATTGACATTAGTGCTAGTGACATGTAGAGCTAAATTGGTGGCAGTTTGGTGAGGTTAGCAATTTTCTGTTCACAGACTGCGATTGCTAAATTAAAACGACAGTTCCTAATCTAACATAAGCTTGTCAGTGACTTAGAATTTAGTCGTCTCTACTTACCTTAATGCAACAGCTTTTTATACCCATCCACACTTTCCGTAAAACATCGTTACATGGCTCATAACGAAACCCGCGCTATTCAGTATACTGCTGCTAAACTAAAACAACTGTTCCTAACCTAACATAACTTGTCACTGTCATCGCAGGTATGAAATTGCTTTAGGACTGGTATTCGCCTCAACCTTCATAGCGTATGTAGGTAATTAATAGACCATTTAATTTGATTTTCGAAAATGGAATGATAAAGAAATATTTTAAACGAAACTATAATTTTGAGAACTGGGAGATGTTGTCGTTTTCCCAGTGGAACTTTCTCTTTTATATGTATATGGTTGGGAAACAAAGTAAATTTCAATAACATCATGTAAAAGGGAAAGAAGTTAAGTCCAAAAAATACACTTCTAATTGCGTAGTAAACTTTTAATGTATACAGGATATCACATTTGGTATAGCCTACCGAGTACCAATTATGCTTATTCTATGACTTCCCATTACTCTGACCTAGTATACAATGTGAATTTTGTATTTGTATAGACCTTTCTCTCCCCAATCTATGAGTCACCTGTTCAGTCAGTAAGGCACTTGCTTTCTGTACTCAAGGTTGCGGGTTCGATAATGGCACAGGAGGATGGAAGTTATGTAAACATAACATGTGATAGGCCCATGTCTGTAGAACTTTAGCGGGACAAAATTCCGGTACACCGGCGATGGCCATAGGTTTAGTTGCAGTACATTTCCGTCCTTAAATAACCATATAACCAACCCAATGGATACAGTGCAGAACACCATTTTTAATATAGTCAGCACTAGTACCGTAAATATACTTTATGTTATGTTGAAACGTAAACGTTGTTTAACATAACTCTGTCCGTCTATGTAAAGTTCCAATTTACCGGCCGAGCCCATTATGGTAAAAATGTAGGGCCTAGCACGTTATAGAGATTATACATGCTATACCAGATGTCAGTGACACCAGATGTCACTATCCTTCACTTTCCTTTCGTATATTATCAATTTCCTTCATTTTAACCACTATAAATATTATTATTCCTACTACTTCTATTATCGTGTACCTAATAATTCTTTGCAATATCCAAAATAACATATAGGCCTATAACTATTTCATCAGTAAAAAATCGGTCCATAAATTAGATGGTTTTCGACATTGCACAATCGTAAGGTAACAAAATATAATTATAATAGTATCGCTCAAAACATTACTTACGACCTACATTTATCCCCACTCAAAGTTTGAAATTCCATATCAAAGCTACAAAAATTCTAGATTAATTCTTTATTTGCCTATTCTGTAACGGTGTCACTTGAAGAGATATACAGTATTATAAATAAATGTATATTTTCAGGAAATGTAGAAGCTATGTTCATTTGTCTTCGTGTGTCATTTGTTCCAAACAAATTGTTGCTAACCAATAGAGCCTGAATTCCGCTACATACGAAATTACTAAAAAGTATTTTGATTACTATTCTAAGCACAAGCGAACATAAATTATTTTCTTTTTAAAATTTACGATTCAAAACAACACAAAAAGTTATGCAGTGTTTGATAACTTAACAGGCTCACACAAATAACAAAGCTGAAGTTCTGAAACTTAATCTTCATAATCATTAATCTTCCAATGACTCTGGAGCTGCATTACTCTAAGAACATATCATCATCATCATCATCATAACCGTAATCGTTATGGCAGTGATGACAGTTATTCCGTATTACACTTACAGTCACAGTATTACAGGAAATAGTCTACTCATTCCACATATTTATTTTTCCTGCGCCCGACGTATCCTTAGTACGTAAGTCTAACAAGAAGCTCTTGGTACAACGCTAGAACAAGAATGAATTCAGTGTATAAAGCAAATTCGTGTCTTGTCTGAATATTCTTTGCCGTTCTCATCAAAATTGAAATGTGGGGGTGTTATCAGAGCGCGAGGAAACCTCTTCCACACAAACACATTAGGAAGCAGTATGGGGCGAAGCAGCGATGATCAGAAATTCTATCGGCGTTCCTATAAACCTTCTAGTGTGAGGCAAAGAATTTGGGATTCTCGACACCTCGTTGCTAACCCTCCCCTCCCTGTCTGTTTGTACCCCCATGTCACTTCCTCTGTCTCACCAGCAACCCTAATTTGAATTTCAACCAGCGCCCGGCCTCGAGTATTTTCATACAAAATCAAGCCTCTGCCCCCTCCCTTCAACCTCTCCCTCACGACATGTGTCCATGAGCGCATAAATGATGTAAAGCGACCTGCTTTACAACCAAGACCTTGTTTATTAACGTCATCCCTTCTATCTACTAACCGCAGCGACAATCGTAATTTTAAAAAGTCAGTGGCTCCAACTTATATGGGTCCGTTGGGCCCAAGCCCACCCAATAATTTTCCATGTACTCGTATTATAATTATTTATTGCTATTACCAAAAATGCAGTTTTTTTAAATCGCGGTAGGCGTACAACGAAAATCAGGCTATAGTTGATATACATAGTACAATCTCCTGTTGTTCCATTTCACTCACTATCGTTTGAAATCTTTTCTTAGTTCACTGAATGTTTACGACTCTCGATGCAATTTTCACAGCCACCACCGAAATATCTTTTAACGCTTTGAAAAGAGTAAAGTAATTTTTCCGTTCAGAAAAAAAAAAATCACATTGTTTTTCTAAGTGTTTGTGATATCACGGGAAGGACATTACAGGATAAGGCAAGAAATTGTTTTATAAGTGAAGAGTATGAAGTACAAAACATTGCTGACTGGCTGAGCAGAAAAACTCAGAGTGGAAGGAACATGTAGAAGGAAAAGCAAGGGACAATAAACCAGAGTAAAATGTATCTTGTAGGGAACTTTGGTATATCGAAATGGGAAAACATTACATAAATCTTATTTGAATCAAATATCAGTAGAGAAAATATGCCTAAGTATGCAATTATATAAGTAACAGTTGTAAACAATTATCGGAATTAGGAAAAATATTTCTCTGCCTAGTTCCATGGAGTCTCGGTGTTGTGGCAGCTTGGCAAAACATAATATCAAATAATTCTGTAACGATAACATCAAATTGTACAATAGCCTTCCCCACGAGTTAAAAATATTTTAGTACAGTACTTGCATTTAAAACTTAAAAGGACCGTCATATTAGGATTGATACCCGAACCTTCTTTATGATCTGATTTCTCTTTAATAGCTGAATACTTTAATTTCACTAATGATGACATTAACTTTAATTTTAAAATGTACTATAGACTTCGCTCAGGCATTGACATACTGCAAAATGAAAATCATTTCATGTCGTAACAGTAACCATAGCCTTCTGTAATACTGCTGCTAGCCTATGTCCTCAAGAGCCAATCGAAATACTTCGGGGCACCGAACATCGGATAATATAATATAGTCCTAAATGTTACTAAATAAAGAGGGTCTAGGCTATACCTTACTGCAGTCATATGTTTACGGACAAGACTTTCGTATTCATTGCATGCGAACTTGGCAACATAGACAGCCGGCCTATTTAAGCAAACTATGAACATAACTTTACTATGTTTTTCTGCCACCCGAAAAGTTATTCCTAATTTCGTTACAGAGTGTAGTTATGGGTAACAGAAGTCAATACAATAAGCTAAAAAACACAGTACTAGATGAGAATGTATTACTCACGATAACGAATAGGCTGGTGTTGTCAAGACGTAGTCACCACAAGAGAAGGCAGTCCGACGATTCCAAACACGTCGAGTGAAATATGAAGACACAATAACAACAAACCGTATAGTTTTACCACTGTCACTACTGAATATTTCACATATATAAGTATAAATAGAGCACAGCTTTTCACTGTAGAACACCAACAGCCCGCCATTTCCATGGGTTTAAAAAACAAAAAAAGTTATTTAAATCGATCGATAAAGACTCGATAGAGAGTAGTTAGTGCCTTTACTAGTAAATGAATCGGACACTACGGCAAGGCTGGCGCTGATCTCTCGTGGTTTGCAATTTCAATAATTTTGTCTCACACTTGTTAAGTTATACATTTCATTGTAACCGTGAATGACTTTGTTGTAAGCAATAGTCCAATACTGTAATCTTGTGTTTTAGAAGGATATAAAAGAAATCATACGAGCGAAATTATCTCATGGGCGCTGGTGACGTTCAGTTGTCTCCATTTTCAGGAAAAATTACATACTCTCATAGGTAATTTGAGAGGACAGCAAGACATTTTATTATATAACTAGCTAGTTACCCGTCTTTCGTATAGGTTAAAAAAAAGTATTTTGTGCGATTCTTAGCGTTACGTGAGAAACACCACGTAGGAGGATGGCATATTACGACCAGTGCCGCCCACTTATATGGGCCCCTGGACATCTAATCCACCCAATAATTTGTCGTGTATTATTATCATAATTAATTAATGGCATTACTAAAAATCACTTTTCTTTGTTGAATCCCTGTAAAGGAAAAAATCAGGCTATACTAGAACGATCCTTCTTGTTCCGATTCACTAACGATCGTTCGAAATCGTTCCTCATTACATTAAAAATTTTACATCTCTCAATGCAGTTTCCACAGCCAAAGTTACAGTTTCTTTCTTTATCTTAGTTTTACCTCTCCCTTGTAGGATTTAAGCGACCCAAGCCGCCCGGGCCTTACAGGGCCACGGAGAGGGATTATCTTTGGATCACATACATACTTTTATGACCAGAACAAGGACATGGAGGGCCTCCCCGGATGAGTGATCAGCCCAATGCCGGGGCCACCTCCGAAACAACACGAACACACAGGACGAGACACACCATTCACACACACAATCACTCCAAACAAGGCGAGGATGGGATGAAGATGATAATGACGGCCAGATGATATCTGGGGACCACCTGACATTTGTCTCACAGGTGAGGAAAAACCCCAGAAAAAACCCACCTAGGTAACTTGTCCCGACCAGGAATCGAACCCGGGCCCGCTGCGTGAGAGGAGCGAACGCATCCCCTTCGCCACAAGTTACAGTTTCAAAAGACTAAATGCATTTTTTCGTTCAGAAAGAACTTCATCACATTGCTGGTCTAAATATACATAAGGAGAGCGCGGAAAAGTTAGTTGTAGAAATTAGACGATACTTGAGATTAAGAAAAATCAATGGGACGACATTATTGGACAAGGCAAGGAATTGTGATGTAAGATAAGGGTGTGGGGTACAAGACAAAAAATTCAAGAGTGGTGCAAACATGTAGAAATAATGAATTAAGAAAAATTGGTTAAATCAGCAAGAGGTAATAAACCACAATGAAGGAGGAGTTCGGATTAGGGAGACCCGGTTACTGGTCTAGGGAAAGATGCTTGTGACGAATTTCATGGGAGAACTCCTGCCAGGAGAAACGTTTTGCAACACGCCGTGCTACATTATTAAGTGCAAGTATGATACTTTATGAGATTGTGTGGGGGACGGGAAAATGTCTATCCGTCTGTCCGTGTGTAGGCCTATGTACGCGCGATAACTCAAATACGCTGAATCGGATTTTAATGAAACTTGGTATTCGCATTTATGATTTTCATGGGAAGAACCCTATTGATATTGGACCAAATCGATTGACCGGTATCGGAGTAGTGCCCAATTTAGTGCCAATTTTATGGTAATATATAAAGCATTTAACAAATGCAAATCGGTTATCCTGACAACATGTTTTCACTGTTCATGTATGGCTTTGGAATTTGCAATACAGTTAGCCATGACATATACTTTCACATTTGATTATCAAATGTTTATTTCGTTGATCAAGTTGAATACTGTTGTATACAGAAGATATATTACTGTGAAATAATTAGGTCTACGTACATTAAATGAGTCTTCGCTTGTATATATTGTGAAATGTTGACATATTTTAACAATGTCTTATATCAGTGTATACGAGTTTAAATTAAGGTTAAGTATCAAACTTGAGACTTTGTTCTTCCGTAAGTCCTGCTTAATGAATCGATCTGCAGCTTATTTCGGAGATAGATTACAAAAATAATTATTTTATGTATATCATAATTGAAATTAATTTATCACTGAATAAACAAAAGCATTCTGGCACTTTGTTATAACAGTTTACCTGATTTTATTTTGTTTTAGTGGTTACCTAAAACTAAACAAAAATTTAAAAAAAAATCATGCAAAATAGGCATATAACTTTTTATAGGCCTATTCAACTAAAAGTTTTGGGAATTAGTATAATAATATATTGCAATATATAATATTCCATATAATATAATACATAATGCATATATTATGGTATTCAGTTAGGAAATTTAACAAAACTGTTAGAGGGTTTTTTTAAGAAAATTGAACAAATGACATTTTCTTCATGTAAATTGGTTGTAAAAATGAAGGGAAAGTAGTTACCATATCGCATCCCCGAAGGATACTTAACCCAAATAGAATCTAATGTAATGCACTCACCTAACTTCCTTTGCCTGAAACATTGGGAATACATCTATCTCGCTTCATTTTTTGACATAGTATATATTTTTACGCAAACAGTGAGTATTCAGTTGTTTCAACAATCTACTCTTATACAATTCAACGGCCCTAAATAGCGTGCTTGCTCGCCCGCTGCGTGAGACATCGGGTATACTCGGCGATGTTCGTCTCTGGCAGTGTAAACTTTCATGACGACTACAAAATTAGTAAAACCGTTTATTTATTATATAAGGCCTAAGTGAAATGAACACAATGAACAAATATTCTAATTTTATTTTTACTTACAATTTTCATAGCTCTGAACCACAAACATTTTTAATACACTGCCAGTGTAAATTTCTTTAAAATCCTGGAGTCAATTAATAATGGCGGGTGAAGCCGCGGGCATCAGGTTTAATATATTGATAGTTTAATCCTCGAAGTATCGCGGACAGTAAAAATCCAAATCAATCACTCCTTCTCTTGAAAAATTATATAATTTCTGAAAATTACACTGAATTTATCAAATAAAATTCACATCACATTCATCTGTCAACAGACAGTTGAGAAACGATACGTACTGTATTATCCACCGCCGTCTCGAGAATTACGCACGAGAATTATACAGTTTAGAAGGCAGTGGTTCACAGTTATCTTTGGAACTGCATAATCGAATCTGAGATCGTTTTCCCAGGTGGCTATTTCTAATCGTGGAATGTACTCTAAAGCCGGAATTTTAGATGTTTCATTAATTATTAATGGTTTAGTTTAAGAATGATACGCGTGCAAGTGTTAATAAATATAATGCTTTAATAATTATTATACTATTAATTTTTAATTTTTCAATTAATTATCGTGGGCGAAGCCGCGCGCACCTCCTAGTTGTTCTACAATTCAATTCAATGTTTTATTGATGCCTTGAGCAAAAGAGAATTTTTGCGAAAAATAGTTCAAATGAAAATGTTTGCTCTTAGTATGAGTACGACATGTACAAAATTTAAACAAATTAGTAAGAGCCGTAACCGAGAAAATGACACATGTACAGTAACTTAAAAGTAAGGGAAAGTCGTCGCCAGTCACATCCTCTAAAGCAGGGGAAGTCAACTACGTCTTGTGATGACGTTTGTGGAGCAAGAGCATGCGGATCCCTTGTGTGTGACGTCAGCAAGAGCGCACGGTAGTAGGGGTGTTTAGAGTACGCTAGAGCTAGGTACTAGAGGACCTATTCACTTTAGCTCTGTGGGTAGAACAACTTCTGGTTGGAAATACGAAGCATTTTTCAAAGTTATTGCAAGTACGCGATCCTGATAGTTCTCTCTCTGCAGAACATGTGTTAGTTCTGCAAAACATTCTTCTTCAGTTCGAATCGAGGTTTCAGGATGAGGAAAACCTTTCTCCAATGTTTAAACTTTTTGCTACCCCATATTCAGTTAACGTCAAAGACGTTCCTTGCCGGTATCAGTTGGAACTGCTAAACTTACAATGCGACGATCTGTTAAAGGACAAATAGGCCTACGAACGTAAAGTGGTCTTGGGTAAATTTTACAGAAATTTCTCTGAAACCAGATTCCCGAGACTTGCCGCACGAATATTATGTAATTTTGGATCGACATATGTGGCTGAACAATTTTTTTCACTAATGAAACGTGCAAAGCTCAAATCAAGAAGTACATTGTTAAATCACAACCTAAATGTAGTCTTCGATTAAATATTGCTCAAACATTACGTCCCAACATTGATAAACTTGTTAAAGAAAAAGAGACAGGAAAGTCAGAAAATTGTTACTGTAATCTTGTATCATCTAAGGTGCAGACGAGCTTGTATGGTAATTAATTCAGTTCATTTTTTTTATCATTTTTACTGTAGTGAATTATGTTAATTCAAATGATAGTAGCCCATTGTCTATTTTTGTCAAAGAACATAGATTTTGTGGAAAGGGAATTGTTCTCACAGAATAGAAAAATAGAATTATTTATAATATGTTAAACTGCTGCGCTGTAATTAACCGATAAACTATCAAAAAAATCGATTGATGTTTCATTAACTCGGAAACACGTATTACGTAAGTTCTAACCCCCTAAATTCCCGCTGCCCGCAATACTAATGCCCCTCTCTTCCCCCCTGTTCACTGATGCCTACATTTCACATGCTCCTCGCAGAGATATAACGCGAGCAGTGAGAGCAGTAAGCAGTGACGTCACAGAGCAAGCTTCTGTCTTCCCCTACTCTAAAGGTAACCCATTTTAAAAATGGTTTTTATACGATTTTTTAACATATTCTGAAAATAGCATTTTTGAATTCCGAGAACCTCAAAAGGTTTATTGTGTCAAAACGTCGGTTTCGAATTTCAGAGACAAACACAATAGTCTACTTCCTCTACCTTCAATAGCAATGGTACGTGCAGAGGAATTCAAATATTTATATAACGTAAACTTTAAAGAATTTCCGTTAAGTAGGATACGCAACACTTTCCTGCATTAGTTAATACAGTTATTATTCTAGTGCAGTTCTATATTCATCCCTAGTCATATCAATACTAGACATGCTAAGCCCATTTCAAGAACAAATTAAGCTTAGGCGGGAGTATGGAAATTTTAAAATCTTTTGAGCCCACCCAACGTTTTTCAAAAGTTGGCGCCACAGCAAAAGTTATTCCTTAAAGTTCCTTTTATTTCTCTATATTTCTCTATATTTTTCTACAACGGTCTTTTTTCATCCACTGACATGATGGAACCTAACCGTCCTGTGTTTTTTCTTCTTTGCAGCACACATGTGCGTCATTTAGGGGTGACTAGATGATTTGCTTTTCACAGGATACACCCTGTCCTTCGGTCCGCGAATACGCTTGGTAATCTTACAGGACTAAACATGCTCTTTTTAAAAAATATTTGAGAAATGAAATTTTACGTTAAATATAGTATTTTATCATTCCTATTAATTTTGAAGAAAGATACAGTATGTCATTTATAACTTATGGTTGGAAGAAAATTAAAACTATCGTCCGTAATAGCAGTTATTATCTCATTAATTCCTTAAGAAATAACTGTCTTAATGTAAAACAACGTTGATATTAATGATATTAGGCAGAAATTGGTTAATAAGAATGGATAGTAATATAGTTTTGTATTCAACGTCTTTTTAATTTAATGCAAATGATTTTATGTGTAAGCTGCACCCAAAAAAAGAGGATATTAGCATTTAAGTGGATTGAGAAAAATAATCACCATTCGAATATCCAATATTTTGATCCTAAAAATGCAGAAGGATTCGTTAGTTTGTGATGTCAAAAATATAAAATATATTCCAGGTTGTGAAATATATAAAAATTTGTATGTATCAATACATTAGTGAGATAAATTGAATTAAAAACATTCAAATCTACACTTACATATTAATACCGCTATAATTTATTAAATACGTAATAAAATAATCAGGTAAACGTATATAACAAAGTGCCAGATGGAGTTAATAGGCCAATAGCTAAAAACGTGTATTTTATATTCATAACTCCCACATGAAGTCTTGTATTCTTTACTTATAAGTAATTTGTTCAGTCAGTGATAACTGCAGTTATGATATGCAGATAAGAAGTTATTTTTGTAATCGATCTCCAGTGTTATTTGTCAAATCCCAGTGTATTGCAACTTCCAAACCCGTATATGAACACTTCAAACAATAATGTTGTCATGAAAACTGAATTGCATTTGATGAATTCAGTGTAATATATTCATAAATCAGGCTCCTAAGTGGATGTTACTCCGGTACGGATCAACCGATTTGGTCCAAAATAAACAGAATTCGTCGCATGGACGTTATAAGTCTGTATACCAACTTTAATAAAAATATGATAAAGCGTAATCGAATAATCGCGCATACAGGTACACGGCCGGACGGACAGACATTTTGCCCGTCCACCATGCAATATTAGAAAGCACCATTCTGGCATTTAATAATGATCAGTCTTTCATTCATAGTCTCAGGACAATGTAATTCATAAGAAATATTTAATGGTTAGTCACAGCAATTATTTATTCAGTTAACATGTGTGTTGCTACAAGCAAAATACATGAAAAATATGGTAAGATTCTTAAATATATTTCATTTTTGAACAGTACATTCTGGTAACCTCAATAATACAATTCTTAACATGTATATGTAAGAAAGTTTGTGCAACGTACTTCGGACCGTTTATTTAATTTAGATTTTTCAAATCGTTTTTGAGGAACAATTTGTGAGGTTTCTCTTTAACTTTTTGCTATATTTCAGGTTTCTTTGTTCTTTAGAACGTAGAATTAAAATAAAATATAAAATTCATATATGTAACATTTGAGCACGCTGTATTACTGTTTCGAAATCATCTTGTGTTTTATTTCAAAATACCTGTGCATAGCTATGGCGATCCTCTTCTGTCACGTGGTAGGTTACGTGATTCGTAGCATGAAGGCAAAACTCAGTCGATTTGGGTCTTGCTGATATGAAGTTGCGGTCGCGAGTGATTACCAGCGATTTCGTTTTATTAAGTGTGTAATTAGTGTATTATTAGTTTTTATTAGTGTTGTGTGCTTCAAGATAAACTGTAAGGAGATATCCATGCCTGTTATGGAGTGAGGATTGCTGCAGGATAGGTATGAATTGTACTGATAACACGAGGGGAAATGGTGATGGGAACAAGATGGCTAGTCAGCCGTGACATCTTTAGTGTATAAATCTGTGTCTGTCTGCAGTATGTTTATAGTTCAAGAAATACTGATCTGATTTACAATCAGTTATTTAAATAACTTATGTAAAATACGTTTTCCAACCATGGTTTAGTTTCGTCCTGCCAAATGCAAGGTTTTCTTCACATTGAATAAGTTAGCGTCCATTTCACTTAGTGATGAGCAAATGCAAGACCAAGACCAAGACCAAGGCGGTCTTGGTCTTGGTCTTGGTATTGCACTCTCAGTCTTGGTCTTGGTCTTGCATAGGTAACCCTGGTCTTGGTCTTGGTCTCGGTCTTGCATCAGTAGTCTTGGTCTTGGTCTCGGTCTTGCATACTCGGTCTTGGTCTTGTTGCAAGAGTCTTGCAGTTTTCTTTTACGCATCTTACTGTGATCAATGGCGTTTACATGATTTAAAGTTACACCGATTACATGTGTGTTATTGCTTGCGAAAGTAACGAAAGCTAATTGCTTTTAAGTTACTTTGACCATGTAAACAGTAATGTGACGTCATGCTGTTTGCCTAAACGTCCATGGTGATATAGGCTAGAACAGTAAACTTTGAGTGTTCATTTAAATATTCTCTGTTATCCTATTGCAGAACTTTAAACTCAAAATCCAAGAGATGCTACACACTATTTGAGAGTGTAAAATTATGAATATTATATTGTAAAATTTCAAATTGAACGGCTGCGGAGACAAGAAGTAATATTAACAGGATGTGTATGAAATGTTTTAAAGATTTCCTCATAGGAGAGAGGTTCTCTCTGACCTGTTTAAAACTGTATAATATAGTAACAAAACATAACGGCATTGAAGCAGATGCTTTAGAAATTGTGCAATCTATAGGAAATCACACAATGTCCATTCGAAACCCAAACCATAGGCTGCAATAAATAATATTTCTCTTTGCATATACCCTAGTTCTAATTTATAACACATTGTGAACAGATCATTTCTGCACTTTAAAGATTTCCGCTACCCCCCATAAATTACTTTCTACTTGCTTTCAAGTTTCGGGCCTTCAACCAATTGGGTCATAATTATTCATAACTATTCTTCATGCAAGCAAATATTTCTAGACCAGCCATTTTCTACTTTTAGTATCTTTTCCCATTCGATATGCATCCTTAATATAAAATCAGCAGCAATAACTAAAACATCGCCACTGTTGTGTCAATAACAAAATTGTAGTAGTAAAAAAATTTTCAGTGGTTGTCCTACCTATCATCAGCAAAATGTAGGCCTGTATAGCTACAGTACAATCAGATACGTAACTGTCAAGTAATAACTAGCAAATATCCGTCAAATAAGTTCCCGTTTTAATTAATCTACGGTTTAATTGTGTTTAATTGAATAATTATGAAGAATGCCGAGCGTATAACCTGATTTTTTTAGACTTCACTTTATTTTGAAATTTTCTGCAAGGAGAATGGAATGAGCTGAATAGCTGTGTTATATTTTGTTCAAGTAGACAGGAAAGATTCTAAAAGTGAGAGTAGGCTATGAATATTAATGTTAGGTGTAAAAAAGGATGTCATCGTTAATGAAATAGGCTACTGAACATGTTAATAGGCGTTTTAAGTTACGGGGATACTGTTTAAAGTTTCAAATCCTCAGTGATAGGCCGCCCCATGGCTGAGTGGTTAGACCGCTCGCCCTCCACCGCATACACAACGAAGCTTTATAAAAAAAATGTCAAGTAGCAAGACTGCAAGAGTCTTGCAGCTTGGTCTTGTTCTTGCCAGAGTCTTGCAGGGTTGGTCTTGGTCTTGGTCTTGGTCTTGCTTGGTCGGTCTTGGTCTTGGTCTTGCTAACGCTGATGCGGTCTTGGTCTTGGTCTCGGTCTTGCATTTTCTGCAAGACCAAGACCAAGACTGCAAGACCAAGACTGGTCTCGCTCATCACTAATTTCACTGCAGTGAGTCCAGTAGAACGTTACCCACAGGTGTGCGAAGCGTGGAAGATTTGTTGGGCATGATATCTACTTATTATATACTTCCAAACAGCGAGATTCTGTTTAGGTATTATGACTTTTATTAACAGTCATGTTTTAACACGTGATTGATACTGCTCTTACAGAGATCCGGTAGCTTGGAGTAGACTATTCTATATTGTCTTTCGAAGGATTAACTGCCTTGAAGACTGAGGTACTAAAAACGCCAGGTTCATGTTGGAGTGACAAATAAACTGTGAAAAAATATGTTGCACAAACTTTCTCGCATATACGTGTTAAAAAAGGCTAGCACAGAAAAACGTTATAGAGACAATTAAATTTTATTTATTTACATTTTCATAAAACTAACAAGTACAGTATCTAGAAAAGAAAGCATCAGGGACAAGTCTTATGTTTAATGCTTTTACCGTGAAATAATAATAACAATGATAATATTAATAACAATAATAACAATAATAATAACAATAACAATAGTAATAAACTTGGGGTTTGCATGCTTTCCTCAATCTCGAAGGCAAAAATGCAGGATACATTGAGATGTAGCCGAACAATAGAGGCAAATGCTGAATGAATGCGTTATTACAAGAGCCTATGGTAAATTTGGGTGGCCACGAAATTTGATTTGAACCCAGGACCTCTTCCCTATTAGCCTATACCACCTCGCTGTAATTGGTTTTGGTGTCTTCATTACGACTGAGCTAAACTGACTGCATTTAACAACAATAAGTAGATTATAGTTTTCAATGTTACTATGGGCAACAAAAGTCGTTCATATTTTAATTGACATGTATGTTCTGAAATTCGCGTTTAAGCTGTAATTATTTCGTGTTTATCTTGATATCTATTAGATGTATAAAAAATGTTTTAAACAAAAAATTTTCATTTTAATTTTTTTTTTACAACTTTACTGTGGTAGGTTTTATGTGTCGCATAATACTGTATTATTATTATTATTTAGTATTCTGCCTAGTGGCAGATCCATGTCTTCGTACGGAGAATTTCTGACGCCAGTGTTCCCTATCTCCAGCTTCGTCCTTCAATCTGCTGTATCTCCTCCCATCTTTCATGTCATCCAGATGTTGTATTCTTCTCCTTCCTCTTCCAGCAGTTCCTTTGATCTTCCCTTCGATGACATCATGTATGAGTCCCTCGTGTCTAAGTATGTGTCCGATCCAATTGGCTTTCCTCTGAATAATTGTATTCAGAATAATTTTCCTCTCTCCTACCCTTCTCAGTACTTCGTCATTTGTCACCCGTTCTGTCCACTTGACCTTCTCTATTCTCCTCCAGCACCACATTTCGAAGCTTTCTAGGTATTTCTTCTCCCTCTTTCTCATGGTCCATGTCTCTGCTCCGTACAGTGCAATGCTCCAGATGTAGCACTTCACCAGTTTCTTCCTTAGTTCCGAGCTCAACTTGCTGGTCAGTAGAGTCCTCTTTTTGTTGAATGCGGCTTTGGCCATGGCGATTCTTGTTCGAATTTCATTCGTGCAGTGGGCATCCTTTGTCAGCAAGCTTCCCAAGTACTTGAACTGCTTCACATTCTCCAGTTCTTGATTGTCGACAGTTATCCTCAAGGGTTTCTCTCGTTTTGATATTCTCATTACTTTTGATTTTTCAATGTTAATTTCCATGCCATATTTCCTTCCTGTTTCCACTAATCTGTTCATCATGTATTGCAGTTGTCTTTGATTCTTGGCGAACACTACCAAGTCATCTGCATACTTGATGGTGTTGATGAGGCGTCCTCCTATCCTAAAGTTTCCGCATCCTTTCAAAGCTTCTCTTGCCAGCCAGTCTCCATACAGGTTGAAGAGACTCGGTGATAGACAACACCCTTGTCTGACTCCTCTTCCTATTTCCACTCTGCTTGTTTCTCCGTGTTTTAGTCGTACTTTTATTCTTTGTCCCAAGTACAGGTTGCGAATTAGTCTCCTGTCTCTCCAATTGATTCCTATCTCCTTAAGGATGTTCATCAATTTTATCCAGTTAACTCTGTCGAATGCCTTCTGCCAATCTATAAAACACGCACAAACTTCTTCGTTAACAGACAAAACTCTCTCCGACAATATCCTCACCGTGCCTATGGCATCTCTGGTACCTTTTCCTTTTCTAAATCCAAACTGGTCCTCTCCCAGTGCTTCTTCAATTTTGTGTTCTAGCCGTCCGTTGAGTATTCTTGCAATGATCTTCGCCGCGTGTGAGATCAGACTAATTGTTCTGTAATCACTACATTTCCTGGCTTTCTGTTTCTATTCAAGAGCAACCATTGTGACGTCTAAAAAATCTTTAGGCCATTCTCCAGTTTCATAGATTTTGTTGATGAGTTGCGTCAACGCTTTCAAACCTTCGTTTCCGATTTCTTTCAGCAAATCCACCGGTATGTCATCGTCTCCTGTAGCTTTCCTCCTCTTCATGTTCTTAATCGCATTCTCTACTTCTGTTGACAATATGCTGGGCGCTTTTTCGTCTTCTTCAATCACCTTTTCTGTCTCGATTTCAATGTCTTGCGGACGATGTTGCTTATCGTAAAGTTCCTTTATATATTCTTCCCATATTTTCAACACCTCTTCTTGTTCCATTGCCATTTGTCCTCTAGAGTCTTCTATTCCAAAATTTCTTACTCCTTTGTTCTCACTCCCTCCCAGTTCCTTCATTTTCTGATACATGAGGTCGTACCTTCCTCTCCTTTGTAGTTCTTCTATTTCTTCACACATTTCTTCCATGTACTTTTCCTTCGCTTTGTCTGTTTCTCTCCTTAGTGCATTGTTAAGTCTTTTGTATTCTTCTTCGTTCACATTTTTACATCTCCTCCTTTCCTCCATCTTCTCCAGCATCTCATGAGTGATCCAGAGTTTCCTCGTTCTCTTCGCTTCCCTTCCGACTTGACTCTTTAAAGTATTCAACAGAGCCATTTTAATATTTTGCCATTGCTCTTCCGTGCTTGCACCTGCATTTTCATCTCTCCCTTCACTAAAGCATTTCTCTAAGGATTCTGTTACTGCCTCCTTATTCTCCCTAGCTTTTCCAGGTCCCACCTCTGCTTTCTCCTCCCACTCCTTTGTATCCTCTTCAATCTTGTACTGATGTCTGCAACCAAAAGGTTGTGATCTGAGTCTATATCGGCAGCCGGCATAGTCTTGGTGTCTTTCACACTGCCTCTAAACCTCTGTTTGACGTGTATGAAATCTATCTGATATCTATTGATGTCTCCTGGGCTCTTCCATGTGTATAGTTTGTTCTTCCTTTTCTTAAACCAAGTATTCATCACCACCAAATTGTTACGCTGACAGAAATCCACTAGCATCCCTCCTCTGTGGTTTCTTCTTCCTAATCCATATTGTCCCACGATGTTTACTTCACTACCTTGTCCGACCACAATATTCCAGTCACCCATTATTACGGTGTTTACTTTTCCTCTGCCTTCAGTGTGGATGATGTCTTCTATTTCGTCGTATATTTTCTCTACTTCTTCTTCGTCATGGTCTGATGTTGGCATGTACACTTGAACTATCAGAATGTCTACTGGTTCTGCGCTTATTTTCACAAACATTAAACGATCACTATGGCACACCACTTTAGTCACACTTTGCACTAATTGATTTCCCATCACTATTGCTACTCCACGTTCACAACTTTTCCCACCCGAATAGAACATTGTGTAATTTCCTGACATTATTTCACCACTGTCTGTCCACCTCACTTCACTTAGCCCCATTATGTTAACTTTACATTTGTCCATTTCTCGTTTCAGATTTTCCAGTTTTCCTGCTCTTCGGAGTGTTCTTACGTTCCATGTCCCGATCCTGAAATTAAAATCTCCACCTCTTTTGATGACTCCCCCCGAAGTACTCCCCACCCGGAGATCCGAACGGGGGAGTAGTTTGTCTCCGGAATTTTTTACTCCAGGAAATGCCATCATTATTCTCCGTCATCAGACGTTCAGGAAATATATAATGTGGTAGTCTTTCCATTTCCTTTCCACATCGCAGTATCACGGCCGAAGAACCAGACTATGATTGGTTTCGCCCATGACTCTTTGAACTTGATCCAGCTAAAGCATCATTTGCTCTGTGCATCAAGTCAATACTGGTGCCCGCTGCTGCCCGGTACCAGCCTACATCCGTAGGGGGGCCTCTTCCGCCAGTTCTGCCGTACCGATGTTCTTCATCTCCGCCATCACTGTCGTTGAGGTCTTCACCGTATCCCTGGCAAGGGTCCCTCACAAGATACTATCACCCGGGACAGGTGAACCAAGGTTTTTTTAACGAGGTGTTACTCCTCCCCCTCCCCCTTTCTCAACCGGGCTTGGGACCGGCTATGGTGGTAATGGAGATAATCTAGAAAAACTGAAAATGGATACGAGTATTTGCAGAAAAACAATATATAGTCATTTTATTAGCCATAGACAAGAGTTTCAAATTTTAAATTTTTATTAAAATCGTTAGAGCCAATTTTTAAAAAATCACAATTTTTTAGATTTCTTTTTCATGAAAAGTCCCCTTAATATTTCATTGATAAAACTCAAATCCTGGGCGGTTCGATAAAATTCCGAAAAAGTCCTTCATTCAAAAAATGAAGTAAATGCAATGAAGCGTTTACCCGCTGTGCTTTTCCACGGACGGACGGACAGACGGACGTACAGACTTACGGACGTACGTACAGACGGATAGACGTCATTCCAAAAACACTTTTTTCGGTTTCTAGTCATCGTAAAACATCTTTCTCTGTACTACGTATATGCGAGAAAGTAAAAGCAAACCAAGAAGCAACGCTCTTCCATCAAGAGGGGCCGGGAGTCGAGGCACTGAAAGTGTAAAAGGCTCTAACCCCTACATTCTTCCCTTCCTTTTCCTTCTACCTGAAATGCTTCTGTTCCCAGATTCAACCTGTTTAGTTGCCTCTGCCTGCTGCTAAACAAGACTAGTGAAGCCGAGAGGGATGGTAACTTCGCACTTTCAGTGCCTCGTTTACCGGGCCTGAGTCAAGAGAATGGTAGCATTGATTAATCTGTGGGGTTCATAAGATAAATGTCATAGCGAAGGGTTTTTCATTATTACTTCGTTATTTGCCTCTTCTATAACTGAAAGAGATATAAATTTCTTTACGAATAGTTCACAATTCATTATGTTGAAACATAACTAACTCCGTGGCGCTAAAATCCCAGAAGGAACAAGGCTTACCACCCGACCGCTGCGTCATCTACCATAGGCAGACGGCAGGATTGAGAGGCATGTGGTCAGCATACCGACACCCACTGCCGTTCAAACATAGCCTACTCTAATACTTAGCTCAAACAATGAAATTGCTTATGCACTGTCATTTGTCCATGAATAGCAACCACTTAGGGCGTAGGCTTATACATTACATTATGTAATACCAAAGGCCTTGAACAAGAGCACAAACATTGTTTTTCTCATAGTGAAATGCAGACAATGCTTTTCCTCTTGTTTTTAAAGCTATGTGTGCAAAATTTCATCGAGACTGGAATAAAACTCTAGATTTCTATAAAAGACATACGCATACACAACTATAATTTATAAATATAGATATAGTAGCATAATATTCACTTAAGGTTTAATTCACAGAAGATAAGTATGGCTCCCATGCGTAAAGTACTCGATGTATCGATCACCACCAAGATTTAAAAAGTCGGCAAAAGATAGATTTATGCTGCACCCCAGCCAAGCTCCGCCGTTTTATTAGGTTAGGAAAGTTTATGTTAGCTTAGGAGCAATATACTGAATAGCACGAGATTTATTATGTCTCACAATGAATTTCTTCTGTGACGAAACTCTAAACCCCACCTTCCCAGGCGGGCCGCATTAGAGAGGAACCTAGGGTGCAGCATAAAACTATTTTTTCCCAAAAAGTCAATATATTTTTAAGGTTGGTACTTTTGGAACTTGACCACCATCTTGAACACCTGTTTGTATTTCATTGTTTTTCATGTAAGTATTCACACCTACTTTTCCATTATCCTATAAAATATTCCCGTGTGCAATACATGGTGTGAGTGAAGTATAACAGAAAACATTTCTCACTCATATTGTGATAATTATACTGAAAATATCTACTGAGGCTTTGGTTCATTTCTACCTCAACTGTTCAGTAATCTCATGACTCGGTACCCTAAGATCTGGCCTACCCATAATGTTTGCCAAGTGTTATGTGTTGTGCTCCAAAAGAATAAATTCTTAACCTTAACAATTACCGGTATATAGTTTTTATTTTATTATTGTAAAGAAAAAAATCCTAAACATTCGGTAGCAATTGTAATGGGAGAAATTAAGTATAACACCTATAAATGTTATGAGCCGAAACTTTATGGGATGTTGTACTATAAACAATTGTTAATACTAATAATAATGATCATGATAATAATAATAATAATAATAATAATAATAATAATAAAATAATAACAATGAATTAATTTAAGGGTGTACAAACTGAATTTCCGAATTTTCAACGCTTTCAGCATATTTTTCTAAAAATGAAGAGTTTTAGAATATAACATTTGAATTCCCGATAGGCCTATTATATAGGCATTAAATAATAATCTTAACAAAATATTTTGTTCCGTGATATAATACTATTAGTTATATGGTTCTGGAAACAGAATGGCAGGTAATTTTACTAGGGAATCCTCTTCGAGGTAATAAGGATCTTGGACATATGACTCTAGGACACGGCTTTACTCCTTCACCTCCCTTGTCATGAAAAGTATGGTATGTTACAGAAAGGTAGCCTATAAAGGTACAGTGTTATAAATGTCCGGAAGAATTGTTCACAGTAGGTTTGAAGCCACTTGGGACCCTTTTAGTTCAATTTACAAAAGATGTATTGATATTAGGGCCTATAGAAGAATACTTGCACTTTGACATTCTGTAAAGAAAAATTTTATCTTAGAGGTTTATGGCATTGTCATTGGTACTGACTGTGGTCGAATACTGAACAGAGAATGAAATTATAATTATATTGGCTTTAAAGGGATAGTGTGGGTAATTAATTATTTGCCGGGGCTCGCTGTTGGACGGTCCATACGTCAAAACCAGATAGGAGGTGCACCGTGTTTTCCTACAGTGGTGTTTGAACCATCTGTGGAACAGTGGATGCCGATATTGGCATTATTGAGTATGAAACCAGAAGAGCTGATTCTCATTGATGTTCCACGATTAGCAATGCCGCCGCCGTGTGCAAACTATTCAGCCCTGTTATGTTTGTATAGACCATGGGGCAGTACAATTGAGAAATTACAGTGTGTGCATGGCTCTATACTGATGGGCTGAACAGTCACTTCTCCCATTGTCACCCAGCTGAGAATATTCTAGTGCCAATGCTCCGCTTAAACAAACCAAAACAAATTAGCCTGGCTGCATTCAAATACCAATACTTCTTTCACAAGCCTATAAATCCATAACACACTTTTATGTAGTGTAGGGCTGCCGAACTAGGACTGGTATGGCTGGATATGACCCGCAAATACATACAATCGGTCCTTTTATCCGCAATGAAAATTCAAACTATCCACAAATTCGAATTAAACTTTTACCAGTATGAGAGGCCTATGTAGGCCTATTCCAGGGTCAGTTATCACTAAAAAAAGTTAAGACGGCTATTGTAATCTGAAGATATTTAGAATATAAAAATCAATATAGGCCTAGTCATCGATAAACTTCTTGACTATACACTCTAGTTTGTTATGACACATTTACAAAATTGCGGTACACAATTGTTAAACCTTAAACCTTACCTACATGAACATCATAAATTTGGATACCATCTAAGGTAAAATTAATTTAAAAATATAACATTTATTTATATAAAAATTATTTACGAAATGAAATGCATGCAAAGCAGATCGTGTCCGAATTTTCTCTCTGCCTAAAGTGAAGGAAATGCATTTCGGAAAACAGTTTTGTCGTAGGTAATCCCACGAGAGATTACGAGTGTATCGTTATGTTTGCGAGAACGAAACGCAAGCAAATTTATCTGATGAAACTTGTAATCTCGTGTAGGAATTATTAAGACTATTGCATGAATAAAATGTAACGGATTTTGTAAATAATAATTATTTTCTTACTTCGTTGTCAATATTCTGTCCCGGCATACTAGATGCATGAGCAGTCCACGAATCGATTCGTAGCCCAGTTTCCAATGCTACCAGTAGAGTGAATCACAATATGGAGGGTGTCGTGGTAGTTGTTTACATCAAAACGCTATAAAATTGTCTATTTATCAATGGATATTTATATTATTTTTATATCCAAACAAGTTATGTTGTATAAAATAATGTTTTCATTCTGCTGAATGGCAGCATGTGACGTATTAATCACCGTACGTTGATGCCTTTCGTATCCAGTAACGAGCTGACGTTTTATCAGATAAATTGCATCCTTGCGATCCGAAGAAGGATATTAGAAAAGATAAACGATAAACGATAAGATAAACGATCGTGATTGGTCTATATCCGAGGAATTGCTAAACGTTATTTATTGGTCAATATCAAACACGCGACGTATGAGTGGAGAAGTCATAATATTTCCTTTTCTATCTTGATATTCACATATCAAGCATTATTATAGTACAAATCGTACAATACTATTTTTATATGTAGATAGCAAAATAGAATAGGGACTGAAGTTTCTCAAAACTGTTTGTCGAAATGGATATTTTTCACATGTGACAAACAGCAAATGTTGGCCATAATTTTCGCCATATCAATTTATAAAATAGTTTTTATGTAAGTTCACACTGTAAATGTATTTTAAATTAATTTCACTAGACTGTATCCAAATTTGGTGTAAATAGGATATAAATGTCAGTCTCTTAAAACAATTACAAACAAAGACGTCCTCCCAGTAGAATTTGGCCTAGGATTCAATGTACTCGCAGTAACAAATGAATAATTTAGAGCAGAAATGTACAAAATAACAAAAAAGTACTTAGTTAATTATTTGAAAGCATGGTTGCGCAGGATTCGGCAGGACTTGTGAAGGACCATAGAACAATGTTGTCCCTCGTGGATGCAGGCAGGTAAATTTGCTTTCTGAAATTCCTGATAGCTTTGGAATAGGCTATTTCCACGGGCATCAGTCAGAAGTCCATACACTTGAAGGTCGAGCAATATTGAACATGTTTTAACACTGACTAAACATTGTAAATAATTAACAAAACCTATAAGCAAGTTATAATGTAGTATTATGATAAAAATTTAGGCCTAGAACGTTTCCAAATCTTGAATATCTTGTTATCCGACGTAAATATAGGCCTATCTAGCTTATTGAAGGTGAAGGCAGTCCTGTGTCTAACGTTGGAAGTTCATAAGAAAGTTCAGTTCTACGATCCATCCGAAGATACAGTACATTGCTGGTCTTTCTCTCTCATAACGTCAACCAAGTTCTCATTGTCGGTGTCTTCTTCGCATTCAGAAATATAATTGAACAATGTTTGTCATTAAAGTTTTCACTGAAATAATTACTATTAAGAGTTGAGTTATACTTCTACTGTCTGTTTCCTATGCCACTTGCAATCCACCCTTAATTTATTGCTGTACGATTCATAACATAAAAGCTACCCGGGAGTCTAAAGCCAAATAAACTACGTCTTCAGAACATGAAGTTAGTCAATTCAGGGACAGAGAAAGAGAGAGAGAGAAAGAGAAAGAGCAACAGGGATGTTAGGCCTATATACACACAGACATTCACGTGGATAAGTAAATGGGCAGGCTTCAACATTATATACCAGGGCCGCTACATCTCGGGATCGGGCCCAAGACTATGTACCGGTCGCGGCCCCCACCGACTGCTGACCATCCTCATCAGTTGTCTCTTCCCTTCTCCGTGGAGCGTCCTTCTCGTTACTCGTCTAACAGAACATTTTATCAAACTTTTCCATTTTTTCCAAAAAATTATATCACATCACCGGGACCCGGGATCCAGGCCCGAGTCCCTTGTGGTGGCCCTGTTATGTACAGTACCTATTATTTAAAATTATTTTTTCTGTTTTTTAATACTAGTAAACCTTACACGAATGATGCACAAACACACATGTGTAGGCTTATACTTCCACACAGACATTTAGGTAGAGACACATTCATACATTAATACATACATTTTGTAATTACAATATATAGTTATATACATACATACATGCATAGGCCTACATACATATATAATACATTTTTACATTTTTTATTTATTTATTTCAACAAAATACCGCATTACAAGTAAATGTTTAAGTCCTCATTTCATATAAATAACAAAATATATGATATATAACATTTGAAGTTTACAAAAACAATGTTTACAGAATTAATAATTTGTTATTTTACTATGAGTTCATTGAAATCAATAGAGATGATGAATTTATAGAATTCTTGGGTATAATTGGCCAGGAGTTTGGAGTTTTCGATTGGCCATGTGCTTTCTTTTGCCATTATTTTGTGTTTTAATGTTCTTCTCCGCCTTTCTAATATTATTTAATTAAAGAGTAGATGTTCAGGTGTTTGCTCTCCCTCTTTACAGGGGCACATTGGATTCTCAATTATTTTAAACCTGTGTAAGTAATATTTTGTAAGGTCATGTCCAGTTGTAAGTACTGTAAATTTGAATATACATACATAATACATACATACATGGATACGAAGACCTACAGGAGTGCTACAAATAGATACCCAAAAGCTATATTTTTAGTGAAATGTATTGCCAGAGTATTATCATTTGGCAAAATAAATGGTCTCAAACAGATAAAGGTGTAGCCTAGTAACAAAATCATTTGTACCAACAAATGAAACAAATTGAAACACAAACTAAATATAACACCTAATTTAATCACAATGATCACTGGACACCGCATTATCAGATCATACCTCCACAGAATTAAAATTATCTAAGATCCAACCTGCCCATTTGGAAATGGCGATTAAACAGTGGACCACCTGTTATATGATTGCAAACTACTCGATCAGGACAGAGGTCGGATAATTACAGCATTGCTGGAGACAGAAAACTGGCCAACTAAAAAAGGATAATCTATTATTAAAATGCAATAAAAACTTTTGCAATTTTGTAAATAACTTAAATTTTGAAACAATCCTATAAAATTGTAACCTACTTGATTCTGTACTTGAATTTGTTTATGTAATTTGTTATAATTCAACAACATAATCACTGTAGTGTATATGTTATAAAGGTACATGTAGTATTACAGCCTGCAATGTAACTTGCAGTTTATAAATTGAAAAAATAGTGTACATACATATATACTTATTGAAAGACTACTTCTATATATTTAAGATAATACAGTTTAAACTGTTTATGTAATGAATATGTACAAACAAACATCTGTTGTGGGATTGAGAGATGCAGAACGAAAAAAAACGACAGTATGTTATGACAACAATAATGAACTGGTAAAGAAACACCTAAAATGTTTCACGTAATGTGTTCTAGAATAGTAAAGAAATAATAGGCTAGCAGGTTTAGATTTCTAGACAATTTACGCTACTATGTTAGAATAAGAATGTTAAGGGTTAACCGGCATGTAATATTACAACACTGTAATGGCACATGCACTGGAATTGATTTAAAAATACATTCTTACATACATACATAAACTTATACACACATACACTTTTAGACACACACAGCCTGTCTTATGCAAAAATGTCGCACATAGACTACTGTACTACTGTTCAGATATAAATATACCGGCACATACTCATACAGGTATGAGCATAATCCTACCATACACGATTGCACCCGTACATATACGTCATATAAGCACACAAATATGCACAATATAAACATATAAATGAACATATACACAAATGTTATGTTATGTTCATTCATAACTTCAATTCTCCATTAAAATTGGGACGGTACAAAAATAGTTTCATATTTTTTTCTTCCCGTATCATGGGTTCTGAAGTTCAACACAAAGTTCTCACCAGAAATATATATATATGCTTTGAGGTCCCCGTATGTGAATCTGTATGTGTGAGGATATATCTGAAAGCATTGAAAATAAGAAATAATGAAAAATGGAAGAAAAACTGATTTTTTAAATATTCGAGTTAGACGTTTTAAGAGGATGTGATGCAAAACATGTCTAGGCCTACGTCATTAGATTGCTACTCGTTTTCGTATACTTGAAGAAAGAAAGCAAGCAAAAAGGATACAAGAAACACAGAAACAACATAAAAGAGCTTTCTTCGCGATTTTCTCCAAAACTGTTCTACTTAATTGATTCTAATCTGGTGTATTATCTGTTAGTAGGTATCGCGTTTGTCTGAACATCGTTTAAATTATCTACGAGTAAATATAAAATATTACTGTTGAAACTCACTTAGGCCTACGCCTGCGTGAGTGTATTGTGTAATGTACTCTACTGCTTTATGCTAGGAATTCACTCCAGTTTAGGGTAAGTTAAGATTCGTTCATCTCTCTGTGTTTCCGGGAGACTTAGCATATTCTATCCGAGTAAACAAAAATGGTGGTCAGTTCTAGCAACAGAGGAAGGAAAGGAGTAAATAAGGTTGATAGGTCGGTGTTGCTGTGAATGGAGCGTGTAACTGGGGCACAGAATCTGCTGTGTGGCGTGTCACGTGATAATGTCAACATGAGGGATGCGTCATCTGTGAGGCATATTATTCAGTGAACCTTATTCCCCGTGTCTTGCACCGCGCTGAATATTCACTAGCATACAACAGCTGTTTGATTTAACCTTCTTTTGTGCCATTTAATTGGATGGTTTACGCAGAAACTCCCGAAATCAACACCAAAACTTCTCATCTCGGCGACTATTTAGAGCTTCTCCAGATTAGCCTATGTAACAGAGAAAAAGTTAAGCCGGCAATGAAATAAAAGTTTTCCTTCCTCTACTATCGTTTTTCAGGTCTGAGGTATTATGAAACAATTTAAATAATCTCTCAACACGCTGAAACTAAGATTGGAATATTAGATAGAAAATAAAATAATAATGTTCCCACTTCTATTACAGGCCGAGTGAATACGAAAGCAGCAATATCACAAAAAAGCATGTGATTAATTTTTTCAATATCATGATCTTCTGAATTTTAACATGGAAGAATGAGACTCGTAGCTTTATCTCCACCATATTAAGTAAATAGACTACATAAATAAATGAAATATTTTGACCAGAAGAATTAGCAATTATATGATGTGGTAATGATAATACTATTAGGCCTACCAATAAAAATAATGTTTAATACAGTGTCCTATGGACTAGGATGCCCATATAATCTATATTAATAAAAGGAAGTGTCTGTCCTCCGTCTGTCTGTCTGTCCTCCGTCTGTCCGCGAAGCCCAGCGGAATCTACTCAACGCAGAGATCTGAAATTTTATACATAGGCGGACTAAAGGGTCGGAATGTGCACCTCAAAGCCGGAATTTTAATTTTCGCTTTCGTTCGTGAGTTATGAGTGAAAAACGGGCAGAAAACGTGTACTTTTTGCGTTTTCGAAGCATGAGTTTTCAGTAATACAAATCAATTACACTAGGCTTTGGCTATTTTTGTCATACCTTCGACAGAAAAGCATCGCGATCTCTTGAATGTTGTAGCTCACGCTGGTCGATTCATTTGTTTTTAATGTCAAGGCACACAAACATAATATGAAATTTTCATCCTACACCGAAGAGGATTATTATTATTATTATTATTATTATTATTATTATTATTATTATAGGGATAATCAATATTAGCCTAAATATGGTCAAACGTTGTTCGATTTGGACGAAACTCACTATACAGGGGTTTTCTGGGCCAAGGAACTCGAATCTGAGGTCGCTTTTACCAGGTGACGCTATCTAATCGTGATATGTAGTCCACATGATTTAGGTGTTAATATAATGATTTAACTATTATGCTCTTAATTTTTAATTTTTTAAATAATTATCGCGGGCGAAGCCGCGGCCACATGCTATCTTAAAATAATAAAAGGACGTGTTTGTCTCTCTGTCCACGATACCCAGCGAAATCTACTGAACGCAGAGATCTAAAATTTTAAACATAGATGGGCTGAAAGGTGGGCGAATGCGCATCGAAGCCGGATTTTTAATTTTAGCTTTCGTTCGCGAGTTGTGAGTGAAAAACTGGCAGAAAACGTGATTTTAGCGCTGTCGAAGCATCGGATTTCAGTAATACATTTCAATGTCAAATCAATTGCAGTTGGCTTTGGCTATTTTTGTCATACCGTGGTAATAAAAGCATCGCGATCGCTAGAATGTTGTAAGCCCACGCTGGTCGATTCATTTGTTTAGAATGTCAAGGCCCGTAGACATATGAAATTTTCAACCTACACGGAAGAGGGATAATCAACATAGACCTAAATATGGTTAAACATCGTTCGATTTGGACGAAACTCACTATACAGGGATTTCCTGGGCCAAGGAACTCGAATCTGAGATCACTTTTACCAGGCGACGCTATCTAATCGTGACATGTAGTCCCCGTGATTTAGGTGTTAATAAATATAATGATTTAACTATTATGCTCTTAATTTGTAATTCTTGAAATAATTATCGCGGGCGATCGCTTGATTTTGTAAGTCCATCCTGGACGATTCATTTGTTTAGAATATCAAGGCCGGAAGACATATGAAATTTTCAACCTACACGGAAGAGGGATAATCAATATAGGCCTAAATATGGTCAAACATTGTTCGATTTGGACGAAACTCACTATACAGGGGTATTCTGGGCCAAGGAACTCGAATCTGAGGTCGCTTTTACCAGGCGACGCTATCTAATCGTGGTATGTAGTCCACGTGATTTAGGTGTTAATAAATATAATGATTTAACTATTATGCTCTTAATATTTAATTTTTGAAATAATTATCGCGGGCGAAGCCGCGGGCACATGCTAGTAATCTATATTAATAAAAGGAAGTGTCTGTCTGTCTGTCTGTCCGCGATGCCCAGCGAAATCTACTCAACGCAGAGATCTGAATTTTTAAACATAGGTGGACTGGAGGTTCGGAAAATGCACCTTGAAGCCGGAATTTTAATTTTCGCCTTCGTTCGTGAGTTATGAGTGAAAAACGGGCAGAGAACGTGTATTTTTTGCGTTTTCGAAGCATCGGTTTTCAGTAATGATTTCAATGTGAAATCAATTACAGTTGGCTTTGGCTATTTTTGTCATAAAACCCACGCAGGTCGATTCATTTGTTTTAAAGTCAAGGCATGCAGAAAAAGAAATGTTCAACATAGACGGAAGAGGGATAATCAATGTAGGCCTAAATAATGGTAAAAAATTGTTTGATTTGGACCAAACTCATTATACAGGGGCTTTCTGGGCCAAGGAACTCGAATCTGAGATCTCTTTTACCAGGCGATGCTATCTAATCGTGGTATGTAATTCACGTGATTTAGGAGTTAATACATATAATGATTTAACTATTATGCTCTTAATTGTTAATTTTTTAAATAATTATCGCGGGCGATCCCTTGATTTTGTAAGTCCATTCTGGACGATTGATTTGTTTAGAATGTCAAGGCCCGTAGACATATGAAATTTTCAACCTACACGGAAGAGGGATAATCAATATAGGCCTAAATATGGTCAAACATTGTTCGATTTGGACGAAACTCACTATACAGGGGTATTCTGGACCAAGGAAATCGAATCAGGGGTCGCTTTTATGAGGCGGCGCTATCTAATCGTGGTATGTAAACCACGTGATTTAGGTGTTAATAAATATAATGATTTAACTATTATGCTCTTAATTGTTAATTTTTGAAATAATTATTGCGGATCATCGCTTGATTTTGTAAGTCCATCCTGGACGATTCATTTGTTGAGAATATCACGGCCCGCAGACATATGAAATTTTCAACCAACACGGAAGAGGGATAATGAATATAGGCCTAAATATGGTCAAACATTGTTCAATTTGGACGAAACTCACTATAGAGGGGTATTCTGGGCCAAGGAACTCGAGTCTGAGGTAGCTTTTATCAGGCGACGCTATCTAATCGTGGTATGTAGACCACGTGATTTAGGTGTTAATAAATATAATGATTTAACTATAATGCTATTGATTTTTAATTTTTGAAATAATTATCGCAGGCGAAGCGGTGGGCACATGCTAGTAATATATATGGTGCAAGGGTCATTTTTATTGTGAAATATTATGTTTTTTAATAATCTTTTTTATAAAAAGAAATATTATGTTGGCGTTGGTGCAAGGGTAATTTTTGTTTTAAATGTGAAATAGTAAGCTGTATTACCGGCGTTGAGCAGCGGCCGCGCAGATGGAAGGGGGAGCAGGTTGTGGCGCGTATAGAGCTCTGGGCTTTTGTAGTTTTTCCTCCTGCCACTTGAGCGCGCTGCTCTCCACATTCAGGTATTGTCAACTTCCGGTTTCCTCATTCTTGTGTGTTTTCAATATGAGTTCGGGACGGTTCGCCAATTTTACAGTGAAGGAGTTAAAAAGGATGTTATCCGAAGATGGTGCAACAAATAGTTCATAGTTAACAAAGCAAGAGTTGACTGCAAGGTGAGAAATCAAAGCTACCTTTCTTCTGAAACGTTCGCTAACTGTTCTAATATGGTGCAATATGCCTGCGGTCTGAAATATTTTTGTATACTGTTGCACGATTTATTTTCATGTTTTTTTACAAATATGCATGAACTTTTTCGTATCATAACTGATTTAACACACAGTCTAATATACGATGCTGTTTGGTTGCAGGTTGCTCAGGCGAGAGAAAAATCCGGATAGGAACTTTGCCTTATTCGAAGTTCAGGTTATAGAATCAGAAAGTACCCACGACTTTCCTTCGACAAATTTCTTCAAGAGAAATTCATTCAAGAAAGAACGGTTCAAGCTTTTTGACGAAGACTCCATAACCACTTGGTTCGAAAAGCGTAGGGCAGGCATCAGTATGAAAGCTGGCCGGACTCTAGAAATTAGAAAATTCATCAAGTTCAAGTTAGTGAATAAGAAACGTTATGCACAAGTACAGGCACAGATGTTACTGACTGATATTCACAGGCGTGACTTTGTTATTTGGACTAAGAAGGGCATCATTATTCAACACATAAAATTTAACAAATCATTTTTTGAGGGGCTACTTCATAATGTAAATGCTTATTATCAAACAGAATTTTTGCCTCTTCTGCAAAATACCAATAAAAATGATTAGTTGTACAGTTGCTATTGTCTTTTGATTTGTTTTAAATAAAAATATCTGAACCACCATGCTTTTTATGACTACGACAAAAATAAGAGGCTACTTTAATTTTTGAGTTTTTGACAAATTTATATTTTCTGGGCTCAGCCAGTGTTCCGCCATCCCAATTACCTCCAAATTATTGTCTGATGACATAATACATAACATATCTGATTTACTTAGAAAACCTTGAATGTTAAGAAACATGACATTTACAAAATTAGTGTTATAATTAACTATAGGCCTGTTATGATTACATTTTTCTTTATCAGGTTTTGATCAACTTGTTACAAGAGTTTCTATTACAGGCATACAACAAATCCGGACATTTTTCGATACGTTTAAGCTATCCTTAGGCCTAGGCCCACATTCTACTCTAAAAAATCATCAAGCCCGGACCCATGTTTTCCTAAAAACTTGTATGTAGTTTGTTTTTACTCAATTACAATACAGAATGACCATTTTTTCGGTTACGGGAGAAATTTCGATTGACATTGACATTCTTAAATGTCAAAATAAATGACCAAATAAATTGGCAACAAAAATTACACTGAAAAGATGAAATTTACTAATTTAACATGGAAATGAAACTTGATTATGAGCCTAAACGAGGTTAAGTTGGTCAGGTATATTTATTATTTCATAGGCTTAGGGCCTATATATTTTTCTCAACATCTACTATATCAAAAATATCTTAATCACTCTAAAAATACATGATATACTCGCCAAAACTGCTCAAAGGAACATTAAAATCATCTTCTGTGAAGTGAAAGCTGCAAACACGAGAATACTGGAAAGGTGTTTTTCCATGGCGTAATTTTACCATCCATTCTTGAAAAACAGCCCTTTCTTTTGGAAAACTAAGTCCTAAATTTTTGTTTGCAACGACTGAACAGCCGAAAACATAGCAGTTAATCGGCATAATTACTTCCAAAACAAGACACAAGCACAGAACTGTATTGTAAACACAGGCCTCTGAGATAACCGGAAGTGGATAATACCTCATTCTCGGCGGCCATCTTAAAAGCGCAGAGCTCTATTACCAGATGCCTTCAAGTCTAACAAATTTGTCAAGATGTCATCAAATTTGTATATTTCATAAATATTACAAGTTCTCCTTGCATTACAGGCTACTTAATGTAAATTGTCAGACTAAGAAGAACGCTTTTCGTAAACGCGACAATTTTATGTCAAACCTAAACTTTACTTTATTACAATACAGATGGCTCTCATATACGCGTGTGAAAATCAATTTCAACACTGAGAATATAATACACAGGCATTCCATTAATAGTATCGAAAATAGGTTAATAGTAAATAAATTTGTGGGCTTTTTGCACATTCTACGTACTTACGTATCAAATTCGACAGAATACCCGGTAACTTTGATAAGATCACTGCTAATAGCCCTATCGGTAGATTGAGATTAGTTAGTAAGAAAATTGGTTTAGGTTACAGAGGTCTAATATTCACAAACGCTTAAACACAAGTTATGAACACATTTACATAACTCACTCACTAGGCCTACATATGAAAGATTGCCTGTCATTTCTATAATGACAATTCTACATTTTGTATAAATTTGTAAATATGTTAAAAATAACTTTTTATAAACATTATGTACCGTAAGATTTTAAAAATTTGTCAGATTTTTACCTGTTAATGCCAAAATTTTGAGAAACAACAATTTGTAAAATTGTCATACAAATCTACAAAATTGTCACAACTTTTTGTAAAGTTGTCAGCATTTATGAAATACGCAGTTGCCAAATTGTAATTTGTAAGTCAATTATATGTCACCTGTAAAATTGTAACTTTTATTAAATAGGGCCCAGGTTGGAGTCTGAAGAAAGCAACTATTTTCATCACTGAGTCACCAGCCCTGCTGCTTTACGCATGTCCAATGTTGGGTTTCAAATGTGTAATTAAAATTATTACACATTACACGTTAGCAGTTACCATAATGGACGATAACGTAAATTAATAATTTTTTTTTTAATTATAAATAACAGTTATTACATACATTTACATACAAGTTAGATTAAAACTTTTTGAGGGAGTAGTTTTTAATTTCCGAGGGGATTTATCCCCCGAGCTACCCTCTGAATTCATCACGACTTGTGAGAAATAGTTTTCAAGGATTATTTGCTTTGCATTTAGGCTACCATAAAATATGTGGGTATAAGAGACTTGAGATTGTTCAGCTCATCTGATTCTCAATAATAATAATAATAATAATAATAATAATAATAATAATAATAATAATAATAATAATAATAATAATAATAATTTTATTACAACCATTGGGCATTCATTGAATACAATAGATCATGTCATAAGTACAATACATATATAATATAGTATACATAATGTAGTATACATAATGTACAAACATAGTATAATATAATACATAACTAAAAATAATAAGCCTCAGTATTGACTTGTCATCAGAACACTTACCTCAACATCAGAGTCAAAACATTAAAATGGTCAAAGTATTAAGGAAAGATAATTTTAAAATGATAAAGTACACTATAAAAACCAAATGCAATAAACTCAAGTTCATAGTCAAAGTTCATAAAAACCCAGATGTGTAAAAATAATAAAGTAAATATTAAATATTAACACCAAATGTTAAAGTGGTAAAACGACTAGAAATCTATACAAATTGAGCTTCTTCATACGCGTCAATTGAATAAAATGGATTCGTAAACAGCAACTTAAGTCTTTTCTTAAAAACATTTAGTTGAAGTTCTTTTAATCCCCTTGGTAATCTGTTATATAATCTGAGACCCATAACCTTGTAATATTTTATTGATTTTTGTAATCGATGGTATGGAATATCAAATTCATCTCTGTTTCTCGTGTTGTGGTCGTGAATTTCATTTCTACTGGTGAATGTATGTTCATTTTCTTTAACAAATAGCAGAACGTCATACAAGTACAGGTTTATAATAGTGAGGATTCTCATCTTCTTGAATAGAGGCTTACAGTGCTCAGTTTTCTTTGAATTACTCAGTAGCCTAATAGCTTTCTTTTGTAATATTAGTACATCATTAATACCTGTTCCATTCCCCCAGAGTATCAATCCATATTTCAATATGCTTTGAAAAAAAGCAAAATATGCGGTTCGTATGTAGTCTGTTTTAACATAATTTTTTAGGGTTCTAAGTAAATATATAGCCCTAGATAGTTTAGTACAGACACAGTTAATATGAGCCTTCCAAGAAAGTTTATTATCAATTAATATCCCTAACAATTTGACACATTCTAAAGAGTCACTTACAGATTCATCTGAAACTCTCAAAGAGAATAAAATACTTTGGGTTTTCTCTACATTAACAAAGAGACCATTTGCTTCAAACCACTTAACAGCCTCCCCAATAGTATTCTTAACGGAATTCGTCAGACACAATATGTCACGATCAATATTTAAATAAGTAGTGTCATCAGCATAAATTACAGTGAAGGCCGGAACACACTGGTTAGAACCTATATCATTGATTAAAATTAAAAATAAGATTGGTCCCAATACTGACCTCTGAGGAACCCCAATATTTATCAATTTTTCTTTAGAAACATTACCTCTAACATTCACTACTTGTTTACGGTTAGTCAGATACGACTTAAAAAATTTTAACTGTTTTCCTCTAATACCATATTTATCCATTTTACCAAGTAATACTTCATGATTAACGGTGTCGAATGCTTTGGTGAGGTCACACAGAGTTCCCTGAGCATGTGCTCCTTTCTCAAATGCATAATAAATTTGTTCTATTAACGAATCCACTGCCATTACTGTTGATTTTTTAGATCTAAATCCAAATTGATTTTCAAGAAATATATTGTTATTTTCAAAATATGTATATATTTGTTGTTTAATTAGACATTCCATGATCTTACCCAAGGTTGGAATTATAGAGATAGGCCTGTAGCTACTCGTTTCAGCGGGATTACCCTTCTTATACACTGGGGTGACTTTAGAAAATTTTAAGCATTGAGGAAAATGACTTTCAACGATACATAGATTGATACAACAGGTTAACGGAACTAGTATGAGATCTATTGTTTCTTTTATGAAGTTATTTGACATTCCATAAACATCTTGAGTCTTTGAATTTTTAAGGTTTTTTACTACTTTCTTAACATCATCACAGGTTACCTCAGTGAAAACAAATGTTTTGTCAGTCAGTCCAAGCGTTTCTTGTACGTTTAGCGCTGTATTAATGCATGGTTTAATATAAGAAGAAATGGTATTTACAAATTCAACAAAAAAGTCACTGTAGGAATCTGGCGTTATGTTTACTGTCGCTGTGACATTTTTCTTAGCGATTGAGTTTATTATTCCCCATGCAGCTTTGCATTTGTTTTCAGAGCCCTCTATAAACTGCTGATTATTTTCCTTTTTGGCATCTCTTATGCAATTTCTATACTTTTTTCTATATTCCCGTATGTTAGTAAGGTTTCCTTTTTAGTTTTTATATATATATATATATCTTGCAAAGTAATTAAGTTAGCTCTCATTTTTCTTAGTTCTAGTGTGTACCATTTTCTTTGGTTTTTAAGCGCTTTGTTGTTTTGGGGATACCTTGTTTTATGTTTCATTGGAAAACTTGAATTGAATATGTCAATCAGAATAGCAAAGAAGGTGTCAATATTTCCTTTCCTATCATCCATTTCAGTGGACTTGTACAATATAGATTCGCATTCAATATTTCTTAGCTGTATTTCATAATTTAAAAAATTGTCATCAGAAAAATCTCTTATCTGAAACATTTGCCTTCTCTGACTATAGTAGGAGTTTTTGCCAATACGCATTTCAAACAAAATGGCATGATGATCTGATAACCCCAGATTCCGGACAGTAAGATTCGAATTTACGCAATAGAAATTTGTGATAATGTTATCCAAGCATGCATTTATGCGTGTGGGAGTTTTATTTAGACAATGATAATCAAACTGTCTTAATAGGTTTAAAAACTGCCTAACAGTGATTTTATCTGTATTCACATCAAATTGAGAATTAAAGTCTCCACAATTAATAACTTTATACCTAAAGCGAGTTACGTACTTTAGCATGTTCTCAAATTGTTCTAAGAATAGATTTACATCTCCACTTGGCGATCTATATATTGAAATTATTATTTTTTCCACTGAAACAAGTATGATTCCTGTTGCCTCAAAATGCTTTTCGATACACAGATTGTTCAAATCCAACTTATTAAAATTATGTGATTCCTGTAAGTATATGATTACCCCTCCATTCTTTGATATTTTTCTAGAGAAGTGATTTCCAATTATATATCCATCCCAACATGTAAAACTTACCTCATCATCAACCATCCAGTGCTCACTTAAACACACCACATCACAGTTGAAATCTGTAATTTCTCAGCCTAGTTCATCAATTTTTTGTCTTAAACACTGAATGTTCATATATAAAATCTTTAGATATTGTCCACTAACTTCAGGTTGGCCTTCTGTCTGATCATTCGTATTCATAAAAAAAATTCTGGATACCGTGAAGGTTGTTTCTTCTCTCTGGTTGGTCTTCTTTCTTCAGTTGTTCCAACATCTGTTTGTTTGTCTTGTTTTAAAGCTGTAGGCGTAGACCTAATGTTATTTTCGTTTTCTATTCTACTGGTATTCACACTGTTACTGTTTTTGACATTTTCTTCAATCACTTCACTTGCCTGATCCACAGTATGTAATGGAACATTTGATTTGGGCTGTTTGTCCTCGTTTATAGTTGTACTGCTATCTTCATTTGCTATCCTTCTGGTACTCATACTGCTACAGTTTTCTAAATTTGCTTCAGTTTCTACACTTACTTGATTCACAGTATATAATGGCAAATCTGCTATGGGCTTGTATGATCTTACATTACACTCTTCTTTTTGAAAGTTATCAATGGCTACACTTATTTGTTCTGCTAATACATTTTTTCCATGTCCATTTAGATGCAGTCCATGGTTTGTGAACATAGTTCTTTGATATCTAGATACATCAATTAGTTCAACATTTCTAAACCTATTACAGATGTTTGATATTTTTCTGTTAATATTATTAACCTCTATATTCACACAGGAAAAAGATTGAAGGTCATGTCTAGTAGGAATATTTACCACAACTACATTTGTTGTTGTTATTTTCTTTAGAGTCTGTTTCAAGCTTCGTATAGCTTCACTACCATTGTTTTTGGCAATATCGTTGGTGCCACACATTATGACCACACAATCACGATTGTCCATATTATCTGGGATATCTTTTAGCACTTCCTTTAAGGGAGCTCCAGGCTTCACTAACCCCATTTTTGCAACGCCTGGTCTACTACATACTAAATTCAGTCTTTCAGTAAGACCTCTTCCATGGCTGTCTGCGTAAAGGAGCACTTTTCCAATCTTATTATGGCTTATGCATCGCTCGATTGGTTTCATCAAGTTGTTGTTCTTCAGTGATGATTTCAGACGAGTGGTTATACACTGGTGTCCTTTCATTGTAGTCCAAGGTTGGTTTAAATTTCCATCTGTTCCGCCATTTTCCCACTGTTCATCTCGCGTAATTTCGTTAGAGTTTACAATAAGAACACTTCTTTCTTCTTTAAGGTTTTTAATTTCACTTTTTAGTCTATGTACTTCTTCAGTTGCTTTTACAAGGTCTTTTAAAAGCATTTCGATTATTAATTGTAAGGACGAACTAACCTCACAAGTACATGAGCTATGCTGACACAAATTATCGTTGTTTTGTTCATTATAATCAGAGTTTTCCACCATGGTTGCTTTCAATGTTTCTTGCACAATATATTATTTTTATGTACAATAGTGTTGTATTTTCGATCAGTGTAACGTATTCAGTAATACTTCTAAGACAGATATCTATCTAAATGATAGTAGAAAGGCAGCACCAATTCACAAACAATGAAATGAAATTCACAATGAAATTCTCTAATAAGACAAACAAACTTAAATATAATTTTCTACAACTACGCAGTGGTACAAAATGTTAACACTCCTTGATGAAACCGAAAATAAATATAAAGAAACAGAAGACACGTCTTTTGCCTAGGGTACTATAATTTAAAGAAGTAGTAGAAAACGGGACATTAAATCTGAATCTAGTAGGAGTACTTCACTCACTTCTCCAAGTGATTTTGAAGATTGGAAGTTAAGGGTTCTCTTAAAAGGAACCCCCACTATTGTGTTGACTCTACTGAAAAGAACAAAAGAGTCCCCTGCTGCTTGTCCACTGCTTTTTCGTTACCCACAATTGTTTGCTGTTCATGCTTTCAATGTTAGTTACTAGAGAGAATGTCTGAACCAGTTAAATGTGCACTACAAACTGTTATGTACGTACTACGAGCTCCAATGTGCATTTACATTGTCGTGCTTCAAGATTCCCTAGCATTAACTTTTATTCTCTCAGCAAGCTTGCTAGGAATAATGCAAGATTGTAATAACTATGACGCTTAATTGGGATTTTATTTGAAATATCCTTTTTTCCATATCTTAAGAATAGAGTTCAAAAGAAAAAAATATTCAGAATTAGGGCAAAAGAGAAAGGAATGTATGTCAAGGTACAATGAAAATGTAGACTATGTCAAGAAATTAGCCGAACCTTTTAATCTCCGAGCTACATTGGATCAGGGCTATAGTGAATTCCATGTTTAAACGACTTCATCCCTTACCCTCGTTTCTCTATAAAAGAATACAAAGCATTGATCCCTAATACAGATATCTATACTAATTATGCACAGGTTTTGGGATAGCCTCTTTGTGGTTTCCTATTAATGCAGCTATTCTATTCTTTGCTATTTTTAAATTCCATTATTTACTGTGGACATTACTAATCATTACACAGCTGAAAGTCATTCTCGTCATCTTGTATTAGTGTCAGTCAGTACGATGGATAGCTGGAACAGGGGAGTACAATTAACAGTAAGGGGAGTGGATAAAATAGTGCAAAGAGCAGTTCTAAGAAAATATTAGTCATAACATGGCCAATCGTGTACGTCCTGTAAATAAAAATTTAGAAAATACTTTCGATTGCTTTTGTGTATTGATAGACTTATAGGAAATGTTAATACTGTATATTGCTGCATTACTGCATTACTGGATTACTGCTTAGTCCGTAATTATAGAGTTTATTCTGAGATGCACTGACTTTAATCTTTGTAGAAAGCATGCTACATAATATTTTATACATAAATGTAGCGTTAAAGAGGTTACAGAAATACACTAAATAACGCTGTCATCTATTATTAAGTATTACATTAATAATTCCGTTTTGTAGATATATTTCGAATAATATGAACTCTCGGTTAATCGAATAACAGACAGGCTACTGTGAATATAGGCCTATTCTATTTAGATACCAGAAATTTCTAACATAATATTTTATACATAAATGTAGCGTTAAAGAGGTTACAGAAATACACTAAATAACACTGTCATCTATTATTAAGTATTACATTAATAATTCCGTTTTATAGATATATTTCGAATAATATGAACTCTCGGTTAATCGAATAACAGACAGGCTACTGTGAATATAGGCCTATTCTATTTAGATACCAGAAATTTCTAACATAAAGTTTTATTTCATTTTTATAACTTCCTTTGAAATAGGTTTCCAAAATGGCAAATCATACCTAATTGGGGTCTAGGATAAAGGCTAAATGAAACTCTTCTTGTTAGAGTGTACCCATTATCCAGCCTCTCTCAACTCCTCGTCTAGGATTGAAGTGAGAATGTGCGAAGAAGTGGCGAAGAGCTATGGTATTTATCCCTAATAAAGATAACAAATAATACCACAATTATCAGAATAACATTCTTTCATAATATCCATATGTTAGGCCGACGGTAGTGAGGATTGGTGTAGTCCCATAATTTTATTTCCGGTAAGCTTCTAAAGAAATTTTATTTTAATTTATGTCCTAAACAGAGGCAGTTAAATATGAGACATTTATTAATAGGAGTATTTAACTTTTACCGTAAATTTAGCAAAACATTGATTTATTTTAAAGTGAGACAATAACAACGAATTTATGCTTATAATTTTGAATAAATTGGCATAGGCCTATGGCTATAAACAAGGCATTTTATAATGTTAAAAAAATTAATACAATTTAACTTTCACGTTTGTGCACAATGACTAACAATATTTGAATTGAACTTTGATTCGACAGTAAAATTTTAAAGATTTGGTCCCCGCTATCTTAAAAAAAAAAAAAAAAAAAAAAAAACCGCTACACAGAGCCTCTTTTTGCTGTGCCGCTAGAATTCTTTGTATACAGTATATTCTCAAATTGGTCTCTCAAATCAATTTCAGAATTAATTACGTGAATATGTAAATGAATGAATGACTATATAGATGTATAGATAAATAAGTAAATAGATAAACAGATCAGTAAATACACACAGGTAGGCCTGATTAAGCAACTTTAAAAATAGCCTTGTTAATAAAACATCGAAACAGAAGGTATACGCATACAAGCATTAGACATGCGCTAACAATTAAGCCTAAACAGAGGATATACTTGCGTATACTCTCAACACCATTGGCAGTGGGTGGGTACTGTTTGGCAGAGTAGCGAAGGCCGAGCTGGCTTAATATTACTAGTGCTCTGCCTAAGGAAAATGCAGTAACTGCATGAACTTGAAAACTGAGAAAATTGCGATCAAAGTTTAATTATAATCTCTTTACTTTCTACGGCAGCGTGGTGGGAATACGTCTGCTTCCCTTTGGTACGACTCTAAACTGTAGATATTATGTTGTATCCAAAGTAATTATGCTGACCCAATGCATTCACGTTTATTAGTAAAACAAACATTTAATCTATTGCTAAGAAACTTACCATGGAATTAGATTTATATTTCAGTTATATCAATAGGTTGCATAGCTTTTCAGTAATTATTTTGCAATATGAAGGACCCTGTAGAATAGATAACACAGTATATGATTCAGCCATTTAGTATGCTTCTAAGAATCATCTGTAGGGTAAATCCGGGTGAGATGGCCATGCTTTTTTTAATGCTTAATAACTTGAAGGATTTTCAAGATAATTCGTGTGCAAAATGTTCAATTAGGTCCTTGGATATCACATTCTCATAGCATAATTTTTTATGGAGAAAAAATTTAATTTAGGGTGAGAAATCCCAACATTTAAAAAAATGGTGCGTTGGCCATCTCACCCGAGGTGTCAGGGGGAGATTGCCATAGGACATAGGGGTAGTTTTCGAAGGTAGAAAGTACAGGTAAAAAAGTAGAAATACTAGTTAGCTCTTCTCCAATAAATATATACAAATAAAATAAACTTAAGTGCCAAATAAGTTATCACAACGTAAAAATAAACATATTTTGGAAAACAGAATCAATTCTGAGTAACTGAAAAGTTCTGATACATTTCTGAAAAGATAACTAAACTCTACTGCATGCCACTACTGCATGAATGGCGGGGAAGGGCATACCATCTAACCTCTACATCATTTATCTCCGTCTTTCGACTTGGTTAGTTGATGACAGGAAAACGTAAATATGAAAAATAATACAATATTATGGAGCCACCTTTGGCAAAGAAACATGAGTCCAATCCACTTTTTAAGCACATAAATAATTTTGAAAATGAATTTAATAATGTATTTAATTAGGGGTACACTGTCAAAGTCGTCTCTATTTACATACATCTTTCCGGATTGGATTTTCAAAATTGTTTCATTAAGGTATACGTATTAATATGTTCGTTTATGTCAATTCCCTAGCAATAAAAATAAATAAGTAATTGAGAAGCGATGGAAATTAGTCTTAAATGAAAATTTTTACATTTCGCGTTAGAAAAAATCAGAAGATCTTGAAAATATGGCTCTTAAGTTGTTGGCCAACTCTCCCGGAAAAGAAGTGGGCCATCTCTCCTATTTGTAAAGGTGAGATGGCCATACTCAGTAGTTAAAAATTGAAAAGTTTAGAACAGAACACGTAATACAAGTGAAGAATATAAGGTTTACTCACCTCACACAGTGAGTATCGTTTAACTGTTAGTAATAATGTCGGACTTCAGCTTATTTCATTCCACATGCAAAAAATAAATGACCAGTTAGAAAACAGTAATGTTAAATCAATCGCAGATTTCTAATTATAAACAGCGCAGGTGTTCAACAATCGACTCTTAGTACCAAAAGCTTGCCGCCTACCAAGTTACGTTCAAATATGTTTATCGGCCTTGAAATCAGAGCGATTGGTCGTCTCCCCCGCATGGCCGTCTCTCCCGGAATTACCCTACATAATGTAGTGTTGTGTGTCTTTTATACAAATCTACAGTTTTATTCCAATCTCGATAAGATTTTGCACACCTTAGCCTTCAAAATGCGAGAAAAAGCACTGCCTACATTTAATTTTGATAACAACAATATTTGAGCTCTTAATATTACATAACGTAAAGTATAGGCCTAAACCCTATATGGTTGCTAAGATAAGTATTAGAGTGGGCTATGTTTGATTGCTTAAAATGTAAGTAAAATTTACTAAAGCTTTCATCGAATTCCAGATGTAATTTCTAATATTCAGTCTATTTATTTAGGTAAAAATGCATCTGTATTTATATATAAAATCAGGTAAACTGATATAACAAAGTGCCAGTATATTTTTGTTGAATGAACTATAATTGCAATTATGATATGCAGAAAATAAGTTTTTCTAATGAGATTAAAATCGACCAGCGTCAGCAGAACTACAGATATGTGATACCTTGACAATCGCGCACTCACATAAAAAAAAAAAAATCCATGTCAAATTATGCCGGCTCCGGGATTCGATCCGGGGACCGGCAGAATACGAGTCCAAAACGTTACCATTTGGCCAACTCAGTCAGTTTGACGGAGTTGTTTGATAAGCATATGTGAAGGAATAGTGTTAACTGTGAAATTATACCAGTAGACAAAAATTAAAAAAACATGTGACATTTAATTAGTTGTTACAATGGTACCGGTCAACCGATTAGTTCCAAAATTATTAGGCTTCTTGCCATGGACGTTATAATGTTTATACCAAGTTTCATGAATATCCGATAAAGCATATTTGAGTTATGGGGCCTTATGTTATGTAATACCATAAAAATGCACTAAATTGGGCATTATTCCGGTACCGATCAACCGATTTGATCCAATATCAACATACATTATCCCATGGACATTATAAATGTGTATACCAAGTTTCATGAAAATCCAAAAAAGCGTAATTGAGTTATGACGCTTTTAAATAAAAACACTAAATTGGGTATGACGCAGCTACCGGTGAACCAATTTGGTTCAATAACAATAGGGTTCTTCCCATGGACATTATAAATGCGTATACCAAGTTTCATGAAAATCCAATAAAGCGTATTTGAGTTATGGCGCGTACAGACACACGGACAGACAGACAGACGGACAGACATTTTTCCGTCCCCCACACACAATCTCATAAAGTACCATACTGGCACTTAATAAAGGAAGATTGTTTGTTTGTCTGTTTTTTACATGATTCATTCTTATCCTGATTTCATTGCGATCTACACCAAATATTTTTGAAAGCCAGGTATGCCATTTATATTAAGCATTAAGGTAATAATACTTCTGTATATGAATATGTCGATGGCTTAGTGCACGCATGTGTTAAGTTTTTTGGATTACATGTTTTAAGTGCAAATTTGGAAGCTGCTGAGGCATATCTTCATTCCATACAAATGTGACAAGTGGGAAATAGAAGTTTAATATACTTTCTGCAGGGATAAAATGTGGTAAACACTTGTTTTATCACATTTGTGATAAAATTTACCGAAAACTATAGAATTGTACTTAAGATATGTGTGCACTCAGGCAATGATATTAGGATTTTTCAATTAGCGTAATCTTCCTGATGAAACCATGGCCATGGGTCAAATCAGCGTATAACAGAAATGTGAACCAGTGGGTAAAGGCGGCCGGTGCGTTAAGGCTGACACCTTACGCTCTTCACGTGCCGTATGTCTCAAAATCTTGGATGTTAACCTCCCAGAACCATTAAGGGCTTCCTTGACCCGTATGATTCACTTCACTTTTTTTACAGTTTTATTCCTATGTAGATGAAATTTCGCACACGTCTTAGAATACAAGTCCTTTCCCTCTTTATCGCTGTTCGTAAAGCCTTTTCTTTCTTCCTGAACTATTGAAATGTCCCCGAAGAAAAAAGCATTGGTCATGTAAACTCTGCAGCGAAAAGTCGAAAGGCTGTATAAGGGTCTAGGTTTTGATAATTGGGAGTTCTCCATGAGTCTATTTCGAAGTACAAGAAAGAATGGAAAAAAAAAGAAGAAAGAAAAAAAAAACCTGGGCTATGCAGGGTATTTTAAGCTAGTTATCCATAAAAGATTGTGATCATTTTATGTGACTGTAGCGACTATTTTTTGTTGTTCTGTTTCTACTGAAAAATTCAACAAAGATATGCTAATAAACAAAACTAGCTGGCTACCCGTTCTTCGTATGAGTAAGGCGTTTTGCAAGGTTTTAAGCCTTATCCGAAAATCACTTAGAAGATGCACCATACTTCGTTGTTTAGTGTACCTGACATTCTTTCGGACCGGAGTTTGAATCAGTTTATTTATTTGTTAAGTATTGTTTCAATATTTGACCCGTGTGTGTATGCTATTATTAAATATATGTTGTTTTTCTGTCTCATGGCTAATATTTACGTAAACTGATATTGAATTTTAATGTTTGTAATACTGTACGAAATAGGGAAGGTGAACCAACGTCGAAAATCCTATAACTTATATAGGTATAGAAACTATTTTAATGCAAAATTTTAGCTCTATCAGGTTAGTAGTTTTTGCGACAAATCGAAAGAGATAGATGAACCATTAGATTTTTATATAAGTTTAAGGTGATCTTGTACACTCGATGTCAATATAATCCCTTCACGCCGACATAAAATAAAAATAGCTTCATTGTGATGTTGCTCACGGAATGCCTGGTAGTGTGACAGTTTGGAATAATCTGCACGTTGTTTCCTATTATATTCTGCCGCGACGTCATTTATTGGCCTCTGTCGGCAGACTACACAGTTGGATTCCAATAATGCAATCAATCATCGATCAGAACCACTGCTTATCAATAGCTAGTCGACGGGAATTCCAAAATTATTTACATTTGTGTGTATTCAATTGAATTATTGTGTTTCCGCAGGATCGATAATTCCTGCTGCTGGTATATAACAGAGTTGAATGATGACATGGGAAAGTGTTTCGTACATTGCGGTCTCTTCTCGGTTTCCTGTTAATGCTGTGTGGCTGTTTCAACTCAGATTACCTGCTTGTCATATCATGCCATCAGCATGTCACTAAATTGCTCAAATTACGACAAATACTTAGAGATGTCAAAGACAACATTGGTTTATCTAGGTTTCAAGAGGACAATATGTAATTAGAAGTTCACAAGCTGGAAGTTATTTCCTGAGTTCATGACATATCTATCGAATTTAGATTTGGAAAGAATAACTCATTAATTAAGTAAAATGCGTGGTGCAAATGGTTGATAAAAGGAAGGTCGCAGTTCTTAAATCAATGAGTGTATTCGGATTCATCTACAAGACTAATCCTGCTGATGGCATTATGGTCCTGCGGTCCTAGGGAAAAAAGCGGCCTGTGGGTAAAGTTAATAATCCTACCACTTTATTGTAATATTTTGTTTTATTCTGGCAACTTCAACCTTTTTAGTCCTAAAGGACTATGCGGTCTTTATAAGAAGCACTTTACTTATACGGGTAAGCTGTATTAAAAATATTACAATTCTTACATTTCCCCAAATATCCACGCTCATAGGTAGATTTAAAGTAAGTGGTTATTTCATTTTTATGTTCAGAATTAAAATATGTTCTGGTTCTCTCCTTTACTTTCTTCTTCAACTTCATGTGGCACTACAAAATTGTTCGGCCTTCTCAACAATAGACATTAGAGTCTTTCCTATGCGTCACCTGTGGTGCCTAGTTATTAATTTTCATATTTTTATATAAAAAGAACTGAGCTCATCTTTCAATCTAATATTAGAGCTTCAATTTTCTTTGGAAATGTAATTATCGAGTGACATTATCAGTTTGTTTTAGGTTGCTTGTTTGGACGTTTTACATTGTAGGTCTATTACAAGACGTAGTGAAGTGTCCAAGCCGAGCCCTCCTATAACCTGAGTCAGATGTATAGGCCTACATTGAGGAGCTCTAGACCTGTCAAATTAGGCTTCTCCCACAACATCACAATCTTCCCGTTTTTATTACCTAATTTTTGAACGACGTAACTAATTAGTGGTACTTACGAATATTGTTGCCGTGGACGTAACTTGACATTTCCGCACGCAATCTGGTTGCTATGAAAACAAAAGAAATCTCCGTGCGGTAAAAATTACAAAAAGTACAAGTGCCGTAAGTAAAACCATCATAATACAAGCCTTTATGGAAGACCGGAACCAAGGCCCCCTAGTTTGTGGCGACTTTAACAGGACAAATATTCAGTCCCCCTAACAATCAACACAATCATGCGAATCACTTTCTGAAATATAACATTTATATTTAATAATGTATATACATAATATTTTCAGCTAATAGGTATCTCAATTAATATAATTAAATTGATATAAATAATCATCGTGCAAAAAATAGCATGCAATACTCCTGCCTAAGTGCATAACGGCGCAAGCGCCTCGTTTTTTCAAACTCTTTCCTCGATCCGTATACACCGCTTACGTCACTTGTATCGCAATATACTATTTTTATATTGTGCACCACTAAGCTTGCACTTGCCACTTGAGCGTCGCGCTTCTCCGGAAGTCGCGGTCTATGCCAGGGCACCAGGCCTAATGGTAAATAGGGGCCTGCCTACAGCCAAGCTTAAGACCGGCTCGATATAGGCCTATTATAGCTACTCAAACCATATTTTTATGGCCAAGGCAAGATTTATGTGTTTTGAATGTGAAATGAACCTCCTTGGCTATAATAAATTAATTAACACGCTGATAGGCAGCATATTCTTATCTATTTGCGATATAGGTCGGTTTAATCAGGTAATGAGTTTTTTAAAAGGAAATGGGCATTTGAGTGCAATTTTTGAAGGTCGCGTTTTATCAAGATACCAAATAGTGTGCTGTTGTGTTAAAATTCTAAGAATATTTCTGGCAGGAACGAGTATTTTTTTCTGAGATTCTTATTATCAACATTGTCTTTTTTAATAATATTAGTAATAATAATCACAATAATATTAGTTTTATTTGACCTGGCGAAAGTTAAGATCATAATGTCTTTTCTTTACCATTTTACTAATAATACACTCAATGACACAAATACATTATATTACACAAAATGTATTTAATAATTTAGCTTAAACTACATTGCTACAATATTCTGTAAATAATTACTAATAAATTCAAAGTTATTGAAAAGTAAAAAGTATTACGTCTGCCCACTATTACATATAATTACATACTATTGCATATTATTGAACATATTGCATTATATATATTTATAAACTTAATTAACCTAAAACATGAAATAGTTACTATGTGAGAGTGCCGCTAACTGCGATTTTGAATTAGTTGTGACCGGCTTTCCTTGATGTGAGGTGATGAATAATATAACATTCGGATGACCAAAATAATGAAGAATGGTGAGTAGAGATATGCTTAGTTATTGTGAGAATATGATCGTGCCTAGACCGGGTAGTAGGGTTATTATGAGATGAAAGTGCATGAAACCCTGATGATATGTAGCGAGGAAAGAAGGTGTGAAAAATTCGGTATAGAGGCATGGAGAGTACAGTTTTCTTCTGTCGTCCAATTGAAACCAAGCCAGTGTTTCAAATGCTGTCAAAATGTGAACTGATTTACGAATACCACAAATGTAGCGTACGCAGGTCCAGAGTAGCGTAGTTTGGGGTTCAGGTCGCTTAACAAAGTATCCATAAGGCAGAATATGAAATTTAGTCATAATGTGAGTACTTTTTTCAGTGAAACTTTTCTCTACTTAAAATCATTAGTAATCTATTTCATTTACAGAGATTCTAGAATTTTCTACTATCTAAAGTGAGTTAATAATAAGTTCTTAAGTATAAAAAGCGGAAACTACGCCTTGTCAATATAAACGTTGTAAAATGTAAAAAATCAAATATATTTCGTCCCACTTCTGATCACATTCCGTGAATTTTTTAAAAATTAAAACCATAGCAAAGTCAACCAACACAGCTACATAACCGCATATCATGTTGGTTTGACATGGCTATGGTTTGAATTTTTCTTTAATTTTCACTGAGAATGACTAAAGTGGGTCAAAATAATATATCTATATGATTTCTAATATTTTATAGCTTCTATATTGACAAGGAGTTTCCGAATTTTTAACTCTCTATTTTATCAACATTTTTACTTCTAGTGTCTTTATTAATAGCATATTTTGAAACGAAGTTAAACATTTTTTCAATAAGATCATTAAATTAAACACGGTGTGAAGTTTATAATTGCAGCCTAAAAGCTATTAGCATAATATGGGTACAAAGCCATACATGTTGTTTACCATCGGTAGTACTTTGTGGTCACTCATCTTAATGTTTTCAAGCAGAACAGGTTTAGAGGTTAACAACTGCGCCTTAGGTGATCCAGTTAGATTACTTGCAGCGTTCACGTGTTTGTGAAATCATCGCATAATAGGGGCAACTGTAAACTAGGCAAAGAAATGGAATAATTTATTTTAAACAGTATGTAGATTGCAGTAATAATAATAATAATAATAATAATAATAATAATAATAATAATAATAATAATAATAATAATAATAATAAATGGTTATCTGGCAGAGTTAAAGGTTTTGAGGTCTTCTTTTCCACTCAGCCAGTTTCAGAAATTTACATTGCACAATACTAAAAATTATGTATACAATATTGATAAAATAATATTTTAGGTGAGTAGATTTACTATACTAGGAAATACTACAAACTTGAATACAATAATATGAGAAAATAAAAGAATAGTTATACAGACCTAATATGTACATCAATAATAGAAGTAAAGAAATAACATTAATTAATAATAGGAGTGATAACAATTAAAAAATATTAGGTGATAATATACTGATAATATATAAGTTAGATTAATAACTTATTAATTTCCCTACAAACTAGATTACATAAAATTAGAACATTACATAATTGACTGTTAAAATATGGTGTAGGCCTACATAAAAATTAATAAAAATGAAATAACAGCATAAAATTAATAAAAAGGTAAATAACGGAATGGAAAATAAATTTATGCTAAATGGGTTTAGTTATCTCTGACTTCAAACCATCGAGACTCCGACAGTTCCTGATTTCATCATTCAGTGAATTCCAGCAGCGAACCACACAGGCCGTAAATGACTTAGCATACAGATGTCCGTATGGCATGGTATGGATAATTGCAAATTTTCTTGGGACCGAGTTTCCAAATTGTAGTAAGAAGATAGATAATGAAATCGTGATGCGAGGTAACTAAGGGAAGAATATTTCCAGGCTTGATAGAGAAGGGATGTGTACGTCTTTGATTTAGTCGAAGCCATGAAAAATCGGAAAAGTGTTCGAGACATGGTCATAAATTCGTGATTGTCGGGAACGATGATATGATCATCTGCACGTCTGAATATTCTGTTAACCCAGGTGATCGTTTTATTGACCCTGATTATTTTGCATGTACCGGTACCGTGGAAGGAATAACTAATATTTTCGACAGGTTGAATGTGATATTACTCGTTTTAATCAGTGTTCACGGTGTAAATAAAATGTTAAAACAAGATAAGTATTCTTTATACATCTTACGATTTAAGTAACAGTTTCTTTTAAATAACAATTTCCATTTTTTATTTACTTGTAATTAAAACATTTTGACTGTCAGCTCGACTTATAATAGCACCATGCCTGTCTGTTGTTATAAAATGTTGGGGTACGGCATAGTTTTTTAGATTGGAGGTAGCAACATTACAGACATAACACATTATGACATGGACGAAGTTGAACTTCCATTCCTTGTTACATGTAATATTCAGTTTGTAGGAACTATCAATATCTTTGTGAAAAATATGGCAGTGTTCCCTAATGACTTTTGATTAACAGCTACAAATGGAACAAAATTGATACGAATTCATATTTATGTTTTTATGGCGTGAAATTCGAATATTGTGTCAATAGAAGGCTGATTACTGATTAGTGTGTGGTGATATAAAAAAAACAGAATGCAATATGAACGTGTGATGGACGTGATCCGAATAATTTTAATATGTGTAGATTCAAATTCCCCTGTGCTGTTTGTAGTGCCAACCTGAACAAACAAAACAATGATCCTGCATTATATATTCATAATCGCTCAAAATACGACGCCCTTGGGTCATTACATGATGTTTATAATAAACCTATTACTTGTACAATCAACATGGTTTTATTAAGCTTGTACTCAAGCTATATGTTATAAAAGGGCGGAGCATCACTGAACTGTTAGTAACATTGTATTTTACTTCAGAATAAAAAACAATATGCGGTTATTTACATGTAAGCATGGGAATTAGTAAACAAGAGTTGCCAAATGTGTGTAAATTTAATTAAGAAAATTGTTTAAAAATATGGGAAAATGAATTTTCTCGAAAGTTTACTACATAAGAAATTTATGCAATGTTGTAAAAAATTAAAATAATATTAAAATAAAATCAAGTAAACTCTTGTAGCAAAGTGCCAGAATGCTTTTGTTTAATCAGTGATAATTGCAATTATGATTATGCAGAAAATAAGTAATTTTTTATCGATTTCCGAGTCAAGTTCCCAATCGATTCATTAATTAGTGCTTACGGAAGAACAAAGGTCTAGTTTTTTAAGCATATGTGAAGGAATATGTGGGTAGTGTTATTTGCCAAAGCTACCTGTATTGCAACTTCCAAAGCCGTATATGAACACTGTAAAACAATATGTTTTCATGAGAACTAATTGCATTTGATAAATTCTTTCGAATTACCATAAAATAGGTACTAAATTGGGCATTACTCGGGTACCGGTTAACCGATTTTGTCCAATATCAACAGGCTTCTTCTCATGGACGTTATAAATGATTATACCAAGTTTCATGAAAATCCGATAAAGCGTATTTGAGTTATCGCGCATGCAGACACACGGGCAGATAGACAGACGGATAAACATTTTCCCGTCCCCCACACAATCTCTTAAATTACCATTCTGGCACTTAATAACAGGGGTATTAAATGAAACTTACAGTATGCCACTGTCAAAGCCTATTAATGCTTTCAACGATATCGTAGTGACATTGCCTAAGTACTAAAACAATCAGAGATGTAGCCTATCATGTTAATTGTTATGCTATAGAGACGAGAAGTTGGGAGCAGCATTGTCCAGCAGCATCCAGTGGGCTAAAATTTAAATATACTTAAGTGCAGGAGAATTATTAACAGATGAGAAGCGTTTGCATGTTATGTAGATTATTTAGAACTGGGTGTGTACGGAAGAGGTTAACTTCACAGGCAATGGATTGTCATGTTATTAAATAATTATGAGGCTGAACATAGCTAATATAAATTAAATACACAAGTTTAATTCATGAGTGTGCCTACAAAAGCGATGAATGATAGCACATTATACAGTTTTCATACGGCATGATACAAGACAAAGCAGGTCATTGCTGGTTTTTTTTAGGATATTATGCTTGCGCAGAAATTTATGGAAAGAAGTGGGTTATTCTGAATCTTAAAAAAAGAATTTTTAAATTCGTCCCATATCGTAATACAGCCTAGATGCTTTGAAAAGATTAAAGTCTCGTGATCTATGAAAATAAGTTGTTAAATTAATTGAAAGAAGTCTTTTTTACATTGTGACGCCAAATAATCATTGGTTCTGTTCTTAATTTTATTTTTAATTCATTTGATAGCCGTCGGTACAGAAAAAAAATATATACTTATATCTTCGTGCCCTACATGTATGCCACGTATTTTAGTTATTTATTATTTCATTATTTATTTAGTTTCCTTCTGTAGCTATTAATTATGTACTGTAGTTTTTCTCGTAATACATAAGCCTATACACAATATAATAGTAAATATACAATACTGTACATATAGGTCTATAATCTACATTGTAAAGGTTGTAGATCAAACTCACTACCTCCTGGTTGCAGGACTGAGTATGTATTGTGCTATGATTTCAGTATATATGCATTTTTATGAACAGAAACTGTATGTGGATTTTCGTTATTTTAACGTATAAAAATTAATAACAGCTTATAATGCATCCCGTGCCGGAACGTATACAATATCACCAAAAAATTGTACAACTGCTGCACTTAAACACTGTTCAAGTTTCTGCCAAGACTATTTAATTCATTTATTAGAAATCATCCTGAATAAACTGGATTAAACAATTACTGAATTATTTTTACTTTTTTCATTATTATAACATAATTTATTCTGTATTAAACACAGATTTAATTAACTTAAAATTAACACACCTTAAAATTTTATATAATGTAATTGTATTATTATATCGGACATTTCCATTATGGTATACATGTTCTGTATAGACAGTGAATATTATTAACTCATACCTTTTTATGCTTGTAATTCCATTTTTGTATTATTGTAGCCTAAAAAATTATATTTTAGTTCATATCAGTTTATTGAACTGATCCGCTCCCGTGCACAAACTTAGGGTGTCGTTAGAATTCTCATTTTGGAAAGATTTTATATTGTAATTTGTAATAATAAAAGTTATAATTTTGTAACATTTTAAATTATCTGGAAATATAAAACTTGTACTTTGACGTCCATACAAACTAATACATCTGTATTCTCAAAAGTAGTGGCTATATTGGCATAGGCCCTCTATTAATTCGATTATTTTGATTACTCGCGTTTTGACTTATTTTGTTTAGCTTAAAACGTTTTATACTTAAAAAAATATTGAAACACGAAGTATGCCTAGGTAAACCTACATTATTTTTGAAACTGAAATTTCTCAATATTTTTTACCACTTTTAAATACCTGTAATATGTTTCATCTGCATAATTTCACCCTCCTACGTTGAGGATGATTTGACAATGTGGGTTTGCCGAATCTTGTAGCATGAATTCAAGATTTCAGAGATTGCATGTTCTTATCTCGTGGTTTTCCAATCTGTATATAGGTTATATCGAATTGGCACCAACCTTCTAAACATATTGGTTGATTTCAAAGTGATGTATGTCGAATCGAACGTACCTTATTCTTAGAGTATGACCTACTACCTACGAATCATAAATTTGTTGAAGATTTTTCCTCTCAATCTGTTAAATGATTTACACTATTTTAAGTACCGGTACATTACAAGATTGTTTCATTATGATTTAAATGACCAGCAATTGATACAAGTAAAGTTTTATTTTATTGTGTAGTGAGAGTAACTAGCATTTTTCAGTAATATTACTACTGGACTTGTAGAAAGGTCAGTTACCCTCGAAATGACGAACCCTCATATTTGGGTAACGTATTCTTCATTCAATTTTAATTAAGGATGTTTTACAATGGGGATATTATGTTCTCATGAGTTCGCGTGGTTTCTTGAAATATTGCATGAGTGCAACGATGCACATGCAAGTGTCAGAATATCCAGACACGTAATTAATTTCCCTCCTCATGATTAAGTACAGGCAGGTGTCTAGTTATCCCTTACAAGTCTGAATCCATCGCCACTTTATTAACGTCTTTCATCACTCCAAACATAATGAAAGATTGACGTGGAATACTGCAAAACGCATGTGTTATTTTGAAATGTATAAGTTTAAATCTATTGCAAAACAATTAAACTCATCATTTTGGAAACGAAATGCAATCGTCACATAACGTGGCGAAAGATTTGAGTTTCACCATATCGGTAAATTATTGCAAATAATATTGACACTGTGTTTATTGTATTGTTATGTTATGTTATGTTATTTGAGAAAGGGGATAAGAAAATAATATTAAAAAGATTAAAAAAAGACAATTCATTAATAATTCATAGCAGATCCACGACGGCGTAGTTTTCAAATCTGTACTTTCATTAGGTCTTCCATTAGGATATTTCTTAAATAATCGTTTCTGCTTTTTTGTTTCGAATTAGTATTAAGTTCTTAGACTAACCTTTTACGTTACGACAATCTTAATAGTTATAAATGATACAAGTAGTAAAATAATTTTACCTTTTATTTCATACATTATTTCATAGACAGCCGTTTTTTGTGAAATTATAATACATAGGCCTATTGCATTTACTCTAACGAATGACGTACTATGAACCCATATTGGACAAGAGAAGACATATTATTGTTTTTTCTGGCTTGGCAACATAAGGAATGGAGTCAATAACGCTTTTAAACCACGAAATATTACGATTTTTGTGACCACAGTGAGAAATTGAATTTTTAAAAAGGCGTGAGGAATTTTAATGTATTAAATTTGTAACAAACTGAGTGTATTTAATAATAATCATATATAAATATTCCTATCTAATAGTATTTTCTATATGATTGAAACCAAAGTGTTTACAATTATTTTTTAGAGAGCTTCAATTAAAAGTATAATTTGTAACACAAAACACACGGAGTAACGGTTTCATATTGTGGCATTAGTAATATGGCATAACTTTGGTATCTGCTACATGGAAAACAATCTTTTAGTTTAAAATATTGCCATATTATTATTAAATAGAGGCATTTTGATAAATATCTCTCTCTTTCGTAGTTTTACCCATCCCTTATAGGGGACCATTATGCGGCCCGCGCCGCCCGGGCCTTACCGGGTCGTGACAGGGAGAGGAATGCACTATGGATCACACAACAGACATACATTTTTTACCAGACAAGGACATGGAGGGCCTTCCCGGATGAGTAATGAGCCCAACTCGAGACAACACGAACACATAAGGACGAGACACGCCATTCACACACACACAAGGTGAGGATGGGATGAAGATGATAATGACGGCCGGATGATATCCGGGGACCACAAGGGCCTAATGTTACGTGACATTTGTCTTACAGGCGAGGAAAAACCCCGGAAAACCGGTAACTTGTCCTGGCCAGGAATCGAACTCGGGCCCGCTGCGTGAGAGGAGCGAACGCATCCCCTGCGCCAGAGCGATGGACTTGATAAATATTGAAAATGTTAAAACTCATTACGCCCTGTTTAATGTTAAATTTTTCACGGTGGTTGCAAAACTCAGAAGGAATAGACCTACCTATCAGCCATTTAAGTAATTGTACCATCAACATGACAACAACCAAGAATACACAAAGAAAACACACTTATGGATTTTACTTGGGTTTTCTCATATTAAAGGCTGTCTAAAAATAGTGCATGATACGTTAAAATGATTTTATTTTGCTCATAGGATTGATTCAATCACCCGTACGGGCTCGTTTCGCAAACATCCCTACTGGCAAGATAAAATCCCTCCCTGCGATGTGCAATTTACATTTTGTGTGTCTTGTGTGTGTCTAGATCTGGATGGTCTCCTGGATTGCCAGACAGATGACTTTTATAAAGTATTTCTCTCTCTATTTCATGCTTTCTAGAAATGAAAGGCATTTTAAATTATTTTCTTGAATATAAATAATTGTATAGTAAATAATTTGAATAAATATTTATAATTAAAATAAATTATTGGTGTTATTTTCGTAACACCAATTACAATTTTAAGTATTCAGACCTGGTCTAAAAGTTATTTCGCTATAACTTATGATTATCTTATTATTCGTTTGCGTTCTAATAAAATTGTAATAAAAAGACCTTAAGATTAATGCTATATTGAGGACTTGGTGGCTTATTTCTCTAAATTACGTCGTAAACAATCACGTCTGTCAATTTTTGTAGTCTTTTCTTTTTTCTGATAAAGAAATGTTTCAATCAGATTTTTTAGAATTAGAATTAGCCCGTTTCATCCCTAAAGGGCAAGGGCCTCTTGACTGGCAAGGTGGCTGCTTCGGCAGTCTCGCTTAGCCACTGCGGGAAAGATCCGCATTCCTCTTAATGTTGCTTCTGTCAGTCGCCTCCATTCCCTTCGATCTTTGGCCTTCGTAGATCAGTTTGTCCCGAAGTGAAGCTTTAGGTCTTCTGCCCATCTTCTCTTCTGTCGCCCTACTGTTCTGTGGCCGATTCGTGGGTCCCAAGCTGTTGTTATATGCATCCATCTGTTGTGATCCATCCTCATGATGTGGCCTGCCCACTTTCTTTTCAGAGATATGGCCGATGTTGTTATGTCTTTGATGTTTGTCATTGCCCTTAAGTCATCGTTGCGGATTCTGTCTTGGAGTTTAACATCTAGAATTTTTCTCTCCATTTTCCTCTGGCATGTTTCTAACATTTTCCTTTCTTTAACTGTCAGGGCCCAGGTTTGGGCTCCGTGCAGAAGGATGGGTAAGATGCAAGTGTCCAACATGTCTTTCTTTAATCTGAAATTATAGGCCTTACTTGTGAGAATAAATTTCAAACTCCAGAATTTGGACCATGCTGTAGAGATGCGTCTTTGAACTTCTTTGCGGGTGGCGTTTCCGAATGACATAATTTGGTCAAGGTAAGTGTATTCATTGACATATTGTAGTTCTTTGTTGTTAACCTTGATCAGATTAGTTTCACTCAAATGTAAGTGATTTTGATTTGTATTTACATTTTTTCGTGTTCTTAAAATGTTCCTTTCTTCTCTTGTTCTCTTGCTCGTTTGCTTTTTCCATTATGTTTCTTAATCGTGCTAGTTTTATTACTTTATATTAAACTTTCTGGTTACTCGTCCTTCGCATATGGTAGTAAAGTGATTTGAACGTTCTTAGCGTTTTTTAGTCTATAATGTTTTTTATAACCTATATAAAACTTATACAGTAACATGTGAGCACGTTGTATTACTGTTTCGGAATCATCTTGTGTTATTTCCAAACACCTGTGCATACCTATGACGAACCTCTTCTGTCTGCCCCACTGCGGTAGATCACGTGATTCATAGTATGAAGGAAAACGCGATCAAGTTGCGTCTTCCTAATACAAAGTTGCGGTCGCGAGTGTTTACCATTGATTTCGTGTTAATAAGTGTGGAATTAGTGTAGCATTAGTGTTGTGCGCTTCAAGATAACTGCAAGGAAACTTCTATATCTACTATGGAGTGAGGATTGCTGCAGTAAAGGTAGGAATTGTAGGCCTACTGATAACACGAGGGGAGATAGTGATGGGAACAAGATGTCAGCCCTGGCTTCTGTTACAAGTCTCTGTGTCTGGCTGTCTGTATGCTTATAATTCAGGAACTACTGATTCGGTACAATAGGTTAACCAGCCATGGTTTAGTTTCGTCTTTCTCGTTTAAATGTTTTATTTAAATTGCAGCGAGTCCAGTAGAACGTCAACTTCAGGCGTGCGAGGCGTACACAATTTGTTGGGCACTATATCTGTTTATATAATTCAAATGGCAAGATTCTTTGGAAACTTCTTACTGTCAGGTATTATGGTTTTCATTAATATTAATTTTTTAAAGCGTGATTGATACTGCTCATGTAGATGGTCGGTGGTCTAGATGAGTATGTTGTCGTTTTAAGGGGGCCTTGAAGACTGCGGTACGAAGAAGCGTTGGACACGTTCATGGTGGAGTGACGATGAACTAAAAAATAAGCAACCCAGTTACCTCAAGAGAATGGTAGCATTAAATAACTTGGGGTATATAAGGTAACTTCTTATCATAGCGAAGGATTTTGCAATATTAGTTCGTTATTTTCCTCTTCTATTACTTCAATAGAGATACAAATTTCTTTACGAATACATAAAAAAAAACTCCGTGGCGCGACATCCCTGAAGGGACAAGGCCTTCCACCCGACCGCTGCGTCATCTACCTATAGGCAGATGGCAGGATTGGGGGCATGTGGTCAGCATGCCGACACCCACGGCCGTTAATGGTGGTTTCCATGACCGGAGCCGTACTTGTCTATCAATTTGAATCACGAGGCTGAGTGCACCCCTACCAGACCTCCCTACCTCAGAAAAATCCGAGGAGGTACCGGGGATCGAACCCGGGCTGACGGATCCGTTGTCAGCGACGCTAACCACAAGACCACACCGGCGGTCTACGAATACATAAGAATTTAGTATTTTCAGAAAATGTTTCTGCTATATTCAACTTCATTCATACGTAATTTGTTGCAAACAAAATGTTGCCAACCTAAAGAGCCTGAATTCCGCTACATACGAAATAGTCAAAAAGTTTTGAGATTATTATTCTAAGCACAAGCGAACTGAAATTATTTTACTTTTAGAATGTAGATTCAGAATAACATAAAACTTCTTATGATATTTGACCATTAGGCTGGGCGCAAGTTGAGACGCAGTTTGATGAGATAAGGTGAGGTGACTCACAGCGAATGTTCGCACGCAAGATGAGGTGACGCATGTTGTATTTATTTCTGTGTGTCACCTCACCTCACCTCACCTCACCTCACCTCACCTCACCTCACCTCACCTCACCTCACCTCACCTCACCTCACCTCACCTCAATTCACCTCACCTCACCTCACCTCACCTCACCTCACCTCACCTCACCTCACCTCACCTCACCTCACCTCACCTCACCTCACCTCACCTCACCTCACCTCACCTCACCTCACCTCACCTCACCTCACCTCACCTCGCCTCGCCTCGCCTCACCTCACCTCGCCTCGCCTCGCCTCGCCTCGCCTCGCCTTGCCTCGCCTCGCCTCGCCTCACCTCGCCTCACAATGCTTAATTTATAATGGAGCGGCACCCGCGACGCGACAACAGCGACACAATAGCGACGCGACATTTGATATTTATTGATCACTGGCAAGGAAGCATTTCTGCGGCAAAAAGGAATGAAGACGACGCAACAGACGTTTAGGCCGGGCGCAAGTTGAGACGCAGTTTGGTGACGTGAGGTGACGCAGAGTGACGCAGGGAAGCAGGATTCAATCAACTGCGCGCAGGGAGAGCGAAAGTTGGGAGGGAGTTCTATCACAACTGCGTGTCTATGAGGTAGTGATCAATGTGCACAATGATTGCCATGTACATAGAATCTTTACAAAGTTCGGAATCATAGTCAGATGAACTCTAAGAAGAAATAATTTCAACATCATTAAACGAAAAGATAGACGCACGGAGAATTTATCCTTAAGGACGATTTTTGTAATGAAAAATTTAGGAATTATTACCATGTAACCCTGAAAATTTTTCTGAGTTGCATGGCTTCATCAACGAGTCAGTAGATGCTGAAGGATGCAATGCGTCAAGATCTATTGGAACTGAACAAAAACTATATAGCCGCACTTTTATGGTGAGGAACAATGGCGAATCGTGTATAGGCACTGTGGAACTGCAGCATCCCTTATTTCCACATGATATTATCGATAACATTTAATATAATGATTCCTTTTTTCTTTAATTCTTCTTTATAGTTGTAGAATATATAATCCTTCAGCGCATTCCCAGTGCGCTCCAAAGTTCCAGCGGCGTGGTGTTTCACTGTTGTGCACATGCCCACATAGGAACGGGAAGGCCGCGGCTGGCGCGCAGGCTGTGAGAGAGAGCGACCACTGTCACTTCCACAGTGCCCTTGTGTTCTGCTTAAAAACCATGTACCGGTACCATATTCTTGAATGTGATAAAGTGTAGAATTAGATCATTATCTTGTTTCCAGCTATTCTATTTGATTCATGTATTTCGGCACTTTTATTTAACAGAAAACTTGAACCATGGCAGATCAAGTAGAAAATTATTGATCTTTTCGCGGAAATTAAAACAAGAATAATCGATTTAATTTTGTGATGGGCTTTTCTTACTTTATGCTATAAAGTTCCCTAACTTCTTGGATTAAATCTTCGCCAAAATTCTTCGCCAAAATCTGTGACGACTAATATGTGATTATTCTCAATCGTAGTATATAAGTTTACTGAACTCCTACAAAACAAGGTCACTCATGCACCTGTCGTGTCATCATAACACTGCCTGCATAGTCCACATTCCAACGTTCAGTACAACTACCTCTGTCACCGGGTGATTGCAAATTTCCTACTCTCAGTCTACTTTCTCTTTCTTTTAACAATTTACCCAGTCTTGATAATATTGATGAAAATTTATATTAACGGGCGCCATCATCAATACGCTTCCTCTTTTCTTTTTGTTATGTATCAGCCCAGTCACAAATTAAATTATAGATACACAGGCTATGTATCTACATGCCTCTCGACTAGCTTTTAAATTAACAGTGGAGACGGGAATTGGGTTCGGATTTACCTTTCGTTTATTACTCTGCTTCTCTCTATTTCTTCTTTTTCTCCTTTTTCAGTGCTCACTACCAAAGTATATAACTTAGCCCAAAAATCAGCGACTCTCAAACCATTACAAGGATAAGGGTCAAAAATCTGAACTTCACGTTAATTTACTTTGCATAACAATAACCATAATTTATTTAATATATTTTTTTTTCTTTTCAACAATAACAATCTTACATACAATAAATTACATTTACCCAACATTAACCATTCAACATTTTTATTAGTAGGATAGTATTTAATTATTCAAGGTTAGTATACCCAGTTTAACTATATAAGTACGTTCTCTGTTCAACAATAACAAATCCCTAATTAATTACTTTAACCTTCTTTCTTTTTTTTTTGTTTCCAGGTATCTATTAGAACGTCTTGTATTATTCTTCTAATTTACTACTGACTTGTGTAGTCATTTACATTTGCAACTTCAGGATAGTTCAATATATATATTATACCTTCTTTTTTTTTGAATAAATAAAGGTTTTCAATTCATAATCCAGTCCTTAACTCTACAGATTACACTCAATAATCCCACCTATGTCTCCTATACGAGTCTACTAGTCATCTTAGTCCATGAAGAATTGTATTTAAAGATAGATAGGAAAGACAGTCTCATGAAGAAAGAAATAGAAGTTTAGGCCTATACCCACAGAGTGACTGTGGCGATAGACCACCGATACAGGAGCGGCGTCTAGATCTTGAGTTACAAACAATCTGACTCCTCTCCTGCAACCGGGAAAATATTAATGGGCCGCAAACAAAAATAAAATTTTGTAAATCGATGTCAGAGGTCCCTGACACTCTCTCCTAGAGGCACGTGGGGCCGTTGTTCGCCTCCAACATCGATGGCTTTCACAATCTCTCATAAATTTCTTTTCTTTATATGTTACTAGTATAGGCCTTGCCTACTACCAGATTTTATTTGTTTGATTCGGGATACTTCCGGCGTTCCCTCACCTCACCCTTACAATCTCTAGTACTTGTTCATAAACTACTTATCATCAGTACACTACTCGTAATTACCTATTCTCCTCTTTCTAACCTGACCAATCATCAGCTATTATCTTTTACCCCTTTCTTTCTTTAAGTAGAGTTCCCTTGAGCTTATACCATTGATTTAATTCACTTGGTGGTTATTCTAGTTTTCCTACTTCTTAAGTTACTACTCTTCAGCATGGGCACCCAATCTTCTTTTGTCTCTAAATTCCCTAGAATTCTAACTGAAACTAATTCACGCCCAGATTAGTAAGCTTCTCTATAACCCCTGTAGTGACTTCTACTTCTACCCTAACATGTAAATTTTCCAATGGTACACACCTACTGCACTACCACTCGTAGGCCTTCTATTGCCCTTCAATCTTTCCACTTCTTATCCCCCTCTACCATATTCCATACACCTTCGCTTGTAGATAAATCTCTATAAAAAACATAACTTAACACTACAGGCCAGCATGAAATCTATTTATAGATAGTCACCCGTCACCTGAAAGAAACCCAAGTGGGAGGGGCCCTCGTAAGAAGTACTAAGCATGCCCCTTAATTACCTTTCTTCCTTACTCCCCTCGCGTCCTGTCTCAAAAATAACAAAGTTTATATGAGCATCACCAATTGCCCCTAGCTATGTATTCATTCGTGGGACAATCACCCATAAAACCCCAAAGTGAAGAGATCTATCTTTGGCATTCAGCGGTTAGGCTCTTGACTGCTCTTTTATAATTAACTTAGACCAGAAATAGAAAATAGTTGGATTACTGGACTTCATCACTTTACTTCTAGAATTCTCACTTCTATGTTCCTATTCTATTCTTTTATCATAAGATACGGCGTCTAATCGCCACACATTACTTAGAAACCATCCTTACAAAAAAAGGAATATCTCAATTTTCTCACTCCCCAAACAATAAGAAAAAGTCTAGACGATTATACTCAACCAGTGATGTCCAACTTATCCTCCGATCCTGAGTTGTCTTCCATTACTTCCTGATGTCCATATCTGCTCTTATTCAGAGCGAGCAGTCACGACTCACTCTCACAGCTGATGTTCGCTGTAGCGGTGTCTCGTACTGGCCGACTTGGTGTATTCTTCTGATTAATGACTATCTCCATATAGCCGTGTCAAGGAAGTTCACAACCAGAATTTCCTTTAGATGAAAGTCTGACACACCATTATGCCAGAACGCCTCTACCGCTGTCACACATCCCAATCTCGTCTTCTCCCTTCTGCCTTTTCAACTTCTCTCTCTCGTGGTCAGGCACGTACTACTAACTGTCTTTCAGGTTCCACACGTCTCTCTCGTCGATTCACCGTCGACGCATGCGCACCTCTCCTTTTCTGTAATTCAAATAAATTCAGGGCAGTATCGATAATCATGAAAATGTTCAATATCGATTAGTTGCGGTCCCCCAACCCTTCCTTTGTTTAGGAATGGTCTCCTATCGTTGATTATGCACGTCGCTATTTGCGTCGTGACATTCTTCCCGCACTCACCATAAAAAAAATAATGTTGACACAGGTCACATTCTTTTTTTTTTTTTTGCGTGTCTCTTTTACCAGCCTTAAAGAACTTTTACCCAGGTACAAAAGGTTTCAAGTCTTTAACGTGCCACTTCCCCAACTGTTTACCAAAACGGTTCGTCAGTTCATAACTATTCTCGCTAAGCTTTTTCTTTATTATAAAGGGGCCGACGAACTTTGCACTTAAGCCTGCTGCATAAGCTTGTGAGGCATCACTTAATTTAAAGTTTCTTCTTAACACAAGATCTCCTGGACAAAATCTCACCTCTCTCCTCCGAAGATTATAATAATGACTTGAATTCTTATAGGCGGTTTCTAAGTTATGTCTAACCATTAAACGTACCGTTTTCAATTTATTGAGTCTCTCCACCCAAAGTTTTGGAATTTCTTTATAAATCGGTTGGTTTTCCACCTTTTCAATCCTACTGATAATTTCAGGCTCCTTCCCATAATTTAGCATATAAGGAGTGCATCCAGTGGAACTATGCTTAGCCGTATTTATAGCAAAATTAAATTCTCTCAAATACACGTCCCAAACTGTCTGAACCTTTTGAATGTAACTAGAAATCATTGTTTTCAATACTCTATTGACTCTTTCTACTGGATTTCCTTGTGGTGAATATACAGGTAAATAACAAGGAGTTATATTAAAAGCTTTAGCTATCTCTCGCATTAATTTACTAGTGTATTGCGGTCCATTATCCATCAGCAAATATCCCGGAATTCCCCATTTAAGGATAATCAATTCATAAAATGCTTCCGTGACTGCTCTACTGGTTGCTTTCCTTAACGCTTTACACTCTACATATTTGGTAAAGGTGTCCTGAAATACAATCACATATCTGTTTCCCTTTTTTGAACGTGGGTAAGGTCCCAACAAATCAGTAGCTACAGTCATCCAAGGTTTCTCTTTCTGGTAAAAATGCATTGGTCCTGCTTGAGCCGTCTGTAACACTTTCTGTCTCTGACATATTTCACAAGCAGTAACATATTTAGCAACATCTCTAAACATTCCCGGCCAATAATACTTGTTTGCTATTCTAAAGAAAGTTTTAGCTATCCCCATATGCCCTGCAGTAGGTGCATCATGACATTCCTGCAATACTTTAATCCTAAAATCTTGCGGAATAACTAATTTCCACCTATTTACTGTTCCCTCTAAAGTTTGTTCTAACTGATCTAATCTTAGATGGTACAACTTCCCATCTACGACCTTCCAATCTGGCCAAAATTTAGGTTTACTTTGTACTTGCTCTTTCCGCTTAATATACCAAGCATCTTGTATATTTTCCCATTCCACTACTTCAGAGTTATCAGTCAACAAGAGGCAAAATTCTTCCTCTACCGTTTTCTCTTGAACTTTCCCTTCGTGTATTCTAGATAAAGCATCCGGAACTTTTTGTAATCTACCAGGCCTATGTATTACTTCAAAATCATACTCCTGGAGCAATAAACTCCACCTAGCTAATCGTCCGGTCGGATTCTGTAATGTATTTAACCATTTCAGAGCAAAGTGATCAGTATATACTTTAAAATGATAACCTTCCAAATAAGGACGAAACTTTTGAACTGCCCATAATATAGCTAACAATTCTTTCTCGACTATTGCCCACTTTTGCTCGCCTACCGTTAAAGTTCTACTAGCATAAGCTATTACTTTTTCCTCTCCTTCCTCTCCTGTCTGAATTAATGCTGCTCCTAGTCCTGAAAAACTAGCGTCGGTCTGTAGCACTAGGGGTTTAGTATAATCTGGACAAGTTAATATAGGACTACTAGATAATTTCGATTTTAATTCATCAAAAGATTCCTGACATTCCTTAGTCCAACGCCATTTCTGATTCTTTTTCAGAAGTGCAGTGAGGGGCTTTACAACTTCAGAAAAAAATGGAATGAATCGTCGGTACCAAGAAGCCAATCCTAAAAATGCTCGTACTTCCTTGACTTTTGTAGGGGCTGGATACTCAAGGATACACGAGATTTTATCTGAATCTACAGCAATTCCTAATGGAGTAATGATATGACCCAAATATTTTAATTCACTTCTGCAAAATTTTGATTTTTCCCTATTAATTTTCAGGTTAGCTTTTCTTAATTTCTCTAAAACTTTTTCTAACAAGGACAAATGTTCTTCAAACGTCTCACTAATAAGTACTATATCATCCAAATAACAAAAGCATTTCTCTCCTATCTCTTCTCTTAATATAGTATCAACTAATCTTTGAAACGAGGCTGGTGCGTTATGGATTCCAAAAGGCATAACTCGAAACTGATACAATCCTCTACCAGGTACGGTAAATGCTGTTTTTTCTTTACTTGCTTCATCTAATGGAACTTGCCAATACCCATTTTTCAAATCTATTGTACTGATATACCTAGCATGTCGTAATTTACTCAACACATGTTCAATGTATGGCAAAGGATAACTATCTCTTTTTGTACAATTATTTACTTTTCTGAAATCTACGCAGAACCTCCATGTTTTATCTGGTTTCTTTACCATAACTACCGGAGACGACCAAGGTGAATTTGAAGGCTCTATAACTTTTTCCAATAACATTTTATCTATTTCCGCGTGTATAACTTTTTCCAAAATGGGTGATACTGGATAATATCTTTGTTTTATAGGTTCTGCATCGCCTGTATCAATAACATGAGAAATCAGATCGGTAAGTCCAGTACACTGATCAAATTTCTGTAACTGATTTTTCAAAAACATATTCAATCTGTCCCTTTCCTGAGGTGTAGGTAAAGTAAGAATATTATGTAGTTGATCTTCTTCTTTTAAATCTATAGCCTTAACAAATTGAAAAATTTTTGCTGGTTCATCTTTGAAATACCAAGTCCCATCTTGCAAATCTACTACTAACCCAATTTGTTTCAAAACATCCATGCCCAGAATCATATCTACTGCTAAATTTGGCATAATTTTACATTTTATCTGAAAGATCCTGTCCTGCAATTTCATCTCAAAAGTTCTCTCTCCTGTTATAGAACTATAAGTTTTATCTGCTAGTTGCACCACCCTAACTTCAGATTCTTCTACTGCTAAATCTAACATTTTACACAAAAAATCACCCTTCTCTCCCACATAAGTTTTATCTGAACCGGAATCTATTAAAGCAATAAATGTAATATCCTCCAGCAAAATTTCAACAAAACATCTATCTCCATTAACTAAATCTGTAGGATTTATATTTAACATCACACAAGCCTGATTTTTAGTTAATTGCCTTAAAGAATTTGTAGGCCTAACTTTACTTTCTTGGGGCATCCTACAATCAATAGACCTATGTCCAAGCTTATTACAATTATAACATTTAATCGTAGTGCGTGGAGTAACTCTACGAGGTGCCTTACACTCGAACTGCCTATGTCCTATTTTATCACAGTTCCAACATCGCTGGTTATTTGAAAAACGCAAAGTGGTGTTTTTACCATTTTCCCCCAACTCATCCTGTCTCTCTTTATTTTCTATTACTTTAACCATTCTAGAATCATTTACAGGACTTGAATTTCGTTCCTTATCCCACGTCTTTGCAGAAAAACTAACACTAGGTTTCTTTTGTAATTCAGACGATGGAAGTTCCTGTTTTCCCTGAATTCCTAACGCTGTATGAACTGAAGGTATAACAACTTGTCTCTGGGGTTTATAAGCCGTTTCTTTAATTGTAGCTCTAACCTGCGTTGGAGGAGGAATATATCTCTCAGAATCTAACAATATTTGTTCATACTGCCTACCTACACGTATTAAATCTGTTATAGTTTGAATCTCTGCAGGTCTAAGGTACAATTTTACATCAGGACGCAAATTTTTGATAACAGTCTTCATCATTTGTTGAGGACTCATTGGAGTACTTAGCCTCCTCATTAACGTTTGAATAGCATTAACATAATCAAAAATCGATTCTTTAGGACCTTGCGTTCTCTGTCTAATCTCATCCAAAAGCGCGTCTTCCTCATCAATAGGCAAGTAATATTCTCTAAATTCTTTCAAAAAAGCTTCCCATGTAGGCCAATCTGTTAATCTGTTCCTGTACCAAAGTAAAGCTGAATCTTGTAAAATTTCGGGTAATACTGACAATAACTCTGCACCCTGTAACTTAGAACTTTGTTTTAAATCTTCCAATCTCTCCAAAAATAAGTAAATGCTATCCCCAGGTTTGAATTTAATGTTCCATTTACGAACCAGATCCAAAGTATTTGGTTTATGCGGCTCTAACTGAATTGTAAACGATGGTACTACTGGTACAACTTCTTCTGAATCAGCTACCGCCATGGCCTTCCTACGCATTAACTTAACCCATGTATACACTACATCTCCATATGAATCTTGTGGAACCGTTATATCATGTTCAACTAAATCTTCTTCCAAAACTTCCTGACTCAGAGCAAAAGCCGTAATTAACACTTGAAATGACTGAGGGTTCTTGCGGGCATAATCTAACAAGCGTTGTCTTAACTCATCCCTTGTACCTGTGGTCGGTAACTTTACTATATCACATTCTGCCTCTAAATCCGCCTTCCTCAACTTTCTAATAGCTTGGGTTAACTCAGCTGCTCTTATTTGTGCATATGGATCAACATAAGTAGCCATATTTATATATTAACAATACCACTGAAAAAAAAGATTAGAACACAATAGTTCAGTCGTCTGTCTTAGTCATCTATAGAAGTCCTTACTTGTCAATAGTCATTATTCTTTTCCCAAAAATATGTTATTATTATTATATTTTTTTTTTAGAATAAATTTCAGTTATACTAACCTAACTCCCAAAATTCTTTTAACACTATCTCGCCTCACGTTAGGATATTAAACTATCACTGCCTCACGCTATGGGCTATCAAAATAGGTGATTTCAACACAACTCAACCCACGCTATGGGCTCCAAAATATATGATGACTCGTATTTCAAGTTTCCAATTCTAACTGATTACTGTTTATTTTCTTTTCTTATATCAAGCCCCACGTTATGGGCGACCAAACTTTGTGATGGGCTTTTCTTACTTTATGCTATAAAGTTCCCTAACTTCTTGGATTAAATCTTCGCCAAAATTCTTCGCCAAAATCTGTGACGACTAATATGTGATTATTCTCAATCGTAGTATATAAGTTTACTGAACTCCTACAAAACAAGGTCACTCATGCACCTGTCGTGTCATCATAACACTGCCTGCATAGTCCACATTCCAACGTTCAGTACAACTACCTCTGTCACCGGGTGATTGCAAATTTCCTACTCTCAGTCTACTTTCTCTTTCTTTTAACAATTTACCCAGTCTTGATAATATTGATGAAAATTTATATTAACGGGCGCCATCATCAATACGCTTCCTCTTTTCTTTTTGTTATGTATCAGCCCAGTCACAAATTAAATTATAGATACACAGGCTATGTATCTACATGCCTCTCGACTAGCTTTTAAATTAACAGTGGAGACGGGAATTGGGTTCGGATTTACCTTTCGTTTATTACTCTGCTTCTCTCTATTTCTTCTTTTTCTCCTTTTTCAGTGCTCACTACCAAAGTATATAACTTAGCCCAAAAATCAGCGACTCTCAAACCATTACAAGGATAAGGGTCAAAAATCTGAACTTCACGTTAATTTACTTTGCATAACAATAACCATAATTTATTTAATATATTTTTTTTTCTTTTCAACAATAACAATCTTACATACAATAAATTACATTTACCCAACATTAACCATTCAACATTTTTATTAGTAGGATAGTATTTAATTATTCAAGGTTAGTATACCCAGTTTAACTATATAAGTACGTTCTCTGTTCAACAATAACAAATCCCTAATTAATTACTTTAACCTTCTTTCTTTTTTTTTTGTTTCCAGGTATCTATTAGAACGTCTTGTATTATTCTTCTAATTTACTACTGACTTGTGTAGTCATTTACATTTGCAACTTCAGGATAGTTCAATATATATATTATACCTTCTTTTTTTTTTGAATAAATAAAGGTTTTCAATTCATAATCCAGTCCTTAACTCTACAGATTACACTCAATAATCCCACCTATGTCTCCTATACGAGTCTACTAGTCATCTTAGTCCATGAAGAATTGTATTTAAAGATAGATAGGAAAGACAGTCTCATGAAGAAAGAAATAGAAGTTTAGGCCTATACCCACAGAGTGACTGTGGCGATAGACCACCGATACAGGAGCGGCGTCTAGATCTTGAGTTACAAACAATCTGACTCCTCTCCTGCAACCGGGAAAATATTAATGGGCCGCAAACAAAAATAAAATTTTGTAAATCGATGTCAGAGGTCCCTGACACTCTCTCCTAGAGGCACGTGGGGCCGTTGTTCGCCTCCAACATCGATGGCTTTCACAATCTCTCATAAATTTCTTTTCTTTATATGTTACTAGTATAGGCCTTGCCTACTACCAGATTTTATTTGTTTGATTCGGGATACTTCCGGCGTTCCCTCACCTCACCCTTACAATCTCTAGTACTTGTTCATAAACTACTTATCATCAGTACACTACTCGTAATTACCTATTCTCCTCTTTCTAACCTGACCAATCATCAGCTATTATCTTTTACCCCTTTCTTTCTTTAAGTAGAGTTCCCTTGAGCTTATACCATTGATTTAATTCACTTGGTGGTTATTCTAGTTTTCCTACTTCTTAAGTTACTACTCTTCAGCATGGGCACCCAATCTTCTTTTGTCTCTAAATTCCCTAGAATTCTAACTGAAACTAATTCACGCCCAGATTAGTAAGCTTCTCTATAACCCCTGTAGTGACTTCTACTTCTACCCTAACATGTAAATTTTCCAATGGTACACACCTACTGCACTACCACTCGTAGGCCTTCTATTGCCCTTCAATCTTTCCACTTCTTATCCCCCTCTACCATATTCCATACACCTTCGCTTGTAGATAAATCTCTATAAAAAACATAACTTAACACTACAGGCCAGCATGAAATCTATTTATAGATAGTCACCCGTCACCTGAAAGAAACCCAAGTGGGAGGGGCCCTCGTAAGAAGTACTAAGCATGCCCCTTAATTACCTTTCTTCCTTACTCCCCTCGCGTCCTGTCTCAAAAATAACAAAGTTTATATGAGCATCACCAATTGCCCCTAGCTATGTATTCATTCGTGGGACAATCACCCATAAAACCCCAAAGTGAAGAGATCTATCTTTGGCATTCAGCGGTTAGGCTCTTGACTGCTCTTTTATAATTAACTTAGACCAGAAATAGAAAATAGTTGGATTACTGGACTTCATCACTTTACTTCTAGAATTCTCACTTCTATGTTCCTATTCTATTCTTTTATCATAAGATACGGCGTCTAATCGCCACACATTACTTAGAAACCATCCTTACAAAAAAAGGAATATCTCAATTTTCTCACTCCCCAAACAATAAGAAAAAGTCTAGACGATTATACTCAACCAGTGATGTCCAACTTATCCTCCGATCCTGAGTTGTCTTCCATTACTTCCTGATGTCCATATCTGCTCTTATTCAGAGCGAGCAGTCACGACTCACTCTCACAGCTGATGTTCGCTGTAGCGGTGTCTCGTACTGGCCGACTTGGCGTATTCTTCTGATTAATGACTATCTCCATATAGCCGTGTCAAGGAAGTTCACAACCAGAATTTCCTTTAGATGAAAGTCTGACACACCATTATGCCAGAACGCCTCTACCGCTGTCACACATCCCAATCTCGTCTTCTCCCTTCTGCCTTTTCAACTTCTCTCTCTCGTGGTCAGGCACGTACTACTAACTGTCTTTCAGGTTCCACACGTCTCTCTCGTCGATTCACCGTCGACGCATGCGCACCTCTCCTTTTCTGTAATTCAAATAAATTCAGGGCAGTATCGATAATCATGAAAATGTTCAATATCGATTAGTTGCGGTCCCCCAACCCTTCCTTTGTTTAGGAATGGTCTCCTATCGTTGATTATGCACGTCGCTATTTGCGTCGTGACAATTTTTAAACGAATAGATCAAGCTTGAGCTGTAACAATTTAAATTACAGTAAGTAAAAAAGTTTGATTTTGTTCTTTTAGGGTCTTTTTAAGTTTCTGAATAAATTTTCTTTTTAAATTTGTATGTTTCCTTTGGCACAGTATTTAAAACGAAGGCTAAACATTTTCTGGAGCAGCACCCACACTAATTTTAGCTACGAGTCGACACTGGGAGGAATATATTATTTTCCTACAAATTTAATTTTTTTAATGTAATGTTGCGAATACTTACAATAAGCGATTATACAGGTATATATATATAATTAATAATTATGATATGAAACTTCATCTTTAAGACATAATAAATATATAATTTTTAATAAATATAATACGTTATGGTTTCTTATTTTTAATGACACTATAATACTCAATCATTCAATTCAATTTAAATTAAGGTTACTTTTCAAATTCCGGTGAGATACTAAGTTTATCTCTGAACGGGAAAACATTATAAAGCGAAACGTAACTAATTGGTAAAATCATTTTGAGAAAATGTTTCATTTCAGAAACGTTTGTTACGGAGCATAGAGCTATTTTACTGTACATAATTATAAAACATTTATGAAAGTAAGTTATAAATAAATTTCAAGATGACTCCTTCATTTTATTTTTAATTACAAATCTGAAACTTCCCAACTAATTAATTCTTGTCATATATTCTTATAGTTTATACTAGTTATGATATACATCTGTATAGAAAATATACACATTTATACCTGCTTATGCAACTTTTTCTTTTCGTCGAAAATCTACTGCATATAAAATGTTATCTAAAACAAATGAAGGGTACAGCGGAAAACGAAAAAGGAATTTATAGGAGAACAAATTGAACACATTGTATAGAAATTAATTCAAGAAACGCTTTTGATTGAAAAGAGCATAGCAACAAACTGATAAACAATAAATATGAAGAGTTGAAGAGAAGAGGTTTGTTTACTTTCAGAGCTTAATCTTTCACCTGTACAAACTGCATAGAATACGACCCTTTTCGCCCTTTATATAATTTAATTATTTATATTATTACCGCTTTCTCCCTAAACTAATTCCAAAATTCCAAATTCACTACTAGAAGGCATTATTATCTCAAAGTCCATAAAAACGGAGGCTACTACCGCTTTACCCTTGTTCCCTTCAAATAAATTAATCTTATTTAAGTAAAAAACAATATAAACAACTTATCACATTTCTTTCCGATGCCCTTCGGAATTTCTTCTCAAATCTAAAATTTTAATGTGACGTGTCTTACTATTTTTTTTCTTCCTCGACTTGTCTCAATTAAATTCTCCTCCATGGTGGACAAACAACTTTTCACGCGCAGTGAAAAGTCACTAGTGAGAAACTGTGGCACGATCACAAACCTCCGCAGCTCACGGAAGCGTTGAAACTGCTTCACTTCACCCTGCGTGCGAACCTTCGCTGTTGTATTTAATTCTGTGTTCACAGAAACTCACGGTGAGACACCTCACCTCACCTCACCGAACTGCGTCTCAACTTGCGCACAGCCCGCGCAGGTCGCAGTCACTAGTGAGAAATTTAGCATGGTCACAGACCTTCGAAGCTCACGGACGCGCTGATACTGTGTCACCTCACCCTGCGTGCGAACATTCGCTGTTGTATTTTTCTGTGTGTTTTACAAAACTCACGGTGAGTCACCTCACCTCACGTCATAAAACTGCGTGTCAACTTGCGCCCGGCCTTAGTTGGTGTTAACTTTTACGGCGCGACCTCAGATGAGATGAGCGGAAGTCGAATGTATTTTTTTTTCAACGGCGACTACAGAAAGCAAATTAAATGGGGAGCGATACTACATTTAATTAGATTTCTGTGTGGTTTCCATTCGTTTCAAGACTTGTTCAAAATTAAAATTACTGTTCTCAACCTATAAAATTTATTTACAGCCCTTTCTTTGAAAATAAGGTTATTTTTCCATGATATAAAACTAAGCTCAAACTAACCTCAAAATCAAAGAGGAATAGAGGCTGTGCTTCTCACATGTGTATAGACCTATGATGTATGATCGAAGACCAGTGATTTGTAACAAGGTGCCATTCACATATAATTTTGTTAATAGGATTCCGTATCTCGGTATTCGTCAACATTATTTCGGAATCAGGGTACCATAATTCCCAAATAATGATGCTCCCTGTCATGCTTTCTTGTTTTCCTTATCAGAATTTATAGGGAAAAAAGTATTCCTGAATTGAACGCAGGCATTGCAAGAATATCCAGTCAGTATTATTTAATAAGTTCGGTTAGTCCATGTCGCCTATACAACGTGACGTATTGTGAACAAAGTCCGCGACGCGACACGGCACTGCAAAATCACGCCGCGGGTGTCTATCTATTGTAAAAGCCACTTACGAACTCAACAGGCTCAAACTTTTTTCTTCTTTCTGTTAAGTTCTTTATAACGGTCTTACATCGTAATTAAAGATCCCGCACGAAATCTGTGCCGATTGCCTAAATCATTGCATTATGTTTTCATGGGGACTGTAGCGTCGATTGGCCTGCTACCTATCTCTCTCGCACAACAATACCTTCCTTTTTATTTGTAAAGGCCAAGCTACTTCGCACAATAGCATGTCTCTCTCTAGCGAGTAACTGTCTCATCGGCACAGATATCGTGCGAGAACGTTACTAGCATATCGTTTGACTGAGTGGCGAACATAACAGGTACTTGAACCAATTACAATGTTCTCTTACAATACAATATTGTTACAATACTAATACTAAAGCTTACTCTTGGGCAGGGTAGCGCAATTAGTTTTGTGCTGGTTTTATGTGCCCAAAGTTACGGGTTCGATTCTTGCCCAGATCGATGGCATTTATGTATGTATGTAGATTTACTGGCATGTAAAAGAAAGGACAAGATTCCGGCACACCGGCGACGCTCACAGGCTTAAGTTGCAGTTCATCCCCGTTATTAAATAACCATATACCATTACCAACCAACCAACCAGCCAAAGCTTACTAATACTAAAATATAAACCATACACTGTAATAAGAGGTACGGACCTTTACATACAAAATATACGTTGTTGGACAACGTATATATGGATATTGAGTAAGTTATATGTGAAAAAAAAAATTGAAGTAAAGCAAGGGCAAGGATCGAATTTCATTACCATTTATAGAATTTACACAATCAGCTAATGCTTTTAATCACTCTACTGGTTTTGAAAAAAAAAACATTAATGTGTATAATTTTGCGCCTTCTTAAAGTCATATAAATATGTAATATAATTATATAATATTCAAGTTTTGATGACATGCTCTTTTAACCGTTTGTTATTAATACGCCCATACATCTAGGCCTATATAGCCGACGTTTTTTGTGCAATAAATATATGCTCAAGTTTATATGACATTGCAAACTACAGACTAATGCATTGCCTTGACGTGTAAATTCTTGAAAATAGTTATCACCAATTTGTGTAGGTTATATAAAACTAATCTATGTGCTGTATAGCTGCAATATATTTTTTTTCACATATATATTTTTTTTATTCCTGAATTTTCCACAACAAAAAGTGAAAACCCTAACTTTTTACAACACACTGGTGGTGTATGAATTACTGTTTCTCTCTTTCTTCATATAAGTTTATTATCTGACTTTGTACAAATAACTCTTTTTATAGGTTTTTACTTACTGATGTAACACACTAATATTAATGTATTAGTATGTTAATAAACTTATGTAACATATAATAATTAATGTAATTTTTCAAAACAACCCCACAAAACAAGTCATTTCTACTATGTTCTGCCATAAGATATAGGAGTGTCAGAACTTTTTGAGGGGCTAAGGTGTTGAAATGTTAAATAATTTCATTGACAAGCTCAAATATTATATTACATACTTTAAAATGTCTTGCTAAACCCACATTTTTTTAGGGAAAATAATTTACATTACTTCTGCTTAAGTCTCATAGTTATGATATTGATACAGTATCCAAACAAAACATTAAAATTCGTACATATAACACATTTTTGACTACTAGAAGTTTTGTAGCTCTCCGAGACTATGAAATTATTTCCTGAAGAACGAGTACGCTATTGATTGTTGTAACAGCTGGTAATCACAGATCCTACTGAAACGACTTGCGTAGAGAGGCTAGTCTTTTCAGCACGCTTTGTCATCAGCTGTAATACGCGGTGGGTTGGATGTAGAGGAGTGAGGGCGGGGAAGGCAGATAAATTTGGCCAATTCATGCAAATTGAGTTGGTTATGTTGTTTTTGGTAATCCATACACAGGAATGTACACCTCACACCAGGAAGAACAATTAAAAGTTCTGCATATTATATAGTTTGCTTTTGTAACAAGCTTCCCAACTCACTGGGCTGTTGCAGGTCGGGGGAAAAAGTTTGAAAACACGTTCTGCTTGTTCTCCTATACGGCTCTCTGGTTTTAAATTCTAACTTGGGCTCTAAACTTCTAGTAATGTAGGTTTACTACAGCTCTACTAATGTGGCAACATTCATACAACTTATATATTTACAAATGTTATGGTAATTTATTGTCACGAACACATTTATCCTTTATTATAAACGTCTACCTTGGTCCGAATATTTTATTTTACTTATTATGCAGAGTTCTCATATTGCAACAATTTTTTTTATAATAAAATCTCCTTTTAGGATTGATATGGACAAGTATATAATAGCAGGAACAGAGAAAATGGCATTGTTTAGTCCCGCTTTATTTAATTATATCGCACAACGAGTATTAAATTAACTATTCCACTCATACGCCGCGTGTTTGAAATTGACCAATAACGTTTAGTAATTCCTCGAATATAGACCAATTACGGTCGTTTATCTTATAACATCCTTCCTCGGATCGCAAGCATGCAATTTTATGTGATAAAACGAGAGCTCGTTACTGGACACGAAAGGCATCAACGTGATGTGATTAATACGTCCCATGCTGCCATTCAGCAGAATGAAAACACATTATTTTATACAACATAACTTGTTTGGAAATTGAAATAATATAGATGTACATTGATTAAAAACACAATTTCGATTCGGTGCAAGCCAGTTCGTATACTTTTATTCTTTTCTGCTGTTAGCTTACCTGAATTAGGTTAACTATGTCCTATATGCATCATTGGTAGCATTGGTCAACGTGGTAACTCTAATCGATTCATGGATGGTTGATTCATAGTATGCCGTGATCTCGCAGCTGTTAGTTTTGTTTTTATATAACAAAGCACGTTACATTTTTATTGCTTCGCAGTCGCGAATCCATCGATAAACTCATAAACTCTCGTGGGATCACGTATGATAAAAAAAAATTTAATGGTTGTCACGTGAATTATTATTTAATATTGAAAACTAAATAGGGGAAAGTGAACCAAAACCAAATTTATGCATGAAATCAAAGATCTCTTTGCTGCACAAGGGGATATGGTGGAAGTATATGTCTTAAGGGGAGCTGGGATCACTCTCGCCAAACATAGGATTATATTAAATTTCAATAGTTTATGTTCTGTTTTTATGGATATCATTGCCCTTTACTATATAATGATGTGTGTAAAGAATTTAAATTAATAAAAGTGAAGTATTAAACTAGCAGGAAACGTCTCCCTCGCCACTCTTTATGTTTATCATCCTAATTGAACATTGTAAAAATCAAAAGCACTATACGATGAATGACATTACATAATTCTTCATGTTGTTTAATAATACACAAAATTAAATATGGAAGGCATGTAAAACTAATGCTTATAGGGATTTGCAACAAAAAGTTGGTTTATATTCCTAAACAAAGACGAATTTTGTACGGAATTTTGTGAACCTAAAGACTATTAAAATAAATAATTAACATTACTTAAAGAAATCAGTTTTATTTTAAAATGATGAAACACTTCTAAAGTACAAACTTTTCACACAAATAATTAACTATAATCTGAATGAGTTTCCTAGCACTATACTCAGGTCTCTGGGAAGAAAAATAATTTAAACATACTACACAAGACCATAATATATATTATAATATCCTTTTCACTTCTAACTAGAGCTATACACCTGGAATTAAATGTATCTCTAAATCAGACGTATGGATCTTACATCATATTAAACACTGGAAAATAACAAAATGTTTCAACTCTTAGGGTAAAACACTAATAATGTGTAGGTTATCACAAGTTCCCTAAGGAGTGTAATAAACACCCTTCTAGTAAGTTTCAGATTATTTAGTGGAATAAAACGTCCGTGTTTCCGGATACGGTGAAGATGAAAGTGTGAGGGATAAATAATGAGTCATTGTCGCAGAAATGGGAAGAGAAGGATCCTCCTACAAGGTCAGTACTTGTCGCTTAATTAGGGAACAACATACAATCTGCTATATATATATATCTTCGTCTCGGGCTTACTGGAGCCTTAGAGGCAACTAATTAGACGCAGAGCGTCTTATACTAAGCTTAGCAGTTACAATCATGAGAAATATGCACACATAACAGTCCAACAACGTAATTTGAGGAGACTAGATGCTTTAATCAACGTTGTCGGTGGCTCACGAGGTCCCTCTGCACGTGCCTCCACTATATAGGGAAGATGCCAAAACCATACACAATTTCTTTAAAGGAAATTCCTTATCACCCCGCCTCAGATTGTGTAGCAACTTTACCCATGGTTGTGCCAAGGAAATAAACGGTGCAAAATATGTTGCACAAACATATATGTTACCGGCAATGTATGAAATCCGGCATTCTATAGAATGCCTAGGTAATGTATAGAATGCCTAAAATTGAAGGGCAAAGTATGAAATGATTGATAATTTATACATTGCCTAGGCATTGTATACTTTGCCGGATTGTCTGCCGGCAAAGTATATAATACGATTAATCTCGCCAACGGGACAGGATATTGAAAGAACTTTCACTCAAGTATATGAACATTACCCGTCATGATATTGAGCTGTACATTCATCTTTGTGAGCCTTACCAGAAGAAGCAAAAAGGTGTTTTGGTCAAGCCAATTGTTTTTTCGCAATTCAATTCCCGTTGTCAGTAGATCTCATCGATTTTCAGTCCCATCCTGATAAGGAGTACAAGTTTGTAGTTCTCAGGGCTCTGAAATCAAAGAGAGCGGAAGAAGTAGCCAACAACCTCATCGACATATTTACGTTGCTTGGTGCTCCAACGATTCTACAGTCCGATAACGGCAGGGAATTTGCAAACAATGTGGTAAGCGGCCTAAAGGAGTATTGGCCCACCCAGAAGATCGTCCATGGTAAGCCGCGCCACTCAAAAAGTCAGGGGAGCGTCGAAAGAGCAAATCAGGACATTGAAAATATGCTGTGTGCTTGGATGCAAGATGAAAAAACTAGCTTCTGGAGTGAGGGACTATGGTTCGTTCAACTTATGAAAAACAGAGCTTTTCATTCTGGGATTAACAGGTCACCATACGAAGCTCTGTTCGACTGCAAAGCTAGAGTAGGTCTCTCGACGTCGTCCCTGCCTGACGACGTTTTACAAGGCGTAGAGACTGAGGAAGAGCTGGAAAAAATAATAGAGAGCGTACAAACAACACAACAGCAGAAAGAAAGACGAGATGAATCAATGCAAGAGGCACAGCTCCCTGCAGAAGACATAGATGAGAATGCAATCCATGATGGAGGAAACCAAAATAGTGATTAGGACATGGTTATCGAAGAGCCTTCCATTTCTGTGGTTACCGAAAATCCTTCTTTTTCTAATGTCTGTTGCGTCTGCTTAAAAGAAACGAGCGGAGCTCATAAATGTCAAAAGTGTGGCCGAAACTTTCATGCCATCTGCGGTAATTCTCCTAAAGACGATGACGGCGACGAAGTAGAAGGTTATGGGGTTAGCCTTTTGTGCAGTGTTTGCTTCAATATTGAGAAAACTATCCAAAGTAAAATTGAATCGAGATTGAACCTTGAGATTCAGGCCAAAAAATGAAAAAGGATTCTGACGAAAAATTCCTCCTGTGCCAAAGGGCAGGGCCGTCGCGTGGTTTGTTGGCGCCCGGGGCAAGATTTCGTCAGGCGCCCCCCCCCAACTCATCGCGTCCAGTCGCTCGTTAGCCAAGTTGTGCGTCGGGTTGCGTCGCTGTTTTTGTGCCCAAAAGAGACACCTAATCGGATTACCTTACAAAAATACCAGAAATAAAATTATTTAAATTTTTTTTAACAAGATTGTATTGAAAATCAAATTAATACAAGTTTAGTAATGTTAGAAAATCTTAACAATCATAAAAAAATACTATAGGCGTTATTAATGGACTACAAATTAATAGTGTGGGAAACCTCGATACATACACTGAATAGAATATAGAAAAGGGAACCGCGTTTATCAAAGTAAGATAAGGTACTAAACATTAAATGGCATTCGCCTGGCTTGTGAACGAGCAAATGTCGTTAGGATTTCCTTCAAGTCTATTTTTTGTGCTTCATCGTTTTCAATGGACAAGATGACCAGAGAATTCAGTCTCTCCTGTGACGTAGTTGATCGTAAATATGTCTTTATAAGCAAATATTTATTTTTGGATAACTTAGCAAATATAGGCCTAAAATTATTGGTGTCAAATATTTATTTGTTCAATAAAAACATACAATGTAATATTCAAAATTCAGTTATACCTAACTTTAAAAAATGTTATGTACATCCTACTTATTTTTTTAAAATTTTGTTGTTTTATTTTTGCCGTTGCCACGGCGCCCCCCTGGTCGCGGCGCCCGGGGCGATCGCCCCGCCCGCGCGACGGCCCTGCCAAAGGGTGCCACTGTGCGAGTTCCGATTTCCGACGTCGACAAAGGGCGGGGTGACTCACGCAATCTGTTGGCAGTTGTTATGAACGTGACGGAAGATGGATTTTACCGACTTACTGCAGAAGGAATCTTGAAGCAACTCTACGCAAGATCAGAACTCACCGTATGTCCGAAGAACTTAATGAATATTGAAGACGTTCCTGACCACGAAATACCTCTCCGATCAGCAGCTACTTCTCAGTCCATAGGAAGAGGCCAAGGATTCGTCAGGTGTATGTGCAAGACGAAATGCCAAAATATGAGGTCTTTGTGTGGAAAACGAAATTAAGTGCAATTCAAAATGTCACTCTAGCCTTCCCTGCTGCATGAATAATAGGTCATGCCAGTTCTGCTTTGTGTTTTACATGTTACAATATTCTGTTGGCATTCTTCTTTAAGTCGTGAAATGTACAAGATCAAAGTGCCAAAATGTAAATTGTTTTTGTGTGAAGAAGAAAAGTGAGTACTTAATGTAACAAGTACTTCAATCTCAGTTCTGCTTTAATTGTTTTCCGGTAAGAATATCCTGTGCTTTTTATTCCGTAGGTTTTTTTGTTTGTTTGTTCTTTCAGTTTCAAATGTGTATTAATTAATAAAGGCTTCTCATCTTGTGCCCACCATTTACGCAAAGTGTTAACTTTGCGTAAATGGTACTGGTCATTCGAGAAATGCCTAGGAATTGTATAGAATGCCTAGGCAAAGTATGTATGTAACATTTTCACAAAAAACTTATATTTCATACTTTGCCTAAAACCATCAGGCATTCTACACATTACCTAGGCCTTCTATAGAATGCCGGGATTTCACACTTTGCCGGTAACATATACATTTTAAATTGTAGTACTGAGATTTTTAGGTTGACGAAAGATACCGGTATGCACTAGTCAGACATTAATGTTCAGTCTCCACGTTAATAGATTTAGGGATCATACGAGAATTTTTCACGTAATATTCCCTTATAATATCACACATACTAACTGAATAAATAATTGCTTCGAATGGACTTAGAGTGTCTAAGCTAAGAAAACAAATCTTTAAAGAGATTGCAAATTAAACAAAATCAATATAATATGTGACTTAGGCCGGCTGTTTTTGGATATTTTTACGAACCTAAGTAGTAACTTACAATATCTGAATACTTTTCTTTTTTAAAAATTCAGATCTGTTTTTGAAAATAGTAAAATTAAGCAAAGTTTTCTACCACACGATCGCTGCATCATCCACCATAGTCAGATGGCAGGATTGGAGGGCATGTAGTCAGCATGCAGACACCCACAACCGGACCGGACAAGCCAACTCTTTGTTATAAAAGCTATGAAAAATTACAATGTAATAATTATGAACTTCACATCCGTAGGCCGTACACATAATTAATATTGTGCGAAAATGACACCTAATTACATTGCCCAATAACTTCACACGTTCTACAGGAATAATAAAAACGAAACTAGCATTAGGCCTATGGACTTATTGTAGTATACCCTGAAAACAGTGAGATATCTTATAAATAAACAACGATATGTGGAACTTATTAGTAGGCTATGCTTTTACGAAAAAATCCATTTTCTTTCGAAAAATTGACATCTAATTCCAAATTAGACTTAACTGAGTATACCTACAAATAGATCTCACCCTTAGAAACTCAGTGGTGCTAATATCTCAAAAACGAAAATTTTGTGACCTACTAGTGATTTACTATGAAGTCCGGGTCTTAAAAGCACCTACGAGTTTGTAAGTCGCCACTCGGTTGTTATCTCATATTGAGAACACCTGGTGGTATCTGGGGTATGTGAGTCAGTTGGAGAATTTAATGTTGTAGCGTCATGTTACCATGGTAGCTCAGTTGGTAAGAACAGCGGCACGGATAGCCGAAGATCCTTGTTCAAATTCCGGCTAAGGCATTGAATTTTTCAGTCTGTCTTCACCTTTCCTTTTATCATTAGGCTAACTATTAACTTCATAAAGAAATGTGTATGACAAAAATTTTCATTTTAATTTTTTCTACAACTTTATGCTGTATCGCCTATTGTAATGGAGTTAGCATAGAAAAATAGAAAATATACATGAGTAATAAACTAAGGGAGTATTTTTACAGAAAAAATAATATAGCCGTTTTTTGGCCATAGAGAGAAGTTTAAATTTAAATTTTTGTTGAAATCGTTAGTAATTGTTTTTAAGTGAAACTTTTGAAGAATTTTTTTATGGAAAGTTCCTTAATATTTCAGTTATAGAAATAACATTCTTGAACGTCCGATGAAATTTCAACAAAATCTGTAATTTAAATAAAATAGTAAATACAATGCGCAGTTTACGGATGTCCACAGAAAGACAGACGCCATTCCAGAAACACTTTTTTTCGGTTTTTAGGCTTAGTGAATCATGGTTTCCCGATGCTATCTCGATCTCGACATTTTGTTACGATCACAATACTTTCTCTATACTACACCTATATGCGAGAAAGTTGAAATGGTTATTAAGCAGATGAAAATCAATGTGCACAGCATTTTGTCAATTCTGTCCCCGAGTCCACTGTTGCGATCTCGGACCAGGTCGATGGCTGTGTATAGGCTATAAATGTGACAGTCCAAAGCCTGATGTATGTAGGAGAACTCCTTCGGAACAAAATTCCGTTACATCATGATGGATAGAAACATTAGTACAAGTATATTAATGTCGTGGAATAACCACAATAAACGGCTTAGCCGATTCCCGAGAAAAATGGTTTATTTCGATCAAGTGGTGGGAAGTGTGTTTTAATACATTAGAGGAAGAGTTAGAAATAAAGACAAAGTCAGGCTTTTTTATTTTTACGATTTTTGTTTCACATTTCACACACATGCTATTTTTATAGGATAGAGAAAAATATGTAAAAATACTTGAAAATTAATTAAATACAACAGCTGTTCGAGATGATAGTCAAGTTTCAAGAGTACAAATCTTGAAATTAAATTAGTGTTTTTATCTTGGTGGCGTTCGATACATCGATAATTTTACGCAAGCGCAACTATTCGCTTCATACTTTGCTGCTATGAATTAAATCGTAAGTAAATATTATGACATAAAATGGAATTAAATGCACAGGTAAGATTGAAATAGAAAAAGTCAAGTATCAAATATGCTTATACAAAAAGTCTGCAACAAAATGTATATGAAAAGTTTGAGACTAATGTCACGATGCACACGCTCTGGAAAGAAGAACAAAGACGCAGGTACGTTAGGTTACCGGCACTGGGTGCAGAAGTTCGAGTTTCCACCACGATAGCATGAACTAAAATGGTTGAAAACACTATACTGTAATAGAAAACTTACGTATAGTATATATAATACTATCCGCGCGCGAATTCTTGGGCGCTCGGTTCCCTAGTCCTCATTCGGTAGGTTTCGTCCAACTTTGTAGGTAAAGCTGACAACATTGAAATACGAAGTACACTATACACCCTGACATCTAGTGGCTTCAATACTAAGCTTTCATTCTGTCTCAGGATTCTTATTTATTTATTGACATTATCATTTCTGAGCATGTAGTTATGGGGAAAAATACAATCTTTCGAATTGCTGATTTCACAAACTCTTCATTGTACATCCAACACTTTCCTCACCTCTTTAAGAATTCCGTATGTGCTAATTTCTGACGATCCCGTGAACTCTGATGTCAATTTCATGGACTGAAAGTTGAGCGAACTTTTCACAAAACGTATTAAATACGTTTAAAATTAGGCCTATAGTTTTCTCCACTTTTAGATGACTAACCTCTCTTACGTTTTACAACACGAAATGGTGAAGCATGTTCTGCTGAGACTCTTCTTTATGCTTAAAATTAGTCATCCAGTGTAAAAATATTGAGCCTATATTATGTATAATATTCTTATTTGATGACTTACTTGATAACCAAACGCTTATGACGTGTAATTAATTGTTACGCAATATCGTCACCACGTTATAGTATTGGACTACATTAAAATCGTTGTATATTAAATGTCACTACATAAAATACCATACGCGCGATTCTGCTGAAACGTTATTTCTTTGGTTGACAACACTGCAGAAAGACTGGCGGACTAGATATGTTTTGTTGCCCCCGACCCTCACTTCCCCGTAAATCCAGCGCCCAAGAAATGGCGCGCGAGTAGTAGTATATATATATATGAGTATTATATACATTTTAAGAAATTATGTTCACTTATTAATGTTAGCCCCACTCAATTTTATCTTTCAGTTCTGTCATTAGAATAGTTTACACTAATATGATATTTCTCATGTTATGGGAGGAAGTAAATATCTTGTGCTACAGTTTTTTGAGAAATAGGCCTTTGAATTTATTCATAGTTACATTAAACGTATTTAATAACGAATATAGACTTCTTGTAAGTAGTAAGTGCTTGACTATGAAATAACGTAACACATGTTCATAATATTGGTCTGTGCTTGATAATCCAAGAGTCTGATAGTATTGATACTTTTAATATTGAAGGTTGTGCTTGTTTAGCAGAATACAACTTATGTACGGGTTGAATTGAGTTAATATGAGTCTGAAATTGGGTGTAACATTCAGCTTATTAAATACATTATGAGAAAAGAAAACTCACTTCCACAAAGTTAAGTAGTTGTAAACCCAGAAAAACATAATTTTTTTTCAACCAAAATCTATTGAACAAATCCTCTAGGTAAATATTGGGAATTTTTTCCCTTGCGAGTCCTTCTTTATATGTCTCCTACTTCCTCGGCTAGCGGTTCCAAGAGGGCGCAAAGTAGACTAACATTTACAAATACAAGAGAAGATGTAATTTCAAAACGCTTGGGAACGGGAATATTATCTTATTTTTCAAATTAATAAAATAAATAAATAAAATAAAATAAGCCTATCATGTCCCATGTAGGGCAAAGGCCTCCTAAGAAGGGTTTAGCTCCTCTTATCTAGCACGGCGAGCTACTCCGCGCTAGTGAAGTTGTTTGTGATTTTCAGCGTCATGTACACTTGAACTTTAACACTTGGTCTTGAGCACTTAGTCTTGCGTATTGTTCAGGGTTTTCCCCAGTTCTTTCCACTCGTTTCTTCTTTTGGCTACCCTGGTCCATTGTTGGCCCACTTTATCCTTGAAAAGGTCCTCCCATCTCCTTTTTGGTCTTCCGCGCAGCCTTCTTCCTTGTCTGGGGTCCCATATGGTACTCCTGTATGTCCATCTATCGTCCACCAACCTTGAAACATGGCCACCCCATCTCCATTTAGTGCTTTCTGCTAGGTGAGCGATATCTGTCGTTTTTGCTGACTGGATTAGTGTAGTATTGGGGATTCTGTCCCTCAATGTTATGCCTAGGACTTTTCTTAACATTTTCCTCTGGCATACCTGTAGTAACTTTTTCTGTGTCGATGTCAGCGCCCATGTTTGACAGCCATAGAGTATCACCGGGTAGATGCAGGATTGTAGAGCTTCTATTCTTAGTGTTCTGCTGAGTTTTTTTTTTATCCATAAGCACAAATTTGAAGAACCAGAACGCTCTCCATGCGTGTGTGATTCGTCTGTGTACTTCCCTGTCCATGCCGTTATCAAAGGATATTAATTGGCCTAGGTTTATGTATTCATTTACATATGGTATTTGCGTTCCCTCGATTGTGATCGGAGTTTGGGGGCCATTAGTCATCACTTTTGTTTTAGTCATGTTCATGGAGAGGCCCACTGATTTACTTCTTACGTTTAGTTCCTGAAGCATTGATTGCAATTCTTTTGGTGATTTCCCGAATATAACTATATCGTCTGCGAATCGCAGGTTAGTCAGTCTTTTTCCGTCCAGGTTTATACCATACCTCGCGTTCCATCTGATATTTCTGAAAACATCCTCTAAGACACTTGTAAAAATCTTGGGGGATATTGAGTCCCCTTGTCTTACTCCCTTTTCTAGTTTAAACGTTTATCCTTCCTCTTCTGTCTTCACTTTAGCCATACTTTGATTGTATATATTGTATAAGATCCGTATATATTTTGCTTCTATCCTCTGTGAGTAAAGTGCTTTGAGTATGCTAATATGTTCTACGGAGTCAAAGGCTTTGCTATAGTCCACAAATCCAAGGTGTACTGTCATGTTGAATTCATTGTATTTCTCAACTATTTGGGTTATCGTCTGTATGTGGTCCGCCGTGCTGTATTTATTGCGGAAACCGGCCTGTTCGGGTGGCTGATTCTCGTCTAGGATTCTTGTTAGCTTCTTCGTCAGAATTATGGTGAAAAGCTTGTAGATATTAGACATCAGGTTTATGGGTCGGTAATTATTTATGTCATCTTTCGTACCATTCTTATGTAATAGTATGATAGTGTTGGTTTTCCATTGTTCTGGTATCTCTTCCGTTTCTAGTATTTTCTTGAAGACTGTGGATATTAATGGGATCAGTTGGTTTGCTCCTATTTTAATTAGTTCGTTTTGTATCCCGTCTTCGCCTGGCGATTTGCCGTTCTTCAGTTCATTGATTGCAGTTCTGATCTCACTGTGTAATATTTTGGGGATAATGGTATCATTGTAGTGATTCGTTATATGATTATATATTAGGTCTTTTGTGGATTTTTCTATGGAGCTCTCGTAGAGTGATCTATAAAAGTCTGTGGCTGCGTTGACTATCTCTCGTCTTGAGGTTAGGTTGTGGCCCGCCTGGTCTTTGGTGCTTTTAATAAACTAATTCTTTTATCTGTTAATTGATATTAGTTATAGGACTATTAGACATTTTAATATAAAGCGTCCTTTCATCGTGCACATAAGGATGAATATGACAAATATACTGTGTACTTAGAGTAAGGTTTAACATTAATGTGTATTAAAAAATGATCCTTAGATTCTAATATATACTATTTAATTTTATGTGATCTTTAGGAGAGGGGCAGATTCAGAACTTACTGAAGGGGGACCGATATAGAAGGAAGTAGCACTTACTGGACGCTATGGGATATCCTTAAAGAATCAGGGAGTCCGAGGTTCCTCCTCCGAAAAAATGGAGTGCAAAATGATGAGATTTTAGGTTCCGTGGACGATTCCTGAAAATTTATCAGCAGACTAAAATTCTTCTAGTGCAGGGTTTAATTTCTGCCGCGAGATTTTGTCGGCTTTACATAAATCAAAATCAGACATTTTAATTTTAACTTTAAGTAAGTGCTGGTCTCAAATAGTTCACAAGTAATAAATAAATAACTTATTACCAATATCAGAACCGATAGACTTCTGTAATTTTTTTAATACAATCAACATCATATAAATTCATAAATTGTGTATAATAGAAATTAAAGATAAGGAACTCGAACAACTGCTTGTCTTGTGGGTTGTCACGGCTAGTCTATGCATTTGACACAAGGCACCCAGAATATAAATACCATTCAATTTGCCTTTTATAATCTTCAGGTTGAAAAAGGGCGAGTATATAAATACTTTCATTTTGTTTTGTAATAAATTAAATTTGAATTTTATTTTATCAGGCAATCATTTTCAACGAATAAAAAAAGTCAAATCAACGAAAAAGAAAAACCAAGGGGAGTGTCGCGCCCCTAAAGCCATGGATCAGCCATTGCTTTAGGATCGGAACGAAAAAGATCTTGGTGGATCGAATTCTAATTCTAATCAAGAACATCTATTACACCAAAATCTGGTACGATCAAGGTATTGTGTTTCACAATACATAGCGGAGATCTCTCAGAGGGAGAGAGAGAGAGTGCGAGAGAGAGAGAGAGCGAGAGGGAGAGTTTTTTATGGAATGTTTAATTTTAGCGTGTGAAGATATTGTTCCAAGTTTGCTGAACTGTTTTGAGGGAATAAGTATGTGTTAATTGAGGTCAATACAGAATTCACTTCTGATGTTGATTAATGATTGATCATTACAGACATGTTTATTATAATGCCATGCCAACATCATTTTGTACACTCCTAGACGCACAAGAAGACAGTGTACGAACCCCGTCCTCTTCATATGAGCAATAACTGTTGTATCCAAAGTGGGATGAGTAAGTCCCGTCACAGTTTCCTCCTCTCACGATCGCCCAAGCCTGCTGTAAGTCATTTGCCTCAGACTTCTCTGCTATACTGAGTTTATTTAATACTAAACTATTTCCTAGATAATATTAAATAAACGTTAACAAAGTTTTGTGTAGTTGATAAACAATTAGTAATATTCAAGGACACATTGTTCAAATCATTTGTACGAAAGTTGGAATTTTAATGGTGGCAACATTTCTGTAGATTCGCCATGCAATGGAACCAAATAATGTCGCGTATAGCACACGTTAGTTACATACCTACCCTTCTTCAGAGGAAAAGGACTCTCCCTTCTCTGGCGAGAAGAACAGAGCCTCGTGTTAGCTGGCGGTGTAATGTAGTGTTGTCACGATGTTTTCGAAACAGGAACAAGGGAGTTGGATAAAGGTTGAATGTGCCAGAGATCGTATAGTACGACAGTGTCAACAAAGTCTTCAAGAGGCTTGCGGGGAATATGCATTGCCTTACAGAACAGTGGCTCTGTGGGTAACAGTCTTCAACGAGGGACGCCAAAATGTGGCAGACATGCGTCGGTCAGGTCGTCCTAGTGTCAGTGAAAAAGACGTGTATGCTCTTGCCGCGTTACTGGACAGTGATCGACGCCATACGATTCGTGAGCTGGCTCGAGACACCGGATTAGCGCATACGACTGTGCTTCACATTCTGAAGGAACCCCTGGGCATAGTTCCTCAGGATTTGACGGAAATGCAGAAATGGGTACGATCCGACGCTGCTCCTAACCACTTGGAGCTCTATGAGCGCGAAGGAAAGGCTTTCTTACGCCGTATCATTACGCTGGATGATACATGGGCCTAATCGTCCCAGCCATAACTGACCCCAATCAAACGAATTCTCGTGTACGACTGGGACGGTGTTATCCTAACGCATACCTTTCCCCCACAGCGGACCGTCAACGCGCAGTATTAGGCTACTGTTCATTTCTGGAACAGCTTGAGAAAGAAGCGGTGACACTTACTGCAGAACATACCCATCATTTTGCACGCATACAGCGTAAGCTGTGGCTGATTTGTTTGGTCGATGGGGCTGGGAAGTGCTGTACCATCCACCATACTCCCCGGACTTAAGACCTTGTGACTTTGACTTGATTCCTAAGATGGAGGAACCACTCCGTGGCATTCACTTCAGAACTGTTCCAGAGATTCGTCAGGCAGTAGACCGCTTCATCCGAACTATCAACACAACAGGCTCTGCTAAAGTCATCCTAAGACTTCATCATCGCTGGCAACGGGTTGTACGAGGGTCATCCAGAAAGTAAGAAATATTTATTGCAATATTTACAGAGATTCATTGGCTACTTCTCTACATAGTCGGCAACGTTATCGAGGAATTTATTTTATGCCCGTGTCATAGGACTCTGCCGCCAACGGTACAGACAATGTGGTCACTGGGGATGAAACATGGGTGAAATATCTGAGGAGGGTGATCCAAAACAAGAGACGTGGAATGCTGAGAAGACTCATTATGCTCTTGCACGACAATGCATGGTCCCATATAGCCACACGGAATCAGTTGCTTCAGTTAGATGGGAGGTCTTCTATCATCCACCCTGCAGTCCCGACCTCGTGCCAAGTGACTTCCATCTCTTCTGTCTCATGAAGCGATTTCTGGCAGAAAAACGTTACCACAACGATCGTATAGACAGCAGCGTACAGACTCCAGACGTGGCGGCAGTGTCCTATGACACGGGCATACAAATGTTTTGCAGCGGTATGATAAATGGCTCAATAACGGTGGCGACTTTGTAGAGAAGTAGCCGGTGTATCTCTGTAAATATTGCAATAAATATTTTTTGCTTATTGATGTTTTTGGTTTCTTTAACGGCGATCGGAACTTACTTTCTGGATGACCCTCGTACACAATGCTGGTGACTACATTGAAGGACAGTAAGAACTTGGTAACATGTACCTCTTTTGTATCAGTTGTAAATAAATAGTTGCCGCTATTGAAGTTCCAGTCCTCGTATAACTTTTAAACTTTAAAAGCAGCTCACAGACTGGGAATCTCTGTTATCGGTAATTGCCTACTTGAAAATAGTGAACGTCACCATGACGAGTGCATAGGCTGCCCTAGATCTCTGTGAGTTCAAAAGCAATTCGTCCTTCTTTGGTCCTTTTTTACTCAGCGCATTAGGCGTTATTAAATAGTCTTATGATACATCTTGACAACTTTATATCGCATATAAAATTAATATATAGACGTTCCTATTACAAATAAAAATATAGGCTAATGAGGATGAGACTATATTGGACATATTCTTTTATATTCTTCAGTACCGGTACAGATTTATTTTAGTTTATATTCCATTGGTCTTCTATCTATTTTATTCTTTATTTGTCTTTGTTTTTAAATTTTATTACAAAATATTTCTTAGATAAATAATAATATTAGTTGTATTTTTCATAGTTATCAAATATTCAAGTTCTGTGTGTTCTTAATAAATAAGTACACAGGAGAGTACACAATAATTCCATAAGAATTGATTACTTCAATTTAACACTCATAACAGGCATAGGCCTAAACAAATATCTGCAAAATGATTTAATTATTAACCCATCAAAGCATGTTAAATATAGTTTTCTTTCTTTCTTTCTTTCTTTCTTTCTTTCTTTCTTTCTTTCTTTCTTTCTTTTTTATTCAGATTTCTGGTTCTAAAACTGGGATACTACAGTTCTTATGTATAATAATTAAGGTGACCAAATGTTCACCCGCAATGGTTTCGGAAACTTTACCGAGCATACGACTATTTTATTATGTGATCGTAATTTCTAATTTTGCTGTGTAAACTAGTAGGTGGCTTGGGTTTTGATGCAGCCAGACAGAGCACTAGCGGAATAATGTAATTTAGCTGAAACTAGTGATTGTAAAACAACGGTCTCCCTGGGGAAAACGCAACATCTGCCTTCACTACCTCCATCATCCTGAGGCGTAGCAACTATTCTATGACGCATTTTCCGCAAGGCAATCAATTATTATACATATTGCTAGGCTTCCAATTTTAATTCTTAGCTAAGAAAATAACTACTATAGTCTTCTGCATACTACCCGCATAACATTGTAAGGAAAAGTGTGCAGAGACGGTTAATTTGTGTCCGACATCCGTGAATACTCTCGCAGCTGATTGAGTCTCGAGAAACATAATATGGCTAATTAGTCCAGGCAACAAAAAGGGAAAAGATCGCGTAGTTCTTGGGGGGTAAGCGTGGGGCAGGGGAGACCGAAGAAGGTCCCTCTTATTCGTTTTTCGCGTATACCTAAACAACGGTGTATCGTAGAGGAAAAATTAGTCTATTCAAAATTCAAGCTGATAAAACCTCCTACAAGTATGTTCATTTATACATTTTTTATGTTCCCAATAGCTTTCGAGATCTCCGCCAGCGAAAATAAATTTCCGAAAAACTATCTTTCGCCTCACGCTTTTCGACATACCGGTACTTTGTCTTCAAGCGCTTCAGCCCTCAGATGTAAGAAATGCCCTCATGAAAAAAGTTGTAGGAAATTAAATTGCCTTGTCATTTGCGTAAGGCTGACAACCTTACCATCTTCATGTGCCGAATGTCAAAAATCTGGGAACCTCAACCTCCTGGAACCCTCTTCTGAGAGAGTTCTGAACACCATATTTTGCCGCTGTTCAACTCGATGTGGTAGAAGGTATAGATGCCAAAAAGCCGGCATTAAATGCTCATCCGTTTATGGAACCTACCATGGTTCATGCACCAACATTGTACCAATAGAACAACAAAATTAGTTTAAAATTGATCATATCCAAGGAAAAGAAGTCGTTTAGGTACTCTAATCAATGTTATAAAATATGTGTACAGAGTGGACCAAAAGTCGCGATCGGATAATGTTTATATTGTAATAACTCATTTTCCGAAACCGAAAACTAATTAAAAACTATTCATAGGCTGAGAGGAATATTTATCCCCTTCATACACGTTTTGTAGGAATAGTTTGTCGATTTACCGATAGAGCAAGGACATTGTTATGTTTTAGTGACAAGCCAGAGTTTTCTTGCGCGCGGGTTTATTAAGCGATTGTTGTCGATGTGCAATACTGTGTTACGTTTGTGTTGTAAGCAATGGCGAATACAAGCAAATATACGATTGAGGAACTTATCATTGTTAGTGTGTGGGTTCATGAAAAAGAACAAACTGACGAAACGTACTAAGAAAACAGAGAGAACTTCTTTCTTCGTTTCAATGAAGCAGCTCCCACTGAAGACAAACTACGGAATTTGGAAAAGAAGACTTTCTCAAAAGGCTCTGTATTGGATGCAAAACGCAGCGGAAGAACTAAAAAATTTTGCGGCGATGATGTCAGTAATCGTCTGAGTGAATAATTGGAGGGTTCACCGATGAAATCAACAAGGAAGCGATCAGCTGAAAAGCAGATCCCAAGAACTTCGTTGTGCGACAACTTGCTCTGCTCCTCCTTAGAAGAAAATCTTGGGTTGGAATGATTCGGATGAGTTTTGTTGAACAACTTAAGAGAGAGATCATCCGTATCTTCAGAACGATCACTCCAGAAATGCTGAGGCGTCAAGCAGAAGTACATGGCGGCGCATTCAACCGTGAGGCCGGGCGCAAGTTGAAACGCAGTTTGGTGACGTGAGGTAGAGGTGACTCACCGTAAGTTTAACACAGAATTAAATACAACAACGAAGGTTCGCACGCAGGGTGAAGTGAAGCAGATTCAACGAGTCACGAGCTGCGGACGTTTGTGATCGTGCCACAGTTTCTCACTAGTGACTTCTCACTGCGCGTGAAAAGTTGTTTGTCCACCATGGACATTGAGAAGAAATTAATTATGGCAGGTCGAGGGAGAAAAAATTGTACGACACGTCAAATTAAAATTTCAGATTTGGGAAGAAATTGCGAAGGGCAGTGGAAAGAAATGTGATAAAGTTGTTTATAATGTTTTTATACTTAAATAAGATGGATTTATTTGAAGGGAACAAGGGAAAAGCTATAGTAGTGTCCGTTTTTATGGACTTTGAGATAATAATGCCTTCTAATAGTGAATTTGGAATTTTGGAATTAGTTTAGGCAGAAAGCGGTAATATTATAGGGGAAAAAGGATCGTACTCCATGCAGTTTGAAAGATTGATGTCCGCTCTGAAAGTAAACAAACCCTCTTCAACTCTTCATATTTATTGTTTATCAGTTTGTTGCTATGCTCTTTTCAATCAAAAGCGTTTCTTGAATTAATTTCTATACAATGTGTTCAATTTGTTATCCTTTTTCGTTTTCCGCTGTACCCTTCATTTGTTTTAGATAACATTTTATATGCAGTAGATTTTCGACGAAAAGAAAAAGTTGCATAAGCAGGCATAAAAGTGTATATTTTCTATACAGATGTATATCATAACTAGTATAAACCATAAGAATTAATTAGTTGGGAAGTTTCAGATTTGTAATTAAAAATAAAATGAAGGAGTCATCTTGAAATTTATTTTCAACTTACTTTCATAAATGTTTTATAATTATGTACAGTAAAATTGCTCCATGTTCCTTAACAAACGTTTCTGAAATGAAACATTTTCTCAAAATGATTTTACCAATTAGTTCCGTTTCGCTTTATAATGTTTTCCCGTTCAGAGTTAAACTTAGTATCTCACCGGAATTTGAAAAGTAACCTTAATTTAAATTGAATTGAATGATTGAGTGTTATAGTGACATTAAAAATAAGAAATTAAAGGGTATTATATTTATTAAAAATTATATATTTATTATGTCTTAATGATGAATTTTCGTATCATAATTATTAATTATATGTATATATGATCGCTGAATGTAAGTATTCGCAACATTACATAAAAAAAATTAAATTTGTAGGAAATTAATACATTCTTCCCAGTGTCGACTCGTAGCTAAAATTAGTGCGATTGCTGCTTCATAAAATGTTTAGCCTTCGTTTTGAATATTGTGCAAAAGGAAATATACATATTTAAAAAGAAAATCGATTCAGAAACTTGAAAAGACCCTAAAAGAACAAAATCAAACTTTTTTACTTACTGTAATTTAAATTGTTACAGCTCAAGCTTGATCTATTCGTTTAAAAATTAAATCGATTATTCTTGTTTTAATTTCCGCGAAAAGATCAATAATTTTCTCATTATTATTGATAAACTTCATTATGCAGCTTAGTGTATGAATTCAACTAGTATAAGATAATTCAAGTTTTGGTAAGAAATTCAACCTGTATACTAGTAGTCTTAATAAACACCATATATTGTTTCGAATCCGATTGTGAATAAAAATTTTGGATTATATACATTCATTTTATTAAAGTATGTCTATATACAATTGTCAAATACTAAGTTGATTTTATTTATTATACACATGAGCATTTATTGAACATTGTATCTCTTTTTGTTTGTCAGTTGGTAATATTTGATAATTCTTTGTATAATAATAATAATGACACCTTAATTAAAATTTGACTTCTTTTCTTGCAGTATTGTTATTTGACGTATTGAAAAGTAATAAGTTAGGTTAGAAGTCACTCTGCGTCACCTCACGTCACCAAACTGCGTCTCAACTTGCGCCCGGCCTGAGCGGAAAACGATGGTTCACATACCGAAACTTTGGACGTTTAACAATGGCTCTGATAGGCACAGGGAACCATATTATTTTACCATATTTCCATTCCTCAATACTTGCTACTTCAATAAATAAAGTTTTTACGTCGATTGCGGCATTTTATTATTGCATAAACTAACAAACAAAATATCCGATCGCGACTTTTGGTCCACTCTGTATATACTGAGTGTTAGGGGGGTACGCCAGAGCGTAGTGGTTGAGAGGCGCTGCGCTACAAACCGGAAGGTCGCGGGTTCGATTCCCGATGAGGACGTTCAGATTTTTAAAATGGCCTAATCCTTCTGGTGGCACTATGGCCCGGGGGTCGACTCAGCTTCTAACAGAAATAAGTACCAGGAGCAATCCTGGGGGTAAAGGCGGCCGGTGCGTAAGGCTAACAACCTTACCATCTTCATGTGCCGAATGTCCAAAATGTGGGAGCCTCAAACTCCTGGAACCCTCTGGCCTCCATGGCCTGTATAGGGATCACTTTACTTTTACTGAGTGTTAGATAGATAGGAAAATAAAAACCCTCACTTTTCATACGGTGTAGGTCTACACCTACCAAATTTCAAAAGTACTCGATTTTTTTCCTAATCAGTGTTTTTTTACCTTTATTGACTTGAATAAAAGTGAATTTTCTATCTATCTATCTAATTTACGCATCACTGCGCTACAAATCGGAAGGTCGCGGGTTCGATTCCCGATGAGGTCGTTGAGATTTTTCAATTGGTGATACTATGGCCCTGGGGTCGACTCAACCTCTATTAGAAATGATTACCAGGAGTATGTCTCAATCAGGGAGACTTATCCTCCCGGAAACCCAACGGGTCTCCATGGGCCATACAGGGATCGTTTGTTTATTTCACGCATGGTAGGCTGATGAAAATAGAATGTTGTGGGTTAAAAATCGCATGCGGGAAAGGCTCAAATAACTCTTTGCGAGTTGCACACTTATAGGCATTGCATGTAAATATAATAGGCCTACATAAATAGTGTCCTTTATTAAATACTATGAAGTATAACTTCGTATGTAGTTAATTAGAGTGCTTTTTAAAGGTAATAAACATTTAGAAATCAATCTGCATATGACTCTTTAGCAACTGCTAAAAATATTTCCTTGTTTACTATTTTGAAACTTAGAAAAAATTAGCTTAATATTCTATACCTAATCTAAATAGCTTAGTGCGTTAATTAAACATGTATGCTAGATAAGGCTAAACATATTTCAATTTAGAATGAACTATGAACCATAGAACGTGAATACCAGTACGATATATGTGTATAATTGCGCTTGTTAAAGAACTTTAGACAATTGTTTGTTATGGGGGGTCTATGGCAATGTTATTGTAAATATTTTCTAGGGAAAAAAGTGAAAAAAATGTAAAAAAACTGTGAATGTTACTCTGATTGTAGTAAACCATGTACCAATATTTATTTTTCTTTGTAGTCATTTGTGGTGTAAGGTGGGTTCTCCTTTTCTCTATAAACATACTTGTCTTTTTATTCCAATCCGCTATTTTTACAGCAATGTAAATAACGCTCAGTGTTTTTAGAATTTTTCATAGTCATATTTAAGATACCGTTTTAAATTTATGATATCAGAAAAGCAGTCATATCTTTTTCATATTTTTATATGAGTTGAATAATAATTTTTAGCGCCATTAATTTACCAACAATAAGTTTCCAGTAGATAAGTTGCAGCAAATTACTGAAGAGAACTTTGAAAACAGCTACATAAATCTTGGATGAGGTCCTGCTAGCCAAAACCGAGGAACGGCATGAGAATAAAACTTGCTACGCTGTCCGCTAGCTTAGGGAGCCCATTTCATTTTTGTTTCTGGATTGTTTAACGACGTTGGATCCATCACTGTATAGTCTGAGGTAAAATACGAAAGCATGAGTTTTGAAGATGAATGCTTAATGCATAAACCTTACGCTAGCAACAGAGCTGGACTCTTCATTTTAATATGCACTGCTCACGTTACTTATCTCAAGCTATCATTTTTTTCCTTTCTTCCTTCGAGCTTTGATATTTTCTTTTCTGTTTTCAATGTCAGCCTGCCACATCTCTTCATCTCTTCTGGCATCTTCTATATCTACCTTTCTCTGATTTTTGCTCTTCCAGATGCGATATTCTGATTTTTCCAGTTCTGTAAATTTAAAAAGAACCCTCTTCTGCATACACATGTCCTTTTCCATACTACATACATTTTTCATTTCTTCAACCCTCTTTCTCGTTTGTACATGTATAGATTTACAATTATAATTTTTATTTTGGTATCTGAACTTATCAAGAATTACTTTAACTAACATATTAAGCTTGTTATTTTGACCAGAACAAGAGTAATGTGAATTGTAATGTCATCGATGAATTTTAAAAACAGCCATGAAGATAGTCAATGGATTTTTAAAAATTAAGACAAAAGGGAGCCATTTTGGCTTTACAAATAACTGGAACGGCCAACTAGTAATTTTCGGCTTAAATCTAACGAAGATTGAGGTACAGAACGTTTGCGACGGTGAAACCGCGTTCCTAATGGATTCGCAATTAGATCTACTAAACCTAAGATAGACTAATAAACCTAAGAACAAGGGATAACAGGTTTCCAATTGTGAGCTTGTTGCGTAGCCTATTGTGTAGACTGTATTAAGTAGGCTACAGTCTCGTAGGCTCCAGATGCGCAATGCCGCATTGAAGCCCCCCTAAAAATCAATGCCTAAATAAAATATCAGTTATATTCAACATAGTAATATGTTAACGAATTCAAGTAACTTTGAATTAATCTACCAGTTTTTAATATCATTACATCCTCAAGAGGATAGTTTCGCAGTAGGGCCAAATTTATCTGATGAAACTCGTCAACTCGTGTTGGATTTATTAAGACTATTCCATGAATAAAAATCCCTTTAGGCAAGCCTACAAGCTGAGGTAGATTTCGAAGTGATTTTGGTTTAATTTACTGTCGCTGCATAGCACTCTTCTTCTTTAGCCTTGGCATGATATACCCGTAATAATAACTGCAAAAAAGAGGAAAGAGTACTTTTTCAAACATTCAAATCTCGCCTTATATGAGAACTACCAAGAAACTAGTTATTGGCTTGTAGAGTACACATCAAGAGCTTTTCAACGATACCCCACAAGACGTAGTTTCAAAAATTTCGAATTACCATCCCACCCCCACCCCCACTCGTACCCCCAAAATCCCCGAATCGTTGGTGTCACTGTGAACTCCATAGGGAGTACACTAATTTATTCAACAAAGTTTCCCTCTATACATCATAGGGGCCGAGATATAAATGTTTTAAAATTTCAACCCCCTCCCCAACCACCCCCTTGGGCCAATTTTGCTCATTAACGAACTTGTCCGAACTATTGGGCCTAGAAATCACATAATAAATTTTGTTCAAATATCTTCAAAATTATGGCCGCTAGCGTGTAAAGATATATAAATATATATTTAAATATAACTTTTTTTTTTGAACAGGCGGTGGTTACATACTTAGGGAGGCATGAAACGTGAAGATATGAAATAATTTTTCGAAAGTCATGACATGGTATCGATTGCAATAGGTAGATTTTTCTTCGAAATCTATCTAAAAATGTAACGGATTATACAGTGAGTCCCACGCAAGAGTTGGCCAATGACGCGGGTTTCTGCGTCTCGGCTGGCACAGCTCCAACTCCCGAGCGATCGGGTGAAATATCTACGCTAATAATGCCGAGGTCGGTGTAATGATTCAGGTTTTCACATTTGCAGTTAAAATTACATTGAAAATAACCACGTACATCATCACAAGAGATGTTGGAAATGTTCTCCTCTTGCATCCACACAATACTGACACCTTTTTAGGAAATTTTCTTTCACGCGCATAAGTTCAGCTTCCGAGACAGAGTTACTTTCTTTTGTGATAGGCCTATGTGATATTAGAAATTCTGAATGATAAAAACACTTTATTCTCCACTTACATTACTTTTAATAGCACAGGACTAGTTTCAAGAGCCTTATTCGCTCCCATCATCGGCTGGTGGTCGATTGTTATTCTGGTTGCCATGTTGGTTTGTATATATGCATTGTTCTGTGCTGCCCTCTCGTTTCGTTTTTGTAAGTCGCACTACGTCGTCTATAGGTGGGATTTCAAAGTTCATAACCTTGTCTTCTTTCTTAGTGATGAATATTTTCTCCCATACGTTCAGTTCGGATGGTTTCTTAACGTGTTTTAATAGTTTGATCTCCTTTTTAACACTGTGATTTTTTGTCCAGCAATGGTATGCAACTGCTGATCTTTCGGTCTGCATTAGTTTTATGTTTCTTAAGTGTTCCTTCATTCTTATTTCCAAACTCCTCCTGGTTTGTCCAATGTAGATCTGATCACAATCTGCGCATTCTATTTGGTAGATACCTGATAGTTTGGTTTTTGGTGTACTATTCCTCAGTGGGTGGTTGAGCAAGTTCCTAATGGTATAATTATTCTTAATTATTTATAATTTAATGTAGACAACTACATTAAATGCAATAAATACAACCCGAAAGCTCACCAATTTGCTGTTTTTCATAGCCTAGTTCATAGATTAATTAATATACCAATGACAAAGACAGAGTATAATAAAGAATATAAACATATACTAGAAGTGGCAACGATTAATGGGTTTAAGACAAATTTCATAGACAAAATGATTAGAAGACACACAAAGAAAAACAAGATCAGAGAAATTAGTACATTGGATACTTTAGAAAAAACACAGCAACATTACAAAAAATTTACTTACCACCCTAAATTCTTTAATAAATTTTTAAAAAGTGTTTAAAAACCACAATATAAAATTGGCACCAAAGAATAATTATACCATTAGGAACTTGCTCAACCACCCACTGAGGAATAGTACACCAAAAACCAAACTATCAGGTATCTACCAAATAGAATGCGCAGATTGTGATCAGATCTACATTGGACAAACCAGGAGGAGTTTGGAAATAAGAATGAAGGAACACTTAAGAAACATAAAACTAATGCAGACCGAAAGATCAGCAGTTGCATACAATTGCTGGACAAAAAATCACAGTGTTAAAAAGGAGATCAAACTATTAAAACACGTTAAAAAACCATCCGAACTGAACGTATGGGAGAAAATATTCATCACTAAGAAAGAAGACAAGGTTATGAACTTTGAAATCCCACCTATAGACGACGTAGTGCGACTTACAAAAACGAAACGAGAGGGCAGCACAGAACAATGCATATATACAAACCAACATGGCAACCAGAATAACAATCGACTACCAGCCGATGATGGGAGCGAATAAGGCTCTTGAAACTAGTCCTGTGCTATTAAAAGTAATGCAAGTGGAGAATAAAGTGTTTTTATCATTCAGAATTTCTATCAGTATACTCCACTGTTTATATATCTTCTTTTTATTGGTATTATACTATGTGATATTGTCTTTAAGTTCTTCTAACAGTATGTAAATATTATTTATGGGGAAACTTGAAAAATAAAGTATATAGGTCAATTTGTCATACATAAGAAGAACTTAAAGACAATATCACAAAAGAAATTAACTCTATCTCGGAAGCTGAACTTACGCGCGTGAAAGAAAATTTCCTAAAATGGTGCCAGAATTGTGTGGATGCAAGAGGAGAATATTTCCAACATCTCTTGTGATGAAGTACGTGGTTATTTTCATACTAATTTTAACTGTAAATGTGAGAACCTGAATCATTACACCGACCGCGGCATTATTTGCGTAGATATTTCACCCGATCGCTCGGGAGTTGGAGCTGTGCCAACCGCGCCGCAGAAACCCGCGTCATTGGCCAACTCTTGCGTGGGACTCACTGTACAAGTAATAATTACTATCGTGCTTTGTTATATCAAAAAACAAACAGCTGGAGATCACGGCATACCATGCATCAACCACCCATGAATCTATTCGAGTTACCATTTTTGACCAGTGCTAACAATGGTGCATATAAGACATAGTTAAACTAACTCAGGTAAGCTAACAGCAGGACAGAATAAAACACACGAACTGGCTTGCACCGATTCGAAATTTTAATCAATGTACATTTATATTATTTCAGTTTCAAAACAAGTTATGTTGTATAAAATATCAAACACGCGGCGTATGAGTATAATAGTCCTGCAGAATAACTGATTCTTGAAACAGTTATTTGGAAGATGCCTCGGATTACTTCTTTAATTGCATTTTATGGAAAAGCTCTCACTATTACTTGCTATTACTACTACTTGCTATTACTATTACTGCTATGGAAAACATAAGTTATAAGAAGTGTTACGTTACTACATTATTTATATTCTGAAGCAAGCTTTCTTCATAATAGAATCCAGCAAGAATGAAAGCATTCATTGGAAGAATACTAATCAATAAAATCAAAAGATCTAAGCATTATAAACTATGTAGAGACTTAAAGGAGGATCTGGTGGAGAGGAATCATTGAAATATGTGGAATTTCACCCAAGATCCACCATTCACAGTAAAGAGGTTGTTCGAGGAGGTTGTTCAAGATTACGGAACTTAGGGCTTCTTCCTTTTTGCAACAGGCGTTGATAATGAAAAGCCATTCAGATCATTCTGACCGAATGTCAAGTATAATCCAAGAAATGTTTCCACTGAAGCAGTTATGTTTCCATTCGTGCATCTAACTACATAAAGAGGAAGAAAATTTTTACTTCGACTAAAAATTAAGAGCTTAACTCTTGTTGAAAGAATCGTTTAATTCATACAAACAGGAAGCTAGTTTGGGATTTGTGGTTATTAAAAACCCTTGCAGGAGATGACTGATGAACAACGGAAACTAGCAGCTTCCCAGTATGTCCACCCGATATCTTGACAAATATTACGGCCGTACTAGAAGCCCATTACACACAATTAGCTTTGACAGTAATTAAGCTTGAAAAAAGAATTATGCAAACTTTTCCTCACAGAATGGGCGCGTGAAATGCAAGTGGAATCGCAGAGGGTGACCGAGGGAGGAAGGAAAAATTGGAATGTTCGTAGCAGCAAGAAATGGAAGATCGTCAAAGAAAGTGAGGGTGGAGGGTGGTGGCGAAGAGCCAGATGTCAGAGGGTTGCTGCAGATCGATGAAGAAGGGAGTGAGAGAGTGAGATAGGGAAGGGGCAATTTTTTCTTTATTTTAACTCGTACGCGGTGCTTCCCGATCCCCCTCTTTAGCCTGTCTCTTCGTTCTCCCAAGGCAACTTCCATGCATAATTCAGCAAGAAAAGACGTGTGAGGGGTATGGAAGAAGACGGTAAGATAGTCGAGGAATGGAAATTAGAAATAAGGAAGACAGAAAAGAAAAAGAGACGAAAATGGGAAGAAACAGTGTTGTAGGCATCCACTGCACTGATTTAACTGACCGGCTCCCTTCAAGAAACATCTGCCGTATTCAGAATTCATAAACCGGTGCAAAACAAAATATACTCTCACCTATAGATCTCAACTTTGATGGATTTTCAACTTTTCTTCCGTATAGACTAAAGACTATTTTACCCATTGACACTAGATTCTGCAACTAACTACAAGAAACAAATTTCATGACACTAATTACATTAAAAGTTATCTACATGGATGCATAGATACTAAGCTTTAGAGAAATTAGAGGGTAGATATGTTTGGATTTACCTTAGGACTTGAGAAATTAGGAAAGAAATTACCAGGGCTAGGGCTTATATAAGTCAAGATTATGATTATGATTTTATAGAAACATGCTGAGACAAATTTGGGGGTACAATATTAAAGAAGCTACTAGCCTATAAGAGTTTAATTATAAATGTAATAAAAAATTTATTAGTTTAAATTACAATGAAAAATCGTTAAAAATGTAAGTTCTAACGTTACTCATAAAAGCAAAACTTATGCTCAATTTAGCGAAATGCATTAAAATAATAAGTAATAAAAAAATTGATTACAAACATAGGACAGAATGAGTTTATAATGTTGACGTATTTTTGAATCGCAAACATTGTTTAACAGAATTCTCTCCGCCTATGTAAAGTTTCATTTTACGGGATGAGCCAGTTGTGATAAAAATTTAGATGCTAGCCCGTTATAGAGATTATACATATAACCAGTTGTCACTATCGTTCTCTTCCCTTTCGTACAAATTGTGAAAATAGTTATCCATTTCATTCATTTTAACCACTACAAATCCTACTATTCCTGCTACTACTATTTATCGTGTAGCCTACCTATTAATAATTTACATTTCGAAATAACATAAAAACTGTAATTATTTCGGCAATAAAAATTTGGTCCATAAACTAGATGGTTTTGACTATGCAAAATCGTAAGCCAACAAAATATAATGATAATAATATAGCTCAAAACATGACTTGCGACCTACATTTCTCACTCATTCATTCAAAGTCTGCAATTCGTATTGACGTCGATACTGCAGAACGTCACTAGTAATAACGATGAAGTAGACCTCGACGTGGAATAGCCTGATTAACCCAATGAAGAATCCAATTAAGAGTATGATTGTCAAGAACAGGACTATGAGGACAAGGACTGAAAATAAGGACTATGGGCTGCCAGCCCCAAACGGCATAGATCTTCTAGCCAATGATTTTCCGGAATATTTTATTTGAAGAACTTTTATTTCGGTAAATACTTCATACTATTGTAAATATTTTAAATTTCATTAATTATAAAATCTCTTCCATACCTTCTGTATTCTTGAGTTGTACATATCTGATAAACCTATTTGTTGAACAATTTAACAGTATCGTTCGATACCTACATAATATGATTGGTACTTTTACAGTAAAATCTGATATTGTGCTGAAATTCATGGGTAGGAATTTAAGACTTGGTGGACTGTTGGCATAGGCCTATTTTAAAGCCAACTTTCCATCGATTTCAAAGCTGAGGTACTTAATCGACGCATAATTTACTGCTCTATAAACATTAAATGAGGAATATTTTTGTTACTTTGTTACTTTGTTACTTTGTGAGTTATTTTCTAGAAACTAAATTATCGATCCAATATCTCACTCAACTTTTTTAAAAAGCAGTTCTTTAAAACAATTTTTGATCACTTTATTTCCACCTACTTCTACATTTGTGGTACTTAATCGACACAGAATTTAATGTTGCGCAATGTATAAATATACAACTATTTCTGAGGGAAGAAATTTGCGTAAAAAGAAAAGAACTGCGAAATATTGGCAGTTTTTCGTTGATTGCAGGCAACGCACAGGAAATTAGGGCGAACTTAAATTATTCAAATTAGGGGTAAAACAAAGTATTTTTAAAAAATTTCCAGTTCAATCTCAAATCTTAGTCTAACTTTCTGGTCAATATGGCAAAAAAAAAAAAAAAAAAAAAAAAAAAAAAAAAAAAAAACTGAGGAGCTATTAGATACAGACGTAGCGGCTCCATTCATGAAAGCCATCAATAACGGCCGTGGGAATCGACATACTAACCATATTCTCCCAGTCTTATAATCTGCTTCTGGAAGATGAAGCAGCGGTCAAATGGTAGGCCTATTTCCACAAGGGATGTTGCGCTAACGAGATTAGTTTAATTTTGCGAGAAAGTAAACGTGGATTTTATCTCGTACCAGGAATGCAAGATTTTTAAGCCCCTCAGGAGATGCGAGTGTTTTATTGCATAAAAGTAGCAAATGCATTTCCTTAATGAGTGTAACAAAGGCTCGAATGAGGAAATATAATTTAGTGAAATACGAGAGTCTTTTTGCCGCGTTAGTGGTTTGTGTACTGTGAAATACACTGAGCTTGCAGTGCTACGTAAATGGTCTGCTGATAAATTAAACTAACACACATAACAAACCATACGCCGAAAGGTCTGCTAGGCAATAAATTTCATCTGTAAATGAGGCTGTCATCATGAAATAATTGAATTTCTAGTTCTTCAGTTTTCAGTGTTAAAATATCAGCTTGTTTGAAGGATGGTATTTTTATTGCTATGCAAAATACATCCTGATTTTTACCAGCTCTTAATGATCTACCCCAGGTTCTATAGGTGGAGGAAGTAGGCTATTGTTATCGATCCTAAAATTCCATGACGTTATTTTAGCATTAGTGCACATTTTGATGTCCCCTGAATCCAAAATAGTAATTTATACAACAAGTATATTCAAGTAACTTTTTTGCACGCATGAGAGGTTTTTAGAATGAGACTTTTGGCGAGTTTATAAATTCTCATAAAAAAAAAAATAGTTACTTTGTGTTGTTACGTACATTATTTTTTATACTATCATCCATCTTACTATGATCAAGAATATTAACGAGGATTTTATCTTTATCATATGTGAAAGCATTGTCAGACATGATTTGATTGTGCACCTGCGTCGCTGTTTCACTACTATTAACGAGAATTAAGTTTCGTCACCATTATAGACATAACAACCCAGAAAACGATCTTGACAGTTGCCGGTATTCACGTGACTGATGTTGTAGGGGATTGTAGCAGCAGGCATGCATTCTGCTGGCCAGGCTCACTAGAGTATATCCCAAGTAAGTTTGATCCTGTTCAAAACAAAGGGGAGGAGAACTCACAGAGAGTTCGCGGAAAATTCGCATCATGTGACAAAACGCGATTGATTAATGTCATTAGCATGAGCCATTACCACGGTGTGGCTTGCTAGTGGAGAAGTAGTGTTCGTAAGCTCATGCAACAATAATATCAACATTTAGGCCTACACGTGAAAAAACAAACTCTCACTGGCATCGTCATCATTATAGTATATCAATTACCAAACAAAACAAAGGATTCATTGTTCACGACGACCCTGCGGGTGAGTTGTAGGCCTACTCAGAATAAACAAACTACCATTAACAGGGTGATGACATGCGTTCTCACTTGTGGACTATGACAGCCACGCCTCTTTGTTTTGAACAGATCATTCTTACTTGGGATATAATATAGTCATCTTCCTTTCCCGACAGTGAATCCCGTAAAAGATCCGTCTGAAACGGGTCATCACCTGCTATCGAAAACCCTATGCGCAACATGTGCTTGTTAAGAGGGACCCGCACAATGAGGGCTCCTAAGCACTACTGACCCTCACTACCAACACCGTGCGCAGTAAAAACAATATGGTTCCACGCTGGTTACTTTCTACCTTCTAGATATAACAGTCTTACTAATAATTAATCCAGTTGTAACATTTATACCAGGAATATACACAGCTGAGGAGAAAAAGTGTACTAATAATCCTTGCATAAGGCTGAATGTGTGCAACGCCTTACACAGCCTGGCCCCCTTGTATAAACTTGACGTAAATAATCAAGATGGCCGATATCCGTAACAGCCGGTCGTTTCGTAGATGTCTGAGATTGAATTTTGAGGCTATGCATATTCTGAGCTGCTTTTGCGGAATTATAAACATTGTTTCTTGTTTGCGGGACAAATTTCCATACTTGTACCCATGATTACAGCTTTCTGAAAACAATATAATGAAATACTGAAACTAGAATTACTGTCTGCAGACGATGCATCGTTGTTTGCCCTCTGCTCCGACAGATGGCGTTCAGCAGTCCCTTCATAGCCAGGGGCTAGGAACGTCACGACTAGAGTGACGTGTTTGATGACGTTGCCCGTACAAACCCGGTGTAAACCTCGGCAGTTACACTGCGTTTATTGGTAATACGGCTTATGTAGAACTTGTGCAGAGAACAACCAAACATCCGTTCAACGCAGATATAAGCAGCTTTTATTAGTAAGGCTGTAATTCTTTGGCATACAGAAGTCTACAGTCGAAATGAGTGAGGAAACTGGTGAAGACAATGTAGACATTCCACATGAGATGAAGGATTCTAGTAATATAGTTTTTCATTGCAGAAGTTTACTGTTAGAAATAAGTGAAGAATGTTTGTGAAGTGAAAGATTACAGTGTTAGTTGAGATGCGCTTGGTGTACCTTCAAGTTCATACAGAATTGACACGAGTATTTTCAAGAAAACAACAATAGGCTATCACCACAAACAGAGCTGAAACTCAAGATATAGCAGGGGTGGCCACAACGAGGCTCGCGAGCCGCATGCGGCTCTTGAGCCAATCTCGTGCGGCTCTTGAATCCAAGCTAAGTGTAAATATGATACAGATTTTAAAAAGTATATATGTTAGTTAATATAATTTAATGAGAACATATTATGAGGAAGTGAAAAACTGATGTCTGATTTAGCGCAGAGTGTATTTAGTTTTCAGAGCAAATTAATACTTTCGGAAAGACCTTGTGACTAAAAGATTCACTTATTTAAAATATTTGAAGAAAATTACTGAAATCGTTTTTGACGTTCATGTGGAAACAGAAGTGTGTGTAAAATGGCTGGTCTTGCCAAAGAAATCCATGGCAGATTTAATGATTTGAGAACACTTAAACCTTCATTTTCATTCCTGGAAAATCCTTTTGCTGTTAATGTTGTGGGCGATAGCTGTCCTGTTTCATCACCAATTACAAAGGATATAGTTGGAGTCGAGTTGGCGCTACTAGAACTCCAATAGGACTTAAACGAAGTGGTGATTCGGCCATAGAATTTTGGAAGAAAGTTCCAGAAGAAAAATACCTACTAACAAAAGACTGTGCTAAGAAACTTTTATCGATATTTGGTTCTACTTATGTGTGTGAATCTCTGTACTGAATGCTTAAGTTCATTAGATTTAAGTATCGATCTGAACTAACTGATGAACATTTAAGAGCGAACTGCGCTTACCATTTATCAGCCAGATTTCAAACAACAGCAAAAATGAACACTCGAAAAAGCACTTCTCAAAAGTAAAATCTTATTTCCTGTTGTGTAATAATGTTTATGTGTATAGTAAAAAAAATGTGGTCGCTTCGAACATCTTAATAAATTGTTGGCTCCCGAAGTTAAGGTTAGTGGCCACCCCTGGTATATAGAATAAACAAAAAATTGAAAAGTAACCAACATTTTCAGAAAGGCAACCAAAAAGTAACTCTGCTTTTATTAGAATATAAGTAACCAGTTCGCTATTTTCAATCGTTAAAAAAGAAAAAGTATTATGGCGTAAATATAAAAATAAAAAATTAATTGATGACAATTATACATTTGGGAATAAAATGGTATAATATTAGGTAATGTATATTTTAATTTTTTGTGTTGACCTCCTCGTCTCCCCTTCTTATAACCATCCGACCCACCCACTTCACTGTACAATATTTTATTATAATCACAAATACAGAAGATGAATGAACAGTAAACAGGAATACCGAAGACAAAATCACAAGTAAAATTGTAAATACATTAACGGTAAAACTACCAAAAACAACTCATTAATGAATTTCATTCCTATAGTGCTATCAGACTACAAACACAGAATCTATTTCAACCTTAACACACTAGTATATAAATGGATACTGGTATAAAAGGATGCTGACCCAAGAAGAATCTTACTTACTTACTTAATCAAAGAATAGACAATTCCTCAGCAAGCTAAAGGAATATTCTCTAATTTATGGAATCCGAAGGTTCGTTGCAGCTCTTACCTCAGCCCGCCATTCAACCCTATTCTTTGCTAACTATATCCAATCATTCATCGCAAATCCTACTTCCCTTTAATCTATCCTAATATAGGTCTTCCAAGTGTTCTTTTCCCTTCGGGTCTCCCAGTCAGTACTTTTGAGATATGTCTTTCCTCCCTCATGCGCGCAACATGCCCATCCCATTTCATTATCCGTGATTTAATTACCCTTACTATATCCAGTGAAGTGTACATTCATGAAGCTCATCATTATGCAGTTTTCTCCAGTCCCCATTGTCATCTCTCTTAGGCCCAAATATTTTCCTAAGCACCCTGTTTTCGAACACGCTCAGATTATGTTCTTTCTTATCAGTAAGCGGCCATGTCTCACTTCCATACAATATAAATATTTATTTTTAGATTTCTTAAGCCGAGACTTAACTTCTGCCTTAATATTATTTGTGCCTGTAATTATTGCTCCCAGATATTTCAATTTTTCCACTTGTTCGAACGATTTACGGGCTATTGTAATATTTTGTAGAGCATTATTTTGACGTTCCATGACCATATACTTAGTTCTTTGCTATATTAATTTCCAATCCAACATTCCTGCAGCCATCGAATAGACATTCTGCATTTCTCTCGATTGTGTTTATGTCATCTCCTAACAAGCAAACGTCATCTGCATAAGCTAAAATCGGGTGCCTGCCATTTCTATCTTTTCCTCCAACCTATACGATGTAAACTGCGTCACCAACATATGTAAACTGCGCCACCGACATATGTAAACTGTGCCACCGACATTTAAATAGCGTCACCGTTATACTAACGCACTAATATTTTCCTTCCCACTTCTCCAGTCTTAAGACTGGCTATGAAATTGCATAGGTGTGGTTAAAGATGTTAGGCTTAGTAGCTTTGACATTTTAAAAAATGTTAAAAACAATACCCTAATTTCTTTTACATGAACGCTTCGTCACTTATAAAATTGTTAAAAACACTACCGTAATTTTTTGCATGAGAACTTTGTTCTCATATGACGCCTTCTTAATAAAATCAAAACGGGATATTTCATTGTTTATAGAGCCTATTGTTCTCTCCACTTGAGTAGACGAGAATACTTGTCATTCACATATTAGATCTAACTTTCGTTTGCCTATAACTACTGCCGCAACCTACATATCTCCGTGGCGCAGTTTACATAGGCCTATCTGTGTGCCGCAGTTTACATATCACATTTTTATTCTATTTCACATTCGGTGTCAACCGTGGCGCAGATTACATACATCCATTTAATTCTAGGCCTACTTTGTTTTCTTGAACTCCCATAATGGCATATTCTAAAGCGAAATTAAAAATAAATGCGATGGTGCATCTCCTTGCTTCAAGCCGCTTCTAATGGCAAACCTATCTGATATAATTTTCCCTACCCTGACTCTGCTATAGGTTTCATTTAGACACATTTTGATCAGCCTAACTAACTTCTTTGGTATCCCAAACTCAATGAGGAAATTGTACAATTTGTCTCGCCTAACTGAATCATATGCTTTCTTTAAATCTTTGTATAGCTGGTGAACGGACTATATTTCTCCAATATAAAGTACATGATGAATGGTGATCTATTTCGCCTAAATCCACATTGGTGATCTCCAATTATTTTGTGGAAAGCGCTAAAAATCACATTATCTGCCATTTTTTACTCATAACTTGCGAACGAATACTAACATTTAAAATACGGCTTCGAGGTGCATTCGGACCCACTTCCGTCCACCTATGTTAAAATTTTCAGTCCTTGAATGCCCTAATCGCACACAAACAAACATAAAAACACTTCCTTTTACTATTTAGAGTATAAGACATTCATCATTCTCCATGATTATTATTGTTAATACTTATTGTATTTAATAAAAGACATACACGGCTAATCCTAAAAGTGGGCATGAGTTCTGATACAATCGGTTCAGCAGGTATTAAGTTATGGTAGACAAATTAAAAACAATTATCAAAATTCCTATCGATATAATTTTTGCTGTGTTTCATTCGTTCTCAATGCAATAATTATTATTCTCATACTTTACATTTCTGATAGAGTTCTTTCATTTCAGACACGTGGTTACCAGAAACACTGCCTGGAATGTGTAACTCAAGCATTCCGAGATCCTACTTTCGAAGGAAGGAGAAATAAGAGGTAAATAATTGTATTATTTTAAAAATTAACTCCTTCACGCTACATCTCTTGTGAGACAGAGCCTGCCATGAGACCGTTGCGTCATCTATCACCATTTTGCGACATCTTGGCAGATGGCAGGTAGGCCTATGTGGTATGCAAGCAAACTCATGCAGATAGTTTTCATGATAGGAGGGGCTGTTTCTTTGTTAAGTGGCTCCTCAGTTGTCCTCACGAGGTTCAGTTCCCTTATTCCAGACCTCCTACCGCAGATAATTCCGAGGACGTGCAGGGGATTCATCATCGACAATGTGCAGTCAGCAACGCTAACCAGAAGACTAGGCAAGAAGTCAAATTTATTACACGTCTACTGCCAAAAATAATATTTTTCTACGGTAGTATCCAAAGTTACTAATTGGCCAACTGTAGATAGGGCCCAAGGTGAGCCTTTAAAACAACACTGCCTAATCAAATTAAGCTATTTTTTACGCACTGTTATTCGTTTTATGCACCGAAAATACATGCTATTGACGAAAGCAGGCTCACGTGGTTATGAAACCCTTACCTTATATCTAACTTAAATGCTGTTGACGACCGTAGGTCGAGACGGCCATAAAATCGTTTACTTTCGAAAATCTCTATTTGGTTTAGCCCTATGTCCCCACGGTTGTGTTTTGAAATAATTATTTATTGTAAATTTTGTACTATCATAGAAAATAGAGGCTACACCAATTATGTGCTCCTTTGTTAGCGCCCGACTAGGCAACGCTGTTAACCTACATCCGTATACCTTTCAGCTTCGTTGCTGCAAACAAAATTACTCATATCAAAATTAGATTTTTTTAAAATACATACTTGTTTTTTTCCGTTTGTCAACATTTAAGCTTCACTTCTGTATAACTTTGCTTTTATTGAAACGTGTACTGATTTGCTTATGCTCATACTCTTATATTGATCTTCTATTACAATCCTTGTTTATGGAAAGCTATTTCTCAAGAATGTTAATACCATAGCATTAATATGATTAATAAATTACGTTTTAAAAGACGAACTAGTTTCTACATTGAAAGTGGCTATTAAATTGTTGTGAAAAGTGTATACATTGTCATTTGGCCCATCCCTTGTTCCAACCTGCATATTCCTGGGCTAAAGTAACATTTTTAAATTCTTGTATTGTTGTATTATCGTTTATCTTTTGAACTCCATAATCATTTTTTTTAAATACACTTTTGGTATTCGCATTAAAAAGAATTATTTTGGTACATACGTCAGTTAGAAAGTTTATTATGTAACTATTTATCATACATACAAACTAGGTAGAAGTATTCCATGAAACGTAACATTAGACTTCATTTGTCTGTTTACTAATTTTACATTCTGGTTTTAATAACATTTGCATAGAATTATACTGCGCAAAATACACTTAAAACAGCGTACATATTCAGAATAATTACGATTGCTATATTGTTCAATAGGTAATTCAATAGATAACATCCAACGCGGATTACATACGAGAATGATTATAAAGTGTCATTAAATATTACCTAAATTTTAGTTTTAATGAATTTATAGATTTCAATCAAAATATTTTAATGCAGATGGAAACAGATTTCGCTCGTCACAAACCAAGATAACACCGTGTATTTCGTAGTAACTTTTAAAATAAAACTCAATTGTGGTTTTAAAATTAGCTATTAACGAGAAAATCATGTGTTATGTCCGCTTGAAAGAATTTCATGGACTATAAACTGGGATGTGAACATAAACTGGACTAAGCGCGGTGTTATATATTCATGGGTGAACAAAACACATTTATATGTCAACGTCAATTAAAACAGCGTTGAAGCGGACGCTATAAAAATGAGTTGAGTTCATTAAGCTATTGATCGCAATGTTTTGTCCCATCGTCCGCACGAACGAGCGTGAAATCCGTCTGTCGGTTGACGACACTCTTAATTAAAACCGTCTGACAAGCAACCGAAGCGCGACATTCATCCTTTAAAATGTAGTTATAATATCTTTCACCTGAAAATACATTAACTGTTGTAATTTTCCCGTTTTATCAATAATTTATAACGCACAAGTAAAGTGTCTTACCTGATCTGCAAGCCGTAAGGATAAAAATTTATCATTGGTAAGACCACGAGAGATTACGAGCAAATACCTTGATTTGTTACGAGTTTATCGATGTATTTGCGAGAATGAAGTTCAATCATGTTTATCTGATGCTATTCATAATTTCGGGTGGGATATATGAAGACCATTCCATGAATAAAATGTAACGGATTATGTAAATTATTATTATTTTCTTACTTTGTTGTCAATATTCTGTCAAGCTGTGAGGTAACGGCATACTAAAGCGGTCGACGAGTCGATTCACATACTGGATTCGTTTTTGCAGATTCTAACCAATGCGAATTCTACCTATAGTGCGTACCACAAGATGGAGAGCGTTGTCGTCGTTGTTAACATCAGAACAGGATAAAAGCACAAGAACTGGCTTGCACCGAATCGAAATTATGTTTCTAACTAATACCAATACCATTTTATATAATTTCAATTTTAAAAGAAGTTATGTTGTATAAAAGAATGTGTCTTCATTCTGTTCACTGGCAAAATGTGACTTATTATTCATTGTATACCTCAAATTTCCAGTAACGAGCTGACGTTTTATCAGATAAAATCGCATCCTTGTGTCCATAGTAACCATATTATAAGAAAATCGGTCATGATAGGTCGATATCCGATTAATTGCTAAACGATATCGGTCAGTATCAAATATTCGCCGTTTGAATGTAATAGTCAGTCTCTAGTAGAGAGATGTTTCAGCTGACTATATTTCAGACACTGGAGACTCAGCTTCTGACAGAAATAAATGCCATGACACTCCCTCGGCCGAGATCCGATGGATACTGCCCTTGAATGTCTCCAATTTGTAATTTATTGGGTTGTATTGGATTCCACGGGGTGGGTGCGGATGCCCAAGGGTACCTATCTATCAAAATTCTCGGCCAAAAATTTTTTTCTCATAAAGGATATAGTGAATGCAGGTATGAAGCTTAGCAGTGACCTGACATTTGCTAAGGAATCTTAAAATAATTTTGTTTCGTTCGGTTGTTTTTGTGTGTTTTATCGTTTGTTAGTTTGTTTTATTAGGCTATATGCTTGTTTGTTTTATTGTATGTTAGTTTGTTATTATGCTTTTAAAGTATCAAATTGTTTGTGTTGATTTTCGAAAGAAAGAAAAAAAAACCTTAACCTTATGAACAGAAATCTGAAGGGTTACAAAATAATAATAAACTGAACTGATTTCGAAAAAAAAAATTCTAAAGGACCAGCAATGAATACCCCTGACTTCATTTCCGAAAAAGCGTCGGAATCCGACCAGCCAGTTTGGAGTAGTAAGCGAATAAAGTGTATGTATCTCTATGAGTGTTGAGAATCTCCTCCTTTGTTGAAGACAGTTTCAATGCAAATCATTGTTTTAGATAGTAAATTTTAAACTGTTAGGAAGCTGCTCGGAACTTTTCTGAGTCGTTAAATGCGTTCCTGCTACCCACCCCAAGTTAAAGGCCTATATTACGTTAAAGTAGGATGAAATTGATGATGATGATGATAATAATAATAATAATAATAATAATAATAATAATAATAATAATAATAATAAAATCAGGTAAACTGATGTAACAAAGTGCCAGTATGTTTTTGTTTAAACAGTTATGACTGCAATTATGATATGCAGAATATGTTTTTTTTTTAAATTGATTTCCCAGTTAAGCTCCAGATTTATTCATTAAGCAGGGCTTACGGAAGAACAAAGGTCTAGTTTTTTTTAATGAGATTAAAATCTTCCAGCATCACCTGAACTGTACAGATATGTGATATCATGACAATCGCACACTCACATAAAAATGTAAAAAAAAAATTCAAATTGGCCGGTTTCGGGTTTTGAACCATGGACTCCAGAATGTGAGGCCAAAGCGTTACCATCTCGGCCACCGGGGACATTTTAACGGTCTAGTTGGATAAGCGCTTGTAAATCGATAGTGTTTTTTGTCATAGCTACCTGTATTTTAATTTCCAAGGCCTTATAAGATAACAGTAAAACAATAGGCAGTGTTGTCAAGATAATTGATTTTCATTTTTTTTATAAATTCTTTCGAATACGTATATTACCATAAAATAGGCACTAAATTGAGCATTACTCCGAAACAGGTCAACCGATTTTATCTATTATAAATAGACGTCTTCCCATGGACATTATAAATGCGTATACGAAGTTTCATAAATATACGATAAAGCGTATTTGAGTTATTGCGCCTTTAAAGTAGACATTAAATTGGGGTTTACTCCGGTACCGGTCAACAGATTAGGTTCAAATTCAATAGGGCACTTCTCATGAACGTCATAAATGAGTATACCAAGTTTCATGGAAATCCGATACAGCGTATTTGAGTTATGGCGCCTTTCTATTAGAAAGGCGCCATAATCTATTAAAATAGGCACTAAATTGGGCATTACACCGGTACCGGTGAACCGATTTGGTTCAATATCAATAGGGTTCTTCCCATGGACATTATAAACGTGTATACCAAGTTTCATTAAAATTCGACAAAGCGTATTTGAGTTATCGCGCGTACAGACACACGGACGGACGGACTGACAGACAGACAGACAGACGGACAAACATTTTTCGTCCCCACACACAATCTCATAAAGTACCATACTGGCACTTAATAATAATAATAATAATAATAATAATAATAACCTGAAAATATTATGATTAAAACCAGACTTCAAGCATTCACAAGAAAGTGTCCTACAAGAGTTCAGAAGACATAACTACAGATTAGCTTACAGACTTGCTGTTTTAAATACCTGGGCTAGGTTTATGTTAAACTTTTACAGTCTTACTAATAATCCAGTTGTAACATTTATACACAGCTGAGGAGAAAAATGTACTAATAATCCTTGCATAAAGCTGAATGTACGTAGAATAGGAGAAGAAAGAATACCTAGGATCGTACAGGAATGGGAAGGTAAGAGAAGAAGAGGAAGAGGACGACCTGCTACTACCTGGATACAGAATGTACACATGTCAATGGAAAGATTTGGTTTAGTGGAGGAAGATGTACAAGATAGGGATAAGTGGCGAAATGTAGTGAGTAGTGAATGGTGGTATCAGATTTTGTGTGTCGGGATGAGTTGTGTGATAGTGCTTGACTGTTGTATTTGTTTGGTTGGAGACAACCCTCTGTTTTGAGGAAATTTCTCATTTAATAATAAAATAATAATAATTTATATGTTTTCTATTCACTGGAGTAACAAAATTAATACATTTTCTAGATTCGTAAATAATCTTTCCATGTATGGAAAATGTTGATATTCTTCGTTTTAAAGGAACTGGGAAACCATCCTGATTTGAGCAATCGTACTGTAAATTGTAGTGACCAAGAGATATGAAAATGTGTATTCATACAGTTAATGAGGAAAATTAACTTTTTCACACACATATAAACAACGCATTTATCCGATAATTATAAAGATTTACATTATTCAAATACGATATTAACATGTGTTATTACTGTCAATAAAACATGACCAATGCAGTATTCGTGAATAATTAATGCATCATTCAAACGGTAGAAATATTATGCAAAATTCATCGAGTTAGTATGATCAAATTGCTGTTATATCTATGCTCGTTCAGAAGCATTAGTTGTTTTCGTGTATTCTAGTAGCATGAATAACACTTAAACGATAAAAGTAGTAATAGGAGTAATTTACAGTATGATTCTGAATAATTTATTTAATACAGTCGCATTAATTTCTTAAAAACTGATTAGCAAGCAGGATAAAGTAAGAACACGGAAACTGAATATTTAGGTTAGGTATTTTTATGTTCAGTTCTTCAAGTAAACTTATTTAAAAGTGCTTAGAAGCGGAATGCATTTCATAGGCCTTGTCAGTAAATCTACCTGTGCAATTTCTACTTATAAGCTTTCCTCCAACATCAATAATAAATTAATCAAACAATCCTGTTATTATTATTATTATTATTATTATTATTATTTGTGTGAAGACGGTATTAAAATTATCTTTTAATTAGCGTAGTAATACGTTGTATATATCTTTACAGTATACTCGCCGCGCAAGTGTTTTTTAGAGAGTGGGATGGGTAGGTGTTGTCCAGTCATTAACCGGACTTAAGTAAGCAAGTATAGTGCTCTCGTTTTCTTCGTCCCCACTCGGCGAGTCAAACGTCATGTTATTTTGCCAGATTATATTATTTTTTATTGAGGGTAAACAATAGTTTGCACTTCAAATTCAGACAGGTGGCAGACTCTGTTGCCAAGACAAACTAATAACAATAGTAATTTAATACGAAATTTTGATGTTTCTTTGATTCTCGTTTCCGACTGAGATACGTCAACACTTCAACACGCGGCTAATAAAGAGTGTGTCTTTCTTGCATTAAACAAACGACACTTAAAGATAGCATCACTGGAGACGATGATAGCGAGACGACTATATTTCTATCTAACTTTTACGTAGATACGAGTAATGCGCTAGAGTGAGACAGACTTGTTTAGTTCAGAGCCGGTTCTAGAGCGAACACTATTTATCCATTCCACTTCTAAAACCGACTATAGAAAGCATATATGGAAAATACGAAATAATGTTTCCTGGTAAGTTCAAGAACATTTTATTTGACGTACGAGTATATCGTAAGCAGGTAGATATCTTCCAATAACGGATGCACTAATTGTTTTGGAAAATGTTTTATTATGCATGAAAGCAAAGGAATTAAACTGTTACATAACATAATATGTTTCCGGCCAAGTTACAGTTGAAACTTTTTCGAATTATTGATAAATTTCATCTTAGTGCCTTTGAGGAAGAATTTTACAATGTATAAGAGTTAATTTTTCGTCATATGCCCTCAAAAAATATAATAAGATCCCAGAAATATATACAGAGTGATGTGGACAACCTTTTACAATGAAGACAAATATTTATAAGTTTACTATTTTTATTGTGTTATAATTATGTGAACAGATTGCTGATATATTCTATTGGTCAGTGAATTTATATGGTTAGGTCTATGTTGTCTCAATTAATTGGATTAAAACTGTTAGACAAAATTTAAAATGATAAAAGAAAGCAGTTTTTACAAAGACAATTATACATACATAAAATGGTAAAAATTGATTATAAGATTATATATATATACATTAAGAGACATACATATATACTTATGTATAATTAAAAGTTATCCTGGAATAGCTTCAATAATTATAGTCTAATATAATCTTGCAAGCAGTATACTTGCGCGTTGTATACATTAAGAGACACACATTTATACTTATGTATCATTAAAAGTTATCTTGGAATAGCTTCAATAATTATAGTCTAAAATAATCTTGCAAGCAGTATAACCAGCAGATTGTTGTACGAGGACCGTTATTCGTACTTATTCCTCCCAATGTAGAAATTTGTAATATAGTTTGTTGTAGCTATTTAACGACGGTTACATATTGCTATTTCGAATGTACTTTCTCGGTATGTGGGTTTTCGTGTCGCATGAGTCTCCTGCAAATCCACAGATATGGAAATCCGAATCTTTCTGGGCCGAAATTTAACCTGTGAACTTGGAAACGGACACCTTTGTCTTACCTGTTGCTCCACCCAGCCCGGAAGTAATATAGCCTACAGTACTTAACATTTTTATTTATTTATTTATTTTTTAAATTTTGTTTAGTTTATGCAACTTTCATGCAAAATATAGCAGCCCCTACATATAGCATTCAACTTAAATTCGTAGTTAATGTATTAATGTTTTGACCATAACCACCGATAGCTGCTAGAAAGTTCAATAATAGGGAGTATATAACTTATTCCTTCCTCATTTCAAGACATTATTTTAAGTATCGTGAAAATAAGTTCTCTAGTATGAAACTTCTGGAAGAAGCTTATTGTTTATGGAGTAAGATGTTTTCGTGACACCATGCTCCGTTCTCTTACAAGAATCAGATACAGAGGAGAGCATACAGTCTGCCATACATCATGTTGTATTCTCCATCAAAAGTTTCTGTTCCAAGCTTCACCCTCTTTATCGCTGTTTATTGCATTGCTCAGACAACTTGCTTCTCATATTTCCTCTCACACAAAACTAATGTCTCACTGTACAACTTCTAGCTTCAACTGGAAACCATCCTGTGCAAGGGTGGAGGGGCAGGGGAGAGATTGAGAGAGGGAGGGAGGGAGAGAAAGAGAGAATAAGCAGTACGCCAGCCTTAAAATGAAAACGTAATGTAATTGCTTCGAGACATGAGCTGCTATTATTTTCGTCATTTAACGTTAACACAGACAAACGTTTCCAAGATAAATTTATCTCACTACTATACGTCTCTCACTGTAATTATTTCTACGATTCAAGTGATGTTATCCAAATATACTTCGAACGATAATTTTGTATAATAACTTGTATATTTCTTCAGATGTTGTATTTGATTTAAAAGCAACGTATTATTGACATGGGTATGTTTTCTTCGGTGAGATAATCTGTATTAGCTATAAAGGGTCGATGTATGAAATTTGTCGCTATCTTTATAGAAGGCATAAGTATCTATGTCCTCAGAATTCCAAATATTTTGCACTCACTTATAATTTACATTTTGGCATAGTCCCACTTGAATTGTGTGTGAGAAGTCGTTCAAAATTAAAACGATTTGCATTAATTCTATTATAGGGTATCCATAGTTTGTCGTTATTTTACAAGTGAAAATTATATCATGTTATGTTATTTTGAATCGTGAACATTGTTTAACTAAACTCTCCTTCCGTGTAAAGTTTAATTTTACGGTCTGAGCCCGTAAAGGTAAAATAAGGTGCAAGCCTGTTATGGAGATTATAGAGAATGTCCCCGGATTTCACTATCGTTATTTTCCATTTTGAACAAATTAATAATATTGTCCCTTTCCTTCATACAAATACTATTATTCCTACAAATACTATTATTCCTACTACTACTGCAATCTTGTACTTATTAACCATTTATAATATTCAAAATAACATAAATAACTATTTCGGCAGTAAAAATGTGGTCCATAACGTAGATACCGGTAGTTATATTTCTGACAAAGCACAAACGTAAGTAAACACAATTTAGTTTCGCTCAAAATATTTGGCCTACTTATGGACTTCATTTCCCTCCAACCATTCAAAGTCTGCTACTACTTATTATAATTCAAAATCTCGAAATTTGCCCGAAACTTAAAACTGCCATTACTTTTGAACATTTTAAGACAGAATAAGAAATTACTACTCATTTTAAAAGGAATTTATTACCCTACAACTTCTTTTATGAGGGCATTGCTGTACACCTAAGGGCTGAAGCGTTATAAGGCAAAGTGCGTCGGAAAGCGTGAGGCAAAAGAGAATTTTTCTAAAATCTTCTATATTCGCTGGCAGATGTCTCGAAAGCTATTGAGAATAGAAAACAAAATGTAGGATTAAACTTGTAGTAAATTTTGTGAGCTTGAATTTTGTATGCAGTAATGTTTCTCCACGACGTACCGTTGTTTAGATATAAGCGAAAACCTACAAAAGGGACCTTCTACGGGCTCCCTGCCCCCGCTCACCCCCCACGGTCGTGGACTTTTAATATGTTGTTCAGGACACTTCCCCCAATAACGCTGCCGAATTTCAAAGCTACACGATGTTTTTTTTATTCAGTGTTTTTTGGCCCTTATTGACTGGATATGTGAGCAGCTTTTCTCCAGGATGAATATCGTGATGCTAAAACTGAAGAACGGACTTTCCGACGCTCACTTAGAGAACTACCTTCTAATTTCTTCTTCCAACATTAAAGCCAATATTGACAATTTAGAGGAAAAGAAACAGTGTCAGATCTCACATTAAATTTTAGAATGTTACTGTGGTTTGGGTTATTCACTAACGTTGCAAAGTGGAAGACAAATCATAAAACACGTACACATATTTTTTTAATATTAAGTAGTCCCTACAGTTGTTGTAATATAACTATGATATATTTGTGTTGCGTGAGTATTATGTGATTAATAAATCAATAACGCAATACAATCCGCTAGTCTTTCACCAAAAGGGAAATGGTCCTTCAATTAAAAAAAATGTTGAAGACCACTGGTGTAGAACATTACAACATCCGTGTTCAAAATTCGTGAACGGAGAAAAAATATAGGTAGGATTATAAAAGAGTTTCAAGACAGCATTCCTGATCATACGCAGTCTAATGAAGAGAGTCTTTTAGGATAGCAATGCAACTATCAAGATCGCGGTTTGACATAAACTTGTCTGTAAGTGTAGCCCTTCACAATGCAGTAGAGACTCAACTGTCCGAGCTAATACGAAAAATGAATGAAAATTACGGTAGTGCCAGCTGTACTTAATTAATTGTTTTATATTAATAGGAATTAGTAGTACTAATAACTGTACATAACTCTATTGTTCCTTAAATCTTTATAAAGATTATTAAATTAAATATTAACATCAAACTTTTAACATTTCTTTTCTTAGTGGACTTACACCGTGTACACCGGTCTATATGAAAAGTTACTCCAACTTGGAAAATACGTATCTTCGGTTAATCGAGGTTTAGATATTTGGGGTTCTGCTTTAATTATTATTATTATCGCAAACAGTATAATTTGTAATATAAGTGTCAACTCTGGACTTCTCTGGATAAATAGCAGGTCGTCTTAGAGTTAACGTAGCTCGTGTTTACGTACGCCAATAGCATTATGCCATTGTCCGCCAGCTAAATTGGTTTACACTCGGCTTTGTTCAGAGACGCCGTGAGAAAGACGTGTCTAACTTGATAAAGCTGGGAGCGAGCGACCTGTTGTGTACGTGAAAGATGATAGGGGCAGGGAGTTAATACCCAAATGCATTTTCACATGCATGCACTTGTACTCCCGTCATTTGTTCTCGTCCTCTCTTTACAGATATATAAGTGAGAGAGAGTTCAAGACATTAAAAGCGACACTGCATATACTGTACATGAGAGGATAATCTCAGCAAAGCTCGTAAAACCCTGTTTATGCAGCGTCTGCTAAGCGAATTTCCCAAGAAATAAAACTCCAGAGGAGTTTGTAAGCAAACAGTGTATATTTATTGTAGGGAATTAAATCCAGAGAATTGTGTCTACATTGAAACTGCAGTCGCATTATGTGGAATAGGCATGAGCAACAGCAGAGCTGGTGTATTATTTTATGCTGGTTGTCAGACCAAGTTACTAACACGTAACTGCTGGCTCTCGATGGGCGTGCACTTTAAGAAAAAAAAGAGGCTATTTGTCATTCAATAGTAATGTTGCATTATCACCGTCATTGGATACCCAGTTGTTATTATAAATAAATTAGTCTTCCCGACAAAAAATATTTTAATATTTATCTTTGAGTTTTATTCCACAGATTAATGTATTTCAAACAGGGAAACGTCTAAAGCATTTTTGTGAAATACCGAGAAAAAGAATCAAAGTGAATTACCTTATCTCATTCGTTAGTTGTCGGCACTGTAGGCTTATCTGTTTTTTCGACATAGTACCTGCCGTCGTATTAAGTCAATAACAAATATTTTCAAATAATTTATCCTTCAGTTTTCTCCAGTCCTAGAAGTTATAATTTTCTCCAAGAAAATATCAGCTAGACCCCCAAAATCGTTAGGGATGGTACAGCGAAATCAGACAAAATTTCTAATTGACGATTAATTTCATTGCCAATTTGTTTAAGACCCTGATACATTAAAAACATAGCCTATAAAGTAGGTCTACATATTTCTTCGTATTTTTTATAACCGCGCCAAATATTATAGTACTCTCGTTTTCAAAGTCCCCACTCGGCGAGTCAAGCGTCGGCATAATCCTTTGTGGTCTGCCGGGTTATATTATTGTTTATTGAGAGTAAGCAGTAGTTTTCACTCTCAAATCTAAGTAGGTTGCGACTCTGTTGCCAAGTTGATTATCGTATCCGACTGAGACCTGACAGCACTTCAACACGCGGGTGTGTCCTCCTTGCGTTAAACAAACAGCACTTTAAAGACAGCACCGGTGGGGACGATGATAGCAAGACGACCATGAGGTGCCATTGTACACTTCGGAGAGAATTTCGTCCTGCTATCAGATTTATACGTATTTAATTTAACAGCAATTATGGGTAACTGGAAAGAGAAATTCAAATTGCATGAAACGTGCAGGAAAAAGCTGGTAACATCCCCTTTACAAAACAATAGATTATAAGGCATAAAACAACTTCTATTAAGCAAAATAATTGGTAAAGTTTACGTACTGTCATAAATGCTGTTTAGAATCAGTTTCAATTTACCGATGATGTTTGAGTTTAACTTTTTCACAGATCCTGACGTATAAATGCGTCATTTCAAACAATGCTTTAAAGTGCATAGGCTATTTAAGATCAATATATAAATATATATAAAATATGAGGATTTTGTCCACGTATTTGGTTTGTTACGTATAGAAGCCAGATAAATTCATTGCATGAACCGTGCAATTTCTTTTTTTATTATTATTTTTATTGATTTCAAACTTACAGCTCACTGGTAGTTTCTATTGGTGATTGCTTATTTATGTAACAGATTCAACTCTGAATGGGTTAAATAATTAAAATTTGATGCTAATGGATTAATTAGTACAATATAATTAATGCAATATAATACCATATAATACAATATAATTAATACAATTTGTGGGAACGCTGTAGGTCTAATATAAAATCAGAAATTCATTATAAATAAGTTCTCTATAGTCATATTTTCTACTTCCAAAATATTACCCTGATCATGATATTGAGTTTAAAGTAATAAATACCTAATATATTTACGCTTATGAATGCATTAAAAGGGTGTCAAGACGCAAGCGACTTCTGGTGATAGGGAGATTTTTCTTGGCAGAACCCTGTTATTTTGCCTCATTCTGATTTCCACCACCTTATTTGCGAGCTGTCTCCCGTTTAGACTGTTTTGAGTAGCACAGATTATAAGATGTGTTTAGTTCTTTTTATCCATCTAATGCACCTACTCCTTCGACTTCTCTTGCCATATTCTAGTTCTAGTATTATTTATATTTACAAATACACTAACCTCATTGCATTACGTAATACATGACATTACTAACAAAATATTTGTAAAATTAATCGCGGATAATGTTACCACTTTTATGAAGTCCCGTATGGATTAATACTGATACATTGAAAAAACGCTGTTCATTGTGATCAAAGATTCGGTTTGTGTTATCAGATATCACATTTTCCTTTTGCGGCTTTATTTCCAAGTACTGTAGGCCAACGTCATTCAAAATTCCGTTTGGATATATTACAAATGTTACTGCAAGAATAAATTTACTGCAATTTTATCTCATGTTATCATTACAAAATAAATTGGCGTGGACAAATACTGATAAAAGAAGTGAGAGTTTGCTTGTTATACTTTTTTCTATGTAAAGGGTAAACACAAAATGGTAAAAGGTTGTCCTAATTATTTATGGGTGAATCTTCATTCTAACGGTTAGCTCCATTCTTCAGTGAATTAGCGTTGCGGTTTATGGATCAGGAAACAAATTACTATCCCTGATACCTTTTTAATATATTATAAAAAAGCAATCGCTTAGTCCCCATTTCATTTTTCATTTCTTCATTTGTAATTTCTGATACGCTACAACTTCTTTTGAAATCCATTTCTGCCGCCTTCAGTTTTTGTTTATCCCTTTTATTCAATTCCTTATTTCCCACCTTACAGCAATTGGCTCATAAATTATATTTTTTGCTCCTGTGTTCTAATTTATCACAAGCCTGGATTTAACTTTTTTATGTTTTTTTTGTGAGAAAATTTTACTGTGTATGTATTTTTATTTGTTCCCACATTTGAAATCGACACTTAATTACATCATTCCAGAAGTTCAAGCTTTCTGTAGTAACATTCACCACAAAATATTTGGTTCTTCAAAGTCTGCTTTATCGTAGGATTCCATTTTTTCTCATCATGTATTCTATTTTAAACTCATCTCTTTCCTATTAGTATCTAGTCATCAGCATATTCAATATTAAATCCCATTTCTCGGCATTTATTCTGCCATTCCTTCAGAATTTCATTTAAATATATCTTAAATGAAGGTGGGCCATGCAGTATTCCTGACGCAAAGCTTTTTGTTGGGTGAATTGGTTTTGAGAGTTTAGGCCTACTTCCTAATTTAATTTGGGTATCCTTTCTTAATAGTAAATAAATATTTTCTAGTACATAGTTAATGGCTAAAATTGTAGAGAGCAGGGGAAAAAGGAGAACCCACCGTGACACATCCTGAGAGCTTTCCACTTGTGTTTGATTTGAATTAATAATTAAGTATTTCAGATTTGAAGGGATTGAAGTATATGTTCGATGTTAGAATGGCCTATGTTTTCAAATACTTTGTGATATCCAGAAAAACTACAATGGCATCTTCTTTTTTCTATTTTCCAGAGATCAATGTTGCTTTGAGTTTTCGCGAATTAGCTAATGTCCCTGGTATATTGTTCTGAGAACTTCCCAATTTCGCTGTAGCTAGTCATTTCATAATTATTAACTTTTTCTTTGATTTTACTTGGTTTCGTTTATGTGATCAGAAAAGCTCAATTTGAGGAACTAAGACGTTTATTTTGGAATATTTTGTTGGAAAAGTGGTTAGTCTTTACACATGGCTTCTCACATTTATCATAGGCTTGAACATTAAGGCATTGGTAATTCCCTTTTACAGAAAAAGTTTATTGCATAGTCTTGAGACAAGGCATGTTAGGATGTTCCTAATACAAAAAACCAGGATAATTTTTTTTAAGTTGAATCCGCGGGATATTACAATTCCTGAATACCGGCTGTCGATATATAGAGATTCTGAACAGGACACGAAGTTTCTCATATAAATTCCAACTTAAAATTGGACACCAACCACGACGTAAGTACGGTGCAGTGGATAAAAGATTTTATTGCCTAGAAATTCATTCTGTTGTTATGCAGAAAGGCAAACATACCCACAGAAATATCTTGCACTATATAAAAAATACACTAAAACCTGAACAGTATCAGCAATTATGCACCGCTTAGGTTGTTTTATAATGATTCTGAAGGGTTACCAGGTTTGCGAAATAAGTTTTAAGGAATCCATATCATAGCAATAGTAAGACAGCAATAGCAATAGCAATAGTAAGACAAGTCAGAAAGGCTTTCAAATAGCGTATATTTTTAAATTTTAAATCTTCTGGTTCACAGCGAAGTTATAAAAATCAGATTATTACAATTGATTTGATGCGCGATGTGTAAATAAACTAAATAAATGCTTTTGAAAATGATTTCAAACGTCGGATCTGAAGGTATGTTCGGACTACAAGAAAATTCAACCATTGGCTCAAATTTATTTTCTGGAGTAATATATTTGACTTTTCATGTAGCCTATATGCTTTCGCTGGATTAAGGTGTTCCATGTTGATTTTTTTCTTTTCTTTACGAACGTATAAAATATTAGCCTATTTCGGAATCAGTTCGTCTTGCTGTAAAACAAAATCAAACAGTTATTTTGGACATAAGATAAGAGTAAATTCTAGTCATTATGAGTTAACGGGGAGGACTTTGTATTTTGTAATTTTATTTTTATCAACATTTCTATATATACTCTGCCCCATATAACGCCTAATTGTCCAAATCAGACCAAATAAGCTAACCGAGGGCGAAGTATTGCGGGCTTACGACGACCTCGACTCCGTTCAATACCTGCATAAGAAGTGCTCCACTGGAATGTTTTCTATCTTAAACCATTTAATTTTGCTTACACTAATATTGTTTTTATAGGGTTAGAACCTATTTAGGCAAGATTCAGTTGAAAAAATAAAGAGAGGACAGTGCCACCTTTTTATAATAGTTCCGGTGTTCATCTAACAGGCGATTAAACAATAGAAAATCCTATACATATACAGACTGTAACAAAAAGGTAGGCCAAAACTTTGGAGAAACATTCTTTTCATACAGAGGGTGAAATTATGTTATGTCAATATGGGTCCGAAAATTCCTTAATTCCTGTTAGAGCCCTTTCTTTACACCTTAGCCACTTAACAGATTACTCGAAAACAGAACTGTTAAAAAAATAATAATAAGAAATGGTACTCAAAAACAGAACTGGGGGTAACAGAACATCAAATGAAATGTTCAAAGTGCCATCCTATAGCACGTATACATCCGTCAACCCACTGTCGCAAGGACTCCCTTATGCTAGTCAAGAGTTTTTGATAGGCCTAACATTAGTTTGGTCCTAATACAGTCAACTTATGTACCGTCAAGTATCACGATGCATGCACACATTGTCGGTTATGCGAATTATGCGCACATTGTGCGCACGCGTCGTGGTAATGACAGTATATGACTTAGCTTTAGTAACAGACCTATTGCTTGTATGATGAGTAATTTTATAAGTCAGATGTACACATTCAGATGTACACGTTCAGATGTACACGTTCAGATGTGTACACAAAAGTCGCGCTATTGTACAAGATGCTAAAATTTAAGAAAATCGTGATATTTTACAAATCATATTATTCCGTGTTATCCAAAATCTATTGGAATCGCGACACATCATTTCCATCGATAATAACTTGAACCATAATTCACGTTAACACTCTATATTATGATATCGCTTGACACTCTCCGCAATTTCAATCTTTCAGCGTGTTAAGGCCATTAGCTTCAAATCTCTTTTAGGCGTTGAAATAACAAATTGCATCTCTCTAATTATAATCCTATTAATCATTGTAAATAAGTGTGACAGAAAGAGCGTGCCTTTCGTTAGAAATGTAAAGAATTTTGCTATATTTAACTGACTTTTTAAAAATCTGATATGAAACACTTACATAACTTCATGCACCATTTACCCTTAATAGCTTCAGCGTAAAGTAAAAAGTATTGCAGTGGTGCGCATTCATTTGTCTCTGTCTTATTTAAAGTCGCATTATTCGCGAGGCAAGTTATAGTATGGAATGAGTGGCATATTGCCACCCTCAAAATAATTTCAAATAAAAAAAATCTGGTGTGTAACTCACATAACTTCCTCTGCCCAAAGAAATAAGGAACTGGATGAACGGTTTATCCCCCTTTATCTAGAGGAATTACGCAGACATTCTCTTCATATAAATTGGTTGTAAAAATGAACCATCTCATCCCCGAAGGATACATAACCCAAATAAAATCTTATTAATGCACTCTCGTAAATTTCTTCACTTTAAGCTTGGCCAATACATTTCATATTCATATTCATATTCATATTATTCATATTCTGGAGAACAAGAGGAGGCCATTCTGCAAAGAGCGCGTATTCAGGGTGTTTGGGATTTAGCCTAACTATCCATCAGAGTTTTTTTCCGAAAAAATATTTCAAATAAAAGTTCTAACTCTTAGGCCTAGTATTAGCACCACAGGTACAAAATTTAAAGGAAATCGTCAGAACTGTTTTCGAGAAAATCGCGAAAACGAAATTTTCTTAATGTAAAGTCCCCTTAAAAATAAGAGAAAGTCATCGCCAATCTTCGTGTCACATCCCGAGAAGGTACCCAATCCAAACACAAAATTTTGCTTTCATGCGATTTTCCGTTAGAAAGAGGTCGCCTTGCAAAAAGCACGTTTTCGGAGTGGGTGGCTTATAACTACCCTTCAGATATGATTGTTTAAAAATGTTTCGAATTACAGTTTTAGCTCTTGGTATAAGCACCCCATGTACAAAATTTAAAGATAAACGTTAGTCATTTTAGAGAAAATCGTGAAAAACGAAAATTTCTTAATCTAAAGTCCTCTTAAAAATAAGAGAAAGTTGTCGCCAATCTTCGTAATAGGTTCTCAGAAGGTACCTAACCCTCTCGTCCTCTTTTTGAACCAAAGTGTGCTACAGAAGCAGGTCAGTTGCATAGTATAAATTTCGGATCAAGGCTATACAACAATTTTACTAATAGAAACCCTAATCTGATACCTCTAAACAATAAATTGTTTAAAAAACAAGTACTCGAATTGACTAAAATTTACTTGTAATGGTACGTTTATTCACTTTGTTTTCCATTATTCATTCTCAATTGTAATTTTTTAACATGAGGTATTTTGTTTGTATCTATTATTTAGTTTAAATACTATGCTATTGTACTTTATTTGTTCGTATCATTATTCCTGTACTTAATTCATATGAAGACTCTTATTGTTTTTGCTTAAACCTATAAAATGTTTGTTTTTTAAATCTCTTATAAATTTTGGCTTACAAATTTTCTACCTGTTCACTAACATAGATATACTTATTCTTTCATAGCCCTACTTGTCTCACTTGTTACATAAATTATCTAAAAATTATGTAATATAATTTTAGTAGTCAGCCATTTCATAAATACGGGTGGGACATTCTAGCAAATTATATAAACTATTTTTGTTTATTACATATCATAAATAATAAACTAGAATTGGTTCTTCACATTCTGTACAATTGACAATGCCTTCTCCTCCACACTGCATGCAAAGCATTACTTAAAACTTATTTTAAATATTTTAAATTTGTTTTTCGAAATCTGTTACGGGTGGGACATGATTTGGACACTGATTTTAATGATGCAAAACAAAAGCTCATTTTCTGTTCTGCTATTACTGTTAGGGTCTTTATGTTGTTATTAATGAAGGTATGTGGGATTCAATGCAAATTATAAACTGTTTCCAGGTTGTCAGAACAATTATTTAACTCATCAATAATAATTTAACAAAACTATCACTGTTACGGGTGGGACAAAAATTCCCTTGATTGTTATTTTACATAGTAATTAACCAAACATATTTTTTGAAGTTAATCTTATACCAAATTGTACCTTAAAATGTATATTTTCTCAAATGAAAATGGACATAGCTGATTACTCTTGACTACTTGGTATTAAAGAGTGTTAAAATCATGTTAAAAATGGCAAAAAAAAAGGGAACTCAACGCAATAAATAAGTAAATCGACAGATTTCACATATGAAACCACTTCAAATACACCTAAGTTCTTAAAATTCAGAGAATTTGAGGTTTTAAACTTATTTTTGACCACCCAATTACAATAATTTTATAACTTCTCTCTTTGAGGGAAAAATTCCCATATTTTATGCAATGGCTGTATGACTGAACTGACCCCGAACACGAGCTATGTTCATGCGGGGTAACTAATATTTCTTTTGTAATTGTAATAATTGTGTTTATATTATTTATAATTGTATTTGTAATAATTTTTAATACTTTGTATTTTTGTAATTTGTAAAAAAAAAAAAACACACAAAATGTTGTTTTCACACGCTTTTCCGTACTGGAGCTAGGCTGTTCACAGACACACACACAAACATGTATGCTAATGTATAATTTATATGGTAGCTATGTTTTATGTTACTCCATAGATTTTGTTATATTGAGTGTTTTGGAGCTATTTAAATATTGCCGTATATTATTTATTTATTATGTCATAACTTACTTTTTAGTAGGTTTTGTAGGCCATTATTGCGTTATTTTTTTGTAAATATCTTCTTGAATATAGTTTAACCTTATATTAACGTATTTTCAGTTGTGCATTTTCAGTTTGGATTTTTTCGATAGACTTTTGCACATAGGGCATTTTGATTTGGACATTTTGATTTGGACATTTTGTGTTTCTGACATTTTAAACTTCGGACATTTTGCCTTAGACGATATACGGCTCAACTGACTAAAGATGTTCCATTGTAATGAATACACGTTTTACACGCTGTATATAAATGGTGAATAATCTTATTTGAAGTAGATCCGAACTCAGTTTTATTGAATCCGGCACTCTCTTGCTAATGACTAGCACTCACTGCCTTCCATTGAATGTCGTTCTGCAGTGAAAGAGATGAAGTTATTCTGAACCGTGAGCAGGTTTGTAACAAAAGACATTCCAAGACCTGAGATGAAATTGGAAGGGAATGATACCACCACTGCCAAGCCATGTCAGTGTTGCTACCCTATTATTGAAATAAAATACACTCAGTTACATCAAGGACTTCAGATGAGCTTAGATCGCGTTTTATGCCTTAATAATTAAAAACGTCTCTGCTTTACCGTAGTGAATGATGAATGTAACAAAATTTAAAGACAGGGGCCATAACCTTAACTTGAAATATATTATATAATATAATTCTTCATTCTAATATCTAATATCTAGTAATGCTTACTGTTATTATTTTGGTCACTTACAAAATAAATGGTGCAAAATATGTTGCACAAACATTCGCGCATATAAGTTGTAATAGTTCTAGTTTATAAGGGAAAATTCTAACCTCCCGCACATTTATTAGGACATTAAACGCTAATTACAACTATACTATTAGAAGGACAATAAGACCAAGTACACCAAAAGATAGCTGACATTAAGGACGATAGTTTGACATATAACACGACATAATTAATTGAAGGACGATTACGCTATTAATAAATAATCAATCAAAACGACTAATTATTACAGGACCTAATAGAAATTTATATCATTTGAACCGGACGACTAATCCCTTCAGGATGACATACTTTTTATTAACGTTACATCCATAGAATTAGAGTAGTTAGACAATTCATATTATATAATAGAAAAGGGGCCGGCTTAAACCACAAACTCAGAATCCTGGCGCCTAGCTACTTTGACGGATTTGATGAATCGCTAAACGGACACCACGCTTAAACTCAACGGAAAGAATTTTGAAGACTTAGCAGAAGAGATTGTTAATGAGCCAATAAGGAAAGACTAAAGGCAGAGTCAGACCAATGACATAACTGCAGAAAAAACTAAACCCATGAGATATTAGCAAAATCCCAGGACGGGAGCGACACTATCTAGGACATTACTTCACGACTCGGACTGAAACTTCAGACATCGACATAGATTAGAGACTACGACATTTTAGCTAGCATTAGGCAAGTTTTTATTAACCCGCGCAGAGAAATAGGTTATATACCATACAGACATGGGAACGCGCGAGAGTAATTTATTATATAGTAATCAAAGTAAATATTATTATTATTAAGGTGGAGCTATTAATTGTCACCTAAGTTATCAACGAATTCCGCGCTATAGAAATTGAGGATAGAAAGTCTAAACATTAAATTACCAGCGCGTGTGTAACACTTTATACGGAAGTGAACAACATTATATTATAATTAAAAGATACAGCCTAAGTACGACGACGTAAAACATTATTGACAAACTAAAAGACGACCTTACATCATCTGTGATTTCTGATAAAATTATAAAACAAATCTGCAAACTTTTTGGAACAACTTAAGAAATAAACTAAATTTATCTTCACTATTTTAATTTATGGACTTATAAATATTTCAACCTTCAATAAAATCCCTTTCTAGCTTCCGATTCATTGCTCACCTAGAAACGGAGATAAGATCTCGCTCTACCGAACTGAGAAACTAGCCGGACAGCCGACACAAAGCTTGCGTTGCGGTGAATTGCGGCTGTACTTACGAAATCCACCGTAGTACAGCCAGCTTGTAAACCGAGCCAAGCGGCGTGCGGGCACAAATTGGCGCCCAACGTGGGGCACGAATAGTGAGTAGGATCGGAGGTTAGAACAATTTGATAACACAAATTTATTTTTTCGACTCGTCGATAAGCACCATTCAATAAAACAAAAAAAAAAAAAAAAAAAAAAAAAAAAAAAAAAAAAAAAACAGTTCAACACACTTCATCACAACACGTAAATTCAGTGTTAGTTCACAGTGCAGGTAGGCCCAGAAGGATTATCATCATTCACCAGTCAACGGCCCTCCCAATTTTTTTTAAGAGACCACCCTCGACCCACAGCTGAAGGAAGGAAGGAAGAGCATCTCCATCCACCAAGGACTACAGAAGGGTATTGTTAACTAACTCCTTTATCTGTGAAAATTCTGGCTTCACAGGGTAAAATTTTAAAGTAATTTTTAATTTAAAGTAAATTTTTCATTGCATAAAAAAAAAAAAAAAAAATTAATAGTTTAACGTAGTTACAGTAATTTTTTTTTATCTCTCTCAATAACTTTTAATATTTTTAATTAATTGAATTGATATTTTGATGCGATTGCGCTCAAACAAAATCACCATGCCTGTGAACCCAGATACCTCGGTTGCATGTTCAAGTGAAACTATTACCAATCCTGAAACTCAACATAATGTACCAGCAATGATATCTAATGTACAGAGTATAGAGCATGGAAGTGAACACAGGTCAGAAACCTCTGCTAGCCCCTTAAATTTGACCCAAGGAACTCTCAATGAGGAAACAGCTGTGCACTCCCGTAGCGAGTCTCCGCAACCTTGTCTTCAACATACACCGCTTGCTTCACCCATCCCTACAGCCCCCACTAGCGACCTACTACAACAAATACAGGCCTTGATGACCGCTCAGTCTACTGCCTTAAATGCGGCCATAAATTCTCAGTCGACAGCTTTGAATTCGGCAATAAACACACAAAACACTTCATTGAATAATTCTATGACAACTTTGAAAACAGAAATTGCATCTCAACTTGCTACACAGAAGGTGGCAATAAACACACAAAACATTTCCTTAACAGAACTGCAAAATCAAATTACTACACAGAACATTTCTTTGAGAACAGAAATCACCACACAATTAGCCGAGACACTAAATTCAGAATTAAATAATCACACTACTCAAATCAGAAATGTTATACAAGAACACAGGAATGAAGTCACCCAGGAATTACAGCACATAAATACTCAAGTAACAAATCAGATATCCACTACTGAGAACATTTTGATTGGGCAGATTGACACAGTTCGAACCCAGGTAGACTCAGTTCGTTCCCAGGTCAGTGTTGTGGAACAAGCCACTCATTCTAACAATACCAGATTGCTTACCCTTCAAACTGAACTTGACCGGTTAAGACAGAGAGTGAGAGACCAAGAAACTCTCATAGAAAATTCAAGAGAAAATTTAGTTGTTCCCCATCAATGTAATACCCCCTCAACCTCCACGGGACCCCCTGAAAATCCGCCCAATGAACCAGATCTGCCACCTCCACCTGTCAACCTTCCTCGTTCTAATAACGGACTGAACCCTCCAGCAGCTGACAATGGGAATGTAAACAATAACCATTTAGGATTTTTGTTGAGCAATAATGATTTTCCATTGCCAAGTTTCGAAGACCCCCAGAAAACTAACCCGGTTCGATATTTGCAAGAGTTAAAGACTTTCTTTCACCTGCGTAATGTGCCAGAACATCTTAAAATGGTACTGGTAGCGCGATCCCTAAAATCAGCAGCTGCTCGATGGTTTCACGTCGTGAATACTGATTGTGAATTGAACATGTCATCATTCGAAGAAGCATTTCTTAATCAGTACTGGTCAATTATAGAAATGGAGAAAATTAAGGAAAAAATATTCCATGGACGCTATGAGCGCACTTGTGGTCAGAATTATTTGGAGTATTTCATATCCCTTTGTGATAATAAGCAATTACTGAAGCCCCCCATAGAAGATCTCATATTCATTAAGGCCCTCTGTTCACACTACCCCCTCTCTACCCGAAATAGTTTGATTGTTGCAAATCCTCAGTCGACTTCAGAAATGCTAAGATTACTGAAATCCCTCCAGGATCCGCCCCCACAGCCTCAGAAAGTAAATTATCCTCAAGTTTCTGCAAATAATTCTCAACGTAGGAATATAAATTTTGTACAAACCAATCCGAGTCAGACATCTTTCGGATGTAGGAGACGGTCAGACGCAAATGAGAGTAAACAGAATTACAATCAGGTGAGCGACTACGAGGAAAGTGTGCCTCGAAGTCCCGAGCCTTTCTGGCCTAATAATTCATATCCAAGAGGAACTCGTAATACTTATTGGAGGAATAGAGGATACAGACCCCGCCCCTATCAAAACAATTTCTCTCGACAATACCAAGGAAACAATAACAATTTCCCTAATTCAGGTTATCGCGGACAAGCTAGGAGACCCTACAATGGAGGCCCTAGTTGGTTTAACAGATCGCAGTATAACCAGGGTTATTTCCGGCCCTATATAAGAGGCAGGACAACAAATAACAACAACAGATATACTAGATATCAAAACCACCAGTATGTCCGGAACAACGGCAACAATCAAAATTCCCCTAGGAATGAAGACACGGCTCCTACCAACAATGAGGCTAGAACCCAGTCACCCATACCTACGGTCGATTTAAACGACTAGGGGCTTCACAATTTCCTCCCACGGGAAGCCCTGCAGTTCAATGTAACAACAATGGAGGACAACAGAAAAAAACCCGCAACATGCCTTGTGATGCGCTAAGGTCCGCACAACACACTAAAACACACACTGTTCACAACAATCAATTTTCTGAAATTGCCGCCGTGCACGTTAGACGTGACACGATATGGAAAGGAAATTTTGTAGAGAACAACGAAAACAATGACACAGAAACACAAAACAATAATAAAATTACCAACAACGATGCCGCTATCAAGAATATAATTGTTGGCAAGAATGTTGTAGGAAATTTTGTAAACAATGTGAACAATGTACAATCTGAAAGCTATTCTGTCAGCCAGGTGGTTGACAACACTAATACATGTACGGACAATACAATCTTGACAACACCGGATATTGCAAACAATACAGACCTAGAAAATCACACAGACATAACAGTGGGAATTTTACAACGTGGTGAGTTATCAAACAATAACCCGCCCCCAGTAATTGATGTAATGATTGGAAATCAGTCATACAAAATTACCCTAGATTCAGGCAGTGATGCGCAATGTATGTCGCAGGCGACATTTCTTGAATTGCAACACACTAAGGCCATAACTCAAATTTTGCCTGTTTATAATATGACTGCATTACTAGCAGTCGGAAAACAACGTTGTAAAATCCGACACCAATGCTTTGTACCAATAAATCTTGCCGGTAACACGGTAGAGATTCTGTTCCTGGTCATAATGGGACTTAACCTTCCCTTAATTGCGGGACGAGAAGTTTTTAGACAGCTAGAAGCGGTCTTGAATTTTCGTAACAATACATTCGCCTTTATAGGTGAAGACAGAGCAGAACAAGTCATTCCATTCTGCAATGCAACTCCCCCTTCCACTCAGCAAGTAGACTCCCCTCCAGACGTGGAGCAAGAGCACTTCTTTGTGGAAGCGATTTCTATAGGACAGCAACCCCTCGTTAAAGTGTCAGGAAGGGATCCCTCACACGCTGCCCCCAACCCACTGTTACTCTCTCAAAATAAACAAACCGGAGAATCTACAGAAAACACAGCAGAGATTTCATTACATAACATCATGTCCAGCCGCGAGATTGATTCGCTGATACAAGCCAAGGTGAATGCAGCTTGTGATCTGGATAACACTACACGTCAGGATTTATTCGAGGTGCTGAATAAACACAGGGACCTATTTACCGATAAAATCGGAAAATGTAACCTGTATTCACACCGAATTATCCGACACTCTACCAACATTGTCAGGCACAAACCAAGACCAATACCACTTAGTTTACGAGATAAAGTCTCAGCCGTTATACAGACAATGCTCGATCAGGATATAATCGAGGACTCCCATAGTGATTTCAACAACCCTTTGTGCATCGTACTAAAGCCCTCGGGTGAGGTACGACTCACAATCGACGCCCGTTCCATAAATGTAGATATGCAGGAGGACAATTACAGACCTCTCACCTCCGACGAATTATTGTCCCGTGCCAAGGAAGGGAATTACTTCTCTTCCACAGACCTTGTTTCTGCTTTTTGGCAAATACCACTAGACCCCGAATCACGTGATATGACGTCATTCTCTTATCATGGCCGCCATTTTAGATTCTGTAGAACGCCCTTCGGGTGCCGTACTTCCTCAGCCGCACTCTTACGAGCGCTTGCTAAAACTTTTGATTGGCATTCCGATCAATTCATAATTCCCTATTTGGATGACGTCATGATAGCATCAAAGACTAAAGCCGACCATATTGCCCACATAGACCACACCCTAGGTAAGCTCAGAGGAGCAGGCTTCACACTTAACATCAACAAGTGCCACTTCTTCCAAAAGGAGGTAAAATTCCTTGGATATATAATATCCGGGGAAGATTGCCGAATAGACGAAGAAAAAGTGGAGGCCATTTTGAGAATTCCAGCCCCTAAGAACCAAAAGCAACTGAGATCGTTTCTTGGCGTATGCCAGTATCAATCCCGGTTCGTAGTGAACTATGCCCAAGAACTATGTCCCCTAAAGCCTCTTTTGCGGAAGAACCAGAAATGGAAATGGACTGACGAGCACGATGCCGCCTTTAACAAGGTCAAGCAACTGTTCGCTCGGTCCATTCGACTGCAAAAGCCGGATGAAAACTTAGATTTCTATATAGCCACAGATGCCAGCTCTCGAGGAATCGGGAGCATCTTATTTCAAATTAAAGATGGCGAGAAATGCCTAATAGCCACTGCAAGCAAAGGCTTGAACACCACCCAGTCCCGGATGTATCCGACAGAATTGGAAGTATACGCGGTATACGAGGCTCTCAACAAGTATAAACATTACATTTATAACCGTAGAGTCACCGTCCTATGCGACCATATGAGTTTGAGTTTCATAAACCAGTGTAAACTGAGTAATTCACGTGTTTCTCGACTCATAAGTGCTATCACAAGGTATAACATTGAAATTAAACACATAAAAGGGACTGAAAACTTACTGCCGGACCTTCTCAGTCGTTTGCCTAATCACCCAGGCATTGCCAGCATGGAAGGTCAAGTAGAAAAAGAAGTTAAAATAATGACAATAGCTGTAAGTGACAAGTACAAACTCAACGAAAAGCTCACAAATTTGGCTAAACTTCAGACGGCGGATGAGTATCTGTCAACCATCCAGCATGAGCTGCAGGGAGTTCCAGATTCTAAATCCAACCCGACATGCGCCCAGCCAAAACACAAAACTATTGCCAAACATAACAATATCATATATAAGCTTTGCGGTGTAGAAAACCCCACATGGAGACCTTATGTCCCTAAATCATTGGAGAATGACATAATTGCCAGTTATCATGAAAACTTAGCCCATAGTGGGACAGACCGAATGATAAATGCCATTAATGACCATTTTTACATAAGACAAATAGGACGAAAAGTCAGAATGTACGTAAGTACTTGCCATCTATGCCAAACTGCCAAAAACAAAAACACTGCCTATGAAACTGAAATAAACTCAATAGAAGCTACTAGACCCAACCAGTTAATCTGTGGTGACATATTGGGACCACTTATAAGAAGTACGTTCGGTTGCCAATATATATTTCTACTAGTCGATGTTTTTAGCAAACTAGTATCAATGTATCCTATCCGAAATCTGTCTACTAAAATTTGCCTCATAAAAATGCAGGAATATGTCAATACTTTCGGCCAGGTAGAGAGTTGTCTGACAGATAACGCCAGTATCTACTCTAGTAAGAGATGGACAGAAGGATTAGCGAAACTAGGCATCAAAACATTGCATTCATCAAATTTTAATCCTTCTGGAAATTTATCGGAAAGATATATCAAAGAAGTGATATCGTACTTAAGACTACTGACCCACAGACAGCATAAAAATTGGTACAAGTATCTAAAACCCATTCAGGCAATTCTAAATGAAACACGCCATCAAGGAACAAAAGAAATCCCTTTGGAAATAGTACAGCATTGTAAAGTTGGACCCTTATTTAAGAATTCCCCTCCAGTGCTAAATACGTGTGAGAAGTCTGACATTGATGTATGCCAAGCAGTTCTCAAAAGACTACAAAAACGTTGGCAGAAGCGTAAGACTAAACCCCGTCGTAAAAGAAAAAAGTGGGAACCGAAAATAGGTGATTATGTGCTATTGAAACAAAATATTTTGTCTAGTAAGGTACATAACAGACAACATAAATTTTCTTTACTATATAAAGGACCCCTAATGGTGCACGCAAAATTCAGTACTGATACATTCCAATTGAAATCTGCCAAGAAACCACACAAAATAATTGGTAAATATAGAAAACACCTACTAAAACCCTACCACGTGATGTCACAGGTCGGTTAGGATTAAACATCTAGGAGATAAAGTGACCTTTGGATTAATGAAACGGACTGAGAAATGATTTTTCGGATGGAATGCAAAGTAAGAATGTGATTCAGTTTTCTCAAAAGAATGTTTTAGCTGACGTTAATATACGAATGTAATTATCTAAGGTTGAATGAAAATGCCCCCCCCCATGAGTTTTGGGTACTGAAAAGACAATTTTCGATACAAGACATGTGACATAAAATGTTGCGTGATCTTGCAGTGCTTAAATTAGTGTACGGAGTTAGTGCAGATCAATAAGTTTACTGCCATCTGTAACTAAAATTGTATATAAGTGTAATATGGTGAGAAGCTAGTTCCCCTCTGGATGAGAATACTGAAGGGCTGGAACATTGCTTTGACTAAAAGAGAATCACACTATTATTTGATTTAATTAATAAGATTTTTTTTACTTAATATTTGCATAACCAGTGATTTTTTTTATTTATAAAAAGGTAATATTAATTTTGAAGTAACACTTAATTATTTTTATTTTTGAAAGTAAACAATTACTTTGCAAAAGACATGTTCAACACAATTCCTAATCTTATTCCTATAAGCAATCAAGTGTAAAAGTATGAAGGATACAGCAAGGTATAATGAGTAAAATGACTTGTATTAAAGAGTATGATTTGTGTAAAAGGCATATGAAGTGAGAAAGTCGACGAAAAAGAGGTATGAATTAAAGGACAAGGCAATGATCTAATGTCGCTTAAAATAATTGTGTGTAGACCTTGAGATAAATAAAGTATAAGAAAATGAGAAATGAAGTAAATAGGTAACGAAAATGCTCAGAAGTACTCAATGGTACTCCGATATTAAGAACTTATTTCTTTGGGGAGGATTAGGTAATTGTTGTGTAACGCTTGAACTTGCAAATGGAGTGTTACTAAAACATGATACTAGGAAGGATAGCATACCCTAGAAGAATGAAGAATGAAGATGGAATACATAATTTGAAAATTAATTGAAAAGTGAATTTTATTTTCTGTGTTATGCATATATGTTTACAAGTGAGTAATAAGTGTTATATTTTTTGTTGTGTCAATATAGACCTAATATAGGACAGAACTATCAACGAGGACTAAGAAAAGACGATGAATATAAGGTAACAAGTGTAACATTTCCATAATTTTGAAATATGTTTATGATTTTTATATGATAAGTTAAGAAAATAAGAAAAGCAGATCAAAATTCCCGGAACACAGATAATTTAAGGTGTAAGGAGTAATAAAACGAAAATTTTGAGATATGTTAAGATTTTTCAAGTGAAATAAATAACAAAGAAGGTAACAAAGATAAGCGTAAAGAGAAAAAGGCTGGGATAAATACTAAATAGAGAGAAAATAAATGTTAAGTGATAGATAAGACGAATATGTACTGAAACCTAGAGAATTTCGGATGTAGGAAGAATGATAAATTTTAAAAATCCCTCATTATTTTAATTTTTCAATTTCAATCAATTACGTGATTTTTCAAATTTTTAATTCGGTCATATGTAATAGTTCTAGTTTATAAGGGAAAATTCTAACCTCCCGCACATTTATTAGGACATTAAACGCTAATTACAACTATACTATTAGAAGGACAATAAGACCAAGTACACCAAAAGATAGCTGACATTAAGGACGATAGTTTGACATATAACACGACATAATTAATTGAAGGACGATTACGCTATTAATAAATAATCAATCAAAACGACTAATTATTACAGGACCTAATAGAAATTTATATCATTTGAACCGGACGACTAATCCCTTCAGGATGACATACTTTTTATTAACGTTACATCCATAGAATTAGAGTAGTTAGACAATTCATATTATATAATAGAAAAGGGGCCGGCTTAAACCACAAACTCAGAATCCTGGCGCCTAGCTACTTTGACGGATTTGATGAATCGCTAAACGGACACCACGCTTAAACTCAACGGAAAGAATTTTGAAGACTTAGCAGAAGAGATTGTTAATGAGCCAATAAGGAAAGACTAAAGGCAGAGTCAGACCAATGACATAACTGCAGAAAAAACTAAACCCATGAGATATTAGCAAAATCCCAGGACGGGAGCGACACTATCTAGGACATTACTTCACGACTCGGACTGAAACTTCAGACATCGACATAGATTAGAGACTACGACATTTTAGCTAGCATTAGGCAAGTTTTTATTAACCCGCGCAGAGAAATAGGTTATATACCATACAGACATGGGAACGCGCGAGAGTAATTTATTATATAGTAATCAAAGTAAATATTATTATTATTAAGGTGGAGCTATTAATTGTCACCTAAGTTATCAACGAATTCCGCGCTATAGAAATTGAGGATAGAAAGTCTAAACATTAAATTACCAGCGCGTGTGTAACACTTTATACGGAAGTGAACAACATTATATTATAATTAAAAGATACAGCCTAAGTACGACGACGTAAAACATTATTGACAAACTAAAAGACGACCTTACATCATCTGTGATTTCTGATAAAATTATAAAACAAATCTGCAAACTTTTTGGAACAACTTAAGAAATAAACTAAATTTATCTTCACTATTTTAATTTATGGACTTATAAATATTTCAACCTTCAATAAAATCCCTTTCTAGCTTCCGATTCATTGCTCACCTAGCCACGGAGATAAGATCTCGCTCTACCGAACTGAGAAACTAGCCGGACAGCCGACACAAAGCTTGCGTTGCGGTGAATTGCGGCTGTACTTACGAAATCCACCGTAGTACAGCCAGCTTGTAAACCGAGCCAAGCGGCGTGCGGGCACAAAGTTATGTGTTAAAAGCTAGCGCAGAAAAAGTAAATTATAGAGACAATTAAATTTTATTTAATACATTTTCATAAAACTAGCAAGTGTCTAGAACGGAAAGCATCAGGGCCGATCTTTATGTTCAATGCTTTCACCGTGAAATAATGATAATGATAATGACCGCTGCGTCATCTACCGTAGGCAGATGGCATGATTGGGGGCATGTGGTCAGCATGCCGACACCCACGGCCGTTAATGGTGGTTTTCATGACCGGAGCCGCTACTTCTCTATCAAGTAGCTCCTCAATTTTTTAATCACGAGGCTGAGTGTACCCCTACCAGACCTCCCTACCTCAGAAAAATCCGAGGAGGTACGGGGATCGAACCCGGGCCGACGGATCTGTAGTCAGCTACGCTAACCACAAGACCACGCCGGCGAACTATTACCCTATACCACCTCGCTCTAATTGATTTTGGCCTGTTCACTACGACTGTGGTAAACTGACTACATTTCACAACAATAATTAGATTATAGTATTCTTGTTACTATGGTCAATAAAAGAATATCATTCATATTTTAATCAAAATGTATGTTCTGAAATTAGCATTTAAGTCATGTCCAGGCTTTAAAACTTAGTGCCCGATCGAATATGTTAACAGCAACTGTACTGTACAGACTTTGCTCGGCGTATGCGCTAGCTACCATATGCTAGTTCACGTGATAGTAAACAAAGCGGATTACAGGTATAGAAAGACCACAAAATAACTTCTCATTCTCTAAACTCACATTACAAGCATGCAAAACGTTACGTTTTCCTGTTTGTGTGTAATAGTCCCTCCCAAATGTTTCAATATATGTTTGCGTTTCAGAACACTTTACTTTCGGTATTCCGAACACGTATTATACATTTATAAACACGCATAATGACAAGGTACACTGTTGACCAATTTGAGAGGCACCGTACCATGAGCGCATTGACTTCTCAGTACTACTAGCAATGACTGTCTTATCAGCCTACGCAATCGCCCCCACCCCTTATACTCAGGTTGTTGGTAACCGGAATCATCTCCCTCTGTGGGTTCGGGCACTAAGTTTTAAAGCCTGGACTCATGTCATTTCGTTTTTATCTTGATACCTATTAATTTTATAAAGAAATATATTTAGCCTAACAAAAAATGTTCATTTTTTTCTCTCTACAAGTTGACTGCACTAAGTTTTCATGTATCGCCCAACGTAATGGAGATATGGCCATTTCGTTAGTCGTATATAGAAGTTTCAGGTTTTAATTTTTATTAAAATCGTTAGACCCATTTTTTTTTCTTCGAAAATCAAAATTTTTCATGAAAAGTCCCCTTAAAATTTTTTTTAGGTCAGATTTTTAGGTCAAAGTCAATCAAGTATCTCGCTGATAACTAGAATGAATGTCTCGTTATCTAGCCTAGGTAAATTTATATTGTACACGATTTTCATGGCACTTAGCCTATTTTGCTTTTATTTGTTAATTTCTTAGTTTTAAGTTAATTTTTGTGTATATTATAGTATAATATTATAATTTACACACATCCAATTATAATATAATTCTTTAATTCAATTTGTTTTCTCGGCATATTATTGGACGCATTTTTGTCTTATGTTTTAATATAGGTACTTCAATATTGTATTATTATTTTATTTTTAACATTTTGTATTATGTATGATATCTATTGTATTTGTTTTTTGTAAATTCCTTTTAATGTATTTTGTCTTTATCCTGGTTGAGTGGAAGATAAGGCCCTATGGCCTTAACTCTGCCAGGCAAAATAAAACATTATTATTATTATTATTATTATTATTATTATTAAAATTTCAGTTATAAAAACCAAATTCAGGGCGGTTCGATGAAATTCCGAAAAAGTCCTTAATTCAAAAAATAAAGTAAATACAACGAACCGTTTACCCGCTGTGCTTGTCCACAGACAGACAGACGGACAGACGTCATTCCAAAAACACTTTTTTCGGTATCTAGGTATCGTGAAACATGTTTTCCCTGCGTTATCTCGATTTCGATTTTTTGTCATGATCACAATACTTTCTCTATACTTCGTATATGCTAGAAAGTAAAATCAAATGCACTATGCGAGAAAGTAAAATCAAATGCAGCGGATTCCTGCATCAACGACGTAAGTCTGTAAGCCATTAATCCTATGGGACAAGAAAGTTACTACTGCAAACCTATAGTAAAATAACTACCGATTTATTGTAGGTGATAATAAAATTTATACCTTCTGTAGCCGTCTTGGTTGTTGTGTATTATCAGCGCGGGCTTAAAAGGTAATCAGGAAATGTTTGAATATCAGTGAAGATATAGCTGTAGCCTATTCATGGTGAACCAAATCGGGATTTTTATGTTTTTTCTGTCTTTCTCGGAATTCTCCCGTTTTCCGAATTTCGTTTCACAAACACTTTTCACTCTCATACCCTCCCTATCTTACTTCGTCTCAATCATAATTCTCACTCTATTTCATTATTGGATTGATAATCAAGGGTCAAATTTCATGGGGTTGCCAAGGGTGCCTGACTTTACCAGCTTTCTCATGAATCCTGATAAATTGGTGAGAGACATGTCTGGTGCGTCAGACTCTTCTAGAGAGGGACAACCAGTTGTCCGGGACTACAACCTGAAGGGGAAGCTGATTGAGAGAAAATTAAAAATAAATAAAAATAAAATCTGACGTATAGAACAGAGATGAGAAAATTTGCTGTTGTCTTTTTACTGTTTTCATGATCACGCAAGGTATCGTCATATCATTTCATCCAAAAAATAGGGGATTGCTACAATAGGCCTAGAAGTAGCCACGATGCTCTGTCAGAATCCTTCAATTTTTTTTAGTTTTTCTTTATTATATTTTACATTAGAATGGTACAACGTTATCTTTCTAGAGATTTTATAATCCATGTTTGAACAAACTATACCAATAATATATAACTATACCTATAATTTATAATGAATCTAATATATAATGCAAAACAAAGAGACGGATCATGAATTGAACCCTCGTTCTCCCTGGTAATGATAATAGAAAAAAACTTCTTATCTGCTTCTGTGCCTAAAATTCAGAGATATTAATTCTTGCGTTATCAATAGATAATAAAGTTATGTTATGAAGGTCGAGTTTTCGTCTATTCTTTTTCCGTACACTTCATCGGGAATTTCAGATATTTTTTCCTCAATGCTTGAAAATTCCAGACAACTTAAAAATTATAAATAATCAGATTGTGTTCACAGCGGTTGGGGTTCGTTGGAACATATTTTATGAATTATGTACTTATAAAACTCTTTGATAATTTCATTTAATTATAAAACTATATCAGAACTTTTTTTATTAATAATTCAGTTCATTATGTGGGCTGTTATTGCGAAACTGACAATAATACCTGCATTGTCGTAGGTTGATTTGTTTCTAGAATCTACTATTTCTATTCTTTTCTTGACATAGTAATGTTAAAGGCTTCTAAACTTTAAACTTTAAAGTATTGCCTACTTCATTAATTGCTGCATTTCTAAACGTAAACATTACATTAGGCATTACAATGTGCAAGTATACCTACCCGTACCTAAAATATTATCATCACAAATAATACTAATTATAATAGCTGTAGTATCAAGAATGATATATTATATAACAATAATAAAACAAGCAAATCGTAAGGAAAATGCCTTTAATTCCCCCCGAACATGGAAGATTTAAACAATAATTTTCGATTGGTTTTCTGCGTAAAATATTTGCTGCACTTTGCACACGAAGGTTTCCCTCCAATAAAAAATAGATTGCTATGTAATAAACTAATTTCTGTATGATAACATTCAATTTTTCATACATAATTGTCGTCTGGAGTTATGATTCTTAGAATATAGAATTAGGATCTTCATTTTTAAATTATTGTCATAGATTTAAAAATAATTCAGGATGAGAAATTCTGAATGAAAACGAATTACTCGTACAGACAGATGTAAATATTTATACAATACTAATGTCACTTGGACCGTAATAGAATTAAATGTTATGTTGTGGACACAATGACAATGCTACCAAAGATTGAATGCCCATTCTACTGTAGTCGCTAGGGCTTATTTGTTTGGTATTTTCATAAAAATTGTTGATACCGGAGCGGGTAGTAGAGAGCAGGAGAAAAAGTGGTAAAGTCAAGAAGAGAACCATTATTCTACAAAAGTAACCTAGGTCTACATTGATAACTATATACAATTTTAAACTATCTTACTACGAATTGAAGTAAATAACATATGCATTAGTTTATCACAATATGTTTCTGACTGATTGTGCGTAACGGCGCGTTACTCAAGCAGTTGTACTAATGGCGAGTTCCATCGACCTTCGTTACGGCTAAAACGCGTCGTTTTCTCCTGCTTGTGTCATGTTTACGGTCCACCGATCCTGGTTACTCCCTCACGCCCGTTAATACTCGCGTTAACTTAAAGACAGAAATTCCTTGTGTTAAATCTCGCGTTTGTTTGAAAACAAGATGGCCGAAGCTGCTTGCATGCTAGAATACGCAGTATTATCCATATTAAAACAGTAAATCCAGTATATTAATGCATTGATAACAGTTGTTAAAGAATAATATGAATACAAGGGAGTGATTCATTTACTTCCTTTGCTACTTTAGAGCAGTCAGGTAACAGAATGGGACCCTCCTGCTGTCACTAGCATGAACACAAAAGTAGGATCTGGGTTTTTCTCAAATTCCACAAAACAAACTACTCCCTCAGAGGAGAGGATCAGTTGACACTGTAACGTTGAAACAGATGAATGGTTACAAAATAAAATGCTTTTCGCAGTTGCTCAACATACAACAGAATCCTGAAGTATTTCGCTCATAGTTACGCCTACATGCCATCGAAAGTGCCGCTGTGTATTTGTCAGTTTATAGCTTGTATTATTACTAGTAAGTTGACGATAGGTGAAATTGACTATAATATCTCTACTGGATTACTTCTCAATAAAATAACAGTGCACAATGTCCCTTGTTATTAAAGAAAAATTAGGTCTAAGTCAAATCGTTTTTGAGTGTGTTGTGTGTGTATTATTCCCGTGTTTTTCCAGGAAAAGGTCATTTTGTATCTCCTATGACTGTAAAATTAAGGTAAGAGCTACGCTGTACATTTATCACATTGTAATAGTTTTCAATAATTTCTTGATATGGTATAATATAATGTAATAATATTACACCAGCAGTAGGCGTATAGCCTAGGCCCAATTCACATTTTAGGTTTGATACATTTTTTATACCGATATCAGTCGAAAAGATTGCAGGTTAGCATATAATAAATTATGATAAAATTATGATAGGTTAATAGTGCGAGTCCAGCATCATAAATTGTATAATATACTGCAATAATAGCATTAATATTAGTAATAATTGGGTTCTATTCCTGTTTATTTTCTGCTAGCTACTGTGAAACATAGCAGCCAACGTTGCCAATGGAAAAATGACTTTGAACGGCGAAGGAATCGGGCATGAAAACAATATAACATAAGATTTTTGCATCTCAGTAAATAAAAAGAAACAATACTCACTCAATTTGTTTATAATTTTTAATTATATAGTATGAAAATTACTAGTCGTGTACAGTGTGTGCTCTCAGGTTTAACGTTGTATGTTGGCAGTAGCGACGGTGAATGTATGAAAAGCTCGTATGCCAAAATTGCATGCCTTCTAACGCTCGTTTGAAAACGGGTGTTTATTTCAACGACTAGAGTGTTGGTGGAACAGTGTCCACTTAACGCAGACGTTATACAGCAATGGCGCGTTACTAAAGTCTTCGTTTGGGTATATTTAAAGAATGTCGGTGGAACCGGCCATAAGACTGTCCATTGAAAATGAGAATTCGATTACGGCATAGTTCTATTTCCCAAATTGAAGACAGGCTTTAAAAACTTAGCAGCATATCATTTATCTTCTCAGTAATATATGTAACATAGGCCTATTTTCATGTGGGAGCCCGGTCACAAAAATCACTACTTAGTGCTCCTCACAGTACTGCGTATGACATAACTTGTCTGTCTGTGAGGTAGAATATTAGGGTATTCAGTCATAGGAGAGAAGTTCCATCTGGCGCTTTGAGTTGGACTCCGGATTAGCTCAGTTGGTAGAGCATTGGCGCGAATAGCCAAAGGTCCTGGGTTCAAGTCGCAGTGTCGGAGGAATTTTTCTCCTATAATATTCTCATGTAATGTCCAGCAGAGACAATAATCTTGTGGTTCATGAATGCTTATTATCTGATTTCATGTGTTTGCTTGAAGCAGCTCAAATATTCAATTGGAATGTTCATAATTATAGTAATAAATAATATAACATAAGAAAAGTAGTTATTATTTATTCTTATTGCATTGCTTATTAATATTTTTTAAAATATATTTAATAACAGTGATACAAATTTGCTGTTTCTATTGTATAGTGTTCCGGAAACCCAAGACAAACTTACTGTACAGGAGAGAAAGTGCTCAAGCTGCATCCCTATAAATTTAATGCAGTATATCGATATAGTAAATCCCCATAATCTAGATAATCCCTCCCTTCCTGTCGACGTCAAGCGACGCTGAAAATAGAAAATATGGTCTGTAACACTGTATTAGAAGGCAGTTTGTCTACAGATCAGCAATTCAAAAGAGGATCTCATCGGTAGCAAACAAATCGAAGTCTCGTATTAAAGGTACTTATGATTGAAGTAAAGGTATTACACCCCCGCTAGCATGGTATACGTAGATAGGGAGATGGGGAGAATGAATTGATGTTACTACGTGAAGAAGGCTTGGTGGATTTTCACGATGATCACAGCAGAATTTGTCTTCCTTCCCTTGTCCGTCGGCTTTAGTTTTTAAGAAAGATGGAGGCAGAATATCTCCACGTACCACCATGGTACGGTTATGATGGAGCGGGGTTCTACTGAGTTAATATCGCCACATAACTCACTCCTTCTCTGCCTAAGGCAGTGGCGGATCCAGAATCATGATACCACACTGTTCACTAGATATCTCATATTTCACGGTTGAGCTATGTAATTCCAAGGACATGTAGAGAGACCAATAAATATCCTATATAATAAAAGCATAAAATGTATGGTAGAAGCAACGCATGTTCAGTTTTAAATCCTTCCTCGAGTAATGAATAATAGATTGTAGAAACATGAAACTTTAAATTATCTGATGTGTGAAAATAAACAATCAAATATCGTAAAACATATATTTGTTTGTTTTCCCCAAAATACAGTTTATCTACGATTAGTCATAATGTCGTGACTGTTTTATATCGTGATTTTCATGAAAGATAGCGTTTTAACCGTCTTCACAAAAGGATATTCTCAATTAGATTCCCAAATTTTTACTTTATCTGCACATACCATAGGTAGGCTACATTAGGTAGAGGAAGTACTGTGTTCGACCCAGAAATTCGAAGTTGATTTTTAACATAAATACATGTATCGAGGTTTCCTGAATCCAAAAATACTATTTTCAGAAACATGTCTTTGCGTGTCTGTGTATCTGTGAACAGCCTAGCTCCAGAACGAACAATTGTATTCTTTTTTCCATTCATGGATAGGCGTTAGCCTAAATCCGATATCCACTAGTCAATTGACTTGACATGTTGGCGTTAGCCTGTTTCCAAATTAAGAGAATCTTTTTGACCATCTGGTTAATGGACGTCCAATATTTCTTTTTCTATTGGTCTATAATTCAATAATAATTTTGCAAATCTTTCATCTGCCATTCTTTGTGTATGCATAAACCAGCTCTATTTTAAATCATTTATCTTCCCAGTAATATTTTCTATGATATTTTCATTTCGTCGTTTGTCTAAAATCATGTAACCAGCTCTTGAACGTAAAAAAACTATTCTCCGCTGCTTCATTTCTTATTTTATCGAACCGTTTTATTGTCAAATTTTCATTTTCATAAGTGAGTGTAGGGACTGCCATCAGCTTGCAAAACTTAACATTTGTACATTTCCTTGTTTTGCCTTTTAGCGTAGGTAAGTCGGATGTTACCACACATTCTGCAAAACCTTTTCATTTTATAAAAATAAACAATTGTATGAAAACAAAATTTTATATTTGGGTTATGTACCTTCGGGGGATGTGACACAAAGATTGGCGACAATTTATCTATCTTTTTCTGCCAGTTTACATGAAGAAAATTTCGTTTCTCGCTATTTTCTTGAAAACTGCTCAAACGATTGAAACAACTGAATACGCGCTCTTTGCAATTCAGCCTTTTATTTTATATCAGAATTTGAAGTGCGGAAGATGGGGTTTTTTCTGGGGTTTTTCCTCACCTTTGAGACATATGTCGGGTAACTTTAGGCCCTTGTGGTCCCCAGATATCATCTGGCCGTCATTATCATCTTCATCCCATCCTCGCCTTGTTTGGAGTGAGTGAGTGTGTGTGTGAATGGTGTGTCTCGTCCTAAGTGTTCGTGTTGTCTCGGAGGTGGCCCCGTCATTGGGCTGATCACTCATCCGGGGAGGCCCTCCATGTCCTTGTCTGGTCAAAAAAGTATGTATGTGATCCAAAGATAACTCTCTCCCGACAGGTCGCGGCCCTGTAAGGCCCGGGCGGCTTGGGTCGCTTAAATCCTAAAAAGGAAGATGTTAAACTACGAGAAAGAAAGAAAGAAACTGAGCTTTATACATTGGTTAAATGGTGTTCAAATTTTAGTCTGGTTTAAGCAAACAGGAACTAGTTAGGTTACTTAAGCCCTTTTCTAGCTTTATTTAAACAATTTAGCCTTGTCAACTATAAATTTAATCATGATTTAATAGTACTTTATTAAAGGTATTTAATATTTTCACCATTTTCTATATAATCCAAAGCAGAAATTCGACGTGTAGAAGTAATTTGAATGTAAAATAACTGGATTAAATCACCAATGTACTGTTCATTATTTCTCTCAGACATTTTCTTAGAACTGGTCGATATGTAGCTTCAAATATAGTAGGCCTATACATTGTATTACACTACTTATTGCCTAATAGGACACATCCTTTGCCATTACTGCATCACCAAATGTTCTACCAACCTGAAGTTCAGCGCTCACTTCTTCAAAGAGTTCCTTGATTAAATTATACTGATCTTCGAATTCCTTCATCTTGCAAACACGTAGCTGAAAGCATTCCAACGGAAATAAAGCGACCACTATGGAATCGTGACATATACTATATTCGACCATGACACAGATTTTACATTTCATTTATAACTTGTTATTTATTAACCTTATTACTCAGAACTGCTAGATTTCTATTAAGTGGTTTAAACGTAATGGCGTAATAATTACTTACTTACTTCCTCAATGGCAATAGACAATTCCTAAGCAAGCTAAAGGGATATTTTCTATTTTATGGGACCAGGAGGTTCATTGTTGCGCTTATTAGGCCTATAAGTACGCCATTCAACCCTATTCTATGCTAACTCCATACAACCATTCCTCGCAAATCCTACTTCCCTTAAATCTATTCTAATATTGTCCTCCCACCTACGTCTTGTTCTTCCAAGTGACCTCTTTCATTCGGGTCTCCTTGTCAGCATTTTTGAGATATGTCTTCCCTCGTTCCAAAATGTTTATATTCCAACACCGAAATAAAACACGACGAAGATAAGTGAATAGGTGTAATCCATTCTGCGTTACGACATAAACTGCCCGAAAACTATAAGTGTGCCATTTTTTACCGATATAGTATGGAAAATTCCTGTCGGAATAATTCTAAATTGCAATTCTCTACCCCTGCTATTTCTGCACATGGGCATCGCACTCGATTAAGCATGTTTGATAGCTGTCATGTAATTCACCAGTAGGCATCATACTCAAGAGTTTGCACCCTTTGCACGCACTTTAATAGAGAAATTTACTCGTTTCTAGATGAATAAAATAGTTTTACAGAATGTAAACCCCATTTATAATAATTTTCATTTTTATTTGAACTAATTCTCTTGAATTTATAATGGATGTACTGAATGCATATTCCTGATGTAATTTTGTAAGTATTTAATTTTTACAAATAGGCTGCATTTTGTAGTTTTAATCCAACAAGTTATAGAATTATATTTAGTTACCTTTTAGTCTTAATTCAGTATTTACCGCAAAGATATATAATATATTATAAGACCGCCTGCGTGGTTTCGTGGTTAGCGGCGCTGACTACAGATCCGCAGGCCCGGGTTCGATCCTCGGTCCTCGGATTTTTCAGAGGTAGGGAGGTTTGGAACGGGGTGCACTCAGCCTCGTGATTCAAACTGAGAAGCTACTTGATGGATAAATAGCGACTTAGGTTCACGAAAGCCATCATTGATGGCCGTGGGTGTCGTTCTACTGACCACATGCCCCCCCCCAATCCTGGCATCTGCCTTCGGTAGATGCCGCAGTCTAGTCCCTTCAGGGAGTTTAGTTTTTTGTTGTAGGCCTATATACATTATAAGACAGTGACAGGTTCGTGCTTAGTGATGTCATATCTGAGAACAACTTTGCTCTTTTACCTGTATCTATCATACCTGTGCGAGTGTACGGAACAGTTAATAACTTGAACGGAACTCATATTTAAAATTTACTTTGTGAACTTTTGCATCGACAGTTGTACTGTATTATTATTGTTAGTATTATTATTTTTATTAACAATACCTATAAAAATTCCCAGTAGTTCCTTTAAAAGTGTTTCAATTATTCATTAATACTCTCCTATCATAGTCGGTCGGGAAGTTGCAGTCAGTATGACTTACTGTGCCCAAGGTCGCGGTTTAGATACCGGCCTCGATGGATGGCTTTTATGTGAGCAAAAATTTGGCGCTCCCATGTGTGGATTTCTGTGGACAAAATTAAGGCTCACCGGCAACGATCACAGGTCTGAGGAGCAGCAAACAGCCGTCGTAAAAATAAAAATAACAACAATACTATTTAAAATATTATTGTTTGGGGTGTAGTAACAAGTACTCAGCACAGTCAACATGCTTTTCTACGTATCTCAATCCATCTCTTTCCGTTCACATGAGGTCCGCATTAACTGTCCCTTGCTATTTGCCCGTCTTTTGTTTCAAGGCTAACATGCTGATTACTCCACGACTGAGATGCCGCACATGGCTTAAGTTCCTAGTCCATCTTTCTCTCCCTCTTTCTTTCTTTTAGTTTCACCTCTCCCATTTTATTGACGATTAGGCAGCCCACGCTGCCCGGTCCTGTAGGCCTTACAGGACCGCATGCTGTAGGAAAAGGAATATCCTATGGGTCACATACATATTTTTTGGCAAAACAAGGGCACGGAGTGTTTCCTCGGATTAGTGATCAGCCCAATGCCGTGGCAACCTCCGAGACAACACGAACGCATTGGACGAGACAGATCAATCGCGTACACACTCATTTCAAACAAGATACGATGAATTTAATAATGACGGAAAAATGATATCCGGGGACCACCTAGATTCCCGACATTCGTTTCACAAGTGAGGAAAACCCCGTTACATTTTCAAAGTGTATAGGCTTAAATGTAAAGGTCTCTTTGGGATGTTTGATACACATTTACTTTAAATTTCAAATGAAAAAAAAAACGTGCATTGGGAAAGAGTACTTCTAATATTTGTACGGAGCAGTTGATTGAATGTACAGAAATATCTGAACTGGAATATAAACCCACAGAGCCATATACTTGTTTCGAGGCGAGGAAGTGGTCCCGTCACGAGCCGTTGAGTGTGTGGACCGAAGAGAAGTTCTCCTCCATTAACTACATCGTAGCAATCTCACATGATACTCAGGAATCGGAATCTCCCATCGTGCCTTCTGGAATAAAATCTTTCTCTCTTCTCACTGCTTGTTCTACAGAATTCCAGCACTCATGTTCTTTTAATTTGCTCGTTGCGTTTTTCAACATACAAATCGTAGAAATATTTTGATCCACAGAATTCCAATTTAATTTATACGAAGATACTAACAATTACTTAATTTTTCGATGGTATTTCAACAATGCAAATGCAAATATATGTAAGAGCAATTACCCAACATTGCATATATGAGTCAAACCTGTAAGGAAATACAGCAAGCGACAAAGAGAACATTGATAATACCTGCACCGATCTTGTTTTGCCTTTTTCCCTGTTTATCTCTCTTGTGGAAGGTGAGCGGACTGCACTATCATTGGATTTGTTTTCTTAAGCTTCCATGCAACATTTTTGTATCGATATTTTGAACTAGATTTTACATCTATTTTTGGTCTACTTACCCTAGCTTATATAAATAATTAATAATTTTTAATTATAATAATCGTGTATGTAAATTTCTTCTTTGTTAGTACAATATTATCAGCATACCATATTAAATTCTTTATACAAATTTAAAATATGTATTGCAACATGCAAACACATTTCAATTTAATGTATAATGAGTAGAGACATGCTTATTTCGAGAAAATGAGATTAAATAAATTATTTATGGAATAACGTTAATTAATTGCTTGGTGTAATTGAGTATTTCTTGTCATCGCAAGATTTTATCTCTCTCTCTCTCTTGGTCGTAGTTTTACCTCTCCCTTATAGGATTTAAGCGACCTTACAGGGCCGCGACCTGTCGGGAGAGGGATTATCTTTGGATCACATACATACTTTTTTGACCAGACAAGGACACGGAGGGCCTCCCCGGATGAGTGATCAGCCCAACGCGGGGCCATCTCCGAGACAACATGAACACATAGGACGATACACACCATTCACACATACACTCACTCAGAACAAGGCGAGGTTGGGGATGAAGATGATAATGACGGCCAGATGGTATCCGGGGACCACAAGGGCCTAAAGTTACCTGACATTTGTCTCACAGGTGAGGGAAAACCCCGGAAAAAACCTCATCTAGGTAACTTGTCCCGACCAGGAATCGAACCCGGGCCCGCTGCGTGAGTGGATTGAGCAAGATTTTCTACTGAAGTATTTCGCTTCGTAGATCCTCTATAAACAGTCAGGTTAGAAGAGCAACATTATGAAATAATTGGCTTGTTTGTGACTCATGAAACTTGTTTAAATAAAAATGAATGAATTAAAAAATTATATATACAAACGTTTCATTAGGGTATGTAGAATGTACAATTGTAACATACATTCTATTTTGAAGTACGTTAGTGTAATTTATAGCCTATAATTATGTAGGTCTGCAGTTCTCCTTAAGTTCAGTAAACTATGTGATGTACAGAATTTCACCTCTAAATCAATTACAGTAGGCCTATATATCATGATAAAAAGAACCCTGATATAAATAGTATAATAGTAAAATGTTATGTTGTTAGGTTCTTTCAGACCATTTTATAGGATATATATTTATATAATAACTAATTCATTAACGAAACTATTAATAACTAAAAAGTTTAAAATCCGGCTTCTAGGTGCATTTTACGATTAGAATACGCCGCCCGAAAAAAAAAGACCTCAGGTCTGAGTTGCCTGGCCCAAAAGCCCCACCCCCTCGTAGCGAGTTTAGTCCAAATAGAACAATGTTTTCTCATTTAGGCTGCGACTTACAATATATATTTGACGGTATACCAAGGTATACTGCCGGGGGAATAGGACATGTTCCATTCTGGCGCCCTTTTCTGTCGCCGAACCTGGCTCCACTGGATGTCGTAGTCAGCTGGCAGTAACAGACAGCTTTCCTTCAACTTGGTGTTCCCTTTATTCAGACTGCTGAGATCACAGATAGAAGAAAATCAAGGGAACCCTCTGACATCCGGTAGTACTCAATAAATTTACCTGGATATTCCCTAAGTTTGTGATCCATTGGTGCAATCATGCCTTCATGTTTCCTGAAACTTTATATTGGATGTACCCATCATTTTCTTTGATGCAATCTTCGACCACCAATAGCAGACATACAATATTTATCAAGACAAATAGTTTACTCATTTCTACTATCATTTCACTTCATCTTGTGGCAAGTAGCCTACACAAAGAAGCGCTGGACTGCTAGTGGAGTCAGGCCAGAGCTGTAAACTATAGCATACTGCTTTCACTCGCAGAAAATTTACAGCAAGTGAAGTCACCTTCTTGCAGTAAAAATGTAGGCAGTAAAATGCAGCTCACAGCTTCACCTATATTAAAAATTTCAGATCTTTGCGTGTGGTATCTTTGGCTTAGAATCAAACACAGATACAGACCAAGGTAAAGAACGTTATAAACAACCGAATGACGCTGAGCGGGCAAATAAAATCGAAGCGCGCGACAATTTCAAGCGTTCTTTTGGTAAAAATCACGTTTTCCGCCCGGTTTTTCCTCTTATCTCGCGAACGAACGCGAACAATTAATAATCTGGCTTAGAGGTGCATTCGGACCTCCTCAAATCCAACCATGTTAAAATTTCAGACCTCTTTTGGTCAAACCTAGCACATAAACAGACCAACACTTTCTCTTAATATATAGGTATGCTATACAAAACATATAAAATCTGTTTATATTTCTAGTACACACGTCTTCCGTCACCAAAATCATATCGTGTTTCTGTCTGTCAGCTGTTTCTGGCTATCAATGATTAACTAAATACCATATCTGATGTTAACGCATTGATATAAATATTTTCTTTATTCTCCCTTGACTGAATGACATACTTTTTTACATTTACAAAGACTATTCAACTCATACGCTGCGTGTTTGATGTTGACCAATAACGTTTAGCAGTTCCTCGGATATAGACTGTAGCAGATCAGTTCATATAGGCTTATATAAAATAAGGAATTAAATATAAGAGAATACATTTCACGGACAATATTTGAACTTCACGCAACATTATCGACTACTAAAAAACTACCATTACGCCTAGACTATTACAATGACCATAAAACAAATTACATGACGAGACAGAGGACATTTACACGGACAATTTGATATGCAACACGACCATCTGAATCAAAAGACATTACAGGCAATTACAAATAATTAATCAAACGATTAATTATTAACACGACAACCTAGAAAATGACATCATTCAACGCGTAATTAAGAAAGCTATACAACTACACTCATTACAGACAATAGTGACAAATACTTTATGAATTATTAAACTAAATAGAGGGATACAATGTATTGTAGGCGGTGCTCTTCTGTCTGGAAAGACCATTGACGCCAACCACTGGGCTTGACGTTGACAGATATGTTTCTCCCCAAAACTCACTCCACTTTAACGACAAATATTTTAAACCTTAGCAGAAGACTTAGCTAATTCCCAATCACAAGAGACAAAGCTAACTGACAGAACCAATGGAATTGCAAGAATATTCTAACACAGAAACATATTAACAGAAACATGAGCAACGGACGAAGACTTGAAGACACTGATCGAGAGGACACGGACGTTATTTTTGTAGACGAAACAGGAGTTAGAAATATTGACTTTTATACAGTGAAATAGTGACGAATACGAATATTGATTTTATACCGACTTTCCAAGTAATACGGTCGAGGATAGAAATTTATATAACGAAATAAGAAAAGATTATCTATATATTATTTTTGTATTGTGAAGTGAAAAGAATATATACCGCCATAAGATAAATAACTTAAAATTCCTGCGATAAAACGTGCAGATGTTATAAGAATAATAAATAAACTAAAGTGATTTTGGCGACGACGAAGTCAATAGATAAAGACATTATTTAAAGTAACTGTTTTATTCCTCCCGACATATTAAGATAATTACAGACTAAGTGACAAAATTAAGAACAAAATAAACTTACAAATATTATTATTCAAGTACATAATTAATTGACATTATTTTACTACCCAGCATTCCCTAATCTTATATCCTATATTAACTTCGTCGAGCACGGCCCTAGAGAGAACTCTCGCTCTACCCACTGTGAAAGCACTAGCTGGACATTATATTTATTTTATAATAACATAATAGTAAAGAAGAAAGGCGCCCACATAAATCGACACCCACCTTAACCAACGGTTATAAATTGGTCACCCAACTCTAGGCCAATTCAACGACCCCATAGCGATCGGTCATAAATTGGTGCCCATCTCGGTGCTAATTACCTTACCACCCACCGATCTGATAATCCAAACATACGAACGGGTATAAGACCAATCACGACCGTTTATCTTGCAATATTCTTGTAGGAATCGCGAGGATGATATTTTATCGTGATAAAACCGTCTGCTTGTTACTGGAGACTCGAGTATGTGTGCAGTGATTAATAGTCAGATGTTGCCACTAAGCGGCACGAAAACAGATTATTTTATTTCAACATTTTCTTTGTAAATTAAAATAATAAAAATGTACATTGATTAAGAACACAATTTCGATTCGGTGCAAGCCAGTTCGTGTGCTTTTATTCTGTTCTGCTGTTAGCTTACCTGAATGAAGTTAACTGTGTCTTATATGCACCATTGGTAGCACTGATTTACACCATGGTAGCTCGAATCGATTCATGGATGGCTGATTCACAGTATGCCGTGATCTCACAACTGTTAGTTTTGTTTTTATAAAACAAAGCACGAAAGTAATTATTATTTATATACTCAGTTACATATTATTCATGGAATAGTCTTAATAAATCCAAATCCTTGAACGATCTTACTTTTAACTTTTATTCAAATAGAATTTTTGTCATTCCTGAGTTTGTTTTATTGTAATGAAATATTCTCTAACAATGCTGGGAAGAAACAGACCGTCCAATATGGCCGGTAATTTTTCTACGACAAAATCTAAAATTTGTGTTTCATAATGCAAGAAAAGAAACATAAAAACATGGATTCCTCTGAAGTCCTGCAAGGAATTGCTTAAAATCAAATCGAAGGTGATATAGGCTGAATCACTCAATAAGGCACAGCTTTCTCAATATGGCGCCCTCGTTCAGTCCTGGTAATCTGTGTGTGTATTGTAATGACATGTCTCCAGGCATATGAGTTAATAATCTTATGCGTTAACATCAGATATGGCATTTAGTTAATCATTATAAGTCTTGGTTAAACAAATACTCTTTAATGGCCGACTTTATTGCAAGGTAAAGAATGTCAAGACTAGAATAAATAAAGCCAGGAAAACAACACCTCTGTCTTCAGATCTTAATTCACTACGTGTTCTACTACATTTTCTTTTGTCTTATGTCATCTCATTAGACCTTTCCTTCTCTCATTTCAGGTCTACTTCCATTGCAGCTTCTCTTCATTTAGTCCTTTTATTTCTTCATGTCGTCCTTTTTAAAACTACGGCAAGGTTCTCAGCTTCTCATATCCACTCTCTACGTTAACGGTAAGATAATATCGCTCTTTCCTTGTTCTCTTATTAATTGAATTTGATTAAATTTAGAGACAGAGTTTATTAAATTAAAGAAGTATTCCAAACAATCCCACTATATATAGGCCACATTGACATTTGGAAGTCCAGTTTTCGGTAAAACACACCATTGCGGCATTGCAACATATAGATGTTCCAAAGTGTTTCAAAACATGTTCCAAAATGTTTCAAAACATGTTCCAAAATCCACAGTTAACCGGATAATTATCTCTCCAAGTAAAAAAGTAAAGAATATCAAAATCGCAATAGAATATGAAGTGAAATTGGTTATGATTTCATATCTTCGTCAGGAAATTTATAGAAGTTTCGAAAACTCGAAAAACATCATATTAGTTCTATCTGAAAATCGACGAAGCCGAACAGGCTATCGGATAAAATACCTCCCTAGGCTTGCTTGCCTAACGAAAATCGACGAAGCCGAACAGGCTATCGGATAAAATGCCTCCCTAGGCTTGATTACCTAACGTCAGAGTTACTGACAGGGTCAGAAATATCGTAAGCAATCATGAAATAGACACGATCTTTAGTACCACAAGCAAGCTAGAACACTTTTTAAGGAAAGAAAAAGAAAATTCCGGGCATGGAAAAGCCTTGTGTCAACGTAATTCATATGGAAAGTCATATATAGGCCAAACAGAACGCTCTTTAGTAATCAGAAGATATGAAACATATCAGATACCATAAACAGCCCACTGAAAAACCAGCAGTACCAACCACTGAGAAGATACGGGATTTAGTTTGACGAGATTAAATTAATAATTCAAGAATACAGAAAATTACCCAAATTAATCAAAGAAGCCACCGAAGAAATAAAGAACCTCAATAATGTTAACAGAGATGATAGTAAAACTAGGGCCATCTGGCGCGAAACCTTTCATAAACTCACGACACGACACGACACATGAACCCATGCCGCCATTAGAAGGAAGTGACTGTTCATACACTTGGCGTCCTAGGCTAAGAGTTCGTCTAGTAACTTACATCTGAAGGACACTATAAGTATGTAAGCATGCATCACATTACGTTTTTAGGAAGTACGTTCGAAACGTAAGATTTTGATAATACGACGGGGCTTAATTCGGGAAGCCATAGTAATAGTGATTTTATTATAGTTTCTAAAATCTCCAGATTAGAATTGTTTCTTAATTACTTGAAGCCGCAGTTGCCTTTATTTCACGGAACTTTTTAAACATTATTCACTAAATAAATAAATTAAAGGAACCATTAAAAGCCATTTTCGCATAGACCTTTACTATGTCGTATCAAAATATCGTTATCGCGTTTACCAGGAAAAAATACAGCACAGAGCAAAGAATTGCTCTATTGCTTCCTTGTCGTAATTTTGATTGGTTTATCGATATGTAATTGTAATTCCGATACACTCGTCCACTTATGTTACTATAAATTCCCTATGTGAAATGTGATTTATCATAGGGAATTTGTCTCCAATTAATAGTGACAATCTCTCCTACAATATTCCTTGAACTGAAAATGAAAACATTATTTCAACTCTTCTCTTTAGGTTGCGTCTTGCTTCCTAAATTCTATTACAGATATCTCCTCCGTATGCTGGGTTTGAGTTTCAACACAGAGAAGACTAAATCTTGTGTGAACGTAAGGGTGGGTGGGGGAGGGGGATTTTCGTACAAACTGAAGCCCTAGTGTAAAGACAATGTTCTATACCACAGACTATCTAACACACGCATTGCTAGTGCCAAATCTGCAGTATTATATTGTTCCTTGCATTTGCATGAAGGGGGAACCAGCAATTCCAATTTGTTGAAACGTTCCCACAGTCACTGAATGAGTTTCCCTAAAAATAGAAAAGCGAATATTGCCGGGATTATACTCGCTCAACGAGCAGAAGATTCTGTGACACTGTTACCATCACAGGGTTATCCAGCATTTATTTCCTTGATCTGCAGAAGATATGGGTCTGTTACCTTATCTTTTTAGCGATCTTCCATAGGCCTAATCCTATGTATTAGAATTAGATACACTTCACAAAAATATGTTTTAATTTCAAGCTGACAGTATCTGTTGGCGGATTTCTTATATCTTTCCTAAAGGCATTTTCTTAAAGACCCTTCTCGTGCAGTCAATCACTTTTCCTAAACCCGAAAAAAAAGGCGTTATCCCTTACAGGTACATTTCCTAAGCTTTTTTTTCTACTAAAAATGATTATGCCTGCACAGTTGATACATTTGATAAATTCAAATCACGTGTTATAATAATAATAATAACAATAATAATAATAATAATAATTATAATAATAATAATAATAATAATAATAATAATAATAATAATATTAATAATAATAATAATAATATTAATAATAATAATATTAATAATAATAATAATAATAATATTAATAATAATAATAATAATAATAATAATATATTTGCTGCAGCCAAACTGGCCATTTAGTGTGCGGAATACAGTGTTTTACAGGTTGTGTTTGGTGTATTCACTTATATGCAAAGAGAATTGTTCTTAGTCGCTACAGAATTTCACCAGCGACTCTGATCTCATCCTACAGTTTAGCACATGGTATCTCTCACACTGGTCACCACATCTTGCACACACACTGTCTGGGTCGGGCTCGTGGAATCTCTGGGTGCTGCACTGCTTGTGAGACAGAGAGTCTTGTCAATGTATGGCGTAGTTCGTATCCTCCCTAAGTCCATTCATGGTAACATAGAATTCCTCCCATATTTTGCATTTCTTCTCGTGTAGTTCTATAGGTCCTGATGGCTGGTGTCGCTGGCAGTAGGAACTTCAATCTCAGCTATTCTATGTAGAGAGCTCTCTGGCACCTTCATGTACGAGCCGCGAGGGTGTGTATTTGGAGAGACAGAGCACCCTTTTCAAGTATGTGGCCTTTAGCTTCTCTATTTTTTCGAGGCTTTTCTTCTTGAAATGTACCCATATGTTTTCCAGCCCATACGTTGCAACGGGGTCAACTTTGAGTTCAAACAGTTGTAGGGCTCTTTCCAGAGAGAGTTTGCTTATTGACTTTATGTCGCTTATGGCTCTTGTCGAGGCGTTTACTCTGTCATTTATGTGACATGTGAATACATTTTCCTGTGTCTGGAAAGTGACTCATAGGTATGTGAAGATGTTGTCTGATTTTAGCGGTGTTTCACCAATGTAGAAGGTGTCGCATCTTCCCCCTCTTCTATAGGTCATGGAGACTGTTTTCTCTTCATTCAGTGCTAGCTCATTTGTTTTTGCCCAGTCTACTAGTCGGTTGAAATCATTCTGTAAGTGACTCTCTGAGGTTGAGGCCAAAGCCATGTCGTCTGCATACATTAGCAGGTTTACATTGTCAGGTTTTATTGCCTTGACGGTGTCTGCCGTAGCGAAGATGAACTGCGGGTCCCCCTGCAGTACCCCAATAGTTTTCTGTATCAGGTTCGATTTGTCTATACCATTTATTTCCACCCAGTTGTTAGTGAGAAGGTCTCTAGTGACTGGTAGCAGGTAATGTCTTGAGCCTAAAGCGTTTTCCAGTTTCTTCATTAGAATGGTTCTATTTATTGTGTCAATCGCCTTGGAGTAGTCAACAAAGAATGCATGAAGCTTTCCTCCACTGGTTTGCTATATCTAACTGTAGACAATGCACAGCTTGTGTAGTTGATCTCCTACTTCTGAAACCAAACTGTGAATCGAGTAGTTTATCGTCAATGATATCTCTAAGACGCTTGCACGGTAGTGTTCTAAGGATCTTGAGTAAAGTGTTCTCTAGAGCAATGCCCCTGTATGCCTTTGTGTCAGCTGTGTTACCTTTCCCTTGTACAGAATTATAACCTTTGATTGTTTGTACTTATCCGGTACAGCTCCTTGTTTCATCCACTCATTGAGGAGTGCAGTATGGTTTCGCTAGCGCAGGGAGCGTGGTTTTCAGGTGCCTCATTATAAATGTTATCAGAGCCACATAATAGTATGGGTTCCTTCTTCTTCTTGTGTGAATAATTCTGTCTCCTGCATTGGGCATTGAGTCGTCGTGTGTCTCTAGCCTGTAGGATTGGCTTAGATGTCTTTATACCACACCTCCATTTGAAGATTTCTTGGGAATTTCGGTTGCTTAGGCTGCAGAGCCCTGGATGGCCTTTGCTTCGCTGTTTCTAATAGAAACATCGGTTTTCCTCTTCCTCCCATAATGTTCTCTGTGTTTCTTTTATCTTGGTTTTGTACTCTCTCCTTAGCTTACTGTACAAATCCAAATCTTTCACTTATCTTATTTGAAGTGGAGTTCCAGAATGATGGAGCTCGAATGATTGTACAGAGTTGGCCAGTTTGTCCATTTTATTCATAGCTAGTAAGTGCATGTCTTTTGTATATACTTTCGTATATTTCCAATTTTTCTCACAAGTTTAATTCAATGTACGTCAGTTATAACAGCTCGATGCTTAGATTAATGAACTTCATCGCTGAATACTATGACTCGCACAAAAATTTTAATCGCCAGGACAGAAAAATTAAACAATTTTCAGTTTAGCCTCGGAATTTTTCAAGATCCACTTGAGAATATTAGAAGAGCCGCATTCTCTGGTGCCTCGTACATTGTTGAAAAAGGTATATGAGTTATATTAATAAATTTCATCTTGTATACGAGGGTATCTTAGAATAAAAAGATTGTAAGGAATTTTTAGCCTATACCCTCAGTAAAAAAGTTAACCAACTAATAAAGCGAAATACAATATAAAGAGTCGTGTGATACTTATAAGATATGAAAATGATATAATTAGAATACTATAATAGAAAAATTGAAATATTAACGTAATGAAATATTAATCTGCGTGATATTACAATTGTCACGTACTATTAAGAGAGTTTAAGTTAGAATAACCAAGTAGCAAATAAGATTTAAAGGTACAAAAATGTATAATTACGTCTAAACGTTAAAATAAGTCAAATTATGCATATGCAAACAGTATAATATAAACTAATTCCAATAGATATTAGTATCAACCAAGTATGACTATACAGCATCAGTTAGACAGATTAAAAAGGCCTATATTAATGATGAAGACAGTTAATATTGATTTGTTTATTCAAAAATTGGTAGTCACAAATGTAAAACTATGGATTCGTTAAAATCATAAAAATGCCAATTGCTTATAAAATATTTACAAATTTGCAGCTAATTAAGCTTAGTAAGATATTACAAGAATTCACATATGGAACTTATTTAAAAAAGTATCCACAATAGAGCACAATAGCAATAGAGCACTCATCATGACAGCATCAAATTGAAACTTCAATTGGAATTACAAGATTCTATGACTGAAGATGGTATATCTTATACCGAAATGTACATCTCCATCTAATCAACTTTACAACTACAGTATTTTTCAAATGAGAAGCAGATTCCTTCAGCGCCAATCACGTGTAAGAGCTTACGAAGCACCGTTAGGTAAGGGTCTACCCTCCGTCTCGCCGTCTCTGATTGGACCGCGTATCTAAGCAAGGAAGAGGACAAACTGTTTGTCATCTGCAAAACACTGTAAGAAGCGATTGACTACATCTGCTCTTCTACCTCCATTAGTGAATTCTTACGGAAATTCCTAGGATAATAATTGACATTATCTCTCATATAAGAAGTGTAAAAACCAAATTAAAACTATATAATTATTTTTATATCAGTAAGCTATAAGGGATTTAATTATACACTAATTTTTGCTCAGGTAAGGTTAGAATTACCAAAAAGTAAAAACGTCCTTGACATATATAATTTATTCATGGTATGAGTATAATATGGTAATGATGAATCCACCACATGCTACTGTTAGCTATTATTATTAGCTTTTCAAGAACAAAAAGGCCTTTGAGAGAGTAAGTATCCTATTACTTTTCTCTATAATTGCAATACCACAAGAAGTTCACTTTTACTTAATCTCAGTGGCAGGAAGTATACCTTTGTAGAAATTATATACCACTCACATATATGATAAAAAGAACATGTAATATGTGATTTTTAACTATGTTTAATAGTGGATACTTTTTAAAATAAGTTTCATATGTGAATTCTTCTAATATCCTACTAAGCTATTAGCTGCAAATTTGTAAATATTTTATAAGTAACTAGCATGTGCCCGCGGCTTCGCCCGCGATAATTATTTCAAAAATTAAAAATTAAGAGCATAATAGTTAAATCATTATGTTTATTAACACCTAAATCACGTGGACTACATACCACGATTAGATAGCATCGCCTGGTAAAAGCGACCTCAAATTCGAGTTCCTTGGTCCAGAAAATCCCTGTGTTGTGAGTTTCGTCCAAATAAAACAATGTTTGACCATATTAGGGCTTACAACATTCAAGCGATCGCGAAAGTTTAATTTCCAAGGTATGACAAAAATAGACAAAGCCAACTGTAATTGTCAAACTTCCATTTAATTTAATTCCAAACCCATCTGAAACCCGCTGGCAACAATATGTTTTAATGTCAAATGTGATTCGGATTCGATAATTCTGTGTAAGAAGGGATTAAGTATTCCCAAAAACATTTGATTTTTGGCATTTAAAATCAGAATTTTTCAAAATCCTTTCTTAGTGAGCACCTACATTATGAAACGAAGGTACTGTCAAAATTCCAAGTCTCTACCTGTTATAGTTTAGGCTCTACGTTGATTCCTGTCAGTCAGGACAAAGCCTTTTATATATATATAAGAGATTGGCATTTTTATGATTTTAACGAATCCATAGTTTTACAATTGTGACTACCAAGTTTTGAATAAACAAATCAATATTAACTGTCTTCATCATTAATATAGGCCTTTTTAATCTGTCTAACTGATGTTGTGTATTCATACTTGGTTGATACTAATATCTATTGGAATTAGTTTATATTATACTGTTTGCATATGCATAATTTGACTTATTTTAACGTTTAGACGTAATTATATATTTTTGTACTTTTAAATCTTATTTGCTACTTGGTTATTCTAACCTAAACTCTCTTAATAGTACATGGCAATTGCAATATCACGCAGATTAATATTTCATTACGTTAATATTTCAATTTTTCTATAATAGTATTCTAATTAAATCATTTTCATATCTTATAAGTATCATACGACTCTATATATTGTCTTTCGTTTCATTAGTTGGTTAACTTTTTTACTGAGGGTATAGGCTAAAAATTCCTTACAATCTTTTTATAGGAGTTATAGATTTTTGAGGGGCTAAGGTGGTTAAACTTTCAAATCAGTTCATTGACAACTACTCTCAAAGGAAAAATTAAGTTATTAATTAGCCGTTATGACGTTGAAGGAAGTAACTAAATTGGCTAGAACAGGCGAGGATTGAAGGTTGCTCTGTGATGTCAATGCACTCGATTCTGGGTTCACGCAGTAAACTCCTGCGAGGAATTTTTGAAATGCAGGCATCAGTGAACAGGGAAGAAGAAAGGACATTAGTATTGCGGGCAGCGGAGATTTAAACTCTAGACAAGCCCTCTCCAACTTAAAAGGAACTGAGTGTCAAATTTATTTAGGCAAGTCGTCTTGAGGGCCACACCAAGATTAGGCCTTCTTAACTTTGATTCATATTAACTTAACAGTTGGCTTATCACTTAGGAATGAAGATTGTATAATTATCACTGATTCATTCGTAAATCTTAACAATTTTAAAATAGTACGACAAATACACAGAAAATGTTGGTTTTTACAAAATAGAGCTTTTGTCAGACGAGTTTTCGATGAAAACCTCAGTAATACATTTCATTGAGAGAGAAATTAGCTCATCTGCGAGATTAATAGTTCCTCAAATCAATAACCTACTTAGCCTATAACAGAGAACAAGTCTTCTTGCCCACTGGTTGAAGAACACTGCTCTAGACTTAGCACTTTGCTCAAGCTTATCTACTCTTCCCCACTGTAATAAGCTTATATACTTACATGTCTATATGTATTTTTTCTTTTGTCTTTAACATTTTTAACATTTTTTTTTTGGGGGGGGGGGAGACTGTGTTCCCGTCGATAATCTGATAAAACCAAGTGAAAAAGAATAAAAACGAAAATTACAGTGAGAATAAAAACGAAAGATACAACCTTTTGTATGATAATAGGATTACAATAATAAATTGCATTATAAATTAGTGAAATTAGAATATAAGAATAACAGTCTAATTGTGTTATAGCCTACATTTTTCGTATTTGGTGCAGGCAATAATATTTTAAAATAAATCTTTAGACGTACCGGTTTGCCATTGAGTACAGAAAATAGTTTTCTATAATAATATAAACAATAATAATAACAATAATTAAAATAATCGTTTACATGGTCGTTATCCCACCTCATTTATTATCATTATCAGTTATACATGAGCAATTGAGACCATTTCCAGATACCATTGAGAAGTTTCCAGAAAAAGGGATACAAATTCATTTTTCTCCATATAAGTTGCTTTCAATTAGCCCTACATCTAGTTGTAATATAGGCTAGACCTAATCAATTATCTTTTAATAGCAATCGTAGATAGAATTTTTAATAAATACTAAGGCAGAAAACACTTGGGTTTACATTGAAAATTGATAACTATAAAGTTGCTAATCATACTTAAAAAATCTGGTGATACCTGATAATCACAACAAATGGATGATGGTGGTTGCTACTATGATATCGATAAAAGATCGGCATAGAAAACTTTAACAAGTACTTTCCTAAACCCCTGCTAGCTCGGATAAATTTGAATTTAGAGATGAAGTCGATACCTCAAAGACATGCACGCTGAGTTCTTCTTGACAATCACTAAGAACTTTTGAATTGAAAGACACTACAATTGTCTCCCTCGCTCCCAGTCAACCCCATTCTCTGCGTCGTACTAATATTAGCAAGAATGGCGTTGCTTGTTCACCAAGCAGTGCAATTCAGTCTCTTTTCGTTCCATCGGAAAATAAAACTTCTTGCAATTATCTCACTAGGAAGTCTTAGTGATTCCTTGCATTGTGATACTACCGTGCAATACAATAATGCCTCCAAACTGATCCTAAGTACCTTGTCTTGATGAAACACGCCATCTCTTACTTCTTGTCTTTGTTAACTCTGTCTCAATATTACATTCTTCTGTCATTCTGTGCTCTCCTTGCTTCCTCTTTCTTCAACTCCTTGATGTAAGTCTCATTCTCTTAGGGCTTTCTTGGGTACTCTGAATCCGTACAATTGTGCACTGGAGACGACATGCAAATGAATTGGGATGGGATTCCGAAACAACAGCAATGGTTAAGAATATTCTGTTATTTATTATTGTCCTCTTTACTTTAATAAAGCTTCCAGTAAATAAAGTGAGACATATTTGATATTAGTCTCAAATACACAAAGTTAAGCGTGCAATTAAACTTTCTCGCTAGGCATACTTTGTTAAAGTTGAAATCTGTTTTGTTGGGAGTATCTCTTAAATAGAGAAATTGAATGTGAGCAACTCTGTGCTCCTTGAGCAGAGTGATCCAGCATAATAGTGAATGGATGGCGTCCTGTTAACCATGGACAGAAATATAGGGCTTCCGAGTGAAGGTTTCATTACGGAACGTTAATTTAGTTAAGTTTATTTTCCTAAACAGAATAAAAGGGACAGGTGGCAACCCCATCGCCTGACGTCCAGCTAGAGTATACTAGGACGTGAAAGGGCCGGGGAGTTACTGTTATGTCCCTCCTGGTGAACATACTGCCAAGGATTCTTACATACGTAAAAATCTATTGACCGCAACCAGGTTTAATCCTGCGATCCAGGTTTGATCCAGAGGTGACCACGCTACCTCTGCATCACCGCCGCCGACAGCATAATATTATGTTTTCTATTAGTCAATGACCATCAATATTATGTACCGGTTGGGCGGGAAGAAACTATACATTGAAATAAGGCGTATAAATTACATATGTATAGGCTAACTAACATCTATTGAAATTCAGTATGCTTATACTACTTTCTTAAATAGGAATGCAGACGCAGGGGCCAGTGCCGTGCACTAATTTCATTAAACGGCCGAAAAATGAAACCCACAATCTTCTGCAGGAAACTTTGTGCTTATCTTCTATCTATCTAAATATAAAAGCCAAAACCCACTGACTGACTGACTCACTGACTGATCACAGTTTCTCAAAAACTATGCAGCCTAGGAACGTGAAACTTGGTACACATATTGCTCCTAGGCTCTAGATGCGCACTAAGAAAGGATTTCAAAATATTTGGCCTTTAAGGGCCTCTAAGGGCCAAGATAGGGTTGTAAAGTTATGAAATTCACCAAAAGGAATTCATACTGCATGTACACAATCCCCATGACAACATTTTTTTTTTTCAAGTACACAGGTGGCTTGGCATGACAGTGTGACTTCCTGTAGACCTAATAGATATAAAATTATGAGAAAGGCTATCAATAGAATTTCTATAAGTGATTAGGCCTATCAACTATTTTGTGACACAAAGTAAATTTAGAAGGTCCTGGGTTCTATTATTAAGAGTTGAACTCTTTTCTTATAGTTAGCCTAGAACTGTATTGCGAAAGATAGTTCATACAATATCGATAGATATAATTTCCTGATTAATTTTCATTTACTATTATGATCTCTCTATCTTGACTTTAGTTTTTACCTCTCTACTTTGGGGTCTTTTAAGCGACCCACGTTGCCCGGGCCTTAGAGGGCCGCGACCTGTCGGGAGAGGGATTATCTATGGATCACATACATACTTTCTTGACCAGACAAGGGCATGGAGGACCTCCTGGATGAGTGATCAGTTCAATGCCGGGGCCACCTCCGATACAACACAAACACATAGGACGAGATACACCATTCACACACTCACTCTGAACAAGGCGAGGATGGGATGAGGATGATAATGGATTCCAAATGATATCCGGGGACCACTAGGACCTAAAGTTACCAGAGCCTAAAGTTACCAGACATTTGTCTCACAGGTGAGGAAAAATCCCGGAAAAACCCTACCTAGGTAACTTGTCCCGACCAGTATTCGAACCGGAGCCCGCTGCGTGATAGGAGAGAACGCATCCCCTACGCCCAACTATTTACTGTATGTTTGCCAAAATTGAAACAACGATTACATTTTTTTAAACATAATCAGAGTAGGCTAAACTACGGGTGGAGGAGTACGTGGAATATAAATACGTCCACCGTGTTGGCTGGACGGCTGATGATTTATAGAAGTACATCGAATCGACTTTAAATTGTGTTCACTTAACCTTATACAGGGTGCGGCAGAGGAAACGGACGTTTTTCAAATAACCATAACTCAGAAGATTTTCAAGTTAAACAAAATTTAATTGCACAGAAATGTAGCTTGTATAATGCAGTTTCTGTTGACTTTTTCAGAATTACCTCCGAAAAATAACGTCCGTCAGGTGACGACCTTCTTTCTGTATACACTCTCGTATCCTCACTTCGAAATTCTGCATTGCTCTTCCCAACATTTCTTCCTCCACATTAGTGATTTCTACACGAATGAACTCTTTTAGTTCTTGGATGTTGCGGGGTTTGTTTAAGTAAACGTTTGATTTGAGGTAACCCCACAAATAATAGTCACATATGGACAAGTCAAAGTCACCGAAACGGGAGATCACATGTTGAGGAAACATGTTGCGAACCACTTGCATTGATGCTCTCGCAGTATGCGCTGTGGCACCATCTTATTGGAACCAAATTTGCTGCATGTTTACTCTTCGTCTGCGTAGTTCCGGAAGCAGGAACCTGTTGAGTATTTCAATGTAGCGTGCTGAAGTCACTGTCACTGTGGTATTGTCCTCTTCAAAAAAATAAGGTCCTATGTTTCCAAATTTAGCAACACCACACCACACTGTTACTGGATATACCCAGAAGAAGGCCACAACATGAGGGCCGAAACGTCGGTTTTAGACATGATGACACGGCGCCACCCGGACAGTCAAGGTTATTATTAATGAGATTGCATGTTAGAAAATTCCATTGTCGCGTCACTTGACGGCATTTAATTTTCGGAGGTAAATCTGAAATAGTCAACAGAAACTGCATTATACAAGCTTCATTTCTGTGTAATTAAATTTTGTTTAACATGAAAATCGTCTGAGTTATAGTTATTTGAAAAACGTCCGTTTCCTCTGCCGCACCTTGTATATGTTACCGGCAATGTGTGAAATCCGGCATTCTATACAATGCCTAGGTAATGTATAGAATGCCTAAAATGGAACGGCAAAGTATGAAATGATTGATATTTTATACATTGCCTAGGCATTGTATACTTTGCCGGATTGTCTGCCGGCAAAGTATATAATACGCTTAATCACGCCAACGGGACAGGATATTGAAAGTACTTTCACTCAAGTACAAGAACGTTACCCGTCATGATATTGAGCTGTACATTCATCTTTGTGAGCCTTGCCAGAAGAAGCAAAAAGGTGTTAAAAAAGGTGTTGTGGTCAAGCCAATGGTTTTTTCGCAATTCAATTCCCGTTGTCAGGTCGAACTCTTCGATTTTCAGTCCCATCCTGATAAGGAGTACACGTTTATAATGGTCTACCACGATCATCTCACTAAGTTTGTAATTCTCAGGGCTCTTAAATCAAAGAGAGCGGAAGAAGTAGCCTATAACCTCATCGACATATGTACGTTGCTTGGTGCTCCAACGATTCTACAGTCCGATAACGGCAGGGAATTTGCAAACAATGTGGTAAGCGGCCTAAAGGGGTATTGGCCCACCCTGAAGATCGTCCATGGTAAGCCGCGCCACTCACAAAGTCAGGGGAGCGTCGAAAGAGCAAATCAGGGCATTGAAAATATGCTGTGTGCTTCGATGCAAGATGAAAAAACTAGCTGCTGGAGTGAGGGACTACGGTTCGTCCAACTTATGAAAAACAGAGCTTTTCATTCTGGGATTAACAGGTCACCATAGGAAGCTCTGTTCGGCTGCAAAGCTAGAGTAGGTCTCTCGACGTCGTCCCTGCCTGACGACGTTTTACAGGACGTAGAGACTGAGGAAGAGCTGGAAAAATAATAGAAAGCGTACAAACAACACAACAGCAGAAAGAAAGACGAGATGAATTAATGCAAGAGGCACAGCTCCCTGCAGAAGACATAGATGAGAATGCAATCCATGATGGAGGAAACCAAAATAGCGATTAGGCCATGGTTATCGAAGAGCCTTTCATTTCTGTGGTTACCGAAAATCCTTCTTTTGCTGATGTCTGTTGCGTCTGCTTAAAAGAAACCAGCGGTGCTCATACATGTCAAAAGTGTGGCCGAAACGTTCATGCCATCTGTGGACATTCTCCTAAAGACGATGACGGCGACGAAGTAAAAGGTTATGGGGTTAGCCTTTTGTGCAGTGTTTGCTTCAATATTGAGAAAGCTATCCAAAGTAAAATGGAATCGAGATTGAACCTTGAGATTCAGGCCAAAAAAATGAATAGGGATTCTGACAAAAAAAAAATTCTCCTGCGTCAAAGGGTGCCACTGTGCGAGTTCCGATTCCCTACGTTGACAAAGGGCGGGGTGACTCACGCAATCTGTTGGCAGTTTTTATGAACGTGACGGAAGATGGCTTTTACCGACTTGGAACTGCAGAATGAATCTTGAAGCAACTCTACGCAAGATCAGAATTCACCGTATGTCCGAAGAACTTAATGAGTATTGAAGATGTTCCTGACCACGAAATACCTCTCCGATCTGCAGCTACTTCTCAGTCCACAGGAAGCGGCCAAGGATTCGTCAGGTGTATGTACAAGAGGAAATGCCTAAATATGAGGTGCCTTTGTGTGAAAAAGAAAATTAAGGGTAATTCAAAATGTCACTGTAGCCTTCCTTGCTGCAACAAGTAGGTCATGCCAGTTCTGATTTGTGTTTTACCGGTAACAATATTCTGTTGGCATTCTTCGTGAAATGTACAAGATCAAAATGCCAAAATGTAAATTGTTTTTGTGTGAATAAGAAAAGTGAGTACTTAATGTAACAAGTACTTCAATCTCAGTTCTGCTTTCATTGTTTTCCAGTAAGAATATCCTGTGCTTTAATTCGTTGTTTTTTTTTGTTCTTTCAGTTTCAAATGTGTATTAATTAATAAAGGCTTCTCATCTTGTGCCCATTTAACACTTTGCGTAAATGGTACTGGTCATTCTATATAATGCCTAGGAATTGTATAGAATGCCTAGGCAAAGTATGTAACATTTTCACAAGAAACTTATATTTCATACTTTCCCTAAAACCATCAGGCATTCTATACATTACCTAGGCATTCTATAGAATGCCGGGATTTCACACTTTGCCGGTAACATATACATAAATCTAACAATGCGAAGCATTGATGGGTCAGCTAGTTATCGATAAAGGCACAAATCCATTCTACCAAGTCTTTCAGCGAGCGAGGGTCACAATCTTTGTACATGAACCGTTGGCAGTTTAGAAACATAAGGAAAGTATTTTGATACTTCATAACAAAAGTATGCAAAATATATTGTCTCTACAAGTATATTTTGGTTTTATTGGATTTCTAGAATGCTGAGAACTATGTCTTCGTTCATTATTCTGCGTACTATTTTTATTGGGAACGCTGTAATAAAAAATTATTACTGCAATGCAGTAAAAAAATAACATTGAATATGTCAATTACTCCTAGTTTGATATACCCTTTCCAGACATGAAAAGTAGAAGACGTTTAATCGAAGTTTCTTCATGATGTCGATGTTTAATCGAAGTTTCTTCTTAGTCGACAAATTAGGCCTACTAAGAAGTGCCACTAAAGAAATCCTACATTTGCCATCTGACACACCTGATTCAATGTTGTACAGCGCACATGAGGTGAAAGGATTGAAGCTTTTCCGTGCTAAATAGGAGATAACGTTGCAGCATATTAACTTCTGCAGAACTTTATTTCTTGCGAATTATCCGTACTTTTCATCATTACGGAATCTCATTGAAGAAAGCAAGATCAGTACCAATAAACTCTTCGTTGAAGTTAATAACGACGTTATGTATGTCCGGACTAACACCATCTCCGCACGGAAAGTCAGACAAATAGAATTTAAAAAATGGACAGAATTACCAACAAAATTGCGTCGAATTGTATGATGAATATACCCCAGCCAATAGTTGGATAAAAATCGTAAGAGACTTTCTATGAACGAATGGGGAGAGGCCTTGAAGATGACAGGGAATGTCATAGCAGTGCGATCAGTACCGGGGAGATCTTTGGACGATAACATTGGCACATGTCCTGGGATCCTGCCCGTATGGTGAGCTACTGAGAAATGCCAGGCATCATCAGATTCGAACTAAAATTGCCGACCTTCTACGTAAGAAAGGTTTCAAAGTTTTCGAGGAGGTCCATGGTGTGGCCACAAATTGAAGCCATCGCCGTTTTGACATGCTTGCATACGCTGAAGATCCGTCAAAGGGATACATTCTTGACACAACTATAAGATTTGAAAAACACAGTGGTCAACCAGTGGTCAACGAGTGGTCAACAGTGGTCAGGAGAAACGTCTAATATATGAACTTACAATTCCATACTACTGTACCTGGAAAAGTACCACCTGAACGAAATACAAATACAGTAGGCCTATACGGCCTGTTAATAGGAGCCCGAGGCATAATTCCACGCCATATAGTGAAGATCTGGAAAAATTCCAACTAGATCTGCAGAAGCTGAAGAATATAGCTCTTTTAGCGCTTAAAGGATCGCTATACATTTACAGACACCATTGTCACGACTTAAAGTAATATTTCAATGTTCTGCTAATTGTATTCTTACATTTAAAAGCTTGTGAAATCTGAAAGCTATTTATGCTCCTATTAGTTGTTACTTCGTAGTATTGTAATACTTTAACACCAGTTGATAAATACTAGATGTAGGCCTATAAAAATTATACTTCGTCTTTAGGCAGCTTACAATGATAAGAGGTATTAAATCAACAAGTTCGTCTTAATGTACTAAGTAAAATAGAAAGCATTTGTCTATATGCATAAAATGCATTTTTAATCCATTGAGACATACTCAATTATTCTCCTGATCAATCGTAGTCTCAGCAATAAACTATCATCTTTGATATTCCAATGTATTATTTTCATGTGACTCCCATTTTATTAACAGTTCTAATAACGGCTTCTTAAAACTGTTTGTTCGTTCAAGCAGATAGCCTAAACCTTTCATCTTTGAAATTTATATGGGGAAACATTATCTATATGTATATACTACTACTACTACTACTACTATACTCCGTGGCGCTACATCCCTGGAGGGATTTGGCCTACCACCCGACCGCTATGCCATCTACCACAGGCAGATGGCAGGATTGTGGGCATGTGGTCAGCATGCCGACACCCACGGCCGTTATTGGTGGTTTTCATGACCGATCTATATGTATATATGTAAGTATAAATATATAATGGTTGATCAGACTCTTCCCTCCATTCATACCATCGAGGCGGAATACATTATTCTTACTGTTATAACAATGGTGCACTCCGAACTACGAAAGAAGGTAATAGGCCTACTTAATTAAATAGATCTTAGATTTCTATGAAATATCACTATTTTTTAAGAATAAAACTGATACTTAACTTTTGGTGAACGTGAGAGAGAATGCAATGTATCTTTAATGGGGGACAGGTTTTGGTACTGAAAATGAGAAATACTACTTATTGCGATTTCAGCTTCTCATTTGCAGACCCAGTACTCACTACTTCTACTATCAAGTTTTTCGTAGCTGTTGCCATTATTTCTAGTTATCATCACAATTAAGTTGTGTTTTCTTTGCACACCGATTTGATATTTAGAAGATAATTTCCACGAAGATGACATTTTTTAATGATTGTTTTTAAATATTCCTTATTATTGTTATGTAAACAAAACTACCTACCATCACTGAAATATCTGCGAAAGAAATACTTTAATTTCACTTTCTTTTGAAAAAATCAAAATGTCATAGGCCTGTATTTTATAAAAATTTTATTCGTTTTAAATAAATTATAAATGCTAAAGTAATGACTGTAAGCGGACACAAGTAATTCATAATTATGAAAGAGAGTTGCATGAATAATTTCACTCCAGTATATTAAAAACATGCCGAGTTATCATTAAAAGTGTTCTGAAAAATTTAAGTTACTGGAAACATGCATTAAGCCTACTAATGCAGGGTGGATTTCAAGTGCAATTAAATGACGCGCTTATACATTTATGGTCGTAACTCCTACAAATAATGAAGATATCTACTAAATCATTTCATTAGCATAAAGATAAACGTTCCATTTTCATTAAAGAATAAAATATAATATTAAATGTTTTACCCTCACACTTGCATATTCCCCCAATCCTCGAGACATACGAGAACAAGAGAGCACTGGCATAAGATACAGTCGGTGAATAGTCAAAGCAGTACAACTGAGGCTGGCAGTGTCTAATGCTTTGCTCCACAAATCTCTGACTGGGCAGAAGTTGGACGGTGCACAGAGTTTCCGGAGCAGCGAGCCCTCATAAATCTTCTGGCCCTCCCGCATGCTATTGGAACAAGTCACGACAAACCTGGCTGTCACGTGCAACTTCACTCTATTTATTAATACACTTTTAATGAGACACTTGTTCTGCTGTCTGCTTCCATTTTAACTCTGCTTTCTTACAACATCTCAACAAAAATTTTGCAAGACATAAATTATTTAATCAGTGCGCTTTTTCTCACTAACTGCTTTTAGGAATGACTAGGATCACTGGTTCTACTTCTCCGTAACTCCGTCTTCTTCATAATTTTTTTTCTAGTTTTTTCGTTTTATTCGTATTCTATTCGTTTACATTAATAATAATCATCATAATCATTAGCATAATTTTTAATTATCCATTATACCATATTCATGTACAGTGTACAGTGTTGAACACGTCAGATCTTACATGCTAAGTATTACTTACATCGGCATTTAATCTCTTTCATTCATACAAACAAATACACTCGTGCTTGCTTACCCTGGTATAGGCCTACAAATTTGTAAGGAGATGCTATATCTAAAAATATGTTAAGTTACACAAAAAAGATTTTTATTAAAAATACAATACCCAGAAATAGAATAAATGATATTTTTATACTGTAAGCTAGCCTATAAAATAAATGAAAAAAGGGCTGCATACAAGTAAACAATTGAAACTGACATTACACCAGAATTAGTTATAGAGCAATTGTCGTAATTGATTGCTATTCTCTAATGGTAGTTTGTTAAAAAATTTTGTTCCTATGCTTAGTACGTTGTTTTTGTGGATAGCCGTTCTGCAGTATAGAAAGTGTTAAACTGACTTGTTCGTGTATTATGTTCATGTAGCCATTATCTGAATTTGTTGTTATGTGTATAATGTTTATGTTTCTGACATATTTTGTTTCTTCGAATTTTCTTCCTCCTTCCATTCCTTGCCTTCTTCTTCGTCTTCTTCTTGATAGTTTTCTCTTCTCGTCCTCCTCGTTATCTTCATTTTCTGATTTTCACCTTTTCACTTCCATTTCTTTTCCTCTCCCTCACCTTGACTGAACTCATCTGTGTTTCATTAGTTGTCTTTTCTTCTTCTGAATCAATACAATGTAGCCTACGTTATGATCAGTTCATTCTACTAGTACAAGCTAATCTTACCATCCTTATCTTTCTTCCTCTGATGCTCTTCTCTTTTTCTGAATTTTTCCTTTGTATCCTATACTTTCCTTCGTATAAGCCAACCTCTTCTCTTCTTTCCTTTACTTCTTTATTACCTATCCCGTCTTCTTCGGTGCAATTTTGGTGTTCCTCTTAATTTTATTTCGTGTTTTCTCGTCCTGGGTATATTTTACTGATTTCCTCCTCCTATTTATTTCTTTATCATTAACCTTTATTATCTTAAGCACCTTATTTTTACTTCAAATCCTCTAATGCCCATAATCTCATCTTCCTCCGTGCGATTTTAGTTTTATTTATTTAGTATTACTGATATATTTTACTGATTTCCTCCTCCTACTTATTTCTTTATCCTTAAACTTTCTTACCTAATGCACCTTATTTTTACTTCAAATTCTCTAATGCCCGTTATCTCCAATATTATCGTTATCCTTGTTCATGCTTATATTGATCAGCATTAAGAAATGTAATTTTTCAGATAAGGGTTAAAATGTTAAAATCTTGATAAAATTCAACCTTATACCCTTAACTTAAAACTTATCTAGTCCATATCACCATTTCAGCCTTCATAAAGTAAAACACAATACAAGAACACACATTAAAACAATGGTATCACAATATAAAAGTCATATTTATGAGGCTGAAAATTGATTTCAGTTCTTCTGTTTGGGCTCCAGATGTTCCTTTATCTTCACCGTAGTAATTATATTGTCCATTCAGTCGCATTTTGTCCATGTGGTATAAGGATTCCGTATCTTCAATGTTAGCTTGCACTGAGAAACCGATTCTTAGCTGAAAACATTACTCTATTAAAACTGTCGCAAAGAACCCCGAAAGAAAGTTGAGATAGCAAAGTAGGATATCAGGCGACAGAGAATAGATTAACTCTGCTTTGCCACCTGATAACCGGACTTTAAATGTTACCTCAGCTTTTTTGAGAATGATTTCCTATTCATTTAGACCAAATACGATAGAATTGATAATATTTAAACTTCTTGAACTTTATAAAGCATTCAAAAATTTTCATTATCTCTTACAGTTTAAAATAAAATGGGAAAATTGTACCATCAGCTCAACAATTTATAAATTATTTTTATTGCCTAGGTCTTTCGATGCGTTTGCAATATCGTTATGGCATCTTGAATTGTAGATGTAGATGTCTTAAATTAAAAATTACAAACGGCAATGGTTCCCTACTTGTTATTATGATGAAATATATTTAGTACACGCTCTCTAAAACAGCTGCTAAAGTAGTAATGGAAACCTTTAGCGACATATTGTATTAAACAGTAGGCAGTAGGCAGTATGACAGTGACCAGTCATATGAACTTCAACAGGACTTAAACAAAATACGTGACCACAAAACAACAAATATAAACCAACCTTGTTTCTATATGTTAATAATCAGAAACTTTACCAGAGGTTTTCAAAAAACATTTCATCATTAGGCCAATGACAACAAATATAAATGAACCTCGCTTAATTGATTTTTCATGTGGCTAAGTAAATCAGTATCACATCACCTTTTAAAGAGAAACGACGCTTATCCTGCACCAATTTTTAAAATGCAATTATTCCTTCTCATACACCAGAGAAGTACGATATTTAGGCATAACCCTCCAGGAAGGATACAAAGTCACCGCACACGTACAAAAAATAGCCGCAACAGCAAACAACCTAACTCAAGCTCTAGCCAGACTGTCTGGCCATGAATGGGGCTACCGCTTCACCAACTATAGAATTCTATATAATGCCGTTTTTGTCCCGATAGTAACCTACGCTGCCAATGCCTGGGCACCTAAGATCAACGCGCACCACATTCGGAAACTCCGATCAGCCCAAAGATCATCACTCCTCCGAGCCACGAAGGCCTACGCTACCACGTCTCACAATGCTCTGCATGTAATAGCCGGTGTCCTTCCGGTCGAACTCCTCCTACAGGAACGATCACTGAGGTATAAGATTCGACGACAAATCCCCATCCATTTGGACAACCTACAATTAGAACAAAATGAGTTCGAAACATTTGATAAACACCAGCTCTATAAACAACTTTTCAACGCGCTCACTTGCATCTGGCAACAAAACTGGACGGAATCCCCTCAAGGGAAAATCACAAGGGACTTCTTCCCAAACGTCCAAAGCAGACTCAAAATGATCTGGATCAAACCCGACCACTATGTTACGCAAATCCTAACAGGTCACGGGAACTTTGCTGCCAATCTCATACGCTTCAATCTTGCCGAAGATGATCTTTGTGCATGTGAAGACAGCGAGCAGGATACCATGTACCACATGCTCTACACCTGCCCCCGGTACACAGACGCCAGACTACTTTTACACGAAGCTGCTAGAAATGCAAACGAAGTCTGGGCACCTGATCTCAAGTTCTGGACTCTAAAAAATTCCTTCCCAGCGCTAAAAGCCTTCGCCAAGCAAGCGCTCCTCGAGAAACAAGACGAAGACGGAAATTAAACACCATGTGAAGGGCAAGCCCCATTGGGCAAACCCTCCACCCAGCCCGAGCAGGGTTTTAGAGAGGTTTCCCCTGCTCACAGGCAAATGCCGGGCTGGACCAAAATCCCCTCACACAATAACACAGCACAACAACTTAGATCCTAACATAAACACACGCAGCACACTACCCAACACAGCACTAAAAGCCGATCAGCGCAAGGCAAACACTAACTCAAAATAAAGACACTTGTACAAGCACACAGCCCAAAACGACATAACCTCAATCATCCCACATGGATGCACACAAGGGCACTATAGGAACACACAGCACAAATGGTCACCAAAATTTGGTTTGACCGGAGTTTTTGGCTTCATTGCTAGGCACTCCGGGGGAAAGGGTGGGCACACAAAAAAAAAAAAAAAAAAAACTACTTTTGAGATTTTGCTGGCAGCAGCTCTAAATCATGTTTCTGACGCGGATTGAAATGGCGTCGGGATTATCAGCTATATTACTCAAATTTTCTTAAGTTTTTCTTAAAAAAACTAGTTCCTATATGTTTTTAATTATGAGGAACAAAATGAAATTTATCAATAGTTCCTATATATTGTTGTTTAGAAATGAGCGTTCAAAATATAATCTATTTCCTCATCTAGTATTGTTCGTACTGTTCGTAGCGTAGGGTTCAGACGGCCGAGAGAATCAGCAAATTGCTGATTCTAACTTTTATATTTTTTGTACTTATATTAAATTTACTTCTTTTACTTCATATAGTTTAGAGAGCTTTTATGAAAAATTATTGTATGCACCATATACGCAAAATATTTAGCGAATTCATCCAATATTTCGGACTCTAAAACCTTATTTTGCGTGCTTTATACATAAATAGCTAAAAAAGCTGTAAACTATTATATGAAAATACTAACACACCATTATTCCTAAGAAAATGGGAAGCTAGGAAGATGATTGCGATTAGTGTGATTAGACTGGAAGACTCTGATATAGGTGCCGAGATTGGGCAACAAATTGATATTGGTGATGGGATAGGGAGCTGGATTCGTTGTGGAAATGTACTTACTTCGATTCTCCGTTGGGCTCCTTCAGTTCTGCACCTATATATCTTCCACGGCTTTTGTAGCTCAGGGTATCACACGAATCATCTGAGGGATTGGTTTATAGCTAGTTATGTCTTTATAAATGATAACTGCACTATAAACGTTTTATATCGGAATTTATTCAAATTAACTGTGTTCTGCGTAGCTGTTTGTGTAAATTCACCACTTCAATTGCATTTGTCATGTACTTACGTGAATTTTCTATCTTCTTATTTGTCACTATGTAAAGTAAACTCACACCCTATATTTATCATGTACAGTCGTGTTTTAATAAGTGGCTTTAGTGAGAATCGCCATTAGGCTAGGTAATATTCCCGCGACTTTCCACAAGAGCAACGTACGGAGGTCTGCTCTCCTCGGCGAATATGGTGGAAGTGAGCTCTTGACCACGCTATGTTCGCGGCTTATGGATGCTTCTCTCTCATTGGTTGTACTTTTCATTACGTAAAACAGTTCTATTGGTTAAAACAATTCGCGGGCCGAAACTATGAATTTAGTACGTTGTATTTTCAAAATATACGTTTCTTTTACAGTTAAGATTTCAAATTTGGAATTAATAAATAATAATAATAATCTAAACGAGAATTTTGATACCGAAATAATAATAATAAGAATTTGAATGATTTGAATAAATATGAATTAACTATTGTTTATAATAAATCAAAAGGGGTGGAATAATTACAGCTTCAAAATGCCCCTGTGTTAATTTAATTATGTCCGAAAAGGTAAATAATTAAATTAACACATCATACCCCAGAATATTTATTCTTAATAAATTTAAATTACGCTTGGATTAGTAAAAATTCAAAATTAATCATTGAAATGGTGAATGATGATAAATGTTAGTGTAACATAAGTGTATGTGTTTAAACATTACAACTTGAATTAAATGAATTTGACCAAAATTATTTGGATATACACAAATTAAATCAAATTAGGTTTGTATTACCCTGACATTCCTTTAACATAATATCTTTTTTTAAAATGACAAACATTTGAACAATAAATGAAAAATACTATCTAAACATTTTTAACGCTGAAAATTATTTCTTGAAAAACAAACATGTTTAGTATATGACATCACTTCTTGTTAGTTATATATATCGAGAATTCTTAAACATTTTGAAAACATATATATATGTCGAGATTGTCTCATCGTCCATATTTTAAAAATTTATTTACATCGAGGCACTCATCGTCTGTAAAATATCACTATCTTATTCCTTTGCACGAATTCTCTTTCTTTGAATCACTGTTATAATATGTTTGCATACAGCATACAAATACAACTCACTTTTGACAAACAAATAAATATATACAGTATCACACTATGTTGCATTACATCAAAATATTACCCTTGAATAATAAACAATTTATATACAAACATAACCCTCTTAAATAAGAAACATTTTATGTACATCAACATTAATGTTCAATCCATCTTATTTTTCTACTATATACAACACCTTAAATTTCTATATTTAAATCATAGGTATATATATATGTATTTTATTTACAACATTTCTACATTCTCGGGTTCGGTGTCGGATCGCGTTCGCACAGTTTAGCAATTCATTCATCTTATTTAACTTCAGCTTATCTCTCTTTGTTTAATCAATCTTAAGTTAGAACCAAATATTTAATATTAATTATTTATCAAGCAATTTTTATTTAATCACATTCTTTTGTATTCAATCTCTCAACTTATTAATCTCTTACTTTTTGACACAATAACGCTGCATAATACTTCTTTAATTATTTATTTTATTTTTGACACAACTATCTTTTACTATAGCCAAGTGATTAATTCTTCTTGGATGTTCAATGCAAAGGGTTTATGTATTTTGAGGTCGAAATTTCGATTACTCCCGAGTCTAACATCTTCTGAATTGTCATATCAGCTTCCTTCTTCAATGCAATTGGAATTGGCCTACTCTTATATGTGAATTCATCAACTGGTTCTATGTCAAATTTGTGTTCGTAGATGTTACAAAGTCCCACGTTTTCGGAAAATACTTCTTTATTCTTTATTAATATCGATAACAACCTATCACGTTGACTTTCATTTAAGTTGTGAGCCATATCAACTTTCTCCTTCAAAATATTCATTGTCTTAGAGTTCGCGCTAGGGTCGGCTTCTTTTACATTCCTCGTACAGACATAACCTATCTCTACTTGCCCTATGTTGACATCTCCGTCAACACTATTTTCATACCTATCAGCGCAGTCATCGCAATTCAATGTCATACATCTACATACTTCTACCTCATTATTTATATCAACGAAGCAAGGGCCTACTTTATGAATCATCATATCATTTATCTGAATATTTTCTACAATAAACGTCTCATACGGAATATCGTTGTCGCCTAACTCACTAGACGCATCTCTTCTACTCAGCTCATTGTCGAAGGGAATGCTCATCTTGTTTCCTTGTAAATTCAATATTAAGTTGTTATCCTCAAAACTTATGATACTGTTGTATTCTGTAAAAACATCAACTCCAATAATAATATCTGTAACTAATTTTGGGACTACTAAGAAAAATATTTGCCGCCGGCGTGGTCTTGTGGTTAGCATCGCTGACTACAGATCCGTCGGTCCGGGTTCGATTCCCGGTACCTCCTCGGATTTTTCTGAGGTAGGGAGGTCTGGTAGGGGTGCACTCAGCCTCGTGATTCCAAATTGAGGAGCTACTTGATAGAGAAGTAGCGGCTTCGGTCAAGAAAACCACCATTAACGGCCGTGGGTGTCGGCATGCTGACCACATGCCCCCCAATCCTGCCATCTGCCTACGGGAGATGACGCAGCGGTCGGGTGGTAGGCCAAGTCCCTCCAGGGATGTAGCGCCACGGAGTTTAGTTTAGTTTAAGAAAAATATTTCAAATTTTGAATCACCAATTTTGACATCCAACATGCATTGAAATTTTACCGATTGTTTTGCTCTTTTGATCGCTACTGTGCATGATAGTCCGCAGATAGGAATAGAAATCAACTTGACTTTGTTTTGGATAAGCTTATTATATAAGGACTCGCTTATTACACTATTTGAACAACCTGTATCTATTAACGCAGTTGTCTCATAATTTCCTATCACTACTTTTATTCTAGGAGGATCCATAATAACTTCACTCCTACTTGCATTATTCTTTTCTTCACTAGGCTTATTATCTGAAAAGCTTCTTTGTGTCTGAATGCTATTTATGGGTTCTATACGTTTGCCTGAATTGACTAAACTTGCGCCAACACCATCCGAACCCTCGAGATATTGGCTTGTTAGTTTAACTGTTGTACATTACCATTATCTTCCTGATCATGAATTTCTACAACTTCATCAGGTACCTCTTCACTACGTGTATTACTGTTGAATGGTCTGGCTCTAGGATTAAGCGTGTTTTGCTGAGTCTCAACACCTTTGACTCGCCATTTACCATTGTTAATTACTTGTCCTGGCCTAACTTGACTATCATTGCTATTGTTATTACCTCTATTATTATAAGTACGGTTCTGGTACCTCCTACGATAGCCTTGATTCCTCATCCATGGCATTTTTCGCCAAGAGTTTGGATTATTACCATTTCCAACATTTTTCCTATTGAAAGTGACATGGTTTATCTGATTTCTTCCATTATTGTTTCTGTTATATGGCCTATTTTCTGATCTATTCTGGAAATACCTAGGATTATTTCTATTTTGATTAGGCATAGGGCCTCTGTAGGTATTCCTAGCATCATAACTTTTGTCACAATTATTTGCATTACCTTCTGCCCCTACCCCAGAATTTGTAAGCCTGTTAGTGGGAGGGTACATTGTATCATTTGAATTCATATAGCTCTGCCTACTTCTGAAAATATTCCTTTGCTCAAAAGCAGCAAGCAATTCTAACATATCAGAGAAAGTTCTGGGTTTTGCTACTATCAGATTTAGTCTCACATTCTCTGGGAAGTGATTTACAACAGTCTCCAGTAACTCAAACTCATTTAGTGGAGGATCTACTTGTCGTCCTAATTCGGCCATTTCCAAAAAATAGTCAATCATCGTCTGACCTGACTCTGGCTCATACACACCATTAGCTAACTGCATCCTGATATTGTTTCTCTTGGATAAACTCCAATATCTACTGATAAAATTTCTTTTGAATTCTTCAAATGTCGTAGTCTCATTTGTAGTCAAATTGAACCAATTCAAAGATCTACCTTGCAATGCCTTTCTTACTATGATCATGTACATGTTAGGCGGAATGGCTCTCAACCTAAAATAATCGTGAAGTTCAGTTAAGAAATTTTGTGGATTGGTATTATTATTCTCATCAAAAACAGGTAACTTAATTTCGTTCATCAGATAGCTAGGAAAATTTGTGCCTAACTGACTAATTCCTGTGGACAAAGGTACATTGATATCCTGCACCTGGGAACCATTATGACTGTTTATCCTTTCCTGACATCTAGGAGATCTACATGGTAACTGTGAGTAAGTTTCTTCAACAACATTCCTATTCATATTGTTTCCCAGTTGAGGTATATTCACATCATTAATTACAGGTGAAGTTACAGGAACATTTAATCTGTTTTCTAATACACAAATTCTACTTGTCAGTAACTCTTCATCTTTATGAACTCTCCTACTCAACACTGTCAACTCTTCTTGCGCTTCTACAATCTGTATTTCAATGTCTTTCTGTTTCACTTTTAACAGCTGATTCTTCTTCTCTAAGTCATTTCTAGCCTCATCATTTATCTTAGCAAAACCTAACAATGTTTCATCGAAAGCATTCATTTGCATTTTCATAAGTGTAACACTACTATCTAGTTCTGATACATTAGCTACAATAACTTTCATTTCCTCACTAGTATTAGAAACATCTGTTTGCATTGTTTGCAAGTTAGTGCTAACATTTGAAATAACCTCCTTGACTTCTGCTATATCATTATTGACAATAGTTTGAATATTCTCTAGAGCTACTGTGACGTCATTATTAACCTGCTCTTTGAAATCACCTAATCTTTCCTGTATCTCGTTTACAACTTCTTGTTTTAGATCATCTTTCAGTTTTGTCAAGTTTTCATCCATTTGCGCTAACTTCAAACTAATATTTTCATTTTGTGAATTTACATCTGATTTTACATTGTTTACATCAGTACTAACTTTGTTAATGTCACTTTTTACATCATTCTTAACATCATTGATATCTGTCTTGACATTATTGATATCTGTTTTAACCTCATTTTTAACATCATCAATTTTACTACTAAGCTTATTGAACATCTGTTGCATAAAATTTTTAATTGAGTTCTCTAACTGGTCATCTGAAGATTCACTATCTTCGCGCCTAGTCACGTTTACATTTGAAACGGAAACATCTGTTTCGACCTGAACTTCCATATCAGTTTCAATCTCATCTACTAACTGTAAACTACTATCAGCACTTATGTTGTCTACAATACCTTCCATCTCGGTACTAGTTAGCAAGTCCTGTCCATTTTCTAACACATCTGAACTTTCCTTCTGTGGCGACATTATTTCGCGGCCTCTGAGTTTCATTTATAATCATAAAAATAACACCTTACTTTATTTGTAGGCTTCGCAGGCTTCACAGGCTTCTTACAATTACTTTCATTCTGGAAACTGATTGTTGTCGGTTGATGTTGGATGGTCACAGCTGCTGCCTACTGCATGAAGTCGAACACCTGGGCTGGCCTCGTGATGACGTGGTGATTGTTGCGCGTATAACCGTACCTAGCTCACGATTCTCACTTAATTCTGTGTATCACAATCTGCTTGCTAATGTCCCGATTAGAATATTTGTTCACAGAGTCTTTACACAGTTCGATTGTTCTTAAAAAGCCACACGTTGGTGCACCAAATTGATATAGGTGCCGAGATTGGGCAACAAATTGATATTGGTGATGGGATAGGGAGCTGGATTCGTTGTGGAAATGTACTTACTTCGATTCTCCGTTGGGCTCCTTCAGTTCTGCACCTATATATCTTCCACGGCTTTTGTAGCTCAGGGTATCACACGAATCATCTGAGGGATTGGTTTATAGCTAGTTATGTCTTTATAAATGATAACTGCACTATAAACGTTTTATATCGGAATTTATTCAAATTAACTGTGTTCTGCGTAGCTGTTTGTGTAAATTCACCACTTCAATTGCATTTGTCATGTACTTACGTGAATTTTCTATCTTCTTATTTGTCACTATGTAAAGTAAACTCACACCCTATATTTATCATGTACAGTCGTGTTTTAATAAGTGGCTTTAGTGAGAATCGCCATTAGGCTAGGTAATATTCCCGCGACTTTCCACAAGAGCAACGTACGGAGGTCTGCTCTCCTCGGCGAATATGGTGGAAGTGAGCTCTTGACCACGCTATGTTCGCGGCTTATGGATGCTTCTCTCTCATTGGTTGTACTTTTCATTACGTAAAACAGTTCTATTGGTTAAAACAATTCGCGGGCCGAAACTATGAATTTAGTACGTTGTATTTTCAAAATATACGTTTCTTTTACAGTTAAGATTTCAAATTTGGAATTAATAAATAATAATAATAATCTAAACGAGAATTTTGATACCGAAATAATAATAATAAGAATTTGAATGATTTGAATAAATATGAATTAACTATTGTTTATAATAAATCAAAAGGGGTGGAATAATTACAGCTTCAACTCTGCCTATTTCAATTTTTAATGATTTATACACTTACATCTACTGTACATGACTCCCTGTAGAAGTGTAGATGATGCAGACACATCGAAAAGCATAGACAAAAATAACAAATCGTTGAACTCATGGTAACATTTGTCCATTTATTTTTATTTGTCGAGCTCGACGGTATCATATAACATGTATTTTAATCTTACTGTTTCGTTTAATATCTTGTATTGCGTGTAACAGTTCTCCAGTGTTGACTTACGGTACAACAGATAGGCCTATACAAAGTTGTCGCAATCTATTTTTACAGCTAGAAAACAATGCAATTTGTATTTCAGAGACTGAAATCCATTTATAAGCAAACTTTGACCATTGTGGGGAATAGAAGCTGAAGACCTCTAGGAGCAAATTGTAATCTCATAACTATATTATTCTTATAGATGATTTCCATCTTACTTAAGCATACTTATAGATATATAAGCTTTCATGAACCACATAATTATTGTCTCCGTTGGACATTACATTAGAATATTATAGGAGAAAAATTCCTCCGACACTGGGACTTGAACCCAGGACCTTTGGCCATTCGCACCAATGCTCTACCCAACTGAGGTAAGCCGGAGTTCAATTCACAGCGCCAGATGGGACCTCTCTCTGACTCCGGCTTAGCTCAGTTGGTAGAGCATTGGCGCGAATAGCCAAAGGTCCTGGGTTCAAGTCCCAGTGTCGGAGGAATTTTTCTCGTATAATATTCTAAGCATACTTAGTTTTAGTTCCGTAACCAGCTAACATGTAGTAAATAATTTTTAAGTTATGTACAGTCCAATATCAAGCTTTTAAAAATAATAAATCGAAACAAAACAAGTAGCACTTTCAGTTCTGCTTAGTGAATTTTTTTTTTAGTTCCTCCCATTTCAACGTATTCTTTGTACATGTATGAAAGTTGAGCAAAATGGCTTTGGTTTTATTGAAATTTATTTATCTAGTTCACCAGTGTTGCAAGAAAGTGTATTTTCCAACGTATCTCACCGAAGCAACATACACGTTTCATAGATGTTATGAACAAAACAGACTAGTGGGCCTATATCCTGAAGATACCGCGCTGGGAACTCGAGGCAAAGGAAATTTCTACCTTGTTTTCTTTTTCAGTTTATAAGCCCGTAAGTACGCATTATGTACGTGGGATCATAATATCGCTTAACTATGCCGGAAACCTATCCTCATTTGCGAAATTTTGCAAGCAGCGGAACAACAGAAGGATGAGATCGACCCAGTAGAGCAACCGTGTTTGAAATTCGGTTGTGTGCACTTAGAGATAATGCAGAGATAATACTGTAAGTTCGTATTACTCAACACAGTGCTCACTTTAATATGTTTGCCGTGTTTACAGTCTCCAGGCTTAGTTCCAAATCGTGGTATGTCACATACGCAAAACATTTCATTTCAAGGCTGGTACAAACACGTATGACCTTTATTCATTTTGATGCTAAATTAATAATTTTATACTCGCCAGTGTCCCTATACTTTGCATGAATCTACAGAGCGGGCCAAAATTCGCGATCGGATATTTTGTAGGCCTATATTAGTTTGAAAACAGTAAGTGACGTAAAAATATCATTTATTGATCTTGCCAACATAAACGGATTGAAATATGCAAAAAAGAGCTACCAGTGTCTATGGGCATCATTGCTGAACGTCTGACGTTTAGGTACGTTGTGTGCACCCAGTAGAAAGCGCTGCTTGAAGTTATTGATGATTTATCTTTCAAATTGTTCAACAGAATCCATCAGAATCATTCTTATCGTATATTTGCTAGCATCTGCCAATTCTTACACTGCATGCTCCTCCTATAAACTGTAAATGTAATAGAATATTTTATATGAATTATACACATACAAATTGTTACATGAATTCTCCCTTTTGAGACTACGCATTTGGTACAGTAATAAATTTGATTGGGATCTTTTTTAATTCAGAACAGTCATATTTTAAAAAATTATAGCATGCATTCATAAAGACACAAAGCAATGTAATTACTGTTTTTAATTTGTTAACTGTCTTTCATTTGTAATTATTGTAATTGGGTGTGTGTTGTTTAATTGATTTGTTTTAGTGTTTTTTTCTTAGTGTTGCTCTTTATTTCACTGTCAGAATCGACTGTGTGGTTTTTAGTTTAGTAGATATACAATAAAGTAAAAATAACACAGGGTTTCACATCGCCAACGATCACGTAATAAACCTTCGCGCCGGGGAAAAATAAATAATAGCAACTACAACATAACAATGTCCTCGATCTATCGGAAAATTACCTAACTAATGCCATAAACAGCATAAAAACGGGCTAAATATCCCTCACAGTCGAGGAATAGTTTTTAATTACTTTTCGCTGTTAGAAAATGTGTTATTTTATTATCACGACTTTCGGCCCACTCTGTAGGCTACGTGCAACTAAGAAAGATGTTTGTTTGCCAACGACAGGTTATGCTGTCCACTTTTAAAAATACATTTTTACTAATAAACATGTGCCTAAATCAACCCTGTACAAACACCACTCGTTGAGCAACCTTGTTCACTACCAGATCAGATACATGCTCGCAAAGGCGGAATGGGGGTGGTTTGGTTCAATGTGTAAAGAGGCGGTCTCGTAGTAAAGTACTATAGCGTATAGTCCACAACTAACATTTTTATAAGAGAAGTCATAAAACATTTTCTCCTAATGTTTCGCTCTTCCTATTTATTCCAATTACAAACAGTACAAACCTCTTATTCATATGCTGATAAATAAAAGTATAATAATGATTTACGGTTTAGTGCAGAAAATTGAATTGTTTCGTTAAAAATAAAGTTTTTTTAAAAAATATTTTTCAAAATTTGTTACACTTGTGAGATGAAGTCGATTCCTTTTATGTATAGGCCTAAATACGTAGGGCCTATATGCTTCTATAACCTCCTCAGTCCACGGATATCATATAGGCTACCTACCTCGAGTTTTTTGTTTTACTTTTTTTCTCGCTGTATGAACGAGTCAAAGTAATGACGGCCGGTGGTGTCATATTTGATAATTCAGCACTGAATTTTCATTTTTTTCTCTGTCTGCTATGTGTCGATGGTGGAATTAAAAATACCGTAAAAACTTTAATGTAGTACCGATAATATCACCCATAAAAGCTCCTAAAAAGATAAAATTTGGTCTCTTGAATAACCGAGTTGTTTTGCCCATGAGTAATCCATATTAGCCCACAGAATAAAATTTATAGCTGTCTAAATCTTATTTTAGAGCCCCCACACCCAAAATAAAAATAAAAATATACATATTTTTGCAGATGAGTTATATTTTTACCCATATAATCTTACTAACCACAAAAATAAAAATACAACTGTTCTAATCTGTTCTAACCGTAAACACTTCATCACACAGTCATTAAATGAACTGTCGCCTCAGGAAAATACTTTTCATTTGCGAAAGTAGTCAGCTCGGAGAGTGGTTTGCTTGAGTAGGAAGGGCCTAAGTATTTAAAACATTACATAGAAACAAAGTATACCCTGATTTACATTTTATTGTATTACTTTGGATGCATTCGTCATGGAGCGTAATATTTAGATTTAACGTAATGAATTTGGCTGCTGTTATGTCAGAAAATAAAGTGATTTAAACTAACGATATTAAAAATTTCACCTACATTTGAAATCTTTATCTTAGCTATGAAATCATACAGGGCCTCCAATATGGAATAAAAATGTGATGCATTAATTTTTTAAGAATTAGTTTAACCCGTGAAGTTCTTTACTGTAGTTCGTTCTATTTACGTCTAGCCTCTTCAATCATCGGGCCGCGGGCTCTTAAAATATTACATAACGTCATCCCGGAGTTATTTAAACATAACCAACTTAAATAGTAAAAATAGTAATAATCTTCAGTATTTATTTTTCCTTTTTTAAAATGGATTTTACCATATGAGAAGGAAAGGATAACCCAAAAAAACACTTTTAAAAGAGTAGATTAATCACACTGGAATCTATTGTCTATGAATTATTAAAATACTTCTAATATAATAATTAATCAGTAAAAATTCTCATTAAATAAAATTAGGTATAAGTAGCTGTATTGTGTGCAAATTTTGTTTCCACATATTTTAGTGAAGTCACTTTTTGACATTTAATTAAAATGTCCCTTGATTGAATTTTTCATTACTCATTATTACGACCTTAAATATCGACCTTATTACGACCTTACTCGTACCTTAAATATCCATATATATTTCCACTTAGGTCATATAAATTATCAAAGTTTCCAAATACGAGTTAGATCAGACAACTGAAATCAATCATTTACAAATTAAGCAACTAAAAAAATTAACCTTGACCTTAAAAAATTGCTGATACTGCACAGGTCTAATTTCCACTATTGTGGCCAATAGACCGACCAAGTCCTCACGGCTACGAGATCGCAGGAATGAAAATTAATTTCAAAGCTCTCCTAATTAAATCCTTAATTTCAGCATGACGTTGCTCTTACAATAACTCAGGGCAAGAAGACCATAGGAATCTGATACATCCCGACAGATAAATTTGTATGGAATATAAATTTTGCACCCGAGTCGTAATGCAATTGATTCGGAGATCGATTTATTCCTGTAGAGCCAGAAAACGCGTGCTATCTTATGGTGATTGTGAAGATGAAATTATAGATTCGATGGTGTACCCTTGAAATTAATTTCATATAATAGTTTTGTAAACTTGATCCTAGCGTTTTACATGCCACCTTCAAGTTTATTTTATTAACGTGCACAGAGTTTTTGAGTCTTCTAAGTAAGTAGCGTTTAAGGTTGGTATCACATAGTATACATTCTCCTACTACTGGCCTATGGAATAGGCTATTATTTGTGCTATTTTATTCATCACAATAACGTAGAATATGGAATGAAAATTTTGCTATACGTTATTAAAAACAGTCGAAAGATTAGGCCCTTAGACCTATTCTAAGAAAACAGAAGAACACTTCTGAAGTTAGAGCACTGGCCCCAGTAAGTTCCAATACTTACTATTTGGCCTGTGTAATCGCGATTCATGAATCATTGTCACCTATATTTGAAGAAAAATTGAGCCGTTTATTTCTCTAAGTGGCGCAAGTCCAGTGCTGTTTTGGGAATATAAAGGTTTGTGTTCAATGTCACTGTAAATTTTCGGAAATATGTAGCTTAGGTTTCTAAATGTTTTCTGAAGAAATATAGGCCTAGTCATATTTTAAATTCTAGTAAAATATGCTTTCTATGATGGAAGGTTAGCTTAAAACGAGAGAAACAAAAATTTAGGCCTATGTCTTATAGAGAACGAAAATAATATTCTGGCGTTTGTTATTTCAAAATTATAGGTATAACGCTCTTTGGAAAATATTCACTCCTTTTTGTTGAAACAGGCTGCTTACAAGCATTCAATACATCTATACTACAAGATATAGCTCACAATGATGTCACTGCGGAAGAAGACCACGTGTGGACTTAAACCACTACATCCTTAACCACTTCATTGTTTCATTCAGCCCGCCAACTTTTGGACAATGAATAGAAAACTCCACATTGTAGTATTTCTTGACGTAAGTACGAAGCAGGCAATTTTGAACTTATGACACTTGGAAAATAACTGGTTCAATTCCATTCCTGATTCATAAGGAAAGTAAGAACTTAGCTCAGTCCTTAGTGGTGTTCAGAAATCAAAGTGAAAACATAATGACTTAGCACGTTGCTTAGAACAAAGTTTGTCGTTCAACATATTTACTGTATTTTGCGTCACCAATTCGAAATTAATCCAATATGTCATACGCGCAGGTTGCTGATTCCTACCAGAATTTATATGATTACTCATTTAGAACGAAAATCCATTATCATAATATGTCAAATTATGTTTTGTAGCGCAAAAACAAGAAAGTAATTTGAAACGCAATTCAGTTTTGCCGCTAATGTTTTTAGAAGAATCGTGATGTGTTAAATGAGTATGTGGAAATCAAATAAACAATGTTTTAAAAATTGTTAATGTAGTATATTACTTCCATTAGCGCCAGTTCAACCCATGGAGCATTAAAACGTTCCCTCACTTCCTCTCTCTCACTTGTAAGCCTAACTTTTGTAATTAAAATTGAACAGCATGTTGGGCTCATGGTAATAACTGGAAGAGATGTGAGGTACTACTTTTATCATTCCAATACGTATTACAAATTAAAACAGTCGCATGTGTATTTAGTTTGCTAAAATAACGAACAAATTATTTCATTGAGCGATAGATTCTCAACATCAGAACAACGAATTGCACGAGTTGATAACTAATAAAGCAGGGAATGGTTTTCTATGTAAATAGTAATAAGTTATTCAGCATTGTGAATAATAAATGTAACACGTACTATGAACATTAAGAATTACGTTCACAAGTTATATAATTAATAACAGTTTTAATGTTGATATTAATAACAATAACAAAAATAATAACAATAAACATTGACTAACAGGAAACTTGCCAGGGAATAGAAAAAGCTTCATTCATCTTGAAGAAATTCGTGCCCTTTTTTGTTGTTATTTGTTTTGTACAGTCCAGTTATTCTTTGCATACCCTGGAGGCTTTCTTTTGTTAGGAGGAGAAATTTTCCGGCAGCTCAACCCATGCTATTTATTTTTACCGCACCAGTCAGTTAGTTACTTCAGTCAATAAAAATCTAAGAATGTCCTGTGACGGCTGTGACAGCTACTAATCTGCCCCGCGGGGAGTGAAATGCGGAGTTGCAAGATCCTAGTTACAACAAACAAAAACACATGTGAATAGATTAAAGGGAGGGAAAAATTGAGGTCAGTGATAACAATGAGAGAATATTGCAACATTGCTTTTGTTTTGGAAAGCGGATACCAAGACCGACTTGGTCAGATCAATTAACATAAAGAAACACCGACTTAATGGTTTATTCCTTCAAACCGCCCGGGTATACAATGAAAAACTCTACTATAGGCCTATCATTGATGGGTCAACTTGAGAAAAACTCAAAATCATTCTGTCATTAATCATTATGAAGCTTGGCTTTGCTGCATGTAATTTAAGATAGCTTATGACATTATGTAGGAATCTACTTAAAATTTATGTTTATGAAAGTCAACCTCTCAGCAAATAAATTGGCCAGTAGTAACTTTTTGTCTTAATAACAAAATAAAACTTTTTATAGAGACATACACCGAGCGAAGATGGCCAAGACGTAACACCGTGGACTCATATTCGGGAGGTCTTTCTCGGAATTTTCCTCACTCACAAAGCAAATGCCGGATTGGACTTAACACCTATCCCAAACGTTCCCTCTATGTTCTCTTGACATGCTTGTCCTAAAGGGAAGGCCTGTGTCGTTTTGATCCCACATCAGGGTGTTCTGTCCTGCCCTGTCTTAATAAATTTGTGATCTGAAGATTTGTCATATCATCCAAAGCATTGAAAGGGGAATAAAATCGGATAAAGGAAGAAAATAAAGAAAAATAGAGACATACAGTGTATTATTCTCATCCAGCAAACTCCAATTTAGCGTCTTGACAATCCTTCAAGTTCCATGTAACAGAAAAGGTAATATCATGAATTTGAAAGATTGCAATAATGAAGATTAATAAACTTCAGGAATATTTTAATAAAACCGGTATTACGGTAGGACGGAGGAATTCATTCTCTATCTTGTAATAACTCCCTTCTTTCACAAATAACGGGTTTCTCTAATTTCCTGTATGGAAAATACAAGGAAAATAAACTTGTAGTTTTCTTGAATTGGAAATACCTTCTGCTCCCATGAGTTATCCATATAACTATTTTCGATTCTTAGGTGAAAATTTCACAGGAAGAAAAGAAAATAAGAGAAACAAGTGTCAATAACAAGGTACTTCCGCGAACCCTCTTTCACCTATTTAATATAATCGACTTGAAACTATACACATAACATCTAAAATATTCTCAAACAACAACATCAATCATCAGAAGAAGACAAAAACACAAAGCTGTTGTAGGCCAACTTAGATTAGTATTTACCACAAAATTGTAAATTAAAATCCGACAACAGATCACTTATTACAATAAAATTAAAATTAAAAATGGATAAAATTGCACTCTTATTTTCCTATTATTGCAGATGTGCTATAGTTTCTTTGTTTTCAGTCCTGAAGATAAGTTCACTACTATCGTGTTCGCTACAAGCTGAGAAGTTCATTTAAGGATTAAAACTTCAAAAACCGGATATTGGAATCAAATATAATAATTATACGTAGATTATAAAATGCATCATAAAGTAGGCAGTAGAAGGGGAGAAAAGGGGATTATGGACGAGTGAAGCGAAAAAGGTCAAAGGTCCCAATAATGGGAAAAAATGCTGGAAAATTATCTCCAGTCCTCACTTTGGCAGCATTTCACACATTGATTTCTTTTAGAGATTTTACATTGCCTTCCAAAAACTGCGTACCTAAAAATCTTAACCCTGCGTGTGATACTAGAATATATATATATATATATATATATATATATATATATATATCACAGTAAAATATACCAGTAACTGGCTCGAGCGTGAAAGCATTAAACGAATAGTATCGGTACTGTAAATTAAAAAAGATAGATGGGATGATGGATTAGAATCTCTCTTACTAGATCCCATTTACCTTAGCTTGGGGATTAAGGAAGGCGGAGACCAGAGTGTTAAATGACTATTTTGTGAGAAGAATTGCTGCAGAGAGTGCCTAGGGATTTACGATTTCTTCTTCTCTGTAACGGTAAATGCATTTAATATTACCCAACCGAGGCAAAAAATATCATGAATGTACTTGGAATTTTCTCTTTTCCTTCTGATTGATAGTCTTTTATTTTGATTTTGTTTCTTTCTTTCATTACTGTTTTGAACAATTTTGTTGTTTGCAATAGGTACAAATTATTTTTATGATAATAATTTTAACAGAAAGAGAAGAGAAAAATATAGTCGGAAATGGGTTATATAGTCATGTAGACCTAGTAGGAAAACATATTAAAGTCTATACTAATGAATTGTGTTATAGTGCAGTTATTCATTGCATGGTCAGTCGGCTTCAAAGGTTTCGGTGTTTCTTTATGTTAATTGATCTGATTAAATCGGTCTTGGGCTTCCGCTTTCCAAAACAAAAGCAACGTTGCAATATTCTCTCATTGTTATCACCGACCTCAGTTCTTCCTTCTCTTTATTCAATTCACACGTGTTATTGTTTATTGTAACTTGATCTTGCAACCGTGCATTTCACTCCACGCGGAGTTGACGAGTAGCTGTGAAAATCGCCACAGGACATTCTTAGATTTTGATTGGCTGGGGTAACTAGCTGATTGGTGCGGTAAAAACAAACAACATGGGTTGAGCTGTCGGCAAACTAGTCCTCCTAACGAAAGGAAGCCGCCTGGCCATGCAATGAGTAACTGGACTGTACAAATCATTTAATCATCAAATGTACAATCTTAATTCCTTTCACCGAGAGTAGAGGATAAGTTAACTTATTTCGTTCCAAGGGTGATTTTAATGCAAGCCATTCGTAGTGGGTAAGGTTATGAAGGTAGCAGTATAGTTTATTATGTAGACTACAAATTTAATTCCATAAATACAGTAAATGAATATCAAACAACTGTTCATCACTCCTAGATGCATCTTTTATTAGTAAATCTGTATTTATTTGTACATGACAATAAGTTGAACAGATAAAAACGAGCACTGAAGTTCCTGTGGATAGGAGCACTAACGGAGGCCGTATGAGGTGACGTGCGAAGCGGCTGGTAGTTATTCACTTGACCGCTCCGGGCAAATGAATACAATCTTACTAATAAAAATTGCTTATACGGACGATGACAGGTGGTTTGGTTCATCGTCGCGCAAGTTCAAAATACGCCGTGTCCAAATTCTTCACAAATAGTTCCTGTATAGCTTTCACCGGCAATGAAGGAAAATAATAGAGAGTTTTTGCCATAGCGGGTTGTCGGATACGGTACACACTAATGTCACGTGATCAAATACGGTAAATGGAATAACGTCTTGTGCTACGACGGAGTTTTTGCCAGGGTAAATTGATACGGTACGGTAAAGGTAAAAGAGGAAATGGAGGAACTGCTTCAGATTGCTGCACTTGGAGGTTTTAACAATGACTTATTGGAGGATATAATACCAAATTGTTCCCCGAATGTGATAGGCCTATGAATAAATTTAATTGTTCATTGTTTCTGTTAAGCCTACAGATATATGAATTCCATAACACCTCATACCAAGATATGAATCCCTATAATATAAAGCCACACGGCTGACTCACTCACTCACTCACTCACTCACTCACTGACATTAATGTTTGCCCACTTCCAGATGAGCTAGAAACTTGAAATTTGGTACACGTATAGCTTTTAGGCTGTAAACCACAGGAAAATTCCAAAAAGTTATTATTTTTTTTTTAACCCTAAAAACCCTTCGAAAAAGGGTTCGGCTCGGCTCACAGACATTAATGTTTGTCCACTTCCAGATGAGCCACAAACTTGAAATTTGGTACACTTATCGCTCTTAGGCTGTGAATCACAGGAAAATTCCAAAAAAATTATTATTTTAATTATTAGCCCTAAAAACCCCCCGAAAAAGGGCTCGGCTCGGCTCACCGACAAAAATGTTTGCCCACTTCCAGATGAGCCAGAAACTTGAAATTTTGTACCGATATAGCTTATAGGCTGTAAACCACAGAAAAATTCCAAAAAGTTTATTTTTTCAATTTTTAGCTCTAAAAACCCCCCGAAAAAAGGCTCGACTCGGCTCACCGACATTAATGTTTGCCCACTTCCAGATGACCTAGAAACTTGAAATTTGGTACACATATAGCTTTAAGTCTGTAAACCACAGGAAAATTCCAAAAAGTTTATTTTTTTTAATTTTTAGCCCTAAACACTCTCGAAAAAGGGCTCGGTTTGGCACACTGACATTAATGTTTGTCCACTTCCAGATAAGCTAGAAACTTGAAATTTGGTACACATATTGCTTTTAGGCTGAAAACCACAGGAAAATTCCCAAAAGTTTATTTTTTCCAATTTTTAGCCCTAAAAACCTCCGAAAAAGGGCTCAGCTCCGCTTACCGACATTAATGTTTGCCCACTTCCAGATGAGCTAGAAACTTGAAATTTGGTACACATATAGATTTTAGGCTGTAAACCATAGGAAAATTCCAAAAAGTTTATTTTTTTTAATTTTTAGCCCTAAACACTCCCGAAAAAGGGCTCGGTTCGGCTCACTGACATTAATGTTTGTCCACTTCCAGATAAGCTAGAAACTTGAAATTTAGTACACATATAGCTTTTAGGCTGTAAACCACAAAAAAATTCCAAAAAGTAATTTTTTTTTAAATTTTTAGCCCTGAAAACCCCCGAAAAAGGGTTTGGTTTCCAAGGCAACGGTATTATCAAATTGTGTTCACGTATGGCACTGAAAGTTTAGAAATAATTATTTCCGTAAACCTAAAGGTGTGGTCGAGATAGTAACGTCTTGGACTTGCGTTCTGAAGTCTCAGGTTCTTAATAATTAAATCCAATTAACATATTTTTGTCCAGAACCACCAAAATTTTCTTCTATCTGTTAAAGAAATTTCATAATGTATATTCTTTAATAATAACTCGGAGATGAAGACCTGCATTCATTACAACATATTACAACCAATTTTATTTGTATCTTTCTATGATTTCCGTGGTCGTAAAGGCAAATGCCAAATTGAATATTTACATACTATGAATCTTACTCGCAATTTCACCTTGTATCATGTCCATTTAAATTAATATCAGATGAAATTTACTCCATAAAATACACCATAAATGTACGTACACTTCCAGTTGATCTAGAAAACTTAGACTTGGCAAACTGATACATATTAGCATGCAACCGACAGGAAAATTCCGAAAAAATCCCAAAGTCTTCCCACGTTTATTTTTTCAGGTTTAATGTGGCAAAAAAGGTAGTAGCCAATACAGCAGACTAAATACTATCTCCCATAGATCTTTTAAAAAACCTTTCCCGAGAACGTCAGCGGGGGTTTGGGGGGCGGAGCCCCCAATGAGCGAAGCGAGTATTAATATAACCTGAAAATGGGATTTTAATCAGAAAAATATGTTAACATGTAAAAATCTATCAACAATGCTACGTAAGTTTATTGAAATATTTCTGGGCATGTTACATGTATTAAATTATCTGTAGATGGTTTATTATACTACAGAGTGGACCAAAAGTCGCGATCGGATAATGTTTATATTGAAATAACTCATTTTGCGAAACCGAAAACTAATTAAAAACTATTCCTAGGCTGAGAGGAATATTTACTCCCTTCATGTACTTTTTGCAGCATTAGTTTGTCAATTTTCTGATAGTGCAAGGACATTGTTATGTTTTAGTGACAAGCCAGATTTTTCTTGCGCTGTGTTATGTTTGTGTTGTAAGCAATGGCGGATACAACCAAATATACGATTGAGGAACGTCTCATTGTTAGTGTGTGGGTTCACGAAAAAGAACAAACTGGCGAAACGTACGAAGAAATCGGAGAGAACTTCTTTGTTCGTTTCAATAAAGCAGCTCCCACCGAAGCCAAAATGCGAAAACTGGAAAAGAAGACTTTCTCAACAGGCTCTGTATTGGATGCAAAACGCAGCGGAAAACCTAAAAAATATTGCGGCGATGATGTCAGTAATCGTCTGAGTGAATCATACGAGCGTTCACCGATAAAATCAACAAGGAAGGATCGGCAGAAATGCAGTTCTGAAGAACTTCGTTGTGCGACAACTGGCTGTGGTCCTACTTGAAAGAAAATCTTGGAATGATTCGGATGGATTCTGTTGATCAACTGAAGAGAGAGATCATCCGTATCTTCAGAACGATCACTCCCGAAATGCTGAGGCGGGCAAGCAGACGGACATGGCGGCGCAATCAACTGTGCGCGGAAAACGATGGTGCACGTACCGAAACTTGGGACGTTTAACAATGACGCTGACAGGCCCAGGGAACTTTATTTTACCATATTTCCATCCCTTAATACTTGTTACTTCAATAAATAAAGTTTTTACGTCAATTGTGGCATTTTATTATTCCATAAACTAACATACAAAATATCCGATCGCGACTTTTGGTCCACCCTGTAGAAATAATTGAGCCTATAAATACACATCATTCACATCAAAAACCCTTGATGATATCAGCGTTAACCTTTACAATGCTGAATTTATACAATTATATAAGCCATCATCAACTGAAACCATCAGTGGGATCTAAGTTTGAAATCAACAGAGAGAATTGCAGTAGAATAACTGGTTACTATGGATTACAGTCGAACACAAGGGTAAAAATTCTCACAATTTTACAAGTAGCTTTACTCTTTAAGTATTACATTTCTGCTTTTATACAGTTTTTGAACGAACGAATTTATACGTCAGTAACAGGTTAAAGCGAAGTCTTTCCTGTTTTTCGGGATTCATGTCTATTACCGTAAAGCTTCACGCTAATCATTCCGAAATAACGTGTCACCTTATCAGATATAGCGTCACGGCAAACCGGCGCATGCGCAGAGCATCAATCAGGTGACTTGAGCGTTTACGGTAACTCAACGTAAGCTGGGCAAAAACTCCCTAATGTGACTGCAGACCGCCGGTACCGCCATCTATCCTAGCTACGAACAATCAGCAGTATGTCTGTCCTGAAAAGTATGGTTTCGATATATTATTTATCATTGACGGGTTTAAGAAAACTGTGATCATTGGTAAAATTAAGAACAGAACACTTGCAGACAAGGAACAATGTTTTTAGGTATACCATAGAGTTATTTACGCTGTAAAACCGTTATATAGAAATTAACAGGCAAGCACGAAATTGACAAAATGTGCGCTTGCGAATTTAGTTACTTGTGTGAGTCTGTTAAGCTTTTTTTCCGGTCGAACATTGTACTATGCTACTTTGCACCATGAATTTTAAAAGGAAAATGATTTCAGTTTGCTTGTACTTAGAATAGTAAAAAAAAAAACTTTATGGTAATTTTTTATGTAGAGGAATTCAGGCTCTTTTGTTAGCCAACAATTTGTTTTAAAACAAATGACAAATGACATATCAGAAACAGAAACATATATATTAATTTATCTATTAATCTATTAACTTATTATTAATAAATTCTTATTAATTTATTTTAACATTTTATATCTCTCCTGAAGTTAAAAATACATAAAATAAGTAATAAACTAATATTTATAAACCCTTTGCTATGATAAGGAGTTGCAGGCTTTGAATGAATGGAGAAAAGTGAATTTCGTAAGTAATGTTTTTAGCGAAAGTAAATATTGTGCCTTGTGAAAAACATAACTGCCTGTATCTACGTTATAATGTTATTTTTGATACTGTAAACAATTATTAGGCACAGGATAGTAGCAGGAATAATAGTATTTCTAGTGATTAAAAATGAAGGAAATTGATAATTCTTAATTTCTACGAAAGGGAAGTGAACAGTAGTGACATCTGGTGATATCGTCTATAATATCTGTAACTTGCTAGCACCTAAATTTCTACCATAACGTGCTGGTGATATCCTGTATAATCTCTGTAAGGTGCTAGCACGTAAATTTTTACCATAACGCGCTCGGTCCGTAAAATGAAACTTTACATAGTCGGAGAGAGTTTTGTTAAATAAAGTTTTCGGTAACAAAATAGCATAAAAGCAGCTAGCGATCTTTTCTAACAATTTTTATTAAATTGGGCGAATAAAATCAAAATCAGATCGCTATTACAAATATAGGCCATCTGTATTATTTATGCAGAGTTTAAACAAGGCTATCAGGCAGTAAAAAGTGTGTAACTTGCCAATATTGAATTGAACAAATTCAGTCGCTTACGAAAGGATTATTAATGTAGTAATATTTTTCCGTCGGCTTTGTAAATTCCTGCTATAAATGTTACACTTGGATTATTAGGAATTAATTATAAACATTGCACATTCTACTTCTCGAGTAAGATAGCACAAAAAACTTATGACTCGATTTTATTTTTTCCTCAGTTTCTTTAAAGTTAAAAAATGGAACGTCACTGCTTCGATTTTTAAAATTGGGAATTCCATTATACTGAGATGTTTTGGCTATTTGCGGTACTTCTCATATCGACTGTACACCAATGCCATTAGCAAATGTTCACAGCAGAATAGAAACCTTTTATGCAGTTCTAGTGAGTTTTTATTCTCTGTGAAGTTGTGGATGAATAAGTTCAATTTGCAACAAGGAAGCCATTAACGCACAAATGATTAAATCTTATTTCCTGTTTGAAATTATTATGGTTTCATAAAAGATAATGAAATCGTAAACATATTGTAAATCTTGTAAAACATTTGTTACATTTCTTTCTTTGTTATAGATTAGCATTTATAGTTATAAGTAAGTAGCATGCAAGAAGAGCCTACGGAACTAAATCCGAGCCTTCTATTAAGCATAGCGAGTTAGGCGCAGGAGGAGAAACAAAGTGCGGCGGTTCCATGGGGTTGAGCTGCTTTCGAAACACCTCAAGGGAGTTCTAGGGCTTGAACGTGCTGTCTTTGGGATCACTGCCTTGTTCATTAAATAATGCGGCATGTGCACCCTCAGGCACGCAGGCGGAATACGACCTGCAGTAATCTTCAACAATGTATGAACTGCTATACGACCTCTACTGTGAGGATAATCCCCTCATGATACGGGTATTGATCCTTAACTTAGGATATCGCATAATTTAAATAATATTGTATCTCAAATTTGTGTTAATATTCTTTGTCTACGATAGTGTTCTACTATCCATTTCCCGTCCATTTGAAATTCGAACTTCAACACCCCGTGCCAGTCGCCTATAGTTGTCTCGCTATCATCGTCCTCAGTCGTCTTTGAAATGTTATTGGTTTAATGCAAGAAGAACATACTCGTTAATAGCCGCGTGTTGAAGTGTTGGCCTGTCTCAGTCGGAAACGAAAAACAAAGAAACGTTGAAAGTTTGTATTCTATTACAATTTTTATTAGATTCACTTGGCAAAGGAGTCTGCCATCTGCTTGGATTTTAGAGTGCGAAGTATTGTTTACCCTCAATAAACAATATTATAATCCGAAGATCGCAAAAAGAAATGCCGACGTTTGACTTGCCGAGTGGGGACGATGAAAACGAGAACACTATACCTACCTACATCTTTTTGATTGCTTACCGCACTACTTTTGATTCACCTGTTATTGCAGAATTGAATGTAATCATATTTGTTAGTTGAGATTTACAGTTTTAATCTTACTTGTCTTTAATTGCTTGTTATCTCATAATATTGACTTAGGGTAATTCATCAGTCAGCTTGTCTTGATCTGATGTGAATGCCTGTGCATGCGTTCAAGTAATCGATTGATCGATTGCCACCCTGATTAAAATATTAGTTTACGAGGTTGGAACTGTACCCAATCCTAACGGGGAACAGCTATTTGTGATTAACTACTGCATTTTGACGTATTTCGCCTATTGCAGAAATAATAGAAATATGTTTTGAAATATTCCCTAGACGGTTTACAGGAGACCACCAGCGTCTTCCATAAAAATTTGTCCTGTGAACAATATAGGGTATCTTTCAAAAAACATTTAGATTACCCAATAAGGAAATCTTGCTGATTAAATATAAACAATATTCAGCGCATAATACTTTTCTTAACGTTCTATAAAATTTATATTCCAGCAGTGCCATGAAGTTGTTAATGAATTTAACAATTAGTTTTCCAGAAGTGTCGTTTTTATAAAATTATAAAAGCTTAGGCAAATATTTTATATATCGATACGTTATTCCTTTCATTGGTGTTGGTTTGCTTTACTTGCAGAATTAGTGTTCTCTTAAAACTTAAAAAGATACCATACTGTTTTTTAATTTAACGTAGAGTCTGTTTAATACAATTGTTTTCCAAAGACGGTGTTGGCCGGAGGGAGGTGGGCACCTCCAGATGAAAATTATTTAGTTCCAACTATGGGTAAGTTATGTGTCTTTGGGTGGCAAACAAATATATCACTGCAATTAATTGGCTTCGTTCTCGGTACATCTCCCACCGACTGAATTACTCGGTACTCCAAAAAAGGGCAATTTGTCCCGTTTGATATAAATCAAGAATAGAGCATACACTTAAAGTTTCATCTGCAGACCTTTAATATTTCATCATTTTGTATACTTTTTATGTCTGAAATGTGTTCTTCTGAATTTTAATTGCATCGTGTTTTGCGTTAATTTACAGAAAGACTAATGTTCATGTCAGTACAGGTATTTTTTATATTGAGCACTTAAGGTGCCCATATAAGATCAATCATTTTGACCAAGTATGGCTGTGACTGACCTACTGTGCAACTGTTGTGTAAAATAAAAATAAAAAGTTGGATTTTTTATGCACTACCTCATCACAAGTCTGTGATTTTAATTTACATTAATTATTAGGCTTATACAATCTATACGTTTGTTATAGTCACATGTTTTTAAAAAGGGTTTTAGTCCTTAATAATAACAATAAAAACAATAATAATGTGATCTTTTTAGGGTAATCTGATTGTTCTGAGTAGTCCAGTTTTCAGCTCAAAATATTTGATCATCCAATATATACTCTTGAAAAATAGCATAGTACTGACAAAGAAAATTATATTTAACTTAATACATTTTACTGAAAGCAGAAGCAAAACAACTAAGAAAAGGAATAAGAAACTCACTGATATTCCTGACTCTTTAGATAGTTAAATTTACCAGAGATAGCGATGTCCTGTCACCAAAATATTTCACGAATTTATATAGGAGGTAGGACCGTGACAAGGTACGCTGATTCCTGTTAATCCTGTCATAACAAAGTAGTTGTTTCGTAATCAGTTGTAGATAACGACAATGGAGGAGGGAAAAGGAAGGGTTTTCAGACTGCTGCAGCAGAAGTACGGACACTACATATTTCCACTAAACCGCATTAATCCAGTGGAGACCTGTTGAGGAGTAAATTGCTCCTCAGCCGCTGTGTACTGAAAACTACACTGCATACCACTCAAAGTTTCCCGCATTCCTGCCATTCTACATACCTGACAGTCTTCCAACGCATAGCTTCCGCTTCCCCAGATGACCAATCTCGTACAATGCGTTATGACGCCGATGCCAGGCGTCGTCTTCTTCAAGTTAGTATATATAATGTTGTCGCTCAATTATTATGTACTGTATTTTGTAGACGTTCAAATCTGTCAGGAATATCGCTGCGTTTAATGCGACAATAGCATAAAGTACTTCTGTGATTACATAAATTATTATTCTCTAAGAATGTTAAAATTAAAAAAATTACGATTCCAACCATGACAACATACTTGACAGCAGCTATTTTAAAATATATTATTCAGCGAATTGAAAGATTTATTCAGAATATCTGTGCATCTGTGTCTTGCAATCGGTAAGTGCGTATAGTAGTAAAAGAAATTGTATGGTACATTTTACCAAACATAATCCCACGAGAGATTACGAGTTTATCGATAGATCTGAAATTATCTGGTAAAACTCGTATACTCGGGTGGGATTTATTAAGAATATTATATTAATAGAATGCAATACATTAAATAAATAATTACTTTTTACTTGTTTCGTTTAAAATAAAAACACCATTGTGTGAGCTGTCAGATCATGGCATAGTACACGAATCAACAATCGAATGTGTTACGGAATCCTATCCAGTGGTACTAACAGTGGTACCGAGAAAATTATTAACCTCAAAATTAAGACAAGCTAACATCAGAACAAAATACACATTTACTCGTAAATTGTCACTATTTCAAAGTGCATTGATTAAAAACCCAATTTTCAAAGGCGAAGGAATCGAAATGGATGACGTAGCCTATTAATCACTGTATAGGATAAATGTCCGTGATTGGTCAATATCCGACGTATTGATAAATGTTACTGGTCATTATCAAATACGCGTCGCATGCATGGAAAAGTCAGACAAATAAGTAATTTCAAGGGTTCAATTAGCGAGTGAAAATTCGGTCACCAAGCAAGCATTAATCCCTTGAACTGAGAAGTGTAATGTCTGGTATCAACGTAACTATTCCATTTCGGATGATTTATAGTTTTGTACTAGACAAGGAAAAAAACAATTTAAAACTTTTGCGAAACACAATATTTATTGTTACTTCTTGCAACCATCTTTACCATTTTTACTAGGCCTACTATGTTGTATTTTCCGATAACTAATTGTCTCAATATCTAATCAGATTCTCGGCATATATAATATTATTACAGTGCATAAAACACAATTACCATCCATATTTGTTTTTGTAACTGCGCTTAAGGATACTAATCTGCAATTAATTATATAATCAGAACATTAAATACATTACAAAAGCATGAGAAAAATTTACCTATGTTCTTTACACCGGTATAAGTTCAAAATAACGTAAGCTTATTTACTATCACGACATCTAGCATTGTGTTTAGATGGTAAATTTACGCAATGGTAGGTTTCGTTTAGAGTTCTTATGAATCAGTATGCTAAACTTGTAATGTACGTCAGAGTTCGACCTTTCCTTAGAATTTGGCATGTTTTCACTCTTCGAAATTTTCGCTTTCTTTCAAGTGGTTTATTTACACTTGCACATCTTACATTTTTCTGTATCTCGTATTGCTTTACAAGCCATTTCCGTCTTCCTGTCGCAAGATTTAATATAGCCCTCTGACCCCAGAAAGGAGTTTCTAGTTTATTCCATTGTAATTTTCGTTTGCAACTAAGAGTATGGGGATCGACAATATTATTCTATTTCTGACCAGTTTGCCTACAGCTGTCACACCTTATAAAATCAGTGCCACTTATATCATATACCAGGAAATAATAAATAGGATATACACTATATCAATCGCGATCTTTTGGTTAGTATTGGAACTATAAGGATGGATATTTAACACTCGATCTATCTAATCCATCAATAGTTCATACATCCGATTTCGTTAAAAAATATAGACTGTGCCGGCTCTTTTATCATTTTTCGTGTCTGCTCTCCAATTATTGTTTTTCCAAGCGTGAAAACCATTGGGAATGAAAAAAAAACACTTTATTTTGGTTAGGAACGGTAGAGTTTTTATTAAGAGATTTGGTTTCTTGGACACCCTCGATTTTAAAGTTAATAGGGAATAAAGTATTTCTGCATCAATTTTGAAATTATAATATCCTGTCAAAATAATGGTATATACGTAGGTCACCCGTAATGATTTCACTATTAGGCCTAAATTTCGACAATGAGAGCTCCTAGATCTATTTGGTATCCAATAGTTCTACATGTTTGTATTTATGTATCTCTGAACACATGCGGCTGTCATTATATTTCTAATATATTTATTCGGAGAAACTATTTTAATTATTGATAGGTTATACTTTTATTAGATACGACTGGTAGTATTATTGTAGTCACTGCAAGATAACTCTTGTATGATTGAATTATCCACGAATAGATGTAGACTTTCATGATTTTTTTTTTGTAATGGAGGTCCTATTCTTTAAAAGTGTTTCAGATGTTCTTTTCAAGACATTAAAGAAGCGTAGTGAGACGTTAAATAAATTAATTAAAAAATGAGCTTTCGTTGCCTGGAAACAGTAAACTAAACCTTCAAGGATTTGACCGACTCAAATGTATAACTTATATAAATTTATGAGTTTTAAAAATAATTTACGTTAAATAGACTGAACATAGATAAAATACTGTAGACGACACGTTACAAAATTAGCTTTAGTAACTCGCTGGTCCTGACCCTCTTATTATTAAAACTTTTCTTTTGCAACTATTTGTCTAAATAACTATTACATTCAGCAAGCAGAGATACAGATATTTACAGCAATCAACATTTTCTCTTAGCGTGAAACTGCTAAATGAAAGTAGTTGTTCGTACTCTGTTTTTTTATTATACCAGATATCTCTGGACCTTAATATTAACTCGGAATCTTAACATTCTAGTGTATGTGATAGTGTTGTGTTGCATTTTATACAAAAACATATTTAGTAACATACTGCAAGAGTCAAAAACGAGTATATAATGCAAATGATAGATGAATATTGTAGCAGTGGATGTGTGAGAAGTACATGGGAACCCACACAACTGATCTACACCATTTCTCTCTTGGCCTGTGCACAAGGGGAGAGTTTCTGCTACGTGACTAGGTTTCTCAAAGCCTTCCCTGTGCGGCTACCACCACTGTATCTACAGCCTTGCTAATTAATTCAGCAACAACAAAAGAAAAGAAGAAGGAATCGTCGACGACAGAAGAAGAAAGGTAGCAGAGGATACGTACAAACAGCTATCCATCTTGATTAGATCCTCCAGACTATTATTATTTCAAGTGAAACTTCATCTCCACTGTGGCATGGAATCGACAGGAAAGTGCCTTTATAGCAGGCTAAAGATGTGATGGGCGTTGACTAAGATGGTCTACATCTTAATACGATTTTATAAAAATTAACATATGAAAATATAGTTATTTATCTTGAATATTCTATTGTCATTATTAGGGCCTGGATTTTAGCCTTACGTCAAAAAAGCTCCCATAGCTGGAAATTAGAGATCAGATTCAGAAGGAACATTCTTATAGGAAGGAATGAGATTGTCCAGGCCGCCCAGGCACAGTGACCGAAAAGGAATCTCCATTCGCAAGTTGAGCGAAATGAAGTCGAACTAATGGTATTTGTGAAAATATACAGTACATTTTTATAAACACACTTTAAAGAATTATTGAAGTACCCTACTGAAGAACTGCTTTGTGCATTTCAGTTGATAACAACTCATGGTCCTTTGAGCTATTTCTGTGACTGAGCCCATTTGCAATACTAGAGAAGTAAATAAACCTGAAATTCGTGTATGTTACAGATACTATTAAAATATAGATAGTAGCATTCACATCCACATTATTTTCCTACATGCTTATTATTTATTATCCTTCCTGTTTTTCAAAAATACCTTTCGGTGATTTTTTCCAATACAACCAGCCGGATTCATTTATATACGGCTCATTGGCTTATGTATTTATTGGCTTTCCAATTGTATGTCTTACTAGATAATGGATTTTTATTTAATTTCCCATTTTATTACCTGGTTTTATCCCAGGGCCGGAAAGGAAAGCGCTGGAAGCGTGAAGTTACCCTGTCTCTCGTCCCTCCTATATTTTCAGTTGCAGGTAGAGATTACTAAACCGGTTGATTCTGGGACTAGTCGCGTGGCAGATAGAAAGAATAAGGATGGGGGCGAATGTAGGGTTAGATCATTTCGCACTTCCGAGTCTGTTTATCCATACAATAAAAAACCACCATGGTTTGCACTTTATTTCATATTGCTTATATCATTCTTGTGCAGACCATAGAAATGTTGGAAATCAAAACAGACAGTTCACCTGAACTACGTTCCCCTTTTTATAGTACATCAGTTGTCACTTGTCAATGCAGCAGGGCTTTCTTTTTTTGCTTTTGCAAATGTATATCAACTCTTCATTTCCTATTTAGTGATCGACGCGAGGTGATCGCTCTTTGTGTAGGCATTATTAGTATTACCTACATTCCAGGAATTCAGTCTCTCTGCAGGGGAACAATAACAGAGAAGTAAGCTATCATTCTATCTCGTGTAGGAATTAAAAAGTTGTGCTCATGAAATAGTACGATTGTCATGTCCAGTTTTCATATTCTACGTGGTAAAACAGAATAAAACAGCATTGTTCATAACAAGGATTTTGAGTAGTAGAATGATATGACACATTTCTTTACTACTTCCATTATAATCACTTGCAAAAGTTGGACGAGTGTTTTAACGGCCATGTAGGAGTAATGCCCGTTCTGTTGTGAAATCACGTACGGCACTTACATCAGGAAAGTTTGAACATTAACTTTAATGTGCATCATTTACTCTACACTTTACCATAGTACGTTAATGCTCTGAACACTTCACACTTAGTTTTCTGGAATTGCTCGGAAACAATAGCAGGTAAAATCGTCATAGCCTACTATTAATCTTAATAAATAATGCGCAAAATACACTAACTTCTAGAGATTTTGGTTAGAGAGTGCAGCAGTGCTGCTATTAAGTTCTCTATCCTTTATCGAATAAAACATGGATGTGGGACATTGTTTGAGAAATCGAAGCAGAACAGAACGGCATAAATGAATCTGATATGCCCATTTCTTAGCTTATACGAGTATAAAGCGTTTTCTGAGGGAATAGTTTGAGTGTGATAACAGAAAGACAATTATGTTGCTATGTAAATATACCTCTATTGGAGGCCTGAAAGTCTGTTTTAGTTGGGAGTGATGACGTTTACTCTAATAGTCTCTGCTTGCACTTTGAGAAGGTAACCATTGAACCAAAGGATATTTCGTGATCCTGATGTGTTGAAATATATCTGGCTCATATCATTAAACAGGAATGAACTAAGTAAGTTATTAGCAAAAATGAAGTATCTGGTACATAACATATACAGATTATAAGTTAAGACCCAACAAGTGCAACTATCTCCTTATGGATAAAATGTATTTAAAAAATATATTTACTTCTACATGTAATTCAGTTTTAAATAATGACAATTCTGCTTAGTAGGAATAGGCTATTTGAAAAAGAATAATTTTGTTCCAAAAGTAGTAACCGTTTAAATAAACAAATTCTGTTTAACTTTTTTGACTAAAAAAATGTCTGCCATCATAGAACTCAGTATTCCTACTTTAACACTATAAACACCACAGAAGAATGAAAAAAGATAAAATTCCATTAAACATCCAAATTTCATAATTAGGAAAAGGCAGCAATGTTTCTTCAAACAATTATTATTTTATCCCTAAGGCTGCTTTGAAAAAAAAAATTATTCCTTATTCTTTCGTCTAACTGTCTCCGTGGCGCTGAATCCCTGAAGGAACTAGGACAACCACCCGACCGCTGCGTCATCTACCATAGACGAATTCTAGGATTGAGGACCTGTAGTCAGCACGGTCGTTAATGATAGTTTCCGTGGCCGGAGCCGTTACCTCTTAATCAAGAAGCTGCTCAATTTGAATCACGCGGCTGAGTGATCCCATTCTAGTCTTCCATATCTCAGAAAAATCCAAGAAGGTACCGGTAATCGAACCCGTGCCTGCAGATCCAAAGCAAGCGACGTTAACCACGAGATTACGCTCTCTAATGATATGAAAAAGTATTAGTACAGTACGGTTAATACTTGACTAGTAAAGCATGGACGAAGTTTAGGTCAAAACATTTTATCAGAGAAAAGTACTCACTTGGGACAAAAGTTGTTTTTCGAATTTTTCGTTTGCATCTACCCAAGGAGCAAAGTTTACTCTAAGGGGGTGGGATATTAGGGCGAGTGTGAGTATGATTTTAAAAGGAGGGATTTTCATCACCAGGGTTCAATCAAACTATTCGCACACACATCATGCGTCCTTATTGGTGGTCATATGAGTCACTCAGAGGGATATTGTGTCCCTGATTCCATTAATACCGTGAGGACGTACACAATTTTTTGCTACTATCCATATGTGTAATAACTGTTCAGTGTAGAAATATATTTTTTAACAGTTCATTTTTTCGATGTTACCTTTTATGCAACTGTTGTGGAACATATTTATAAATAACCTGGTGAAGCAGAATAACATGTGAAATTTAACCGCAGGAGAGACAGAAATCATTGCTACACGACCGACCACTACCTCGTCGTTGTATAATTGGATTGGTGAATAAAACGCACTGATTAATATAGCCTGCATTTTAATATAGTTGTTTTTATAGCAAAATTTGCAGAGAACGTAAGGTTTAATAATGACAGTTTACAGCCCTGCTTAACGGGGCCATTTTTGGTTCTGGTATGTTGGCATTAATTGCACATGTAATGAATACTTCATAAGGGCTGCAGTACAGCAGTTAGCCTCCAGCTAGATGGGAAATTGGGGACTAGTAAATTAATTAGTTCAATGTTATGTTGTGCTCTACCCAACGTGTTCCCTTCTATGCATCAAACACTTTTAAATTTTCAGACACTAATAAGAGCCTTACTAATACATGACTCAAAGTTAAGAACATTTAGGTTACTTCATGTTATTATTCCTTAGTGTGATATTTCCTCAGAGGATTCTGTCACTACATATTACTAGAGTATAATCTCAGTTACACGTTTTGAAAGGGAGACGGCTAATGTAGGTATCTATGAGAAAACGTAAAAGTGAATTTCCTTTTGGAACTGGAATTGTTTTATTACATTATTACTCGAACTAGTGTATAAGGAAGCTATAAATAAAACAAACACATTCAGTGGATTACAGTACTGTATGTTCTTACTTGCATACAGTCAGAGTATGCTTTACCGTTGTCAATATTCAACAAGGCAGTCCTAGATGCTTTGTTTAATTAGGGCTGTTTTCAGATTCATCTATTATTTTTTATTTTTGAAACTGGAATTATTCCACCCTTTCGATTTATTTAGAAAAATATAGTTAATTCATATTTATTCAAGTTATCTAAATTATTATTATTATTTTCCGTATCAAAATTCTCGTTCCGATTATTATTATTATTTTGTAATTCCAAATTTTGAAATATTAACTGTAAACAAAACGTACATATTCAAAATACAACGTACCAAATTCGTAATTCCAAACCCCGAATTGGTTTAGCCAATAAAAAGGCATTACGTAAGGGAGAGTGTTGCCAATCAGAGCAAAGCATTCTACAGCGCGAAACAGAGCGTTAGTAGGAGCTCACTCCATTACTATTCGTCTAACAGCACAGACCGTCGTGTCGTGCTCTCTTGAAAAAGTTCGCGGCATAAAACCTACGCAATGGCGATTTCCACAAGCCACATACGCAACGTATACAGGACATGTATAATCGTGTGAGTTACTTTCATTTGTGATTAACAAGACTAAACTAAAATCACGTAAGTAATTATATGTTAAACTCAAGTGGTGACGACGTACACACAGCAACACGAACTACAAGCTACCAGTTTATAAATAAATTCCGATAGATAAAGAATTATAGTGTAGTTATTATTTCAAAGACAGTAACTAGCTATAAGACAATACCCTGAGATGATTCATGCACCTACCACTGAGCACAGCAGCTGTGGAAGTTGAGGCGCGTAAAACAGAATGGACTCCGACTGGGAATTGAAGTAAGTAATTTTACCGAAGAAATCCTTCACCCCAAACTATTCAACCCGAGTCCACCTCATTTTCTCCCAAGACTTTAGGCTTTTCTAGATTTCCTATTTACCTGTTACAGGCACACTTTTTTTTGTGGCTCGGACATAAATTTAACTGCAAACACAGAACGAGAACTTGTCCGACCGTATTGTCGACACGTATGTAACCATGTACCGTTATCTATTGTCGCCTCGCTCAATATAGGCCTATTGTCGGCTGCAACCCTTTTATCCGCATGTCGCGTCAAAAAGGCTATGTACTATAATGTATAAATGAGTAAATGAAGACCAGATAAATGTGACATATTGTTAAGAAAACGTACACGAAAGCTATAATTGAGTCAAATATTAATGGACCAAGATCGGTGCCAAAAAGATCGGCGTGACTTATAAATGTGTAGGGGTGTATTCTGCAGAAATGAGTAGAGGTATTAAGTAGAGGTGTAAGATTAATAGAGGTAATCCTTTATGTTAAAATACATGTTATATACCGTTGAGCTCGATCAATAAAATAAAATAGACTTAATACCAGTAACTCAACAATGTATTATTTTATTATTTGCCTAGGGCTTACGGTGTATTTCCGACATCTTCAGGGCATCTTCTTTTGCTGGTTTGGATTCCTCAGTAATTAAAACCGAAACTGCATTGTCTTAACATCTTGTCCAATTTATCAATTTTTTTAATTTTAGAAAAAAAAACTAACACTTAAACGTCCTGTGTGGCCTGTTCGTTGGTTTTAATTACTGAAGAATCCAAACCAGAAAAAGAAGATGCCCTGAAGAAGGCGGAAATAGGCCGAAAGGCCTAGGCGTATTACAAAATAAAACATTGTTGAGTTACTGGTATTAAGTCTATTTTGTTTTTATATTTTGTTAAAATATTAGTTTTATCAACATAGCCTACCATTATTGTCACCATGCTTCGTATATATGTATGTGTGTGGGTATATATACCTATACATATAATATATATAAGGGGTGGGTCTCACCACGGCATGGCGCGTCCTCAGGTTGCGGATAGAGGTACGGCCTCCAGATATGAAGGGTAGATGCGAATATACTGAATAAGCAGTCGCGGACAGACGACATGAGGTGGTCCTCCAGCTTGGGGGTTTGGCCTGAGGTTAACAACCTCTCCCAGTAAAAAGTATTGTTAAGTAACGCTGCCTGATTTATGGATCCTATCAGTATAAAATTTTCCGGAGGTAAAATAGTCCCTCGTTCGGATCTCCGGTTAGGGACTACACTGTGGCCAAGTGCACCGACCCCGATTAGTGTAATCAGCGTTTATAATTTCTTCCTAACCTATGATTAGGGAAAGTTATGGAGCATCAACCTCGATTAGTGTCGAAATCACCGATTACCGTTGATTAAACTTAAACAGTCAAAATCGGGCGGTTACTGAAGCTAAACAATGATTAGCAGTTTGCTGAAATGGCGGGGGTCGACTGCAAACAATAGATGAGACTCTCTTCTTCTCATATTTCTCTTTTCAGACGAATTAGGTCTCGATATTAATGTCATCAGTATCATAATACCATTTTTCCGAACTGTAAGGTACAATAAATATTATATAAACACATCTCATAGACCTACAAAGACGGTTTTAAGTCTCGAAGCACGACACAAGAGAAGCCGTACCGGTTCACATTGCCCATATTCAAGCAATGATCCTAACGTCGTTCTTGGCTGAGTGGTTATAGTACTGAGCTGTGGTGCAGGAGGTCGCAGGTTCAAATCACGGTCGCGGCAAATTTTTTTTATCATAATATTTTTAAGTTTAATTAGTGTACCGGTACTGTATGAAATGTTAAGAATTCACTGTCAGTAATAAGTAATAATAATAATAATAATAGTAATAATAATAATTTTATTTCGTCCCTGTATCAAATACAGACATGATGTTGGACATGTCCGAAACTTACAATCTGAATTATACAATAGTTATACAATAGATATACAATAGAGATACATGCTAAGGCTCTCCATTTCATAGTTCTTCTATCCTGTAGAGTGCTTTTGCATAGGTATTATTTAAATTTATTGGCGAATTTTGTCCCGATACACTGTTTTATACTGTCTGGTAGTTTGTTATAAAATTTTACCCTGATTGCGTATGGATCCCTTTCCGATGCTTTTTTATTGTTCCCTATTGTGTATAAGTTCTTTCTTGATCTTGTGTCGTACTGATGTCTCTCTTTTATTGTGACATTCATTTTTTATTTTTATTTTACAAGAAAAACTACCCTGAATATATATAAGGATATTACAGTTATTACTGCCCTGTATAATTCTTGGTGAATAATTATATGAGGTATAGACAGATAATTCATGAAGTTTTATTCAGTAGACTGCAGTCTGAATCATTATGACAGTTTATTATATTATATAAAGACAGTGGGCGTGAATTTTAAAAATATTATACGGTAAACTGTAATTTCGTTTTTAAAATATTACAAAAGAAAAAAAAATAGACACAAAGCAGTAGCAGCGCATTCTATAGTCTTATATGGAACACTGTCTTTCAGTTTTTAAAATATTCTGAAAGCAAAATATATATATTAGGCAGTGAAGTCTTAACATGTTAAACGGTACAGTGTATTTATGTTTTTAAAATATATGAAAGCAAAACAAAAGAAAAAACAAGGATATGACAGTGTATTTTTGAAATGCAAGTATGCATGATATAAAAGCCAAAGAAAACACAATGTACAGACGGTGACTTTGAAGAGAGTTATTATATCTGGAATATCTTGAACGGAATGAAAACGAGCGAAGAAATTTTATAGTGCAGCGAGGAAATCCTTTCGAAGAACTTTCCTAACTGTATTGAGGTATTATGCTACCTGATCATTCAATATAGTTGTAGGGGACATTGGAAATATTCTCAGAACTGCAGCTAAAATTATACATGATGAAAGCAATGCAATAACCTCACTGACTCGCCGATACATAATAATATGCTTCCCTACATCACAGGCAGAGCAGAGAATATCCTCGCTCCTCCATGGTGTCTTCTTGTTAACTTCTTCTTCTTCTTCCTCTAGGTAATGGCCTCGTGAACAGAAGAATGCGTTCATTATACTCCGCTCGCTTTCCGATTTTATGCTCTGTGTTTAAACAAGCCGCCAGCTAAACACAGTTCCGTAAACAGAGATTAGGAATGGTGCTCCACATTTCTTTTTAATCATGTTTAAAATCTTAAACGTGTGTAGGTAAACACTGTTTAACCAAATCTTAATCACTGTTGATGCACTTGGCCATCGGGAGGCCAAAAATCGTAGGAACTATAGAGTGGGAACATGGAACGTTTTGAGCTTATATAGGCCTGGGGCGCTTAAATCGGTAACTACAGAATTACAGAAATACAGGTTAGATGTAGTAGCAGTGCAGGAAGTTAGATGGGAAGGTGAAGGTTCAATACAGACAGGCGCGTATACCTTTATCTACGAGAAAGGGAATGATGACCATCAATTAGAGACCGGGTTGTTCATACATAGGAGAATTAATTCAGCCATTAAGAAAGTAGAGTTCATTAATGATAGACTTTCTTATATTATTCTAAGTGGACGGTGGTGTGACATCATAGTTAAGAATGTCCATGCACCAACAGAAAATAGACAAGATGTTGACAAGGACAGTTTTTACGAGGAAATAGAACGAACCTTTGACCAGTTTCCGGCATATCACATTAAAACTGTGCTAGGAGATTTCAATGCGAAAGTAGGAAGGGGGGATATTTTCAAGCCCATGATTGGGAACGAAAGTCTCCACTTGCAGAGCAACGGCAATGGGGTTAGACTAGTTAATTTTGCCACCGCTAAAAATTTAATCGTAAAGAGTACGAAATTCCCACATCGGGATATTCATAAATACACATGGACCTCGACAGATGGAGAGACGCATAATCAAATCGACCATGTGCTAATAGATGCAAGGAGGCAGTCTAGTATAATCGACGTTCGAACTTTTAGGGGTGCTGATTGCGATTCGGATCACTATCTGGTAGTTGCGACTGTTCGAGAGGGACTTTCATTAAACAAAGGAACTAGGCAAAATTTCGATGTAGAGAGATTCAATCTGAAAAAGCTAGGTGAAGACCAAAGTAGGAATGCTTACCAAGTCCAGATTTCAAATAGATTTGCAGTCCTAGAAAACACTGCCGAACAAGAAGCTAGGGATGATATGAATATCGATAAAACCTGGGACTGCATTAATGACAATATCATGAACCACAGATTATTGTCTCTGTCGGACATTACATGAGAATATTATAGGAGAAAAATTCCTCCGACACTGGGACCCGAACCCAGGACCTTTGGCTATTCGCGCCAATGCTCCACCAACTGAGCTAAGCCGGAGTTCAATTCACAGCGCCGGAAGGAACCTCTCTCCTATGACTGATTGCCCTAATGGTCTACCTCACTGACAGACAAGTTATGTCATATGAAGTACTGTGAGGCACACTAATTAGTGATTTTTGTGACCGGGCTCCCACTGTTATTGTACAGTTGATATTCAAGATAGATATATAAGCTTTCATGAACCACAGATTATTGTCTCTGTTGGACATTACATGAGAATATTATAGGAGAAAAATTCCTCCGACACTGGGACCCGAACCCAGGACCTTTGGCTATTCGCGCCAATGCTCCACCAACTGAGCCAAGCCCGGTCACAAAAATAACTAATTAGTGTGCCTCACAGTACTTCATATGAAATAACTTGTCTGTCAGTAAGGTAGACCATTAGGGCAATCAGTCATAGGAGAGAGGTTCCTTCCGGCGCTGTGAATTGAACTCCGGCTTGGCTCAGTTGGTAGAGCATTGGCGCAAATAGCCAAAGGTCCTGGGTTCGGAGGAATTTTTCTCCTATAATATTCTCAATATTAAGGTAACTGCAAAAGAAAAATTAGGTCCACTTGAACTGAAACCAAATAAACCGTAGTTTGATTATGAGTGCGTGAAATTAGTAAATGCAAGAAAGCAGGCAAAACTACAGTGGTTGCAGAATCCGAATGACACTACGGTCGAAAATCTCAACAATGCTAAACGAGAAGCCTCTAGAATCTTTAGAACAAAGAAAAAAAACCTATCTCAAAGAAAAAGTAAATGAATTAGAGGGAAATAATAAAGACAAAAATGTTATGGATCTCTACAAGGGAATAAATGAGTTCAAGAAAGGTTTTCAACGTAGAATAAACATAATTAAGGACAATGATGGTACTATACTCGCGGCTGGAAATAACATTTTGAATAGGTGGAAAAAAATTTTAATCAATTATTAAATGCACATGGAGATGTCCGAAGTGTAGAAAGTTAAATATTCACAGCAGAGCCGTTGGTTGATGAACCAACTTTAACAGAAGTAGAAACAGCTATAGGTAAACTAAAATCACACAAGTCTCCAGGGGTTAACCAAATTCCAGCAGAATTAATTAAGGCAGGTGGGGATAGAATAAACTCAGAAATCCATACGCTCATTCTTATGATTTGGAGAAAGGAGGAATTGCCGAAGGAATGGAAAGAATCTATTATTATATCGAACCATAAAAAGGGAGATAGGACCGAATGTAATAACTATCGAGGAATTTCTCTCTTATCAACATCATACAAAATTTTATCTAATATACTGCTGTCAAGATTAACCCCATATGCAGACGAAATCATAGGAGATCACCAATGTGGATTTTGCGAAATAGATCAACCATTGATCATATATTTTGTATTCGCCAAATCTTGGAGAAAAAGTGGGAATATATTAAGCCTGTTCACCAGCTATACATAGATTTTAAAAAAGCATATGATTCAGTTAGGCGAGAAAAACTCTACAATATCCTCATTGAGTTTGGGATACCAAAGAAGTTAGTTAGGCTGATATAAATGTGTCTAAATGAAACATATAGTAGAGTCAGGGTAGGAAAATTTTTATCAGATAGATTTGCCATTAGGAGCAAGGAGATGCACTATCACCTTTACTTCTTAATTTCGCTTTGGAATATGATATTAGGAAAGTTCAGGAAAATAATGTAGGACTAGAATTAAATGGTAGTCACCCGATTTTAACTTATGCAGATGACGTTTGCTTACTGGGCGATGACGTAAACACAATCGAGAGAAATGCATAAAGTTTTTCGATGCCTGCAGGAATATTGGCTTAGAAATTAATACAGAAAAAACTAAATATATGGTCATGGAACGTTAAAATAATGCGCCACAAAATATTAGAATAGCCGGTAAATCGTTTGCACAAGTGGAGGAATTCAAATATCTGGGAACAGTAATTACAGATACAAATAATATTAAGGAAGAAGTTAAGTGTAGACTCAAATCAGGAAATGCTTGTTTTTATGCAGTTCAGAAACTCTTATCGTCGCGTCTTCTGTCCAGAAATCTAAAAATTAAGATTTATAGGACTATTATCCTGCCTGTTGTATTATATGGATGTGAGACATGGCCGCTAACTGATCAGGAAGAACGTAGTCTGAGAGAGTTTGAAAATAGGGTGCTTCGAAAAATATTTGGGCCCAAGAGGGATGACAATGGGGACTGGAGAAAAGTGCATAACGATGAGCTTCAGGACCTGTACGCTTCACCAGATATAGTAAGGGTAATTAAATCGCGAAGGATGAAATGGGTTGGACATGCTGCACGCATGGGAGAGGAAAGACATACCTCAAAAGTATTGACTGGTAGACCCGAAGGGAAAAGACCACGTGGAAGACCTAGACGTAGGTGGGAGGACAATCTTAGTAGGATTTGTGGGGGATGATTGGATGGAGTTAGCACAGAATAGGGTTGAATGGCGGACTCAGGTAAGCGCGGAAATGAACCTTCGGGTTCCATAAAATAGATAATATTCTTTTAAGATAGCTTGCTTAGGAATTGTCTATTGCCATTGAGTAAGTAAGTAAGTAAGTGGGCACCAGCTATTCTGCAAAAATGTTCTCATTGATTTAAATCTTACAACCCACTGGTGATTTCACTAGATGTTTGCTTATCTGTATTATATCTTGCGTTGTTCGAAGCCCCAAATCGTTTTATTGGCTCTCGAGAACAGCCAATCAGTGGCCAAGCTGCCAAAAACCCGGTAAATTTACATCATGTAGGCCTATAGTATTTTGGTTTCATTGACCGTATACTTTTTCAAAGCCAAATCTGCATCAGTACGTACGATTGGACATATGTATATATCCTTGTGTGCTTTCTTTTTAAAATTCCTTCCTGTTATTGGTGTGGATGGGTGTCAATTAATTGTATTTTTATTTTAAATAGTTTGCAGTTTTGTTGTTGTATAGGTATTTATATCCCTGTCTTGACTGCGTCCGACACGAGTCGGTGGTGGTGTTTTGATAACAAATAAATAAAACAATAATAATATTGTGAAAAATTAATAAATTATAATTGTAACTGAACTGTAATTGAATAATTGAGTTTACAGTTTACAGTAGCTCACATTTGTAACTTAAGTAAAAAAAGGTGAAAGCACCACTTCACATTGATTGTTAAAACAAATATCTCGTGTCGGCCTGGGTTGCGCTATCAGTATCGTACTGCCTTTATGTACCCAGGTTTACGGATTCGAGCTTGGCCCAGGAGGATGGCATTTATGTATGCATAAATGTGACAGGCCTATATCTTTTGATATAGAGGCATGTAATAGAACTCTTGCCTCAAAATCCGGCACTCCGGCGACGGTGACAGGTCCAAGTTGTAGTACATCCCAGGCGTTAAATAAAAATAAATAAATAAATAATATAAAAAAAACAAATCTCTCGTAACATCACAAAACTATATTTCATTTTCAACTTCAGCACAACACACAGATTCGTGAATTAGGACCAAAGTAACAACAGGCCATGTAACATTGTTTCATTTAAACTACATTAAGAACATAATAAGATACATGTGTTCTGCAATTGTGTTTGTTGCTTCTGCTTCGAATCATGTTTGTTTTGTTGTCAATACTTGAAAGATAGAAGTTATATTTCACACTTTTGTCAGTAGTAACAGTGACTGAGGAAGCAAAATACACCTGATCCTGACACTTTAGCGGAAATGTTTCCATTACAAATCTCTTGCGTTCGGAAGATAGAAGATAAACTAGGTGAGGCAGGATAAGAGTTTGCCTAATTTTTTTTAGAAACAACAATCTCTTTGTTAGTTCGTTTGCAAGCCATTTTAGATTTACAATAGTCCTAAACAATGTTACAAAAGCATAGCAGGCATGTATGTCGAGCATATTGTTGATCATTATCAACAAATATCTTATTTTCCACGCAAATATAAAAGTTTATCTATGATATATAGTCACATAATAATACTAATCCATATTGAATTACATATACACAATAAGAATCTACGAAACCAGTGCAGAATATTAACGATGGGCTATGTAAAAATTATTAGAATATAAAATAATATAGTAAATCAGAATTCATGGGACTTCGAGAAAATTTTTTTGTTGTTGCTCCAAATTTAAATGTGTTATCTGGACGAATAGTAACATTTAAGAGCACTGCTGAATGAATGAATGAATGAACATTTACTGAATGAATCAGTATCCTTTTAAATCGTACTTTGTTAAATTGCAAGAAAGGATTTAAGAAAAAATTACGATCGTTATTCTCATATAATTCTATTATCTTAATAGCTAAGGAGCTATATAATTTTAAAATAAACTACTTATGCTCAAAGATTCACTTTTACCCCTACATAGCGGGAGGTCCACTCGTCCTAAACGTACAGTACAGTATTAACTCGCAGTGAAATGTCTGAAGCCCATGACGCCCGGTATTAGGCCAACACTTTAATCTATATTAATAAAAGGAAGTGTCTGTCCTCCTCCGTCTGTCTGTCTGTCCTCCGTCTATCTGTCCGCGATGCCCAGCGAAATCTACTCAACGCAGAGATCTGAAATTTTATACATAGGCGGACTAAATGGTCGGAATGTGCACCTCGAAGCCGGAATTTTAATTTTCGCTTTCGTTCGTGAGTTATGAGTGAAAAACGGGCAGAAAACGTGTATTTATTGCGTTTTCGAAGCATGAGTTTTCAGTAATACAAATCAATTACACTAGGCTTTGGCTATTTTTGTCATTCCTTCGACATAAAAGCTCACGCTGGTCGATTCATTTGTTTTTAATGTCAAGGCACGCAAACATAATATGAAATTTTCAACCTACACCGAAGAGGATTATTATTATTATTATTATTATTATTATTATTATTATTATTATAGGGATAATCAATATTAGCCTAAATATGGTCAAACGTTGTTCGATTTGGACGAAACTCACTATACAGGGGTTTTCTGGGCCAAGGAACTCGAGTCAGAGGTAGCTTTTACCAGGTGACGCTATCTAATCGTGATATGTAGTCCACATGATTTAGGTGTTAATATAATGGTTTAACTATTATGCTCTTAATTTTTAATTTTTGAAATAATTATCGCGGGCGAAGTCGCGGGCACATGCTATCTTAAAATAATAACATAAGATAATAAAAGGACGTGTTTGTCTGTCTGTCCACGATGCCCAGCGAAATCTACTGAACGCAGAGATCTGAAATTTTAAACATAGATGGGCTGAAAGGTGGGCGAATGCGCATCGAAGCCGGATTTATAATTTTAGCTTTCGTTCGCGAGTTATGAGTGAAAAACTGGCAGAAAACGTGATTTTAGCGCTGTCGAAGCATCAGATTTCTGTAATACTTTTCAATGTCAAATCAATTGCAGTTGGCTTTGGCTATTTTTGTCATACCGTCGAAATAAAAGCATCGCGATCGCTTGAATGTTGTAAGCCCACGCTGGTCGATTCATTTGTTTAGAATGTCAAGGCCCGTAGACATATGAAATTTTCAACCTACACGGAAGAGTGATAATCAACATAGACCTAAATATGGTTAAACATCGTTCGATTTGGACGAAACTCACTATACAGGGATTTTCTGGGCCAAGGAACTCGAATCTGAGATCGCTTTTACCAGGCGACGCTATCTAATCGTGACATGTAGTCCACGTGATTTAGGTGTTAATAAATATAATGATTTAACTATTATCCTCTTAATTTTTAATTCTTGAAATAATTATCGCGGGCGATCGCGTGATTTTGTAAGTCCATCCTGGACGATTCATTTATTTAGAATATCAAGGCCCGAAGACATATGAAATTTTCAACCTACACGGAAGAGGGATAATCAATATAGGCCTAAATATGGTCATACATTGTTCGATTTGGACGAAACTCACTGTACAGGGGTATTCTGGGCCAAGGAACTCGAATCTGAGGTCGCTTTTACCAGGCGACGCTATCTAATCGTGGTATATAGTCCACGTGATTTAGGTGTTAATAAATATAATGATTTAACTATTATGTTCTTAATTTTTAATTTTTGAAATAATTATCGCGGGCGAAGCCGCGGCCACATGCTAGTATTTTATGTCCTCCGTATTTTATGTATTGATATCTGCCTGGTTGGAACGGTTGGTAAGGCATTGGCTTTCTTTTTCCAAGCCTGCGGGTTATTTCCCATGCCGATGGCATTTATATGTGCGTAATTGAGAAAACATTCCTATAAATAAACTATGATTGCATGCCTATGTATCTGTTCACAACCGACATGAAATAACGTTAGAATAGAAACACCCAAATGTTGGCTTGTCACCGTCGGACGGTTAGGTTAAATGTCCTTTAAAACAAACAAATTCAGTATAAAATAAAAAGTAAAACTTTAAACAATAACAAAAAAAGTTTCATACCATAAACATTTTGTTTCGTTTATTTATCTATTTTTTGTAACATACACTTTCACATATACCGTAAATGGAATCGAAGAAATAAAATTCAATGTTATTTTGCCTTGTGCAGATACATAAATAAAACAGGCAATATAGATTTTTCATGTTTTATCTTTCCTGTTAAATAACAAAACTTTAATTAAATGAACAATTTTCTGAGCTTTGGTTAAATATTACCACCTATATTGTATTTCAATGTTTATAATCCTATGTAAAGTATTCGTTTGCCGATGCTAAATTTATCGTTTGTATATATGCTACTATGGTATAACAGAATTTGTTTTCAACTCTGCTGTTAGATTGGGAACAACAACGCTTGAATTTCACATGAGATATTTGTGACAATAAATTCATTAACAGGCTGATACATATTTACTGGATACAACGAGTAAGCTTTGTACACAAAATTCATTTACTAAAGTTTTTATCTAATTAAAATGAAATGGTCATGTCAGTTATACCAGATACAGTCAATCACTGGCTCAGGTATTTGCATTGAAAAGGCATTCAAGGTACAGCAAATAAGCACTGCATTAAACTTATCAGGACAGTAAGCTATCGCACGCATACTGAAAACTAATTACAAATAATTATTTGTGATTATAATCAGTTAGAATATTTATATAGCAACATATTTTTAGTTTTAATGTTTATCATAGGTTCGGGGTGTATCTTGAGATGTTTCGTGACTGCATGCAATGAGTAATTAAAACCATAAAGTGAATAAAAAGCATGACTATTTGTGACACTAAGCGAGATAGACGAAGGCGAGACAACCGATGATCTCCCTTTGTGCAATTTTTGTTAAAATCAACTGTTTTATTTGTTGGATTAAACTATGTTGTACAACTAGTAATATCTAGTAATATCTAGTATTAGTATTCATTATTATACGAAATTTATAATGGTTCACGACAGATACAATTTTTCATTATTTACATTGTTTCCTTTTTCTCATATTCAGCTTACGTATACCCAATCGCTGTATTCAATGATTGCTTTGTCTAATCAAAGAAGCTTAATGTATGAAGATGTTTCAGTGTTCAGTCCTTGTGAATTTACATAAAACGTATGTGCGAGGGAATTATTATTTTCAAAGTGATAATGTATTGAAATTTTAAAGCTTTACTATATATTATTTATAGATCTAATTCCTTTATATCATGATCACGCCTTAATAATACTACCAATTCGTGCTAGCTAAAATTTAGCTACATTCATGATGTTGGTATGATTCTTTTTTCTTAATGATTTTGTATTGTGGGATGTAGTGCATCTACTAAGACACAAAACTGTAACACGAATGATATTGCATTTCGTTGGCACAGCGTATTTTGTTTAAATTGCATCTACAAACTTGTGTAAAAATGATATTCATTGTAGCTATAATATGAATATTATTTTTCTATATAAACTTGTTTTTTAACTGAAATTAGTACACATCAGCGAAAATTTTTATATAGCTGTGCTCCTTCTTAACCTTAATTCATCCTCGTATACACTGACATAAGAAACTCTTCAAATATATAAAGATTTCAGAAACTGCATTGGAAATAATATTAATTATGTAAGTTTAGACCTAAGATTCAATGACATGTTGATTATAGCTTGTAGCTTATAGCCGTATGTGTTATGAACTAATTAATTTTAATCTGAAAACAATCTGTCAGGAGTTACATTAGGTCTATTATTTGCACAGGAGCATTTAAACCGAGAAATACTCGCATTAAAAAATACAGCAGATATAGGCAGTCTTACATTTCCACATAATCACAATATTATATCAATAGCATCTGCGTTAAATTATCCAACGCCTTAAATCTTTTATTTATATTTATTAACATTGACAACTTTATAAAAGAATGAATCACTACCAAAGCGATGAACAATTTAATATGCCATGTTTAGAATAGAGTGGACCATGCAATATTATTGTAGCACCAAATGCCCATTATAATAAGTATTAATTCATATTTATATTCTGTCAAGTGGGCAAAATAATAAAGTTGATGTAAAGCACCAGCTAGATTGAACTTGCAAATGTAAGCATGATCTTTAGTAGGGAATTTCGTTCATTATTTTACTGACAGAAACTGTTACTTATGAGCTCGTCTTGTTTACTTTAGTTAATAATGCTAATAATTCTGGCGACTAGACCAATGATTGACTCTCCTCGAGAGCACCGGATCTTCGGACATCGCACTTTATGTAATAAATAATTACAATTCTTGTATCATACATAATAATTATACTAAACCGCAATAAGTATATTAATAGATTTCTTAAAATGAAAATTATAAAAATAAAACGATCAAGTTTTGACGATAGACACTTGTGATCGGCTGAAATTTCACAACATATTCTTATATAGCCTATGAGCTAAATATTTATTGAAATGTGCATAGTGATTTAAGACACATTTTCCTGTCTTCATTGTTCCTTGTTCATCCATAAGCTACATAATTTTACAAATTTAACGAAAACAGATTTAATGTTACTACTGTCTTCAGATTTTTTTTTCATATTTCATCATTTTTAAAACTGTTCAGAAAAGATAAATTTTGTGACTGTAAGTGTATTTAAATTCTCGACTTCGGCTCATATTATTTCAATTAATATAAAATTTATTTTCATTTTGCTGATATTATGAAGATATATGTATGAGATGAGACCCATATTTGGAATATCTTCTTTAAACTACTTACTTGAATGGTTATCTTCTTCTTCGAGAGTCCTTTCTAGGATTACTGGCTGCCTAATGGCAAGATCAGGTTCCTATACGAAGAAAAATACATTCCTATTATTTTGAGTTTTCTTTTAAAGCTATGGACTGATTTATTGGAAGGTTAGATTCTGGTGCAAAGAACAATCGACCCCATTTAAATTGCCTTTTTTGTTTCTGATTTCCTTACTGGAGGATTGTGCTCGTATACTTCTTTTGTTTCTGACTGCTTTTTTACTGATAGCACAAATAGCATATTGAACCCGATTTGAAGTAGCCTTTTTTAATTATTGGCCTATCAGTTGGTTGATGCATAATTTCCACCATGTTAAGTTCCCCCCCTCCCCCGTCAAATATGAAGACATGTGGGATAACGATGAATGTCCAGTTAATGCCTAATTTGTTTTGGATTTAACGCCATCTGTTGAAGCAACTCAAGATTGTTTTGTATACATACATTTTTGTTGAAAACGCTAAGGGTCCTGCAATATTCCCGCTGAACAGTATCTGAGCGGATAGAAGACCGATGGACAAACGTTTTATTTCTATTCTATTTTTCTTTCTGAAGATGTGAATTCTAATGCTTAGGAGTGGTGTTCCTTGTTTATTAATTTGTTTGATGTGCCATTTTTTAAATTCAAAATTGATATTTCTTTTCTTTGATTATAATAACTTGTTAAGCTGAATAACATAATATTTTATATTTTAATATGCCACTCTTTCATTGAACACATGAAATATATACAGTAACATCAAGTTCTCCTAGATAATTAATACTAAAGTGTTGTATGTCCAGACTTTTAATTCAAGTCTAATAAAGTTGCTTAAAGAATCCTTCACAATTAAAAACTGGATATACCTTCATCATTATTCCCGCTTAAGTGTTTACATTAAATGGTTATTGTTTTACTTTCTCCAATAATTTTTGAGCACATTGCTCGTCAGAACACTACATCGTCAGAATATTAACAAGCTGATCATTTGTAGCAGGTATAATATGTCAGACAAGGGTAATATTTAGCGCGTAAAACTTTGAGAAATTTAAATATCTCAGAATAGTGAAAATGTGATATTCATCGTTATTGTCCCCAGGTTTTCATATGTAAATGATTATGTAGCCTGTGAATTTGCTCTTCTGTTGATTGCATTGGGATAGCCTAACTTTTGATTTTTGTACCTTTAAAATGATAATTTCTTTAAAGTGCAGGAACAAGACTTGCCTCTGCTTAATGTTCGGGAAATTTTATTTGCTACATAACGGCTCACACTAGTGCGAGTGAAATTGATTCATGCTGCTCCAGATGCAGTCAGTAGCTGTACAATAACCACTTCTCCAATTTAAATTAAATTAAACCAGATTAACTTTGAAGTTTAATTTAAACGTACTTCCATTTTCGCCATACATTTCTGGCGGCCATTTAGTTTAAACCTGAATGACAGTTTAGTCAACTATGAAAACCGGAACTCGCCAATCGCAACTCTGAGGTGTTCATTTTGGAACAAAGATAAAAATGTCGATGAAAGATAAGCAAACACATCGATTACTGACACATGAAACCATAAAATATTCCATAATAATATAATTCCATAACAATAATATTCCATAATAAATTACAGATTTTGTGTACAGTCGGAAGTTTTAATATTAATTTCCATATACCACATTCAATACAAAAATAAGTTGTCATGTCATATTTTATTTAGGTTTACTCAGATATAGAAACATAAGCAAAGTTGTAAAATTTACAATATTGTCTGAATGCTAGGGTTTCTTTCTGTCGTTGCACTAGTTTCTTTCATGCACTTTATCCTTCCCTAGTATCATCGCTGTTATCTGTTAATGTTGCTCCGACGCAGCACCGGAAGACGAGCCACTGAAAGTGCGAAATGCTCTAACCTCTACATACGCCCCTCCTTTTTCCTTCTACCTGCCACGCGTGTAGTCCCAGAATCAACCGGTTCAGTTGCCTCTGCCTGCTGTTGAACGAGAGTAATGGGGACGAGAGGGAGGGTAACTTCGCACCTCCAGTGCCTCATTTGCCGAGCCTCCAGTCGAACGTTTACGCGGCCTAAATCGTACTCTTTAGATTCAGATTCCATAGTATTCATCACTCTAGTAGTCGTCTGCCTTCTAGTAGGAATACTTGGACAGGCTAGCCTTCATACTCACGATCATTGATAAAATATGTTCACAGTTTGCTTGATGATGTGAACAAGCCCAAAACTTCTAGTAGAGGGAGAAGAATTAGAATTAAACGAGTAAGATATGCTTTTGATTTACACTCTCTATTATGAATAATTATTCACATAGTCCTGAAGACAGGTGTTTTAAGTTGGTTCTTAAATGTCATAATTGTAGATGATAATAGTAATATCATTACAATCTGTTCATCAACACTCTGAGCACTTTGAAATTGAAATAATACAGCTTGATTGACAATGGAAACTCCTGTTGGACAGATATCTCTTATCTAGTCTGTCCGACATTCTGCTTACGGCCTATTCCACAGCAGCCGGCATAACGAGCCTCATGAGAGATAACATATCCTTAAGAGATTAGGCAGTTTGCAACAGAGCCGCGGACTGGGCCCTTGGCTTATAAGCCAATGTTCTGAAGGGGGTCCGTGAGAGGAGGGGGTTAGTGGGACCGTTCGTTACATACCCTGCTCGCGGTCGCGCCGGATTCCTCTTGTCAACACTTTGGCCTGGAGGGAGGGTAGAACCCCTTCCGCACGGGAGGGGAAAACCAATGCCAAATCAGATTTACCCGTGTCATGTCCGCAGTAATTCAACATTACAGCCAGCAAATTCACACTGGGATTTTGGTTTGGGAGGGAGAGTTGAAGGGCGGGGGAGGGGCAGGCGGTGGAGGTGGAATGAGTGTTAGAGACAAACCACAGCTCGTTCGAAATTTAAATCAACGTGGCCTGACATCCACATTTATATTACCAGAAGGACTCTCAATTATAATATTGAAGGGACCGCTCAGAAAGAATGAATGCGGGCCAGGAATGTGAAACTTATGTTCTGGCAGCATTTAAAGTTTCTGGAGCTTAATGAGCTACTCTAATTCTAATGTAGAAAGCACTGAAGACACGTAATGGAGAATTAAATGTTTAGAAGAGGGTAATGTTCTTGTGGGCTGTTTCAATACTCCTTGTGTTCGGAATTTATGTTTATAAGCATAATAATATATTTTGAAATACAAATTACTTATTACTTAAGTAGTATTTCATTGACTTAACCTATTAATTCCTAGAATTTTCAGACGGAAATAATGTCAATTTGAATCTGGTAGGTCTAAGCAGCGCGTAACTCCAGTCACTATAACTTTCCAAATTAATAAATAGCCGTGGTTAGGGAGCAGGCGCTTATTTCCGTCGCTAATATGGGCGGAGCGTTACTCCTGAGCTGATTAAGCCGCCTTTAAATTGCTGATGTGGCTAAGATGTACGCTGCGGCTAGACAACGGACTATGTGCGCGCGGGAGAGAACGTGCATTTGGGCAGAACTACCTTCGCAGAGCTACGCATAATGACTGCAGAGAGTGATGGACAACTACACGTCCTTGATGTCTGGTTGCACGGTTGAAGACACAACTCTTTTCTGGCAAGGAGAGTGGCAGTGAGAATGTCGCAGGTTCGAGTCTCTGACAGTCATGTGCCTATGGTAAAGGGTGGGAATAGTACAGAATGGGGAGAGCCCATGTAAAATAAAGCTGTAATGTCAAGCGAGGAAGCTTTCTCTAGAGATGCACGACTTACGTCAGATCACTGTATTATACATTTCAATGTCTGACGACTTCAGGTGGTACGATGTAGATATCCATTAAATACGCAGACCATGGCTGTTGCTGAAGGTTGCTGATTTTATTTTATGCAAAAGAAACTGTGCAACTCTTTCCAGACAACTTAAAACTAAATGTCATGGTAATACAGCCAATGAGGAGAGAGCCTTACTGTTCCACTGCTTTATCATCTACCTCTACATGTTGCGGTCTATAAAAGCATGCATCTATGTATGTAACTTATATATACGAGTACTATAAGATGTAAACGTATTTTGTTTGAATGAAATGATACATTTCAGTATCATTAGTAGCAAGCAGGACTTTTTTTGTGCCCTCCCTTACCCCCGGAGTGCAAAGCAATGAAGTTTTTCACCTCCGGTGAAACCAAATTTTGGTAACCATTTGTATGATGTGTTTACCTAATAATGCCCTTATGTACACCCTGATGGGATGTGTTGTGAAATTTACATGTTTGGGCTGTGTACTTATGTCGTGTATTAGCGCGGGTTTGACTTTCTTGCCATCAAGTCGATTGCTTGTCGTTAGTTGTGTTTGTTTAGTATCGTGTAGAGATATTTTGTAATGTATGTAGCAGTGTGTGTATCTGTGTGAGGGGATTATTAGCGAGTCCGGCATTTGCCCATAAGCAAGGGAAACCCCTCAAAAACCTGCTCGGACTGGGATAGTGGGCATAGCCCGGCCAAAGGCCATCTATCATGTGTTGGATTATTCATTATACTGTTCTTTTTGGAGTAGCGCTGTCTTGGCGAAATTTTTGAACTCAGGGAAGGTGTGTTTCTGAGTCCAGAACTGCAAGCCAGGGGCCCAGGCTTCCTCGTCTGCCCTAGCAGCTTCTCGAAGGAGGCTTCTCGGAACCGCGGTACCGAAGACAAGTGTAAAACATGTGATACATGGTATCAGCTTCGCAGTCTTCACAGATGCATAAGTTATCGTCGGCAAGATTGAAACGTGCTAAGTTGGCGGGAAGTTGCCGTAGCCAGTGGAAAGTTGAGTGACGAAGTGATCAAGTTTAATCCAGTGCATTTTGAGTCTCATGTGTACGTTGGAGAAAAAGTCCCTTGTGATGTGTCCATGTTGGTCTACTGCCCATCCTTGTTGCCAAAGGTGTATAGCTGCATTGTGAATTTGTTCGTATATTTGCGATTTTTCCAGACGGTCATATTCGTTTTGTCCAACTTGAAGGTTACGTATAGTGAAGGGGAAGGCTGCCGGCTAGTACTTGGAGGGCGTCGCTTGAAGCCGTGACGTATGCCTTAGTGATGTGGATTAGTGAGCGTGTTTGTGCAGATGTGAGCTTTCGTATGTGGTGAGAATTGATATATTGATTCATGTTAGTTAATGACTGAAATTACTAAATATAAAGTACTGGTTTATTTATCTTCATTAGGCTGAATGCGCCGGTTCCAGAATTGTCTATATCAGAAAAATATTAGGAGATACTGGTGATTAATCGTGAAACGACTGATCCTTAGGCGGTGTTCCAGAATATTCTACTTTAGAAGCAGGACCAGCAGCAACAGCAGTGACTAGACAACCGACAGTTACGGCATGAAAAGGGCTTCATGGCCATCATCAAGAATATGAAATATGTAAATAATCATCATCGTCAACATTGTGGCGTTACAGTTCTCGAAGGATCTTTTTCCTCTCTGAATGGAGGTTTCATTGCCACTAATTTAGTAAATTAAGCATAATTTCCGAGAGAGGACAAGGGTCAGGCTGTAAGACCATAGTATTGTCGACTATGTAGATAAAACTAATGATGAGCAAATGCAAGACCAAGACCAAGACCAAGGCGGTCTGGTATTGCTCTCTCAGTCTTGGTCTTGGTCTTGCATAGGTAACCCTGGTCTTGGTCTTGGTCTCGGTCTTGCATCAGTGGTCTTGGTCTTGGTATCGGTCTTGCATAATAGGTATTGGTCTTGTTGCAAGAGTCTTGCAGTTTTCTTTTACGCATTTTACTGTGTTTTACGAAAACTAATTGCTTTTAGTTCCTTTGACCATGTAAACAGTAATGTGATGTCACGCTGTTTGCCGAAACGTCCATGGTGATATAAGCTAGACCAGTAAATTTGGAGTGTAAATTTAAATATTCTCTGTTATCCTATTGCAGAACTTTAAACCCAAATTCCACGAGAAGCTATACCCTATTTTAGAGTGTAAAATGATGAATATTATATTGTAAAGTTGCAAATTGAACGGCTGTGGAGACAATAATTAATATTAACAGGATGTGTATGAAATGTTTAGAAGATTTCCGCATAGGAGAGAGGTTCTATCTGACCTGTTTTAAACTGTATAATAAAGTAACAAAACAAAACGGCATTCAAGCAGATGCTATAGAAATTGTGCAATCTATAGCATATCACACAGTGTCCATTCGAAACCCAAACCCATAGGCTGCAATAAATAATATTTCTCTTTCCATATACCCTAGTTCTAATTTATACTTTCTATTTGCTTTCAAGTTTTGGGCCTTCGGCTAATTGGGTCATAAATAATCATAACTATTCTTCATGCAAGTAGTTATTCGATATGCATTCTTAATATGAATCAGCAGCAAGAACTTAAACACCGCCACCGTTATGTGTCAATAACAAAATTGTAGTAGTAAAAAAAAAAGTTTTTAGTGGATGTCCTACCTATCATCAGCAAAATGTAGGCCTGTATAGCTAACGTAACTGTAAAGTAATAACTAGCAAATACCCGTCAAATAAGTTCCTGTTTTAATTAATCAACGGTTTGGTTGTGTTTTATTGAATAATTATTAAGAATACCGGGCGTATCACCTGATTTTTTTTAAGGAGAATGGAATGAGCTGAATAGCTAAGTTATATTTGTTCCAGTAGACAGGAAAGGTTCTATATGTGAGAGTAGGGTAAGAATATTAATGATAGGTGTAAAAAAGTATATAATCGTTAATGAAATAGGCTACTGAGCATCTTAATAGGCATTTTAAGTTACGGGGGCTACTGTTTAAAGTTTCAAATCCTCAGATAGGCCGCCCCATGGCTGAGTGGTTAAACCGCTCGACCTGCATCGCTGGGACCCGGGATCGGATTTCGATGGATCTATGTGGAATTTGTGGTGGACAAAGTGGGGTCGGGCAGGCTTTCTTGGGGTGCTCCGGTTTCCCCTGCCTTATGTCATTCCATCGTTGCTCCATTCATCATAGTATGACCATTTGGTTGTAATAAAGAATTATTATAAATCCTCAGTCATAGCTTTCTTTTAACCCAGTGAGAAGTTAGAGAAACTAGTTATTAAAAAACTATATGGCAGAATTTTTAAGTTTTATTGATAAATTATGTGGTCAGTATTTATATTGTACGCAAAATGAAATTTCATATATGGCTTAGGGCCTTTGTTACATCTGTTTGTCTTTCGTACCATAATGCTGGAGAACTATTAAACATTTTAAAAACGAATATGGAGTGTTTATCGTGAAATTAACTCCCACGAATTGAAGAAACTAGGTGTATGGAATGCCATTCAGGGAAATCCGTCAGATTAATTGTAAGTTTTCATTGCAGTAATTTGTTTTAACGTAGTGGTGAGATAGGTTGTATACGGATTTCACATGTATTATTTGAAAGGTGCGATCGCTTCTGGATACGGACAGCGTCACGCACCGGGTCTGCTCTCATTGGTTAGCGCACGATGAGGCAACCTCCACATCATAGGCCTACCAGCCTTGGGACTACCCCGTCTAGCGACTCTGCGGCGCCTTTGAGTAGCGTTCGCTGGATACACAACGAGGCTTTATAAAACTTTTTGAAATAGCAAGACTGCAAGAGTCTTGCAGTTAAGTCTTGTTCTTGCCAAAGTCTTGCAGGGTTGGTCTTGGTCTTGGTCTCGGTCTTGCATGGTCGGTCTTGGTCTTGGTCTTGCTAACGCTGATGCGGTCTTGGTCTTGGTCTCGGTCTTGCATTTTCTGCAAGACCAAGACCAAGACTGCAAGACCAAGACCGGTCTCGCTCATCACTAGATAAAACAAAGATATTTCTTGGACGTGACAGGGCATGAAAATTTGATCCAGAGGCTATAATTTAGGCTTGGAGTTGTGCCGTAAGTCCACGGTTTTTGGTATTTCTCGGAAGACTTTGTACCCAGCTCTTTTCCGTCCTGAAATTTTTTGAAATCAATAATATGAAGTAAATAAAATTTTAGTTGTATAATATCAGAATGTTGTCGTGCCCGTGAAAATTAAATTGAACAACCCCGCATTTATTTCCCACAAAACAACTCGCACCCTTCTGATACTTTGCTATAAAATAATTTCTGCTACCTCTGGAGATTATGCGTCAATTCTCACACAGCCGTTCGATAGAAGAGTAAAAATTACCCGGTTATAAATCATTTCTGGAAAGCTAACAACACTTTTTATTTCAGTAATATAAAACGGAAAATGTTTTGGTGACGTTTTATACGACATAGATAACACATGAGCGATAAATCTGTGACACTGAAGAGCTATGCTTGTGTGCCTGATCCTCATGCCTTTGAATATTTTAGCGACATGACTTTTTTTTCTTCGAACGATCTCATAAAATAATGTACGACGTAGGAAGGGGAAGTTAAAGAAGGAGCATATCGTTTGAATATATTAGAACACTACAACGAGAAGCCAAAGAGATTTTCATGTAATTGGAAACAATGTACCACGACTCGCATGTTGCTTATAGGGGAATTTAGTTCCATAGACATAATCCTATCTTTATGCCTTGAGATGGAATCAGAAGGTCTCTTGAAGAGGGTAGCATGTAGTTATTCATACTGAGAGATAAAAATGTATATTCTGTGTTTTATTTACTTGAATTTATGCTAGGAGTTTGTAAATATTTTTTTTCTCCCCGCAATGTACATTTTTTTTACTATTGGCACTATATTCCAAAATGTTGATCTGTCTTACAAGAACAGCAAGCTCTATTACTAGCAGGTGCCCACGGCTTCACCCGCAATTATTTACTGAACTGCTAGATGTTTTATTTAATAATTTATTTAACATTGAATTTATTAAAACTGACATCGTTTTTAGATAAACTGCATAAATTACATAAATTTATTGTTAATTACAATGTTTCACGTAATAAGTACAAATAATTAAACGGATCTTGTACTGCCATATTATGGGCGATTAAAACGTACCACAGATTCATGAACCTTACCCAAACTATGCATAATGAATTAAAACGATTGATATAGAATCAGCTAAAAACCTGGTTTCAATGTGCATTTGAAGATTTGTGCACCGCTCGGGGGGGGGGGGAACTCAGATTCGAGTTCCCTAGCCCCCCCCCCCAACCCTCGTAATGAGTTTCGTTCATATCATTCAATGTTTTCCCATTTAGGCGTGCATTTATGATCTCCATTCTGTTCACCTATATAAGAAAGTCAAATCTCTTCGAGTTGTAATGAATCCGATGGCAACCGAGCAAGGCAACCTTCAATTATTAATTTCAAAATTGAATACGTTCTTGTAAATAGGTAGCGTTGGATGTACACGGAAATATAAGCTCAAATATTATATTAAGCGCAGATACTGTTTTTCTTCTGAGAAAATTATAAATAATATGACGAAAATGTTAATTGGTTTAGCTTACATAGTAAAATAACGCCAGTATCTACGGTAAGTGAAAATGATTAAGTCTTTTTCACACGTAGGCCAACTAAGTTTGTAATGGATAGCCTATAGGAAATGTAGCAATGCAAATGTCAACTTATGGTGATAACGTTTTCGAAATGTTTTAACAAGAAAATTGTCATTGATAATTTCTAACAGTGAGGTTCAAGGGTATTAAAATAAGTTACATGTTGAGCTCAATCAATGAAATAAATTTAATGAACTTAGTACAAGCAACTCAATATTTTAATCTTTGGCACAGAAGACTCAATGTTTGATTCCCTATTTCGGATTATTTAATTGACCTAATCCTTCTGAGGCACTATAGCCATAGGGCTGGCAGATCTCAACAGGAATTATTACCTGGTGTAAAGACGACCACTTTTATGTGCCGATTTCCTAAAATCTATTTTTCAATGGTCTATAATCGATGTCGTCATAAGGTCGTCTCAGCCTATAAAAAATGTCTATCAAAACAGTTTGGGAGATAAATTCAACCCATGCGTAAATTGACTATTGCCTAAAACTTCAGGAATCCTAGAAGCCTTGAAAATCTATAATTAGAATTCTTTTATTTACGTTACTTGGTTATGTAAATATTGGCATTTTGCTCAGCTTCGATGTTAATGTTATAATAGTTCGTTTATTCTAGTTTTTCTATATTTGCGCAATGTTGGGTGCTCTACAGACTATCCACATACTGCCTTACCAATGACGAGCAGGAGATACGGTTAAATTGAATAAAATCGGGCGTCGTTATTGCTAATCCGAGGTTTTTAATTGAGTTATTGAATTCATGTTTCTCTAACGTTGTGCATCGGTTTGTGGATTTAAGCTATAACATAGGCCCACATCTGCAAAATATGGATAGCTCAATAATAACATTTGAACAAATCAATAAGGAATGATGTTTTTCGAATGTCAAATCTCTGTTCTTAACATTCATGCGGCATTCCTAGAATTTATTTGTAAACGGAAAGTAAATTATGATGTTTAATTGCACCTCAGCAAAATCAAAAGACTAAGGAATGGTTTTCAAATATTGTGCTACAGTCAGAAAGTTTAATAAAACTAAACCGCATTATCTTCGTAATTTTGTATCTTCGATATCCATGATTGTAATTACTTTCTTCATCTTATTTATTTTATATGTTTTCTTCGGTATTAAATGCAGAATATTCTTAAAAATCAGTTACCCAACATTAGACCTACGCTTCACACTTGTCACTATATTTAAAATCACAATTAAGAGACCTATTCACATTTTTACAGGCTATGCGTCTCTGTAAAAGTACAGTTCAAGGTTGGTAATACAAACTTCAAATTACAGACTATTGTCCAATAGCTATCGGCCATTGTTATCTGCTAACGCTTCTTATTAACTGATAATGGCTATCTGCAATCGACTATTGACAATCGGTTACGTTATTAGCTAACGGCTATCAGCGATCGACCAATGTTATCAGGTTATGACTATCAACTAACGATTGTCGGATAACTGCCTTTAATTATTAGTTATCCTCTATCAGCTATGCAAAATCTACTGTACTCTATCGGCTAAACAATGTTGAGTAACGGCTGGTCATTGGATATCTTCTAATGATAACCGGAAAATTCTATCGGCCATCGATAAATACTTGCCTAAAAATTCTCTCCTAATGTCTACATGTCTGTTTATCGGTTACTGTTATCGAATAGTCACTATCAACTATTAGTTAACAGCTAAGAGATAGTCTATAAGTAACTGCTAACGGCTGCTAAATAATGAACGTGGACTTTCGGATTACAGCTAACGGCTGTCGGCTATCAGCTAGTAGATAACGGATATCATCTATCAGGTAATACCTATCGGCTAGTGGCTATAGGCTAACGGTTATTCAACAACGGCTATAAGCTGAGTGCTATCGTCCGCTATCAGTTAATGGTTAGGTAACAACTAACTGCAATTTCCAAACGTTTGCAATCTTCCGGCAGACGTAACAACTATCAGCTATTGGCTAAAAGCTATCAGTTAACTTTTATCGACTAATTTCTATCGCCATCCTAACAATCGGTACCCGAATGGTAATCGGTAACTGCACTCGCGGTATGGCAATCGCTATAGGCCTATGCTATGTATTTAGAGTGAAGTTAATTGCATTTTTCGTATGTATTATAAAAATCCGTTAAATATCAGGAAAGTGTCCACTTAAAACATGCTGAACATACCAGCAGCATACGTGTCGCAAAAAGTTAAACAAAAAAAAAAAAAACAAAAAAAAAAAAAAAAAATTAATAACATTTTGATAACAAAACTGCCTGGCATTGCAATGAAACTGCAGTCTACAGTTCAGCAACATCAGAAATTGTCATCACTCGCTCGTCGAATGTGCACCATGTCAGTTTATAACAATTTTGTCAGCGAACTGTTAGGTCTAATGTGCACATGCGTCTGGCATCTTAGGACAGTCACTGAATATTGCTGGAACATTTTTTAAGTTATTGATCACATTATTCATATTATTCAACCTTCTTTGTAGAGTTTATAAAGACTACTTTAATTATAGTTTTATGTAATCTCTTGTAAAAATTCTAATAAACGCTATTTTCATATGTTTTATAACAAAGCATCTAAAAATAATTTATGTGACTGATGCAATATATATGGAAGAGCGATAGCCAATTAAATCACGTCACCAACTAACACAATTTGTGAGCAGATTCTGAGCTTAATAAAAGCGTGAAACGAGAACTTCATAGTGACACAAAAAGGTGGAACAACTTTAATTACATGTTGGAAAAATGTAGTAAAAACTTACATTAAATTTAAAAATATAATTTTCTAACTTAAATTACTTAGACCTCGCGGCAATGACATTGCGTTTAGAACAACTGAAGGTATGTCTTGACCGGCGATTATAAATCCTTAACTTTTTGTAAACCAATAGCCTATTTGAGAGAGCTATGTAAACACTTTTTCCAAATTGCACTCCCGTCTCTATGTAGCTTTTTTTTTGTAACAACATCTTTCCTTTTACTTCTGTTACTGCCCTCGTAAATTGTCAATGTCTCAATATCTTCGATCTATCAGATTGTTGGGATTCGAAAAGAACTCAGTACAAGTCATCCCAACATTTAGCACGATATATGTGTCTAGAGACGGAAAGGTATCTAAAGTTGTTGTTAAAAGGGTCGCTACTCAGTAAAATGTATGATCTAGTATGCAGTGTGTGTCATGACCAGGCTTTAAAACTTAGTGCCCGAACACACAGAGGGAGTTGATTCCGGTTACCAACAACCTGAGTATAGGGGGTGGGGGTTGATTGCGTAGGCTGATAAGACAGTAGCTGATAGCAGTACTGAGAAGTGAATGCGCTTGTGGTACGGTGCCTCTCAAATTGGTCAACAGTGTACCTTGTCATTGTGCGTGTTTATACGTGTTCGGCATGCCGAAAGTAAAGTGTTCTAAAACGCAAACATATATTGAAACATTTGGGAGGGACTATTATACACAAACAGGAGAAAGTATCGTTTTGCATGCTTGTAATGTGAGTTTAGATAATGAGAAGTTATTTTGTGGTCTTCCTATATCTGTATTTCGGTTTGTTTACTATCACGTGAACTAGCATATGGTAGCTAGGGCATACGCCGAGCAAAGTCTGTACGGTACGGTTGCTGTTAACATATTCGATCGGGCACTAAGTTTTAAAGCCTGGTCATGACTGGGATTTTTCAAGCAATTTAACCTCGTAGCGAGGCTATCTGCGCGCATGCGCACATTCAAAGTAAAAGTCCGTTGTATTATGGTGGGGGCAATCACGAGCTTTCGTGGTTAGCTTCATAATTTTATAAGGGAATTCCTGTGTGCGTGCTTGAGTGAGTTACATCTGGGAAGATCTTCGATCGGTAGGGGCTGGCCATGTTTAAGGACTGATGGATTAAGGTAAGTTTTAAATATATGCTTGCTCTGATCGGTTTACAGACGTACGGATTGTGGCTGCGTCTGTGGACTGATCGGCGTGCGATTGTTTGAAGCTTATCTTGTCCTGACGTCGTTTTAATTTTTGTTTCTTTCAGATATATTTCATTAAATAGATTTTGTAATGTTCAGTAAGTAATTTCTTTTATTAATTAAAGTCAATTTAAAGTCGGTTAGTTTCAGTAAATAATTAAATTTAGTAATTAGAGTAATTTCAAATTGGTAAAGTTTTAGTAAACAATTCTATTTTTGTATTTCAAGTTATTTTTGTTTCACTAGTAAAAGTTCACTTAATAGTTATTGTAATGGCCGCTACCTTTATCGAAGATCATTCCAGATTTCCCGGGAAGAATGCTTGTTAGGTTATGTATGGTATGCGTGAATGTAGAATGAGTATTGGGACGGCGAGCAACTGAATGGCCAAAGAGATCTTTGTTTAATTATAATGTCAACTTTATTTATTATGCATAGGCCGATAAAATATTAATATATAAATGTTACTATAATTTCTGCCGTCCCATTTGTAAATAATTTTAATTTGCGTGTGAAGGAATCTTTTAAATGTCTTAAAGCCAAGGTATTTATCCAAAGATTGAAAATGTTGTATCTGTACTAAACCTTGCACTGAAAATATATAATTATAGATGTTACCAAGATTATTTACGAGATTGAACATTATTTCCGGACCTCATTAGCCCTATAAGTAGTACGTTTCCATGGCATGGGTTAATAGCCCTAGATAATTGCCTAGGTTGTACAGCTGTGGTGTCCTATTAATTAAAATACAGAATTTATATTAATCACAGATAAATAAGATTTAATACAATTTAAATAAATCAATCATAAAAAGAGAGCACAAACCTACAAGCTGCGCAAGATTAAAATGTCCATTTCAAAATGTGCTGCAGAAATTCCAAATTAAAAAGTCCACGAACAGGAATGTCCAACCCATATTACCGAAACAACCGAAGGCAATTATGGCGATAGTCAGGAGATATAGGCCTACTGATAATTAATACAAGGTCAACAAAATAAAATGGACAAATGATAGCATCTGCTCAACGATTATATTTCATGAACGTCTTGGCCTTTCGATGCGTTTGCACCATCTTCAGGACATCTTGCTCTGTAAACATGATGACACTTTCTTGCTGCTTCCTTCTTGTCGTGTAGGTACCGCCATTTTCATTTATAAAATAAAATATAAGGTTGTTGAGCTGACATTATCACTTATTTTATTAATCGACCTGGACGGTACCACGTAACATGTATTTGAAATGTGACATAATTATATTTAATATTTCTGAATATTGGACATTTATGTAAGAAATGTTTTGGACATAGGTGAACATTTTAATTCTGCACATTTAAATTGAGTGACTGTGTTATGTATGATTTTGTTTGTGGTTATTTGTGTTTTTGAATGTTTTCCAATGATCATTGCTCCAATTGAAATGTGAAGCGGACAGTATTGGAAATTTTTAAAAATTGATTGAACGATGTTTAATCATTGCATTGTATAAAAAATTATATTGTAAAATGTTGAATTAAGTTTACTCTATCCCTATCTCCTTTGCCAGAAGAACAATACAGTATTTCGAATGTATATATGTGGGAAATATTATTTGTATTAATGTGACTTTACAGCATCATAATATTATTAAACAATAAAAAAGATTCTTCACAGTTAACAGTGGTGGCGATATCTCTCTATGGAAGTATGCCCTATAGAATGAAAACCGAAATGCACTTTCAATAATCTAATATCTCTTCAGGACTTACTGCGCGGAATATTATTCCAAAACACAACATAGAAGGTCCCATGAACGGGTATTGAACTACCACAGGCAGATGAATGATTGAAATGTATTATTACGAGTATATGCATTATTTTGTAAGCATTTACGATTATATCTATATGTTTTATTTTATATACCTTCTCATCTTATGGCTGATTTTGTTTTATTCTATTCTTCTAGAGTCTGTGTAAGTCCAAGAATTAAGAGCACGACACTAGTTTATGTGGTATTATGTTGCACTAATTTAATTTTATGGAATGTCCATTCACCGTAGTTTTAATAATACTTTATTGAATAGTTATGTTTCATTTTCGAGTTTGATGCATTTAAACAATAAATGGTCTAACGCTAGCTCGTGGTTACCAGGAGGAAAGCGGTTAATTTTGTGTATAGGATGAGTTTAGCTTTATTTTATTTTTCACGCCTTACCTTTTGTACTATTGTTCTGTTCGTTTCTTATTTTTTTCAGTTTTTTTTTTATTTTTTATTTTTACTTTCTTTGCAGTTCACTTACCACTACTCTGGTGGTTTACGGTCTTATTGGTAGATTTCTGAAACCTGATGTCTGTTTCTCTAGGTGGTCGTCTGTTTCGATTCCCGTATTCCCGTTGTGTGCCTTGATCCAGACATTGCTCAGTTTTAGTTTCAAGTTTCCTTATTTGTTTTCTAATCGTTTCTATTAATTTATTGTGGTTAGTATGGTTCAAGAGTGAACGAAGTGTGATTCTGCTAGCTGCATCGAGTGCTACGGACTTTTTGATGGTAAGGAAGTTTTTTTTATCTTTCTCAAGATACTCCAGTGCTTTTACGATAGCTAGCTGTTCCATTTATTTGTTGGAGCTGCGGACTTTTAGTCTGTATTGTAACTGGTGAATGGGTTCTTTGTTGTTATCGAACAAACGTTCTTCACTAATTTTTCACACGAAAGAGGGTTAACCCTTATAAAAATTATAAAACCGCGAAGTATAAAACGCATCTAACCAGAAACATGTACCCCTTACCTATTACAAATTTGAATCTGTTAATCTCTTCGCGATTTTACGATAAAGTCCTCATAAATGAGGCTTTCATCTGGTTTCAGTTCATTTGATGTTACGAAATAACTCTGTTACCTTGCTTTGTTCACTTAAAATTTTGTTTTAATGTTACTTAATTTTTGACTGAGACTTTACTATTTATGTTGAAGAATTTGACCATTTTACCTTTTCTATTTAATTGTTTTTAAACTTATATAAAATTTATTTTTGTTGTTTCGTTGCCTGCTAATTTTTATTGCTGATTTTCAGCTTAAGTTCTATACAAGATATTAGAATTCACTATTTTTGATACTGAATAGTGCACATTAACGTATTTTGAAGCTAACGCAACAACTCCTTCATGCAAACCATGAAATTCTTGAGTTCAACTTTAAATCTGCCATTAACATGAAATGGAGCCTCCAGAATTAGACTACTTCTTGACTATTCATCTCAAAATTCATTTCTCCGGGGTGTTAGCGGTAAAAAATAATAAAAGGTTGAACAAAATCCCACGGATCAACTCAGCGAAAATGACGATTACTCTTATGGGTCTTCTCTGTGGAACTGCATCTATGTCCTCTGCTACTTCTTTTTAATACCTCTACCGGTACCTCAAAAATCCTAACACCCGGCCATTATTCTTAAGTAATATTTAGATGTAGGCTACGAACCATTTGAGAATTTTGTGTCAATTCTCGTAATTCTGGAAAGAAATATATGCATTTTTCGTATATTCATAAAATTAGTACATGATCGCTCAATCAGTAATGCGATTTATTGTTCCATATAACTTCTTAATAATAAAAATAATAATAATATAATTTTACTATAATAAAAGTAAATCACTTAAGTTCAGCAATCCTAGCTTTGAAACATACCTTGAAATTGCTGCAGTAACACCACGTTACATGGCTAATTTCTTTATTCGTTACTTCAATTAAAGAAACCCGTTGTAATGGGGAAAAAAACAAGCTCCCAATGAAATATGCGAATAGTTTAACAAAACAAGTACAAATCAGTAAATAGACAGTAAAGTGGAAATCAAAATTTGCTGTTACAAATCTATCACATTCCAGTTTCAACAGAACATGATGTTAACTGCGTTACAGCAACACAGATTCGAAAGAAAAAAAAGGACACAGTTAGATTATAACACGAAAATGTTGGCTTAATTGGTGTAACGGTAAGCTTGCATAAACCGTGTTTTGTGTAGAAACACAATTTAAAAACAAAGGGACGTGTTCCCTAACATTGATTCAACCACGACCAATATCACGTGCTGAAACCTACTCTCTCATACAAAACAAATAGTCGACTGCCTGATATTTCCCTCAGGATAGCAATCATATCAACTTCATATTATTTGGTTTACAGGCAATCATGTAATTCAATCCACTGGGATAAACAACGTAAAACATATCTCAACCCTCTGTATTCGAAGACAGCAATGATTACAACGACTATTTCATTCATACGCCGTATATTTGATATTGGGCAGTAACGTTTATGCAATTCCTCGAATATAGACCAATCACGATCGTTTATCTCATAAAATGCTTGCCATTAATACGAGGATGCAATTTTATCTGATAAAATGTCAGCTCGTTACCGGAAATGTAGATATCAACGTGCAGTGACTAATACTGCCCATGCTGCCAGTGAACACAATAAAAAAAAAACATTTTATACAACATAACATTTTTGGAAATTAAAATAATATAAATGTACACTGATTAAAAACTCATTTTAAATTCAGTGCTTTTATTCTGTTCTGCTGTTAGCTTACCTGAATTAGGTTAAATATGTCTTATATGCACCATTGGTAGCATTGGTTATAGCATGGTAACTAGAATCGATTCATGGATGGTTGATTCATAGAATGCCGTGATCTCGCAGCTGTTAGTTTTGTTTTTATGTAACAAAGCAAGAAAGTAGTTATTATTTGTATAATCCATTACATTTTTACTCATGGAATTGTCTTAATAAATCCAACTCTAGTGTACGAGTTTCATCAGATACATGGATAAACTCGTAAACTCTCATGTGATTACCTATGAAAAAAAAAATAATATTAGCCTAAAATACATCTGCCCTTCCATTATTTGTAACTAAATTTACTTATTTCATATATTATATATACCAGTCTCTTGGGAAAAGTCCTTTTCATAGATATGAATTACTAGAGACATTCCCCAGCTTTTTTTTATTTGTTTAGTTACATTACAACCCGTGTTTCACCAACTGGTATATCACGGGATATTTACAGAATTATACATAATTACTATAACATATTATAACATGAAAACAATTTATGTGATGGAGCGGAAGATGTGATTGATAAAGGTGGTTATCTGTATCGTATTGATATGATACTTGAGCACAATTGGCAACGGTAGTGACTTTAGAATAGATGGTCTTTCTCTTTCAAACCTGGAGCACTGTGTTAGTAGGTGTATGGCGGTCTGAATGTCTTCGTCACGACAGCTGCATGTTGGTGACTCTGTTTTTTTTCATTTTAAATAGGTAGGATCTGAAGGAGCCGTGATTGGTTAGAAATTGAGTGGGCATATAGTTGGGCCAAAGGGATAGAGAAAGCCTGTGGAAGATGTTTGGGATGAATGGTTTGGTGTGAGTGGCTACATTCCCCAGCTTATCGTTTCTTTTATTTCTGTATATTGAAAATTTGAAATCGATTAGTTTAAATCAATAATTATTTCGCGATTTCTTAAAAATAATGCATTGTTTTTTTAATAGAGCAGCTGAAGTAAAAAGAAGGTTGTAATGGAGGTGACTTCTTCATGTCTCTTGCAGCTACAATAGGAATATTATAACAAACATAACTCGATTGTGTCCAGGCTAATTTTTGTAATCCTCACTTTTTATTCTAAAATGAGGGTATTGTTACAAACTCTCTTCGAAAAGTCTCAAATTTAAAGTGGCCAATAGGTGTACCCATCATAGGCGTAACCAGGGCGACCATATGGGGGGTTATAACCAGGGCTAGGATTTATATGTAATTACATATTTCTTAATTTCACATATAGACACATTTTTTTCACTTATCTCAATCTATTATGTTGTCCTCTATTCAAATTAAACAAATTTATTTTACATATTTTTCCATATTTCTGACATTAGTACATATTTATATGTAAAATAAATATTTGTCCATATTTAGTGATTTTAATGCAATAGTCGTACATATTTCATTCTTAAGAGTAAAACTATATAACATTGTCGTTTTCAGTGACAGAAAATATGGCAGCACACGATAAGTATACAGTTATGTACAGAAATGAATGTGTGAAAAATGATTTGTGTTACATTGAATCAAATTTTTGTAATGTAACAAAAATAATTCAGAAACTACAAAATAATCTGACATTACCTGGAAATATTGATATTGTGAAAAACATGATTCATGAACTCAAATGTATACGTGGACATTTAGCAGATCTTATCAAATGTAAAGTGGACAATGAGTTTTCAAGAAATCCAGGCTTTGAAGAAATGTGTAAAATCAGTGCAATCTTAAGTAGCTCGTCAAATGTAAAACTAGAATCAGAGAAAATTTTAAACACGCGCCAATCACTTCATGTGCAGTAGAACGAACCTTCAGCCAATACAAATCACTTTTGAAAATTTAAAACAACATTTTGTGGCATACTGTTATGGTAGCAGAAATAATCAATGAATGAATACAAATAAAGTAAGTGATCTGAAAAAAAATTGAATAATTTAATTTATGAATCCAGTATTTGTAATGCATTTTTATAGGTTCTAAAAGTAACAAAATGTAGTGTTTAGTGGTTAAATTTGTTTTGATGTCCATATTTTACAAAATATATTTGCATATATGTATGTACGTATTTTGACATTTTTAGTACATATATATGTACATATTTTGACATTTTTAAGTACATATATATGTACATATTTTGACATTTTTTAGTACATATAAATCCTAGCCCTGGTTATAAGATCTGGAGAGGGGGGTTCCAGGTTCCTCCCCCCGGAAAATTTAAAAAATTAAGATGCACAATAACGAGTTTTAAGCTTCCCACGCTTTAAACTCATATTAAGTAATTTATAAGCAGATTTTTAAAAAAAGGTGACATATCAAAATAATGAAATAAATAGTACAATTTTATCTTTTTTAATCAATGGGGGGGGGGTTCAAACCCCCCAACCCCCCCCCCCTCGGTACGCCTATGGTACCCATCATGTAACATCGGAAGCATTTGTGCAAAGGAATAAACCACTAATATCTCTAGATGAGCAAGCCAATTGGTGTAACCATCAGAGTTGTGGTGTTTCATAATTCATCTACTTTTCCTAAATTTTAAAACATACTTTTTTCTCTCGCAGTAAAATTTTATTTTTGAGGGTTACACCACTTAGCCTGGACACAGTCGAAATTGTATTAATTTCCTTTCCCAGTTGTATTAACATTTTTGAGATTCTGGTATTACTAAAAAATACATGTTGGAGAGTAATATTAGGTCTAATTTAAAAAAAAAAATTCTCTTCTTCGCCGTAGTTTATTTATGGAGAGAGAAATACTTTATTCAAGTAATCTGCCTGACAATCCAGGTGACCAAACAGATCCAGAACAATCAAAGAAAAAGAAACATGCATTATATAATTACCTGAAGTCAATTGAAACCGAACATAAGAACACTAAGTAGAATATTTGAAGTACAATCTCCATCATTCATTTTTTAAATACTCGAATTAATTTCTAAGGTGGAATGGAAATAAAACAGAAAGCGTAAAACAATGTGCTCTACATAAAAATGGAGAAGAGAACACTACAAGAAAACAATTCCAGGACGTCCTATCGTACCAGCTAATAAGTCTTTGATAGACCTAATAACACAGCACTATAAAGAATGTTGAAATTCAGACGAAAAAGAAAAAAAAAATGTGATAATAAAGCTAGAAACAACAGAAGCCGAAACTAAAAAAGACGACGAGAAGAAGAATATGATGAAACAGAAGAAGAGTAGGAAGAAGAAAAATACATGGAACACTGCGGATCATTTATTACTATAGTAAGCTATTGCTAATGTGAAAATTGTACTCTGCCAGTTCCATACACAACTTCGCCTACGTAATAAGCAAATTAATATTTTTTAAATGCTAACACGATTTTGAATCAATGAGTAAAAATGGTATTAATATTTTTCACTTTAAAAGTAATGTTATATTGTTTTCCCCTTCATTGCATAAGATATCGCAATTCCATAGTCGCATATCACTTCTTTTGCTACCGAACTCCATCACTACTTTGGTGAAACAAGTGTTTGAGCAGCCAGTAGTGTGTGCGTTGAGTGCTGCAGTAATGTCAAAGAAGCTTACTCTAGAGGAAAGATTACTACAAGAAACGAAAATACGTCTGCTACCCTGTGTGCAAAATCATTGCTGTCACTAGGTCACCTAAAGGTTGCTGAATAATATATCACACGCTCTCGTGCTCCTGAGGATTCCTCAACACATTGGTCAGCAAAATAACAAATCTCTTCCTGTCTCGCAGGTGATGTGCACAGTGCTTTTAAGATTCCAATTCTGATTCCCAGTCTCTTCCTATACAAACAGTGAAGAGAGAAAAAACGGAAATCCTACCGTTTTCCAAATTACACTCGTCTGTTCTAGAATAGTGCCCTAAGATTACCTAACGCGTCTTATTTATTGGACACTTGAAGACTGAGTGTTACACTTCAACCTGTTTTTTTGTTTTAGATTTTTATCAGCTATCTCTCTCCTCTTAATCCTTGTTATATTACCCGTTAACCTATGTTCTATTTTAACTATTATTATTCTGTGTGTATTGCTTGCATTTTTTCGCACAAATATTACAACTACAAACTTTATGATTAGCTGGGCAGATTTTTAATGATATTAAAAGGCTTAATTTGCCGACATTTTCAGTTTTTGATATCACAACACAGCATTTATACCCGGATTGTCTTTTATGTTGCACCTTTTAGGAATATTGTAGAATGCTGACCCTAGCATACCATCTTATTTATTTATCAAATGCACAGCTTGTTGGAAGTCTCAATGATAAAGGTAAATTATTAGAAATTGAAAACGTAGGAGGATACTGAGTTTACAATAATTCTTAAATTACGCAATTAACTGAATTATGTTGATAATTGAATTTTTATATCTTTATATATATAAAAGGCTTTGTCCTGACTGACTGACAGAGAATCAACATAGAGCGTAAAATATAATAGGTAGAGACTTGGAATTTTGACAGTACCTTCGTTTCATAATATAAGTGCTCACTAAGAAAGGATTTTGAAAAAAAAATTGATTTTAAATGCCAAAAATCAAATGTTTTGGAGGAGACATACCTTTTTGCACAGAATTATCAAATCCAATCACATTCCTTGACAACAGTGTTTTGTTGGCACTGGTTACAAGTAGGTTTTGGAAATAAATGAAACGGGACTTTGACAAATTAGAAAAACTATCAATATAATTCATGCTATAAATAAATATTGAAGAATGAAATCCACGAAAATAATGCACAATGTGCTGCAGTCACATAACTTTCTCTACCCTGGACATAGAAAATGCCATACGAGGTATGGTAATATGTATATTATTATATCGCAGGTTTTTGGGGAGGGAAGTATGAAAGTGATATTGGATTTCTTTTTAATTTAATCCCCGAAACGGTTGTATGGTAACATGAGAGTGAGATATCAAATATTCCGCAAAGGCAATACAATTTAATGTTCCGGAATTTCTGTTTATTCTTATTTCAACTCCTACCAGGTTTGGTGGATAGACGCGATGGAATGCAAAATTCTACAACCCCATGAGCCATAAAAAGCTATATCAAGCGTTTTCTGAGCGAATAGTTTGAATGTGATAAGTCGTTCTTCTTAATTTCAAATTCTAAATACCTATATAAGGAACTATAATTTGAAAATCGAAAGTCCTTCATACGTTAATTTTCAATTACAAAACGCAAAACCTAGGCCTTTTAAGCTAGTGATTATATAGGCTAAGCAATCATCAAGTGAAACCATTAGCGAGCTTTAATTTTTAAATCACTGAGGAAAATTTCAATGAAATAGCTGGTATCTATAAATAATAATTATAACAGGAGGAAAAAATCCTCATATATTGCATAAAGCATTACTCCATTAATCTTATATATCGGCCCCAAACAATGATTTGATGTGATGCATTTATACGTCAGTAGCATTGAAAGGATTTAAACCTTTTGCTCCAGTGAGGAGCATTGTCGTTACAATCTTCATAATGTTGTCTATCAATGGATTGAATATTTACCAAATGTTGCAGGTAAAGAATAAAATAATGACGTCCATATTATTTATAAAAAACGAAGTTTTTAACTATTTGGCAAAAGTGATAGTATACGTTCCACATACCGATGAATAGAGGGAACGATCATATAATGTTTACATTAATGTTAATGTTTACATTATATGATCGGCTTTTTTTATTTATCAAAAATAAAATAGTCAATATTTTCAATACTTCCGACAAGAAATAAGTTAGGAAATTATATTAATCCTTCATTCATAATGTGATTATAAAAAGGGATGAAAATAGATTTCACATTTTTATATGAACTAAACGAGTAGTCCCTAACCTATCTTTTTGACGTCCCATTTATCTTGAACGGAAAATTGCAAATTAAGGCAACATAACAAGCGCAACATGTTTAAATAATCACACTTTTTTTTACAAACATAGACCTAATATTAAATGAACTAGTGAAAGTAATGGTTCGTTAAGTGATCATTACTAAGCTTAGCTTAGTAATTAAGTGACTATTATTATGTCTTTGGGACGGTTGACACTGTTTTGCCGTGATTAGAATTTGTATGTTTTCATTCAAGTTTTAAAATTCTCAATGGAAATCATGCACGACATCTAGCCGACAACGCTGTTTTGTTTTCCTTTCAGTCAAAGTTGAGAATCATGACTCTCGAAAATGTCACACCAACGGTCATCGCAACTCTGACTATTTGAGGATAAAATGCACGATGAATTATCCAAATGAAGTTTAAAAATTATATTTTGCTTTTGAATCATATTTCGGTTCTATGGCTTCTTCTTGCACACTTTTTGGCAGTACATCAAGGTCATCAGCAAAGGGATTTCTTGTACTGTAACATCCAGGACCAGTCATCAGATGAAATATTATTCTAAAACTAAAACTAAACTCCGTGGCGCTACATCCCTGGAAGGACTTGGCCTACCACCCGACCGCTGCGTCATCCACCACAGGCAGACGGCAGGATTGGGGGGGCATGTGGTCAGCATGCCGACACCCACGGCCGTTAATGGTGGTTTTCATGACCGGAGCCGCTACTTCTCTATCAAGTAGCTCCTCAATTTGAATCACGAGGCTGAGTGCACCCCTGTCAGACTCCCTACCTCAGAAAAATCCGAGGAGGTACCGGGGATCGAACCCGGGCCGACGGATCTGTGGTCAGCGACGCTAACTACAAGACCACGCCGGCGGTCAATAAACGGTTTAAATAAATGTAAATATGGGAAAAAGGTATTTTATGCCTCGCACGAGTTTTCCACTCCCACTCCTATAATTTTATTCTGAAATATGATTTTTGGTGCAAGGTTATTTTTTTATTATGAAATATTATTTTATTGTTTATAGTTGTGAGTTGTTATGTTTGGTGCAAGGGACTTTTATTATTCAGTGGAAGGAAAACCTGTGCGCGGCATAAATTACCGTTTCACCGTAAATTTTATTCGAGCCTGTATACAAAAACATTACTGATTTCAATTCGTTATGCGCCCTCTTAAGACGGTTAAGCACCCCATAGGGGCACGCCCCGCAGGTTGGGAACCACTGGATAAAACGGTTCAAAACATCTGCAATTTTCGAATACAGTTCCTTCAGATTGAGAGGCGGGCTTTCAATGAGATAAGAACGAACTGCTTTTTAATGTCTAGTTGCTTCGGGAGTGTATGAATAGCTTTAGCTGTCATGGTTGTTTATGATATAAGATAGAATTTTGATGGGCAGTATCTTTCGAAGATAATTTAATTTAACTTTCTGCCTTTTCATCTTCAATTCAGACGACTGTCCAATTCTACAATCAAAGAGCATTGTGGAAATGGTGGTGATGGCTGATTTCAAGGTACAATAACAATTTGTTAATAATTCATCGTGCCTTACTATTCTTAGTGAAGGCGGTTAATTATACTAGGTACAACCTACATGTTGTTTAGCCACTCAAGCACAGGATTGAAGTCATTTTTTTTAAATGAAAATGTTATATTCTGGTTTTCAGCGAATTTGGTAATACAGCTTTCGCTTTGTTTTTATAAATACCAAATACTGACTGACAATCTAGATATAATTATAGTATTAGTAAGTTGCACTTCAAGATTTATGCATTAAAATTTATTTACCCAATTGAAAGAAAATCAATGAACCTTTTCTGCCAAAGCTCTGTTATTAGGCAATGTGACTTTGATCTGTTACCGAAATTGAAAGCTCCATTGCATGGCAGACGCTTCTGTACATGAGAAGTCATTGCCAACGCAAGATTACTAGATGGATAGTAGAATAAACTATTGCATTCCTGCCATGATAGTTTCCATGACCTAGTAAGTGACCCTCCTACCTGTTAAGTTTTCCTATATCATTAGTGGCTTCTCTTCTTAGTCTTGGCGTGAATTTAACCATTAAGATCTTCCGAGGTTTGGATGGCAGTAGCTACTGAATTGCTAAGCTCTCTTGGCATAGTCTTGACATAGCCATTTTATGTTGCCATCTGCGAGATCGCTTGAAAAGCTCTTTCATTATTTTCTGATGTCATTAAATTCTTCTGCCTGATCACTAAGCTTGATACTTCTGTCCTTCGGCCAAATTCGAAACTGATCATATTGTAGCCATACTTAAAATTCATTGTCTTACTTTTCACTCACGTCCCAGAGTTACGTCTATTTTAGTTCCTCTTTACCGGTATCCACAAAACATGTAAGTTGATTATTACATTATTCATTATTAATAAATAATTTTATATAATCTACCAAATAGTCTAGTCTGTGATCATTCTCATCAGTTGCCATAAATCGCATTTAGAAATAATGTTCATATCCCTCGAAATGGTGACTGTTTATTGAGTTAGTCGGCCGAAAGACTTGATATTTGTTTAAAAAAAATAGGAATCAATTCGTTCCGAAAATTAAAATGGCTCAGTTGGTTGGTACTAATCCTTTTGTGGCACTATGGCCCTGGGATCGACTCAGTCTCTAACAGAAACGAATACCAGGAACGAGCCAATGCGTAATTTTGACAACCTTACCGTCTTCATTGTCCGAATGTCTAAAATCCGGGAGCCTCAACCTCATGGGAACGTAAGATCCTTTATGGACTCTATAGGGACAACTTTATTTTGTCTTACGTTTCTGAATTATGAGGGGGCGACATGTGCGATTATAGCAGACTGTAATTGTGTGGCATGCACAGTTTCTTTGAATAATAGACTAGGAGAGTTCTTAAAAATAAGCAATTACTATCTGGTAACAAATATGAAACAAGAGAATTCATTTAGCTTATAACCCTCCTAGTTAATAATTGCCACTATAGAAAGATCGAGTCCAAGTTTGTTGGTTATTTTAAAATTACCATACATTCGATAGGCTTTATGAGCAAATAATTATCACAAATACAATATTTATCTTGAGGCTTCTTCGCTAACAAGATAGGCTAAATCCTTTCTAAATGGTAGCGATGCGAAGACATCAGTAGTTTTCATGACGTTTAATTAACTCTGGTGAATGAGGAGGACCACTGACACTTCTGTCAAAACTTGAGGCGTATAAATAATCTTCACAGTATCGAATAATAGACATAAATGATTCCTTAGATAGTAGTTGCTGCCAGCTAAAATATATATCATTTGCATTTAACGTTAGCCACTGGTTAATAAAATCACTGCAAATGTTGTCGCAATGGCTAAATTACAAGCTATATTAAGCAATTCGTTATTGAGATAATTAACTCACAGTTTTAATAAGTAATAATCTTCAAGCTTGTAATTATTCATATCACTATTCTTGAAGTCCAATTAAACCAGGAAAGGATAATCCTTCTGGAACAAATAGCGTCGACACAAGTATGCTTGAAATCTTGTTAGAAATATTCCTTCAATGGGGAAAAATGCATGATAGCATTATAAATCAAGTTAAGAAGCATTAGCTTCTGAATATAATAATAATTGGGTGAAATGACCCAATAAATTGCCAATAGAAATTGTAAACGCAATTGCTAGACGTATTGAAGATGGCGACGAACCAAGAAGAATGTTTGAACAAGAAAAGAAAAGAAGAAAGCTAACAATACTCTCAAAAATGCTCTGATAGGCCAAGAATAATGAGGAGAGTCAAAACCTCATTTATATTAATTAAATGAAGACAGCGGCGACTAAAGAATCATAAGAAAATCAAATAAATTAAATGAACATAATAAATAGTAATTGAATTTAAAATACTATTATGAAAACGTAAATTTATAGTGTTGAAATTAACCAGAGTAAAAATGGAACGCTAGAGATATAAATACATATTGTAGTGAAGTTCAATTGTCTTTTAAACAACGAGGAAAAGCGAAACTAAATGCATGATCAGAAAAGGGAAAATAAACACAAGGCCCCCTGAAAACGGGTGAAATACAGTAAGAAATTAAACCAACCATTTATCATAATAAAATTAAACATTTCGTATTAAAGCTCTTATAAAAACATCAACAACTAGAAAGAAGATCTCAACATAACTGAACACAACCCTGCAATGAGCAATGACCTTTACTTTCGACAGCTAAGTAGATCTATTGAAGGGCAACGAATGTTCATTCTCCCTTTCAGTCACTGAATAACCTAGAGAAGATTGCACTTAAACTAGGGATCAACGCAATAACCAACTAAAATTATAATATAAACTTGAAACTGTAAAAATAAAACTATATTTATGTCTCACCTTATTCCCCCATATAAATAATCTTAAAACTGTAAGGTGCTTTTTTAAATAGCTGTAGGTTCTGTATAATATGTAGTGGAGTTTTATTGTATAATGTTTATTTAATATGGTACAGACTATGTTATTGCTGTGGATCGACACATTGACTCTGAAACGCAAAAATAGTTAATTCATATTCGAATTGGAAACTTTTGACTGTAAATAGATCTTACAGTTCATTTTACCCAAGCCATAATCTACTCTTTATTACACACTATTCCTGTTAATGATAAAACTTCAAGTATGGTGAACGTATGTTTAAGTAGAGCTAGTTTTCTTAATGAGTTTCCATGTTGCATACGGTAAAGTTTTACGTGTTTGTAAGAAAAGCAAGGGATACATTAGAGTTTAGTGCTGAAAAGGTTAACAGCAGACAAATTAATGATTAATTCAGATACGAGATTCCTCAGGGAGCGATTAAACATACTTGCTACATTGTGTCATTTGGTTAATGTATCCCTAAGGGGAAATAAGTAGGATAGTACTTATTTATCCATAGTTATATATATTTTATCACCATGAAGATAAAAGGACGAAATAAGGACAGCGTAAGGGATCGGTGTACGGGAAGTGTATTTTAGCAGAGGGAATTAAAAATATGAAATGCTGCAAGGCATGTATACAAGATTTGTATTAGCTTTTAAAGGAGTGTTTTACATCTGTACGTATAGCCTGTAGAAGTTATATAAGAGGAAAGTGGAATGTATTCTACTACTTCCTAACCAACATAATATTTATAACACATCTAAATGTGTCAACAGTAATTGAAAGATCTGACACAAACATTTGTTTAACAAGAACTTGAACAAATAGATAAATACGTAGAACATATCGTAGGCTTAGAAGCTTGTAAAACCTGTAAATGGTTTTGTAAGATATTAAAATTGGGCACTTCAGTATTTCTAATTAATATCAGTTTTGAACTGTTTTTCTAAGTCGAACTCTTTCAGGGAAATAAAAAAATGTTTTCCTCTTATCATTATCATGAATTATTCCTTTGATTGTGTCAGTCTGTATTTATGTTCTCAATGTTTGACTGGATTTAGTTTTACTGGCTGGTTAACATTTCTCTCTATGCGTCAAGTAAAAAAACAGTGATATTTATTTTAAGACAATTATATCAATTAACATGCAGCTATAAAGAATCTGCCTGTGCATGCACTTCTTCAATCCCGGAAAAAAAAAAACTTTTTCCCGGAAGGCCTCAGCTAAGATTCATCGAATCTCATTGTACCTAAATATTCTTACCTCTGCTACTGTGAAGACTCTGAGCCTGATAGAATGTGTCACTGCCTCTATACATTCGAGAGATGTAGGTAGCCTAAGAAGCAGGCGAAGTATGGCCAGAACTTAGTTTAGTCTAGTACACAAGAATGCCCTAAGCTCTTTGATAAGTTACATAAATTGCCGGCCATTGGCTCTATTGGTTAAAAATAAACAGAAGTAATGCGAAATGATCTAAATTCACAAGCAATAATAACGTTATTTTCTAGTTTACTTCGTTGTCCGTAACGTATACACATTTAAATATCGAGTGGATTGAACGGCGCGGTAACTAGAGAAGAACACATTTCAGAGATCTTGGGTTCGCTCTGCCCTACCAGCCATGGATTGATACATAATTTGCGTTATATTTTCCTGAAACATTTCATCGTTGAAAAAGGTCTATACGGATGTAGTATAATAATTTACAGGAGGCTGTAGGTAAAACTGAAGTCAGACACATCTTAAAATATAATCAAAATGGTAAATATTTTTCAATTATTGGTTCCATATTTACTTCCATTCAACGATAACGACTTCACATACTAATAGTAATTCTGATTTCAGATTCAGAACTTGAAACTTTATAGATCTGTCTAAATAGCAAGGTCTTTGATAGCTATCTATCGGCAAAATTAGCAAAGCATAAATTATCTTAACATTCATATACTACATACCAAGTTTAATACCTTACCGACCTATCGATTTAGTGATCATCAATGAATACTTGCTGTATTTCTCATTGGCTCGTCCTTTTCCATATGGCATTATGATTGATTGGGTACTACATTTTTACACAAAATGTCCCTTTCGTATAAAATGTTCCATCTAGACTGTTATATCTTGAAGAAAATTCAAATTTCCTACACGAGAATAATATTCGGCAGTAAGGAGGTTGTTATAATTATTTCACCATATAACTAAATGCTGTGTCATCATGCTCACTGATCAGTTCAAGGCTGCAGACATAAAGGCTGTGTTTGATAATTGTAAGCAGTGATCTCAACTGTGAGAAATATATAAAGAGTGCCGAAACCTTGAGGGATTGCCAAATATAGACAAATATCAACACTTCGGAAAATATTTGTGCAGAAAGGTAAAATATTTTGCCTGTTTAGAAAGTTACAAACATCTGGCTCTTTTCCTTGCGACGGTGCTGATATGCAGTGGCTCATGGGCAGAAAGAGTTTAAACAAAACAGCTTACTTATTTTATCGCCCTGATTGCCTGGAAGCTTCGGAAAAAAGCATTTACTGTTCTGGACTTAAAAGTCTGTACAAGGCACCCTTGGTTTTCCGACGCTATGAAGATAGAGTACTTCAATGGCATGCAGTAAAGGCAGGAAATATAACATTTAATGAGAGCTTAGACGAGGGAAACGTCACAATAACAAAGTAAATAAATGGTGCAAAAATGCGTTGCACAAACTTTCTCGCATATACGTGTTAAAGGCTAGCACAGAAGAAATTAAATTAAAGAGACAATTAAATTTTACTTATTACATTTTCATAAAACTAACAAGTATCTAGAACGGAAAGCATCAGGGTCGATCTTTATGTTCAATGCTTTTACCGTGAAATAATAATAAGAATAATAACAATAATAATAACAATAATAATAATAATCAATGACAGTGCATATTATTAGTACTACTACTACGGGAAAATTCAAATATAAGTCGCACCTTGGGATAAATCTGTCCCACCCAACCTATCTTCACCGATGCAGTTTCTTTTATACCACGATCTAGCTAATTCTTCTGTCCTAGTATTATGAAGAAACTCGTGATTGGACGTTGGAGGTGTGACGTCTTACCGCTAGACGAGAGGTGGCAGGCTGACAAACCTTGCGGGAGATATAATATGCCACATTTTCGAAACCTACAAACAGTGTATCGTACATTATTCGAAAATGCAAGGGCGCTTCGCTACGGCTGCCGCCTCCGCTTCGCCTTCGTATATAGAATTTTTATAGTATCACTACCTCATTTTCTCGAACTGTTGATTACACTGTTCTACCCAATGTCTTTAGACCTGTCAATCATTGAACAGCAACTCAATTAGACGTAAGCAGAAAGTTCCTATCTTCACAGATCCAGGAAATATTTGTTCTTTTCACCTACAGTACAAACGCTGGTCGTCGTGTGGACCTGACACCAATGCAGAAATGAGTTCCAGCTGTATAGTGATTGGTATTGTCTGAGTTAATACTTCAATTCAGAAATCGCGAAGAAAAGAAATAGCCGAACTATTAGGAGTCCGCAAAGGGTTATCCCGGAAGCTGTTCATAATCAGGATATATTCTGGAATTAGGGAAGAATGATATTGTGTTCATTTGTAGAAAAATGATTATACAGGAAGAAGTCGTATTCACTATATGGTGCTTATGACTGTGACGAGTTAGTTTCTGCATAGTTTTGCTATAAATTATTGGCATTTTTTCCCATTTTGAAATTGCATCTAGGTCTTACTTGTGCAATACAAACTTTCATGGATATGAAGCTGTTGCTTTCTCTTTGCATCTCTTCCTTATTACCATATAAAATATGTTTCAATATTACAAAATAATTTTTTCATTCTTATAAGATGGTGTGTGACTGATACTAAAAAAAATGACCCCAGTTACTCCTTCCATTTTCTTCAAATAAATAGGAGAAGAAAAGTGAATTGTAGCAATAACACAAGGTTGAAGGTGTTGGAATTCTGGTAGGAAGATTAGAGTAGAACCTCTCTTATAGTTTCGTAAAGAGGTAATCACCTATTATGCATTGGTCGGTAACCCGAAATAGGCAGTTGAGTAGAATGAATATGAATCTGAAAAAAAAGTGTGTTAAATATAACAGTGCATCAAACATTTGAATGGAAAAAGTGGAAAAGTTGAAAAGGGTATTGGAGTGACATTTTCCATGCTGGAGTTGATCTAAAACCAATCTAATGTTTTAATGGGAATATGTATAAAAGCCGTGATGTGAAAATTAGAGGAGGGTCGTATGTGTCGCAGCTCAATTGCGTCATAGCTCGGCGAGGACTGCGACGACGGTAGTGGCAATGGAAGTAGTGGTGGAGGTGGTGGTGGTGGTGACAGGGGCCATAAAACCAGAGCCTCCTCCGCCCCTTTTGTGGCAACCCAGGGACTCATCATAAGATCCTGTGACTACGTGCAATGGGAGATGTGTTTCACAGAGCTTTGTTCACACCAGTACGACTCGTTTTACATAACCAGAACCGGTTGAGTATTTCCATTATTGAAACTAATAAACCTGGGTTTTCTGTTATATCTTGCGAAAGGAGGAAAAAAAGCCTAACTCTGTATAAGAAAATCTTTGTTAAACAAGCAACTTATAATATGACAATTTGACATTCTTAAGTAAGATTTTATGCATGTGGACAATATTTCTAATTCTCTTGCATTTGTGTCAAATCGTAGTACAGCAGACGTAACAAAACAGTGAACATCCCATATTTAAAAAGAACTGAGAACGGTAATTGATCACAACCTACTACTCATCAGTAAAGTACTAAGCGAACTTGAAAATAAGCTTAAGATTGTCTTAAAAAATGCCACAATATTTGTATGTAATTTAGGAAATGCTATGGCTGAGCAGGTTTAATAAATGTAGTTGATAAAAGCAAAAACTAGTAATTATTTTATTCTAAGGGTTTTCAATTATGTACCTATACTTAAAAATTATGTACTTAGCTAAACATGAAGAACTTCGCAAATATAATTTTCTTGTTGCAATTATTAGGAATTATTTTATTCTAAGGGTTTTCAATTATGTACCTATACTTAAAAATTATGTACTTAGCTAAACATGAAGAACTTCGCAAATATAATTTTCTTGTTGCAATTATTTGGAATTTTACACCTTCTGTTCTCAGAATTCAATATCATCAATAATAATTATGTGAATATTAATTTTTTGGAGGAATTAATATTTACAAATGTTATAATTCGGGCCCGGATTTTTTTAAATTCTTATAAAACATGCATTAGTTTTTAAACATATTAAAATAGTTTTATTTTAGCTTCTAACCATTTTAAGACAAGCTTTTTGTTTTAAGTTTCACTCTAATAAGTACAATAAACACATTGAAACAAGTATACTAATTAATGTTGTTTTACTTTACTTTGGCTCTGAACCACAAAACTATGGGAACACTTTTTGCTTAATGTTCAACAGTTTACAATTTATATAACCCTGACCCGCTGACACAATTTTAGAAAACACTGCCATGGCCATCTCTCCATTTTCAACCACAACTAGCCGCACTTGGTAGATCGTTAATACTGTGACAGAAATCTTTCCAGGCTTCCCTGGAGAACTTCTTCAGTTCTTGCTTATACTTACGCTGTGAATCCCTATGCATATACCAGCTCTCAGTATCTTGTTTACTTTTAGCTCTATTATGAAGCCGTCTCATGGAGTTCCGAAGATTGCTCAAAGTCGAGCTCCAGCGGAACTTCCCATTTACAGTCCTGACTACTCTAGATGGACAGTTATCCTCAAAGGAAGATCTGAGGGCCGCACTAATACAATCAATGCAGTCCCCCAAGTTTTCCTTGTTATAAGAATTTCTAGGCATTCCCCCAGTGATTCTGGCCCTCAGGTCCTCCCTATAAGATTCCCAGATTTTCCTCCTGGGGTCCCTGGAGGTTCTTTGGATCAAGGGAGCCTGCCAAGCGAAATTCTATATGTCTGTGCTCGGAAAGGGACGGTTCACTACTGACCCTCCAACCACTAACCTTCTCCAGGATTATTATGGATCCTAGTGTTATGTCTATAGCTTCCTCCCTTTTGTTATTTCAGTACGTAGGTTCGCCGTTATTCAGGATTTCCAAATCCGTTTACTTATGTAGTTCGCAAGAGCCTCGCCTCTGGCCTTGACGTTGGTGCTATCCCAAATCCCATCATGGGAATTAGAGTCACATCCAACCACCAGGTCGAGTCCCGTCTGCAATAAGTAACTAGGTCCTCAAACTCCCTTGAGGGAGGAAGATCCTTAGAATCATATGGCAAATATGCAGAGCAGACAACTAATTGCCTCTCTGCATTTCCCTCTTTATACCTCACAAGAACAGGCACCACGTTCTGAGAACAGAACTGTTTTAGTGTCATACGTCCAGTCGGCCATACCCTTAATTAGGATACATACTCTAGGACTATCTATAGTGCGAGCACTAAAAGTATAGAAGCCTGCTACTCTCAAGCCCATGATATGGCCTCACAAATCCATGGTTCCTGTATCAGGGCGATATGTATCCCTCCAGTCAGTAACCTTCGGATAAGAACCCTAGAGGCAACAAAACTGTTTTGAAGGCTAGTCTGCAAACAGTAAATAACCCCAGTGGGACTCACCATATGCCTTGAAATTAGAGCTCCTTTCTAGCCTCAGGTTCCTCCTGTTGTGAGGTCCCTGAGGCTGTATCGGGTCCGATACCTTTATATTTGGAGTCACCCGTTAAGGAGCCCTCTGGTCTCATGAGTTCCCTGACACAGTATCTCGTATAAACTGATTCCCCTATGGAGGAGCGCTCTAGTTCCCCGGGTTCTCCTGCCAGAGTTCTCTCAAAGTTTTTTCTTTCCGATTCCCCATTTAAGGAGAGCTCTAGATCATCAATGGAGTCCCCCTTTAAGGAGCCTTCCTATCTTGTATGTTCCCTGGGGATTTCCCCCATTAGAACTGAGTCACATGTGGTGCGCTCTAGTCCCTCGGGTTCCATTGCCAGGGTTCTATCAAGATTTATACTATCTGAGTCCCATCTAAGGAGCACTCTGGATGATAAGGCTTGCTAGATTCGATATTGGTCCCACGAGCTAGGGGAAAATCTGTCACCACTCCCGGAGATCCCACAGAAGTAGAAGGTTTGGAATACAGTGGCTCCCCAAGGGGATCGTTCGCGACACCATCTAACCCCGGTGCCATTCAGCCCTCAGCACGATGCCTACCATCTTGGATTGAGTAGGGAGAAGGGAAGGAAGCAGGACGGGATACAAAAGATGGGTCGTTGATGGACGCCTTCGTCTGGCTCCTCAGCGTGAGACCTTCCCGACATGGGTAACCCGTCTGGTACCTAGCTACTGTCTGTATAGCTCTCCGCCTCACTGAAGCACCCAAACCTCCCCGTCTGCACGGACAGTGCTTCGATAAGGCGACGTCCCCTGGGGAGGGGGACAATGGATTACAAAATGACAAAATTATAAAATGCAATTCAATGCTGTATTTTCTTTTACAAATGTACTGTAACATAGGGCAAGAGGCAAAATGTAGGGCGATATTTAAAATGTAATTTATATAAGAATAATTAGATTAATTGCTTATTATAAGTGTGAGCAATAATATTCCTGAAAATGCATGGGAGGTGAACGGTCTTCTTTTCGGAGCTCGTGGAAGCTGTTTCAATATACGAGCAATTATTTGAATTGTTTAGGCCTTTTGTGGAGTAATATAGAGGATATCTCTATACGCATTTTGAAAGACTCTCTATTTATTCTACATAATCATTTGTATTGCTTATTTCTGAGTTTTCTTGTTCTATTGCTTTATTATTTCAAATCCTTTTCTTTGGTTAGATGTAAATAGTTTTTTAAATCATGCCTAAATAATGTTAAGAATGTATTATGTTTTTTATTCTGGATTTTTATGGTCACCTGAAGTGTCAGGCAGATGTCACCTTTGTGAAATATATATATATATCGTATTTTAATTAAAACATGGTTGTAACCATTTTTAGTATTGAAGATATTATTTTGCCATTTTACGGTTTTATAAGATTGGACAGTGAGACTGCTATGAAAATGAAACGAATAATTGTTAAAATATCACAGCAAGGAACAAAATACGTAGTTTAAAACCTAAGAATCCGAGTCCTAGTTATAATACAATAATAAAATGATTAATATAAGACTGTAGCAATTCTAAGAATATAAATGACAGAATCCAAATAAGGTAAAGTTAAATGTTATGAAGCGACGAAAGATTCATGAAACTGTTTGAGCAATAAACACAATATTAGGTGTATTAGTAGAGCAGTATAAAAATCAGCTGATTATGTCCAAATCTAGACTTTAAAAATATTTGTAAGATGCGAATTATCTAAATCCTCTCTGACGGAATTACCAATAGATAATTCAAAACAAATAACATTTCATTCAGTAGCCTATGTAAAACAAATATGATTCCTCCTGCTGAAAACAGTTTCAAAGATTTCATTCACGTAAACTATAAAGCAATCACAAGGAGAAGAAACTGGTAAAAATTCAAACCAGCAGTGTGAGAAGTTTGTTCTTTGAAAGGATTGATTGGAAAGGCAATAACATACAATGTTGGCATATCAAGAAGCGGTTGGTTGTGTGAGACGGATGGATTTCCCGCAGCGAATGGCTAATACTTGCTGTTCGACACACCTGCTGCTTATCTGCATGGCAAACCCCCATGGAGCAATCCGGACCACTGCTTCAGGACGTGACGGGACTCGCGAGTCACCCTCCCGCGCAAACTCTGCACACACACACACACTCACACTTTCCACATGAATTAAGTAACCATTAATGTTTCATGTTTGCTTGTGTAAAAGGGCAGTTTGTGTCGCCTCCCTTCAAACGCGCCGTACAAAGATCTAAGTTGTCGTAAGATTTTAGCATCTTAATGCTTATTATACTGTATGTTATAGTGAAAGTGAATGGTTAGGAAAGGTACACATTCCCTAGTGAATGTATACCATCACTAAAACCATCAGTGAAGGTCTGCCAATAAATGAAAAGCACACATCTACTATGAGAAGTGTACACTGGCCCTGGCCAGTGGATGTGTCCAAAACTAAAACTATGTTTGCGTTTTGATGTTACTAAGGTTCATATTAGCGCTATTTGTTATTTAACATTTAAGGGGAGAAGGTAGGTACCTTGAAATTATTCAAAATACCTATTTTCATTTTATTGCATAATTTCATAGTTTTAAGTGTGCTTTATGAAAATATAAATTATTTTGAACCACAAGCCTTTTTATATTTATAGGCCGATAATTTACTTACATTTTAGGCTATATTAAAGGTCTATTTTATTCTGTTCAGTGTTATACATACTTGTATATGCCTTCTTATGTAAGATTAGCATAGAAATGAATTGAATTGAATTAAATTGAAAGTAGATTAGATAAGTTGGTGAATGGTATCTCAACAAATAGTAATCTAAAAGTGTAAGGTCGTTTTGCCGTAATGTTTATTTTTCTAGCCTTATTCTCATCTCACTGTAGACTTCACCCTCACCACCTTGAGATGTTGAAGTAATGCAATCACTACTCACCAGTGATGGTGCACTATCGCTAGTGAATGTGAATTGTTTGAAAAAACTTAGAATTAATAATCGACTTTCCCTAAAGGGGTCAGTGAAGGTCAACTATCACTAGGGATGGTGCCATAAATAAATACAGTATATATATATATATATATATATATATATATATATTCCTATTAATAGTAGTAACTAATGAATTCGGTAACGTCTAGGAAAGGTAAACCCAGCTAAAAGTGATTTATTTATTGTTTTTACTTCCTGTAGTTAGTTGCGACAAAGTATACCAAACATAAAATATACTACATTAACATAATTTTAACATAAATAAAAATATAGAATTTTACTGTCGTAGTAAATGTACAGTAACAGGGTAACATAGAACAATGTAATCTAATATGATGATGGTTAAAATGCCGACTGAAAATTTCAAAGCAATGAGAGCGATTTCATTCAGTAGCGAGTTAGGGATTCAGGACTTGCAGAACTGTACAAAATCTGCAGAAATTGTTCTTCTGGCCCCAACTAGGAAACCACTACTTCAATTTTCTGTATGTAGTTTGTAAGCATTTTTATGGAAAGGGATGGTTGATTCGTAAATTACTCTCTTTTCTTGTTTTACCTCGGCAGGTTGGTTAATTCCGGATTCAAGTCGAACAGTCTGATCTATTATATATCCCATGGTGTTGTCTTTGTAAACGATCATATCAATTCTGCTACTATTCCCATCCTACGCCAAACCATGCACCTCTCCATGTTCAGTGAATCCAGTACATCTGAGGGTCTGAGCTATGGATGCTTTCCATAAGGCTTGGAAAATAACGCGTACAAAGGAAAAGTGATTAGTGTCCACAGTTTACAAACCATAAATGATCATTGTTCATAAAATTGTTGCATGGATCTTTACTGTCTAATTCTAATTTATGAAATACAAAGCAACAATTGAAATATTTAGTTTTCACTTGTTTTCATAGTATTAATATTTTCAGTGTGGTTGCTGCTCCTGTGAACAAACCTTTCTTTACCTCTACCCACCTCTATCTATGGTACGGGTGGAAAGGGTTTAATATTAGTTTGATCAACAATATGTACTTCGAAATCAAAATTCCTTTTTAATTGAAGTACAGATTCAAATTGTTTAAACTTCCCATATTATCATTTTAAAAAATGTCCTTGCACGTTTTGTTACTTTGGATGATATGTGATTTAAAGGAAGAAAGTCATTATTATTTTCTAATAACTTTCTGTGTAGAACTACACTATCAAAACATTAGTAGGCCTATCTTTCAACGGTAACTTACTCAGCAAAATCAACATTCTGGAAATAGTGCATTGAGTTCAGTAACGTTGTTCTATGTTGCATTAGAGATGCAAATATTCCAATTTCAACATTTATAGTATTATCAATAAATTAATATTGTTTTATTTATTTGACTTTGAGCAATTTATTGTTTCAATCAGTCTCATTCATCTTGTACAATTCAATGCAATATTAAGTACAAAACGTTAAAGTCAGATTATAATTTCACGCCAGAATAAGACACTATTACCTAATATAAGTACAAATAATGTGTAATTTCCCTACATCAGAGGGAAATGTAAATAGTGTTTTGTATAATAGCACATTAACAATTCAAGTAAGACTAAAATAAACATTTATATTAATCTATTGGTACTAGAAGTTATAGGCTAAATCTAATGTATTACATTTTAATAATACATTATTAAAAAAATTATAACGAAAATAATTTTAAAAAAATCCCTTTAGGCAGGCCTACAGGCTGAGGTAGATTTCAAAGTGCTTTTGGTTTAATTTATTATCGCTGCGCAGCACTCTTCTTTTTTAGCCTTGGCATGGCAAACCCGCAGTAATAAGAACTGAATTCGGTAAAGAGGAAGAGCCTACTATCATTTGTTTTGACAACAAGAATAGGATATAATATTCTGGGAGGCCGTGCGCAAGATCAGCAATGAATAAAATTAGCAAAGCCGCTAAACAAGACAAAATTATATTATAATTCTTTTAAGTGTTATTATTTTCAAACATTAAAATCTCGCGTCATATGAGAGCTATCAAGAAACTAGTTATTGATTTGTAGAGTACTCATCAAGAGCTTTTCAACGATACCCCACAAGACGTGGTTTCAAAAATTTCGAATTTCCATCCCCTCACCCCCACCCCCACTCGTACCCCCAAAAACCCCCCAATTGTTGGTGTCACTGTGAACTCCATAGGGAGTACTCCAATTTATTCAAACAAAGTTTCCCTCTATACTTCATAGGGGCCGAGATATAAATGTTTTAAAATTTCAACCCCCTCCCCCGACCACCCCCTAGGGCCAATTTTGCCCATTAACGAACTTGTCCGAACTATTGGGCCTAGAAATAACATAATAAAATTTGGTTCAAATATCTCCAAAATTACGGCAGCTATCGTGTAAAGATATATATATATATATATATATATATATATATATATATATCACAATTTTTTTTTGAGCGGGCGGTGGTTTCGTACTTAGGGGAGCATGAAACGTAAAGATATGAAAGAATTTTTCGAAAATCATGACATGGTATCCATTGCATTTCTTCGAATTCTACCTAAAAAATACATCTCACTTATCGTAAATACAATTTCAGTCAATCATTTTAGTTCTTTTAGGTAGATTTCGAAGAAATGCAATGGATACCATGTCATGATTTTCGAAAAATTCTTTCATATCTTTACGTTTCATGCTCCCCTAAGTACGAAACCACCGCCCGCTCAAAAAAAAATTTGTGATATTTATATATATATATATTTATATCTTTACACGATAGCGGCCGTAATTTTGAAGATATTGGAACCAAATTTTATTATGTTATTTCTAGGCCCAATAGTTCGGACAAGTTCGTTAATGGGCAAAATTGGCCCAAGGGGGTGGTCGGGGGAGGGGGTTGAAATTTTAAAACATTTATATCTCGGCCCCTATGAAGTATAGAGGAAAACTTTGTTTGAATAAATTAGAGTACTCCCTATGGAGTTCACAGTGACACCAACAATTCGGGGGTTTTTGGAGGTACGAGTGGGGGTGGGGTGAGGGGATGGAAATTCGAAATTTTTGAAACTATGTCTTGTGGGGTATCGTTGAAAAGCTCTTGATGAGTACTCTACAAATCAATAACTAGTTCCTTGATAGCTCTCATATGACGCGAGATTTTAATGTTTGAAAATAATAGCACTTAAAAGAATTATTATAATATAATTTTGTCTTGTTTAGCGGCTTTGCTAATTTTAATCATTGCTGATCTTGCGCACGGCCTCCCAGAATATTATATCCTATTCTTGTTGTCAAAACAAATGATTGTAGGCTCTTCCTCTTTACCGAATTAAGCTCTTATTACTGCGGGTTTGCCATGCCAAGGCTCATGATTTTCGAAAAATTCTTTCATATCTTTACGTTTCATGCTCCCCTGAGTACGAAACTACCGCCCGTCGCCCGTTCAAAAAAAATTGTTATATATATATATATATATATATATATATATATATATATTTATATATATCTTTACACGCTAGCGGCCGTAATTTTGAAGATATTTGAACCAAATTTTAATATGTTATTTCTAGGCCCAATAGTTCGGACAAGTTCGTTAATGAGAAATAATTGCCCAAGGGGGTAGTCGGGGGAGGGTGTTGAAATTTTTAAAAATGTATATCTCGGCCCCTATGAAGTATAGAGGGAAACTTTGTTTGAATAAATTAGAGTACTCCCTATGGAGTTCACAGTGACACCAACGATTCTGGGGTTCGAGTGATGGTGGGGGTGGGGGATGAAAATTCGAAACTTTTGAAACCATGTCTTGTGGGGTATCGTTGAAAAGCTCTTGATGAGTACTATACAAATCAATAAATAGTTTCTTGATAGCTCTCATATGACGCGAGATTTTAATGTTTGAAAATAATAACACTTATTATAATATCATAATTTTGTCTTGTTTAGCGGCTTTGCTAATTTTATTCATTGCTGATCTTGCGCACGGCCTCCCAGAATATTATATCTTATTCTTGTTGTCAAAACAAATTATTGTAGGCTCTTCCTCTTTACTGCAGGTTTGCCATGCCAAGGCTAAAAAAGATGAGTGCTGCGCAGCGATAATAAATTCAACCAAAAGCACTTTGAAATCTACCTCAGCCTGTAGGCCTGCCTAAAGGGATTTTTTAAATCTAATATTGGGCAGTTGCTACACAGAGGAAGAGCATTATAGAGAAATATGGGGTTGGAAGTATCTATGTACTAACACAATAATAACTTTAGGTAATGTCAAATTTCATGTTTTATAAATTTATAGGCCTAATATAATATATGGTATTATTTACTTTGATTTCAAGCCTATTACATGAACTAAGCTAAATAATGCTTTATAATAGATACATACGTCGCTAAATTCAGTTGTCAAATCAACAATGATAGCACTGTCCAATGTTGCATCCATATTTTGGGTATACGTCTAATAATCATCATGACATCGTATTTGAAGCGCTGCGCTACAAACCGGAAGGTCGCGGGTTCGATTCCCGATGAGGTCGTTGGAGTTTTTCAATTGGCCTAATCCTTCTGGTGGCACTATGGCCCTGGGGTCGACTCAGCCTCTAACAGAAATGAGTACCAGGAGCAATCCTGGGGGTAAAGGCGGCCGGTGCGTAAGGCTGACAACCTTACCACCTTCATGTGCCGATGTCTAAAAATCTGGGAGCCTCAACCTCCTGGAACCCTCTGGGCCTCCATGGCCTGTAATAGGGAACACTTTACTTTTTTTACATCGTATTTGAAGCCTGAATTCATTTGCTAAGTCATAAGGAATCATTTAAGTACCTGTATTTTTCATAGATAATAAAACTAGAGGTTTGTTGGTCTTGAGATAATTCGGACCTCAAATCTTTTTTATTGTGACTATTTAGCGAATACTTACAGAATTAACAATGTAATAAATAAGAAAACCACAGAAATGAATAAAACGCATAGCTGTTTGTGTCACTAAGCGAGAATGCGAGATCCGATGGATAGATAGTCGACATACTAGCGATGGTCGCGTTGCATGTGGTTGTTACCAACAATTTCGTGATGTAAATTAGCTGGTTTATACGAAATAAATGAATGTAGGTCCATAAAATGAAAAATTATCAAAATTAAACGATAAAAGTATGACAATGGACACTTGTGATTGGTTGAAATTCCAGATATTCTTATGCTATGTTGGTTGCTGATTCATGAGCAAAATAGACATTGTAGTATTGGTCAGTAATATCAAAGAGCGGTTTTATGTTAATGAAATCTATGAATAAATCTGTTTCTATTTCTGGTATTCAATTATAATCCTTCATGTAATTTACTCCTAACTAAAGTAAAAGAAATACACCAGCAGGTAGTGCATTACGCACGCCTCTAGGCCTACTTGAAAACAATTCAATTAGCTGCAGTAAATCTGCAATTAAGTATGAAATACATAGCTTTCAACACTAATATTCTTTGCTACTTTCTTCAACCGTGTCAGCAAAAGTTTCAACATGGTATTTAAATGGATGCTTCCCCTTCCAGGCTCTTTTGCTTCACAAGCAGCACTCACAGTTTAAATAGATGTTCCAAGATTGTTGAAAGAAACTTCAAAGTGCATATTGACTTCAATGAAATCAAACATACAAAATAGTCATAACCTGTAGAATTCTATGTCAAGAGTTGTAACGCGTTTAAAAGCAGTTTAAGAATATTTTAGCCTAAAAACAAAAGGATATGGATATATATAGAAATTTCAAAATATGCACGTGATTGTCATTTTTTTTTACCAAAATTAAACTTCTGGATGTTGTTGCGTAATAATTTTTTTTTTTTTTTACGTTTAGACGAAATCGAAGTTGGTTTTGTGATTATGTTTATTTTTATTTTAAATAAGATATAACTCAGTTCTAAAGAAAAGAGCTGTCTACGGGAGGCGACATGCTTACATCGGTTTCAAATTCGTGAAGTAAAACCAATATCATTATTCTATTAATTAATGAAAAGTAATACTGTAGGTGCTTAGTGGTTTCTAACTTGAACTGGAAGACGTTTAAACTATAATCTATACTAATAACTGTAATCTGCGTATTATTTACGGAGTGAGAATCGATCTGGGATTTATCAAAGTTTTGCTTGAAGACTGTTGAGAGATGCATTTCTTTGAACGTTGTAATTACGCTGTTGAGAAAGAGGAGGGAGGAGGGATGGTTTAAGTTATAAAATTGCATGAACAAGCTGTCTGTAACAAATTGCCTCCATTGTGTACTGGTGGAAGCTGTAATTCGCGATTAATTGCCGGCGTTACTCAATGCCGGCTGGAGATTACATTTTAAAACTTTTTCACTAATACGTGAGCCAGCGCGCCTCTGATGGTAGAAGCCTGAAGCATTGTTCCAGACGGCCATAATGAAGCCTTGAGGTTTGTTATGTATACAGCGAAATGTAGCAGGACTTAAAATTCTCCCTCTCCTCTGCTGGCTGCTTGTGAAATAAAAGAGGTATTTAATAAATGTCGTTTCTTTTTTATTCTACCCACCTCAAGTTTTAAACGTCTGTTCTTGCCGAGATGAATTCATCCTTTTTGTTAAGACTGTAGTGGTGGGAGAAAAAATAAAATTTATTTTAGAGGTCTGGTAAAATAGTTTGGACACTAAGAAAAGAAGACGCTAAGCATAAGAATTGATGTCTTCTTCTTCCATGCAGCACATTTCGCTATATAAATGCATTCGTTATGAATACTAACTTCTCACTATATTACCACAGCTCTCTTCTGTGGGAAGATATCAGAAGTGGTGAGAGAGTTTTCTCACTTTACTTGTCTCCGCATGAAGAACTGCCTCTTCACTTCTTATTATATCTGTATCTCTATTCTCCTCCGCTACCATCTGTCAGTTCACGATAAGATTTATCTGTACTTCTCTTCTGTGTGATATTGATCAGCAAGTGAGATGAATAGATAATACGAAAGACGAAACATTTCCCCTGAAGTTGAAATGCTTTATTCCTTCATTTGTGTGTGTGTGTATATATGGAATGCTGTCTTTTGTACTCCATGTGAAGACCCAAATTTAGTGGATAAATAATACCCTCATTTTTTTAACTCTTTAAGGAAATATTCCTTACTTTCAAGAAAAATTGGGAGAGGTAATTATGATGTGTGGTATGCTCTGAACATTTCTTTACGGCACAGTAATCTTTACTTTTATAAATTAAAAGCATTATATATAGACACATGGGTATATAGACACCTCGTAAATCTGGACGTAATATGTATAGTAGATGCCATAATTGAAATTTAATTAATACGATTATTTATTCGAAAGTAACATTTTCTACATAATTTCCATGGTCTAGTCGACATTCACAAAAGCAAAAACACAAATCAGTAGTAACCTGAACATAGATTTGCGGAATAGATTGATAAAATGCTATGTCTGGATCGGAAACGAGAAACTAAGAAAATGGATAAGAAACATGTGGAATGTTTTGAAATGTGGTGCAGGAGAAGAATGAAAAAATGGATGGATAAAAAAAAGGAATGAAGTCCTGAAAATAATTAATTAGAAGAGATAAATCCTCAACGCAGTCCTTCGTAGGAAAGCGAACTGAGTAAGCCACTTCTTGAGAAGAATTGTCTGCTGCATAACATCACTGAAGGAAAGTCGGAGGGAACTCCAGATCTCTCTCGCATGGAAGAAGAATCCAGATTCTACAAAATTAAAAGGAGGAAACAATATACTGAGGTCAGAGACAGAAGAAATTGAAGAGGCAAATTTTCAATCTAAATCCAAGGACTTGCCCATTGGCAGAACAATTAATAACATCAATAATGAATAATGAATAACAGCCATTTTGGTGCCTTAGAATTTATACTTATTCTTGGGTACATTTAGGTCGCTGATGCCAAATGTGCCATTAGTTTTGCCCTATCAGCTTTAGTTTAGTAAGATATGGTATTACCATTATGCATATTATCCCATTTTACGTTTGATACGAGTATAAATAAAAACAGTGCCTATTTTTAGCTTCTAAATCTTGTGAAGAAAAAAGCAACACACTAACATTACATTAACATTACAGTAACAATATAACATGGGGTCTTTTAAAAAAATGATATTATCACATATTGTATGGTCGTTTATGACTTATGAGCTGTCAATTTAACAGTCAAAAAATAATCCAGCTATTAGTTTTTCTGTACTTCGTTCAGTTTTCGTCCTACGGGTCCAAAGTATGGGCAAGGACCTTCACTAGCTATATTATCAAGCAAGATTTTGTTTCGCAAGACTAAGATTTCACGAATAAAATCTATATAAAAGTAGAGCTGGTTGAAAAAACGGTTTACATATGTTGGGTACAAGAGCGGCTTATGACCCTGCCGTAAAGGGAAAAGATGGGAAAGGATGTTAGAAAGAATCTCTGGAGCTGGAGGACCAATTATTGCATTAAACAATAATAAAATGAGTAGAGCTAAGTGGACTTATAAATCTCAGGTGCTGGAACAGGGATCTTCGGATGTAATATTGGAGTGAAACCTGTATCATGTAATAAACTATGGACATTTATTCTCACAACATATGGGTAAAGAATGCACTTGAAATATTAATAGAAACACTGAAACAAGATATATAATTAATCTGAGATAGGTGCACTTGCACTGCACAATGGAATGTGCGTTGGCGGGAACTTGGTACACACGTGGCGAATAATTTCTCTAATTATGCCAGCAATGTAAATTATATCTTAAAATGATCGTAATGATAGCTGTATTAATTCTAATAGGATTTCACACTGAAATCTTGAATCTACTGAACTTTATAGCCGAGCTATTGTGATCGCTTGGATTGCACAATGTTGCCGCACTGAAACACGAACTTTTAGACTGATCTAAGAAGCCGATAACACTGAATCTACTGTAATTAGTGTATATTAATTAATAACACGCGATAATACTTGTAAATGGAAGTATTATGTATTTATTCGCTAATTAATAGAAAACCTCGGTTCTATTGTCTGAAATAGGCGGGATTCTGGATGGCGCTCCAGCACGTCTCTCATGCGTGGAGGCTCGATGCTAACTGACTAACTAACATGACGCTGTGATGTCATGCTGCCGCCAAACCTGCACCTGTCGATGAAAGGGGATTCACAGAAATAAGCGGACTTATACTAATATCAATGCGCTGAGATTGAGAAATGCATTGAGCGGAACATTTGAATATACACTCATACTAGACATGTAGAAAAATGCTAGTAGAACCTATAGCTTTCTCCAACATAACTCCCCCCGTTAAAGTATTAACTTTAAGAAAAATAACTAGGGAGAAAGCTATGATAAAGAAGATACACTTGTATATACACGTAAAGCACTGACTCTACACTATTTAGACTGGCAATACACGTAAGGTAGTGAAGGTCTAGGTGAATGATGGCTGGAATCCAAACTGTTGTTGTAGCATCCATAAGTGAAGACTTCGACTTGTGCACAACAGCTGAATCAGGAACATGTAGTGTAGATCAGGTGGCTTGTTGAAATACAATTTGTAGAATCTTGTTAAAGAAATGCGTGTTGATTTCTGTATATCATTCAGGGCACAGCTGATGATCTTATATTACTAACATGGTATCTTGACATAATGGAGAAAGACCATTAGATAACCATTAAGTGAGTTTATAACACAATCAGTGCTAAAGAGTTACTTTCTTACATATATCACAGCGTAACGGTTTGGCTACCTTGTAGATTTCTTGCTGATATAGCAGCTCTACAACTGGACATATGCAGATGATGCACGTATAGCTTTTCACTATTTTGAATATGGTAAACACTGCTTGGTATTGGTTTTAGATGAATACAGATACTGTTGAGTGTTGTTTCGCTCTGAAGACAGACACTGCGGAGTACTGTTTTTCGATGAAGGCAGACACTGCGGAGTGTTGTTTCGCTCTGAAGACAGACACTGCTGAGTGTTGTTTTTAGAATGCAAAGCTCGGTAGAAAGGATCTACCTTACAACTTGAATTTCCACTGTCACTTATTCTAAATCTTTCTTGGCTGTTGAAAGATTTATTGTGAATGGATGGGTGCAAATGTTCGTTCCTGGTTTTGAAAGAAGCGAAGCTATTGCGAACTGGTTTGACCGCTGCACTGGGTCTATTTGTCTCGAAGCGTTTGCTCTGCATGTGATGAGAGGCCTTGCTTGAGTTATTGCGAATTCTAGCTTGTTTAGAATTGCTATGTAGTGAAGCACTCTGTTGACTTCGACTGATGTTAAAGCATGTGAAAGAGTATGCTTTGGACTGAACTTTCTTAGTTGTAAAGTGTAATAGCTTGCTGTGATTTGAGCCACACTTACAATAAGCCTGAAGAGAACACATTTGTACCTTGTGTTCAAAAGAGAAGCAGTTGAAACATAGCTTCTTGGATCGTACACAATTCCATCGCGGCTGTATGGTTAATTTGCAGAACTTGTTACACTTGTGTAAAGCGTGATTTAGTTTACACAGAGGACAAATTTGCTGATGTGTAGATTTGCTCGTGACAACGAAAGAATGCATTTCTGGCATTTCATCTGTCGTAGAGATCGAATCATCCTGGAGCGAAACCATATTCATGTCATTGTGTAACAACTGACTGTGACTTGCTTTTCCACAACTACAAAAGGAATCTAATTTGCACTGTTGTGCCTGATGGTTCGATGAGAAACAGTTGACACACAGGTGTTGAGAGTTGACGAAATTCCATAGCACTGACTGGAATTTGCCGAAATTCATCACAATGATACAGCTTGTGATTTCGTTGACAATAGGTACAAGATAATCTGTTTGTACCTCCGTACGACTGTCGCGACTCATGGACAGTGTATTGTGTTGATCGCAGCTCAACCTTTCTTGCAGGTGATGGGCTGGACACTTTGTTGGAAGTCGCTAAAATCTCTAAAGTATGTGCTTTAGATTCTAGAAACTGTATTAGATCTTGTAGAGAGGTAAAATGCTGAGAATCGATTTTACTCTCGAATTCTTTGCGCATGCTGTCTGTTAAGCTGTTTAACAGAAGCTGAGTTAATAGCACTTCTTGTAGCGGAACTTCTAGAGAGAGAGCTTCCACTGCGTTTAAATTACTCTGAAAACTGCTCAGAAGATTTCTCAGTTCTATTACATTGTCTGCTCTCATTTCTGGCAATGATAACAGTTGTTGCACATGTGATGTTGCTATTAATCGTGTATTATTATAGCGATCACAAATCAATTTCCAGGCTACTGGGAAATTGTCATTGGTAATAGGAAGATTTGAGATTAGCACTTTTGCTTCTTCTTGAAGAGCGGCTACGAGGTAATGGAATTTCTGAATTGGATCTAGAGATTCATTGTTTACGATAAGACTGCTGAAGGTCTCATGGAAATGTTTGAATTTCGTGACATCTCCATTGAATACAGGTAATTCTAGAGTTGGTAGTGGGATAACTCTGCTCTGTGCATTGCAAGAATGCACTGTGTGATGTGATGTAACACTGCACTGTGATTGTTCACTGTTCACTGGACTTGCACTACGAACTGGCTGTTCATGATGACATATAAGAGCACTAAGTTTTGCTTTAATCTCCTTGTAGCAAGTTCTTGTAGCCTCTTTATGTTCAACATGTGAATCTAATTCTGCTTCTGTTTCTACAATGGATTCAATTTGTGTTTGAATATCTACGTAACTGTTCCAGATTTCATTCAAACTGTCGAAATGCACTTTTAACATAAACACATCTGTATCTTCATTAAGATCAGCACAAACCTTTTGAAGATAAGTGAGTTCTCGCTTGATTATTGCTCTTCTTTTAGTTAAAGCTTTTACCTGTTGTTCCATGTTTAATGGAAAACACTACTTGTAGAAATGGAATGTTGATGTTCTTCGCTCTGAAGAATCCTTTTGCTGCTCTGTTGTTTTGTCTTCGCTGCTGAAGAGCTTTGCTGCACTAGTCACCGCTAGTAGTCACTGCACGTTGGATGCTAGCTTTTTCTCACTGCACATCTGTAGCTTTCTCTGCTTGTAGTACTGGAGACTTGTAGCTTCTGCTTGGAGTGGCCTGAGCACTGCAACCTGATGTCTGCTGAACCATGAATTCAATGTAGACGTCCGAAACGCGGCTGCTATGATCTATTGGGCGTACCCGAGAACCGATTGGAATCTGAATTCCTTACCGTTGGTAGACTAATACCGAAATGAAACCGTATATGTGTGAGATGTCGAGATTTATCCAAATTACATCCGGCCCGATAGAGGAACCAAAATGTTGGCAAAAACGGCATATATCCGGACCGAGAGGAGCAAATGAAAAGCGATTTTCACTTGTCGCGAAAAATACAATCTGATCTCACACGATATAGGCTAAATAATGTAATTGAAAATATTAATAGAAACACTGAAACAAGATATATAATTAATCTGAGATAGGTGCACTTGCACTGCACAATGGAATGTGCGTTGGCGGGAACTTGGTACACACGTGGCGAATAATTTCTCTAATTATGCCAGCAATGTAAATTATATCTTAAAATGATCGTAATGATAGCTGTATTAATTCTAATAGGATTTCACACTGAAATCTTGAATCTACTGAACTTTATAGCCGAGCTATTGTGATCGCTTGGATTGCACAATGTTGCCGCACTGAAACACGAACTTTTAGACTGATCTAAGAAGCCGATAACACTGAATCTACTGTAATTAGTGTATATTAATTAATAACACGCGATAATACTTGTAAATGGAAGTATTATGTATTTATTCGCTAATTAATAGAAAACCTCGGTTCTATTGTCTGAAATAGGCGGGATTCTGGATGGCGCTCCAGCACGTCTCTCATGCGTGGAGGCTCGATGCTAACTGACTAACTAACATGACGCTGTGATGTCATGCTGCCGCTAAAGCTGCACCTGTCGATGAAAGGGGATTCACAGAAATAAGCGGACTTATACTAATATCAATGCGCTGAGATTGAGAAATGCATTGAGCGGAACATTTGAATATACACTCATACTAGACATGTAGAAAAATGCTAGTAGAACCTATAGCTTTCTCCAACAACATATTTGGAATAAGCACACTAAGTATAGCCAAAATCCGGTAAAACATCTGAGGTTGCAAACAAAAAGTACTTTTTTATTGGGCTGTGTATTCTCCATCTAATGAAGGTAATATTAATAAACTTTCTCTGTATCGAAAATTAACATTTGTTTATGTAAACAATGCAGAAACTTTTGTTTTATAAAACAAGCATAAGAGCAAAAAAGACCATATTTTTTCTTTAAAAAAATGTTATTACAGGTTACAATATGTAGGATTTAGTTTATATCCTGAGCCTTACGAAGTTCGGCAATGTATCGACTTTCAAAATGTTTTGAAAGAATTTTATTAAGGAGGGAGAATTAAGAAAAGTGTATACGTAAGTGTTTACAGTTTATTAGATTTTATGCTTGCTTCTTAATAGTAACGTTTAGAGCCTGATTCTCTTCAATAATTGATTTATAATTATTTATTTAATAACTTATTATGTTAATGTGTGAATTAATATCATATATTGTTAATCCTTAACTGAAGTAGTGGAATTGGTTTATTATTTTTTTATGTTCTTTGTGAGGGTATCATCTTTAGATTGCACATTTCACAGTAACACTAATACCTAGATACTGGATGAGTTACTTAAAACAACCACCTCTGATGTCTTTCGTATTGCTTTTATAAAAATAGTTTTAAACAGGATCTGATCACTGATCACTGGTAATTTCTTAAGCATCTATACATCTGAGAATGTAATGTCTAAGGACTTAGCGCTAATGAATGTTTATTTCTGTTTTAGGTGAGTTTCACATGCAATTCGTTCTCACGATTATCTTCAGTTGATTGGTGAGTATTTTTAAGAGCATTTCATTTTTTCAGTAGGTATTGATATTGTTCGATGAGTTTACGCATTGTGGATGCAGTGGGATGCAGTGGTTCGGTTTTAGGTTTAACTACTGCAAATATGACGTATGAGGGGATGAAGGATGATGTTTTAAAACATTTAATATCGGTGGTGAAAAGTTTAACGCCTTTCTTCTGCAACTGTACTTTAATAACTATACCCTTTAATGTAAGTAAGTAGGCTTATTAAAATTAATTTTATGAAATTATTAATCAATAATACGTTTTCGGAAGGCTTTTTTATCTCTACATTTTTTCTGACGTGTATTTCTCTATGGATTTTCAGTTATTTATATCATACTGCACTCATTTTACTTAGATATAACTCCTTCAGAATTTTATCCTCCAACATGAAAAGATCATTTTAATTTCCGTAACCGTATGTTATTTTTGCAATGGATTGAAATAATGAATAAAATCACACAATGGGAGAGAAGATGAGAGTCAAAAAGAAGGTAATGGACAACACAAGCCGCTACACAAACGAAAATTTCACATCAGAATTACAGAAGAGTTATTATAAAAGAATAAATAGGATAAAGGCACTGAAAGAACAACAATTGTCAACGTGCAAGGAAAATATAACCAAAACCGCGAAATTTAGAATGATATACAGTGCATGACAGCTGACGAAGAAATTATCAATAATCCTAATCAAATTGAAAATTAGTAAAAAATAAAAGAGAAAAAAGAGGTCATGAAAGGTGACCAAAGGTGTAGTCGAGACTTCGGAGTTTAAAGGAGGGCACGAATAATATATAAAATGTCTGCTCAGAACTTAATTTGTAAACACGAAAATCCATTAGTCTTCATAAAAATGTAGACTCGTCTACAATATTGATTTTTTTAGCTAGATTTAAAAGTGCATTATTGAAAATAATAATTTGGTCATTAGGTAAAGTTTACCGACATACTAGGTTCCGAAACAGTGTGATCGATGCGCTCACAACTTTACAACTTAGCAACTCCGCCGTAAGAGTACGTTGTATGCAATCTACACCATAACTGCAAGAGTGTGTTATTTGCAGTCCATACCGTTACTGTGTACGAGGGTATAAAGCACGTCAAATGTCCAACAAAAAATAAAAAATATAAAAAAAATCGACCGAACCAACTATGCTGTCAGGACAAAATCTCCAACAGACACTCCCCAAGTCATGGGGAACATAAGGTGAACATTCTAGACCTATAGGTCTCGGAGGAGTGAGCGATCACATATACATACACAAATTTTACGGCGCATTTAGTAGACTATGTAATGATAATTATTCTTGTTCAAAATCGGAATAATTAGTTACGTTTACCATTTGAACAATATGAAGAACACAAGTAAAATCGCAATTACAAGCATAAGCATTCATCATGACAAGGAAATTTATCGAAAAATATTTACAAAAATTCAAGTTATAGTTAAACAACTAAATTTTTCAATTCTGACCCGCACCGTCACTTTTTAATGGTTTCTGGTCAACAACAAAATGATGTACTACTGCACTGTATAGCAGTTAAAAGAGCACTAGTGCACAATTGGTTGAGAAACATGACTGCTACATGAAGTCAGTGTTTGGAGAAATTCTACACAGCAACGCAGTAAACACCGCAATCATTTCTTCTGAACCTCGAAACAGGAGCAGTAGCACGCAAGTATCGATTTCAACTAAATCGAATGCTCCAGGAGTACTAGTTGAAAACTCCAGACAGATGGAGATTAGTTTTAAATTGAAATGGAAAGATAGGGAACCATCACAGCTTAATAGTGTCTTTCAGGATGGAAATTGGTATCTTTAACTTATTTTCTCTTTCTCAGCGTAGGAATTCAGTGTTTCACAGTTTTGTGATGTAAGAATAGTTAGCTATAGGCCTATGCATTTTGTGTCTACCCTTTCTTAAAAATCATAAGGAAATTCTGTAAGGAACATTATTAATTAAACATCACAGCAGTTTTTAACCATTTAACCTCTTTACAAACTTTTTCAGATAGGTTACTGTATGGGGTGGTTCGACTTCCCATCTGAGGAGCTGAGTATTTAAAATTATAAGTACAATAATGAAGCTATTTAAGACATCTATACTATTTAATAATAATCTAGCGTTACAGAGTTGAAATTTTGCTTGAACGTTTTTCTTTTATCTGGAATGTACACAAGATTAGAGCCGTATTAGGTCTACACTGTTTCAAGATGGTTTGGAGTTACAACCAAATTAACTCATATTCTTTGTTGATATTAAAGTTTACTACAGCCTGACTGTTCGTCAAATTGAATACGAGACCAAATAAATTTTTTATGAAAATTTATCTCGATATTTATCGATATCGATAACGAGAGAAGGCTATTTTAATGATTTCTGGTCAGCAACAAAATTATTTATTTATTTATTCTTTTTATTTATTCTGGCGGAGCTAAGGCCATTTGGCCTTCTCTTCCGCTCTACCAGTCAAAAACTACATTGCATTTATGTAATACATATACATATTATAGATAATTAATTAATACTTAACACTTAAATACAAAACACTAACATAGCTATTAAAAACATGTAAGCCTAAACACTCTACAAGTTTGTTATATGCCTAATGTAAATTTAAGATTATATTTAAATGATATGCCTAGCTAATATTTATTTGTTTTTCACAATGAAAACTCGAATGAGAAGGCTTAGTATTATTTCTACAAGGTTTACAATAGCCAGAAACAATTTCGTCTTCGCAAGAAAAGAGCATCTCTTCGCTTCCTTGTGATTTTTCTCAGGTAATGCTAACAACCATGCAAATTATTTATTTTACTCGTATGAAGGACGGATACAAACCAGTTTGTCAATGCAATTGGTATTAAAGGTATAAAAATTGTTGTACGATTTTTAGCAACATTTTAAATTTATTTTATGTTATTTCCCTTAGTAAAAGGTAGTTGATAAAACAAAGTACTCGCGTACGATTATAATATAGTGTTTGAAAGTAGCCTACTTGTCTATGATTTTCAAAATTTTTAACACTTAATTTTGGATGTTATAATTGTTAATGTAACTGTTATGGTTTTAGATGGATAAAACTATAAAAAGCTATGTTTTTCTCATAAATATAACTTTTCCAACAACTTCATATTAGTTTTAATACTATTGTATAGGTAGACCTAGAATTTTAACCTACAAACTGATGTAGGATTAACAAAACAAGAGATCTTTGTGATTATGATTCAAAATTTTTGACTCTTCAGTACAAAAAATCCGTCCGGAATAACCGGATATCCGGATTAACGGGGCCGGACTAGCAGGACTCTACTGTATATCCAAATTAATAAATAGCCGTGTTGGAATGCAGACGCTTATTTACGTCACCAAGTATGGGCGGAGTGTTACTCCTCAGCTGATATGGCCACCTTCAGATCAGACTGTTTAGAATGTGCGTATAAGACTGGAAGTCTATTTGCGTCAGATACTTATATGTTCGGAAATCTATATTTTGTAAGAGACTAATAATTTATCCCACTTTTAGAAGTTTGTATATGAAAGCGTAAAATAATTATGAAACAATGACAATATAGATACACAAGATGAATTTTTATATTTTTTAAATCTGAGAAATAGCGGCTGAGTTGTCAGATCGCCCTAAATAATCCTGATATGGTTAATTAAAGGATTTTTATTAAAGGATTTTTATTTTTATTCTGTTTCTATGTGTAGGCATTTTAACTAATGAAGAGCTTTTTTTCGAGGTTTAGTGTTATACTTTTATGTTATACGTTACAAACTAGTATGCTACATTGAACTGAGTATTTGTTGGATTTTAGTGCAAGAAGGCTACTCGATAATATTGCTATTTTTCACACATATTGACCTATTTGGTGTTACTTGTAATTTTATTAAACAACTAATAAATTCCTAATTGTTTTTGACATCCTCAAAATTGTCATTTATTTTCTTTGAAATTATGTAGAAATTTTATTAATATTGCAAGTTGTGATATGGCATAAGCTATTACCTAGTATAATATAGTATGTAACAAGGGAAATGTAAACTCGCCCGCAAGTCGTAAATACATCACATTTCGAAGGTGAGGTACTGCAGTCCGTAAATTTTGTAAATTCGTCCGCCTAGCATTTAGAAAATAAACTCATTCCTAGGAGGCATTTTAGAACCTGGTCGTTGCGCATTTTTTGGCAGCACGTAGGTTAGATGAATGTTTACATCAGTGATACCTGGCTAAAGTTAGCAGCAGTGTTGTGTGTATGTAGGACCTGTATGCAAAGGCCTAGGCAGCTGGTGTTGTAACGAGTGTAAAAGGTAAGAGCCAACTGATATAAGATGGTTTCATTCGAAGTTGTCCAATGGAGAAGGTAAATGGAAATGTAGAACCGATTCCAAATGTTGAGTGTATATAGAGACGATAATATAGTCCGTCGGAAGAATATTGTGCATAATCACCCACATCCTGACTCATTGAAATTGCGACGAAATGATTTATCTCTATATTTGAAACAAAAATCGGTGGATAACATATTTTGTTAGATCTGGGTAAATTGGAAAAGAAAGTGTTTTATTCAGCACTAGCATGTGCCCGCGGCTTCGCCCGCGATAATTATTTCAAAAATTAAAAATTAAGAGCATAATAGCTAAATCATTATAATTATTAACACCTAAATCACCAATAATTATTTCAAAAATTAAGAATTAAGAGCATAATAGTTAAATCATTATAATTATTAACACCTAAATCACGTGGACTACATACCACGATTAGATAGCGTCGCCTGGTAAAAGCGACCTCAGATTCGAGTTGCTTGGCCCAGAAAACCCTGGTATAGTTTCGTTCAAATCAAACAATGTTTCACCATACAGTATTTAGGCCTATATTGATTATCCCTCTTCCGTGTTGGTTGAAAATTTAATATGTCTACGGGCCTTAACATTCTAAACAAATGAATCGACCAGCGTGGGCTTACAACATTCAAGCGATCGCGATGCTTTTATTTCCACGGTATGACAAAAATAGCCAAAAACAACTGCAATTGATTTGACATTGAAATGTATTACTGAAATCTGATGCTTCGACAGCGCGAATCACGTTTTCTGCCAGTTTTTCACTCATAACTCGCGAACGAAAGCTAAAATTTAAAATTCGGCTTCGAGGTGCATTCGCCCACCTTTCAGTCCATCTATCTTTAAAATTTCAGATCTCTGCGTTCAGTAGATTTCGATGGGCATCGTGGACAGACAGACAAACAGCATGTGCCCGCATGTGCCCGCATGTGCCCGCGGCTTCCCCCGCGATAATTATTTCAAAAATTAAAAACTAAAAATTAAGAGCATAATTAAATCATTATAATTGTTAACACCTAAATCACGTGGAGTGCATTCCACGATTATGTAGCGTCCCCTGGTAAAAGCGACCTCAGATTCGAGTTCCTTGGCCCAGAATACCCCTGTACAGTCAGTTTCGTCCAAATCGAACAATGTTTGACCATATTTAGGCCTATATTGATTATCCCTCTTCCGTGTAGGTTGAAAATTTCATGTCTTCGGGCCTTGATATTCTAAATAAATGAATCGTCCAGAATGGACTTACAAAATCAAGCGATCGCCCGCGATAATTATTTCAAGAATTAAAAATTAAGAGCATAATAGTTAAATCATTATATTTATTAACACCTAAATCACGTGGACTACATGTCACGATTAGATAGCGTCGCCTGGTAAAAGCGATCTCAGATTCAAGTTCCTTGGCCCAGAAAATCCCTGTATAGTGAGTTTCGTCCAAATCGAACAACGTTTGACCATATTTAGGCTAATATTGATTATCCCTATAATAATAATAATCCTCTTCGGTGTAGGATGAAAATTTCACATTATGTTTGCGTGTCTTGACATTAAAAACAAATGAATCGACCAGCGTGAGCTACAACATTCAAGAGATCGCGATGCTTTTATGTCGAAGGTTTGACAAAAATAGCCAAAGCCTAGTGTAATTGATTTGTATTACTGAAAACTCATGCTTCGAAAACGGAATAAATACACGTTTTCTGCCCGTTTTTCACTCATAACTCACGAACTAAAGCGAAAATTAAAATTCCGGCTTCGAGGTGCACATTCCGATTCTTTAGTCCGCCTATGTATAAAATTTCAGATCTCTGCGTTGAGTAGATTTCGCTGGGCATCGCGGACAGACGGAGGACAGACGGAAGACAGACAGACGGAGGACAGACACTTCCTTTTATTAATATAGATTCGGACGAGTTTACATTTCCATGACACTGCATTAAGTAGGTATGGAGACGAGTTTACATGTCAGATTATAGGTAATGATTTCCATTGGACGAATTTACTGGCTCTCTGTAATAGGAAGGGTATTTGAGATTGCAATTCGGTCTTCTTCATAGATCATGGTGCAACATACGTACATAAATCGATGAGCTGGGACTCTAGCCTGCCGATTGTTCTGTTATTACAAATATTAAATAGTCTTAGGATTCCCTATGTTCATTTTCGGTAATGTGCTGTCTCTTCTGGTTCACAATCACAATTTCTCTGCAACTGGAAGACAGATTTTTAAGAATGAAATTGTAATGGAACGTTGATTACTTTCGTTAATATGACGACATAGACGACTCTTGCAGTAACAGGAGAGAATTTAGAAGGGAAGTGAGGATTTAATGTTTTACCACTTTGCAACCCATCCAGAACTTTTAACAACCTCCAGACGAATCCTGCCTCTACCGCAAACAACGGTAAGGATACAAAAATTGCCAAACTTTTTTGTTCTTTGTTTTAAACTCTAAAAAATCTATGATCGATACGGCCTATACAAATTCCGTGCGGGACGAAACTTCTCATATTATGCGTACCTTAATACCCTGAGAAAACCCCCAAGACTGTTGTTGAACACAGGTGCTCTGGTGTCTTGAATATTCATATCTTTCTGCAGGTTCCCCATCTAACTTTTAACCCCCTTGCTTCTCTATGAACCCTATGGTTGGGGCGGGGTCTTGCTTATCCCTGCAGCATCTTACCAGCATAGGTCAAACGATGCGGCCTATAAAGTAGCAAAATTAATTCTATACTACGTCAAGTGAGCGTGCTCGGTATTTTACGTCTAGTAGGTCTCTTCTTAGAATTCTGGGACCACTTCTTGTATGTGTTTATGACGGTATGAAACCTTGACTGAATAAACTGAATGTTAAGTAGACATATAGTTATTGTTTACATTATTGTTATGTATGCATGTATCGTAACTTTGTGCTAGTTAGGGTTCAAGCTTATATTATTATTATTATTATTATTATTATTATTATTATTATTATTATTATTATTATTACTATTACTATTATGTTTAAAAATCGAAAACAAAGTGTAATTTTGGATTCTCGGTGTTATACCACTCTCAATGGAAAGAAATAAAATCAGGCGTCCCACAAGGATGTGTTCTTGGCCCAGTGTCATTCATAATGTATACTAATGAGCTTTCACATCACATTCAAGAAGGTATAATCCTTATGCAAATGATACAACGAAGAAAATGAATTTAACCTTATAAAGAACATAAGACAAGCTATTAGAAAACTAGATAAATGGTTTTTAGTAAACGAACTTAAATTAAACTCAAGTTAATCAAACATTAGGGGCCTATACCCTTTTCTGCTCAGGTTAAACCAAATTCTAAGGCACATTTAAAACAAAATTTTAGCAGTAGACTCCAACATTCAACAAAACTCCTGGGTGTTATGAATGACAACAATCTAAATTGGAAAAAAGGTATAAATATAGTTAAAAAAGTAAACAAAGCACGTTATGACATGACATATCTGGAGCAATTAACAAGCCCACAAACCATGAAAACAGTTTACTAAAGTTACTTTCACTCTATAACATCTTACAGTAAGGAAATTGTAGAGAATGGTAAATATTTTTCAAAATACAAAAAAGAATCATTGGAATTACGTCCCTTCTAGGCAGTCTTGCAGACCACATTTTTTAAAATTAAAAATATTAACATTTCCATAATTATATCTTGTACACCTATTATCGCATGTACATGCTAATTTTGATTACTATAGTTTGTTCCCAAATCACTCAAAAACCTTGAATAGATCGTTCGCACATGCGCTCTTTCTCTACAGGCAAGAATTCATGAAATCTGATTTTCAATCTTCTGTTCCGTGTGTTCTCACGGGCAGTTTATGAAAAGTAAAAGTAAAAAATAAGCCACCATTTATTACTTCCTCTGTCCGTACCATAATATAAATAATTAGAGGAACTATTTTGTTCGACCCAGAAATTCTAAGTTGAGTAACTAACATAAAAACACATTTGTGGAGCTTGTTTCCAAAAGGTACCAAATCCACCTCAACAAATTTTACAGGAAATGAAAAAAACGTTATACAGTTGATAACTTATACTGATATCGATAATTCATTCCGTACATGTGCAGGTAGACCTAAGAATCATATTTACAAAGAAACTAAGATATTCATTCATTATTATGCTGTTTATTAACAAAATAAACTTGGATTTGGTACTTTTTGCAAGCAACTTGGGATTTGGTACTTATTGGCATGAAAATATCAATTTTAGAAATAGTTACAACTTATTAAAACAGATTAAACTGAAACTAAAATTTATTGGATTATGCCTACCTAAATAGCCTATCCTTAATTGCAGCTAATTATACTATATTATAACTCACTGTGATACACATATTACCGTATAAAAAACAAGAGCAAAACAAACAAAAATTACTTGACCCTACTTGATTTTAAAAACAACAATACACAACTAACAGAATCAAGTTTCTGGAGCTTGTCTTAGCTTCATATGAACAATAAAGCTCTTACTCATCATAAAAAACAGAAACATTTTCTTCCACTTCATCAGCTGCATTGTAGTCAAGAATGCCTTTTGTAAAATGGCAACTGATTCGTCTTTGTAGCCTATTGCTGCTAACAGTGCCACCATATCTTTCTTTTTAGCCTCTTTCACATAGCTCTTACACTCAACTTCTTTCAGGCTTCCAACCATTCGGTCATACCTCAGTCCCCGTGTTATCATCTTGTGTTGGCAAAATGGTGTCAGATTATAAGCCATCTATAGAAGTGGGTAGTCTCAGGAGAAATATTTTTGTCCTGCTTGTGATTGACTATAGCCAATATATAATACCGAACCTGTCTTGCATAGTAGGCCTGTCCTACCTGAGTTTTTGGGAGAGGGTGATTTTGCATAAGATCAAAATTTATAGTTATTGCATCTGGTGGACACTGGTTCATATTTAGAAAGAAAGCTTTAGCTCTATGTTTGTGGACAAGTTTTTCTACAACAAACTACAGGTATGTGACATCACTTAGCCAATGAGAAGCAAGAACGCTCTATGACGTAATTGTTTGGCCATGATATTTCACCAATGGAACGTGAGAAAGGATTTGGTACTTTCTGTCACTAAACTGTGGAGGGATGTGATACTTTTTGCTACAAAACTCAATCTTTCAGGCCCTCTAGCAATGGGATTTGGTACTTTTTGGAGATTTTAACCACTGACTATGATTGTGTGGCTAGTCAAGAATGTGCTGCCACCTGTAACTCATTTTTCGATTTTTTTGGTTTTGGTACCTTTTGGAAACAAGCTCCACATTTTTAGGTCCCCTGATTTAAAAAATACTCTTTTCAGAAACATGTGTTGGTACCTTCCGGGGATGTGACACGAAATTGACAACGACTTTATCTTATATTTAATGCCGCTTTACGTGAACAAAATTTCGTTGTTTGCGATTTTCTCGAAAATTTTGTACCTGAGGTGCTTATACTAAGAGCTAAAATAAGTATTTGAATATTTTTTTTTCGCAGAGATTCTCTGAAGGCTAGTTACAAATAATCCACTGTTTGTAGAAACTCAATCTTGCCTGGTGCGCAATCAAACATCGCATAAGGTTGAAACAACTGAATACGCGCTCTTTGTAATGTGAAGAGGAGGAAGGCGTAAAACCCAATAACAAGTTACGTGTCTGCATTATCGGATTTTATTTGGATCGTGTATCCTTCGGGGATGCGATGTGGTGAGATGTGGTATTTATCTATTTATTGAATATCCAAAATACGACATTTTATACATTTCTAATTTAAATGCAGAATTGGCTTACATAATATATTATACCAAGAGGCAATCTATATATATAAAAATCCCTTTAGGCAGGCCTACAGGCTGAGGTAGATTTCAAAGTGCTTTTGGTTTAATTTATTATCGCTGCGCAGCACTCTTCTTTTTTAGCCTTGGCATGGCAAACACGCAGTAATAAGAACTGAATTCGGTAAAGAAGAAGAGCCTACAATCATTTGTTTTGACAACAAGAATAGGATATAATATTCTGGGAGGCCGTGCGCAAGATCAGCAATGAATAAAATTAGCAAAGCCGCTAAACAAGACAAAATTATGATATTATAATAATTCTTTTAAGTGTTATTATTTTCAAACATTAAAATCTCGCGTCATATGAAAGCTATCAAGAAACTAGTTATTGATTTGTAGAGTACTCATCAAGAGCTTTTCAACGATACCACACAAGAAGTAGTTTCAAAAATTTCGAATTTCCACCCCCTCACCCCCCACCCCCACTCGTACCCCCAAAAACCCCGAATTGTTGGTGTCACTGTGAACTCCATAGGGAGTACTCTAATTTATTCAAACAAAGTTTCCCTCTATACTTCATAGGGGCCGAGATATAAATGTTTTAAAATTTCAACCCCCTCCCCCGACCACCCCCTTGGGCCAATTTTGCCCATTAACGAACTTGTCCGAACTATTGGGCCTAGAAATAACATAATAAAATTTGGTTCAAATATCTTCAAAATTACGGCCGCTATCGTGTAAAGATATTATATATATATATATATAAATATCACAACATTTTTTTTTGAACGGGCGGTGGTTTCGTACTTAGGGGAGCATGAAACGTAAAGATATGAAAGAATTTTTCGAAAATCATAACATGGTATCCATTGCAATAGGTAGATTTTTTTTCGAAATCTACCTAAAAATGAATGTAGGCCTATGTGTGTGTGTGTGTGTGTGTCCTTTATGCATTACTACACCATTCTTCCGATCGCCATGAAACCTTGGGAAGTTGTTGGGTACATTCCCGGGAAGGTTTCTGTCACACTACATTTTTAATTTTAGCCTTCGTTCGCGAGTTATGAGTGAAAAACGGCAAGAAAACGTGCATTTTTTACGCTTTCGAAGCATCAGTTATTCATTTCAGTTGTCAAATCAATTGCAGAAGGCTTTGTCTATTTTTGTCATACTTTGGAAACAATAGCATCGCGATCGCTTTGGAAGGCAATGGATATCTCATATTATTATAAACGCCAGAGAAGTTAATGATAAGGTGATGATAAGGTAATATTAAATATTTATTTAACGTGGAATATGCTTCTTATGAAAGATGGTTTACAGAAAATTCCGGGGAAGTTGCTTAGTTCGGGGTCCAGGCTACAACATTTCTATATGTAATCATAAGTAAAATCTCTTATGTAGGGTCGTTAAATCTGCCTGAAATGTAACGGAATTATAAGTTTGGACAAATGAATATAGAAACTATGGCCTCAGTAGGCTTATTCCATTCTTCATCTATATAAATAAAAACGAATATATGTCTGTCAAATACATTTACGCACATTTTTTTCATCGTGAGTTTAATCGATTTTAATTCTCATAATCTTCTGAAATTGCAGCAACGCTCGACGGGTAATCTATATAGATCTTCTATATAGCCTACATAAAAATGAATGTATGTGTGTCTGTCCTTTATGCATTACTATGCCATTCATCCGATCACCATGAAACTTTGGGAAGTTGTTGAATACATTCCCGCAAAGGCATGCTACATTTTTAATTTTATCTTTCGTTCGCGAGTTATGAGTGAAAACGGGATTGAGACGTACATTTCTTGCGCTTTCGAAACATCAGTTTTCAGTTGTCAAATCAATTGCAGATGACTTTGCCTACTTTCGTCATACCTTGGAAATATAAGCATCGCGATCGTTCGAATTTTGTAAGCCCACCATGGCCGAATCATTTGTTTATAATGTCAAGGCACGCAGACAGATGAAATTTTCACCCTAGACGGAAGAAGAATAGTGAATATAGCCCTAAATGGACAAACATTATGCAGGGTTTTTTTAGGCCAGGGAACTCAAATCTGAGGTTATTTTTCCCATGCTGCGCTTTCTAATCATGGAATTCACTTCAAAGCCGGATTTACAGTTGTTTCATTAATTAGGCCTATCATGAATGTTTCGTGTGCAAGGTGTTAGTAAATATAATAGTTTAATTATTTTGCTCTTAATTTATAATCTTCCTATTAATTATTGTGGGCGAAGCCGCGGGGATCTGCTATAAGCTATAATAAGCTGTAGCTTATCTAGCGTTTTCTGAGGAAATAGTTTGTGTGTGATAAGTCGTTCTTCCCCATTTCAAATTCTAAATACCTATATAAAGACCTTAAAGACCTCGAGTTTGAAAATCGAAAGTCCTTCATAAGTTATTTTCGCATTTACAAAATACAAAACCCGAGCGACGCCGGGCCTTTTAAGCTAGTATATTATATAATGAATTATACCATGAGGCAAACTTACATTTGGGCAGAGGGAGTTATGTGTTTCACATAAGATTTTTCTTATTTATTTTATTTCAGGCTTGTTTATGTGCGCATTTCATACATTTACTCCCAAATTCAAAATATAAATATATTATTTGGTTTCTATCAACAGCAATTAGGCTACGGTTATTACGATTTTATTGAGAATAGGGGTACGTAGCAAGATTAACTTACAGGAATTTAATAAGTCCTTTTTTTCTTGGTAGTTAAATTTTTAGTTTAAAAACCAAAGATCTTACATTTTGTTTCAAAATACATTTATGATTATCCTTCTGATAGCTTATGAAGTTTAGGCAAACAATACGTATTCATCAGGTCCAGTTCATATGTAAAATATGTGCAGCTAAATAACATGTTAGTTCGTAATAATCTTACGTAATTTACGTCTCAGAAAATATGGTTAACTCTATTAAAGGCTAGATCAATATTGTTGCCCATTTTCGTTATGTATTACAATAGGAGCAGTATTTTCTATGATAGCAGAATTTGTACATTGGGGGCGAAAAATGTAGAACTATATTATGAAGAAAACTGGTGCCTGCTTTAGTTGGTTTCGGGAAACAGAGAGTAGAGCTCCTTACACCGCTCTTGATTACTCGACACAGTAAGCGCAAAGAGAAAGAGCGGCAAGGGGAGAGAAAAAAAGGCTTTCAGTTTGGGAAATGAGACGCGTGACATCAAAGTGGTCTAGTGATTGCTCAATGAAAAGAGACGACGACGGATGAAAGCAAACACGACGTATTAAAAGGCCAATTTCCATTACCCAAGCAAACATAAGAGTCCTTGCTCTTTCCGGGTACTATAATGTACCTCGGTACCCAACCCTTTTTTTCCACTCTGCTAGTATAATGTAATCATCTCAAACTACTTGCTCCAAATAATCTTGATTCTAATCGACTGTTGCACCCTTGCCATTCTCTTCGGTGTAGCTTCAACCTTCTGGCGAATACAGTAAGAAGATACTCATAAAAGAAACCTGAGATCGCGCGCACATCTCCGCAGACCTTTCACATGAAAACAGAAAAGAAAGAAAGAAAAAAACACACCAATGCTAACTTTAATGAAGTCACGAGTTTGTACATATCTATCGAAACGTTAGCTTTAAAAAGTATTTACTAAAGTGCACGTTGCTCTGCCTCAAACAAAGTTTAGGACTAGACCGGAAGAAAAGGAATTCACGTTGATTTTTTAGGTTACATGAAAGATGTCACATTTGTTATCTAAACTTTTGCTGTTTTTCGTTGTAGTAAATACTTCTAAGCATAAGCTTATGTAGATGTTTATTTAGTTATTTTATTATTTATCTTGTACGATTCGTATAGAATAATCTATCTTCAATCTCGGTTTGTCTACAAAGAGATGTGTGTGCTAGCAGAGAATTTTACAAACCCAAATATATATATATATTTTAATAGTAAACAGTTTTGAATGGTAAGCATTTTTACTCAAAATACTTTTCCCTATTCCTCTTCCCTCGATAGGCTATTTTTATTCCACACTTCATCTCAGTAAGTCTTTTACCCAACGAGAACGTTTATTACATACTTCACCATGCATATTTTCTTGTGAGTAAATTATTACGTTAGAGATTTATCGCGTGTAGTCAAATGTTCTGCTTACACGTTTTCTTGGTCGGGTGCGGGGTGCTCTATGAATTGACACAACACCAATTTTATTGAACTTCTTTGGAATCCCCCTAGCAAGCGAGAGTCAGTTTATAATAACAAAAGAATTTAAATTTTTAAACTGAAACTGGAAATAAAATAATTAGATAATTTTATTGTTCTCAATTTCTTTAATTTTCCCTTCGTTTTTCGTTTTCATTGAACCATCATCATAGCATCGTAGTTGTATAATTATATTTTAATTAGACTCGAAAAAACGTTTCGTTTTTCTTTAGCACTTGTTCCTAAAAACGTATGAAGGAAAGAAAATACTGTAGGAAGATGTCAAATAAAGATGTGTTTTAGGATGAACAATTGATAAAAATATTCTAGAGAACTCAATATTGTAACGTTGGCTTAGGGGAAAATCTGTGCGAGAAATCTTAATCATGTGCCCTCTGAGTCATCGAAACCTGAATATCAGTTAAACACCATAATACTGTATTATTAATTTATTATATAAATAAGATCGCGGTATGCAAATATATAGTCACTTTAGGTTAACGTGGATCATATGATAAAACCGTCGTCCTATAGGTCTATGAAAGAAAAAATCCCAGCTTAAAACGTGATTCCTCAAATGCTTAATACATGTAAAACGTATCAAGATAGAGATCGTTAGAACTACAATAAAGGGATCATTGAGGTTTCTAACTGACGTTTTGTGGTAGAATGGAATTGAAAAATTCTAGGCTTGGTCATTTTGAAAGTAAGTGAAACCATGATAGCATATTGAGTTCTCGCTTTTGTGGTTAAACCGACGGCTGCTGCAATGAGGCGAATATACAAACACGTCATCAGGAAGTTTTCTGTCCTGTACGTACGAACTCTGAATATAGGTCAATGAATTGCAATGTGTAAAGTACTGAGAGTGGAATAGTAATTTTATATGCACAATAGAGTCCCATTAATGAAAATTCTTTGTATGATTAAATTAATAAACTACAAAAAGTAATTAAAAATAATAAAACATATAATTTTACAAATTCCTCAGCTTCATGACTATTCGTTGGAGTAATATTACTAGTTGAACTGAATATGAAGCTATGTAACATAGCAGGCTGTCAGATGTCCAAATGAATGCAATGAAAATTAATTAATAACTTATTCTTAAATCTGTTAACATAAACTTTGCGTATAGAATGGCATAATTAAGGGCAGACAATTCACAGAAAAATATGCACCCATAAATTCATGTTCCTCCTGTTAGTTTAAGTGCTTATATCATTATTAATATGCATATATATTATAATTTTATAGAGCCTGTAAATAAAAAAGAAAGACCTGAGATACGAGTTTCACAAAACTCCCGCGTAAAGAGTTTAGTCCAAATCGTTATACACAAAATGAATTATGCACAGGGTGCTAACAAAATTAGCGGCATATTATAAATTAAGGAATTGTATGGAATACTTAAGAATTGTATACACATACTAAAGGAAATGTTTTTACCAATATATAACATTAAAAATGCACTTCACACCTCTCCCAGACATTGTATTATTATTATTATTATTATTATTATTATTATTATTATTATTATTATTATTATCGCATTATAAAAATACAAACAGTAGTTAGAAAAACAAAAAATAAAAAGTATTCTACGCAGTTAATAAAAGCATCCAATACACATCGTCAACTGAGTATGGGACTATAGCCTACAACTGTCTGCATCAAGAAAAGGTTTAAGAAATTGAAGGACGGAGTTTGACATAGAACACTTACAATTTCAGTGCTTAGAGATGGATAAAAAGTATGGTATGGTATGGTAAGGTGCATCTTTATTCTTACATACATATTAAATACATTATCTATAGAATAAATTCAACGCACGGGCCTAGACGGCCGTTCGTGCTGTAACTATGCACATTTTTGGACAAAGAAAAGAAAAAAAAGTAACACTAATAATACAAAACAATATAATACGAAAACTTATAATATAGTAATGCTATACAAAAAGATTGAGAAAAGAAAGAAAGAAAAAAAATTGTACTAATGACAGAAAAGATATGACAATAATAATACAATATAATACATAATAATACACAGACGAAGATTACTCCCCTTGCCCCTCCCTCCCATCCTTTTCTACCCTGAGATGTCGGACTTAGACATGAATTTCCCCGCCCCTTCGGAGAATTTTGTATAACTCAACAGCTCGAATATCGCCATGTGACCTCTTCTAGAGACGACAAAAGAGTCTGGCAGATATCGTTGCCTAAGCATCTCAGTGACTTCACATTCAGAGAGAATATGTTGTGCTGTCTCATCCTAGTCGCATAGTGGGCATATTCTGGCTCCTTCTGCATTGACGCGTTTCAGTGATTTCCAGGCTCCTAGACGAAACCAGGCAAAACCCGTCCTGCTTTCAGCGCTCACCTCATAGAGATATCTTTCTGTTCCCCTGTTGGTTTTAATCATTGATTGGATCTCCAGAGCAACCTTGTCCCTACATTCCCCTTCCGTTATTTGCCTGTCAATATCTCTTAGACAATTCCTGACTTTCCGCCAAACATTTCGTTTGTTCCTACTGCCTCTTTCGTTTATAAATCCCATGCCTATTTCTTCCAAGCCCCTGCGTATTCTTCCCGCCCATGTTATTTGGTCCCTCAATTTAAGTTGCTCCCTATAACATATTGTCCTGATAAGGGATTGATCGCCATGCATAATCTTCAGGTAGTATTTTAGTGCCTTTATCTTGCAATCTATTGAGACCCTGTGGCTCCCAAATTCCCTTAAAATGCCACTATTAGCCGTTCCTTTCCCAACCCCCACTATCTGTTTCAAGAAACCACTTTGCACTTGGTTAAGTTTTTCTGTTCGTTCCCACCCCCAAATCTCTGCCCCGTATATAATTGTTGATTTTACTACTGCATTATACACCGTATCTAACAAATTGAGAGAGATTTCCGGAATTTTGTTGCGTATCTTCAGCGTCTCCATAGCTTTTACCCTACCCCTGTGTTTCCTCACATCGATATGCTTATTCCACTTCCCGTTCATCGTCATTGTCACACCCAAGTACCCAAAACTTTTCACATTGTCAAGCGTCCTTCCATTGTATGTCCAAGTCTCTAGTTTGCTGTAAACACAGCCGTTCTTGAAAGTCATAGTCTTAGTCTTTTCTATATTCACCGTCATTCCCCATTCCTTAGCGTATATTTCAAGCTTGTCCAGTCCTCTCTGTAAACCATTGATCGTTCTGGAGCATAAAGTCAAATCGTCTGCGTACAACAATACTGGAATACCTACTTCCTCCATAATTGGCGCGTCCATGTTTTCCCCTTGCATAGCATCCACTATATCATCAATAAAAAGATTAAAGAGTAAAGGGGAGAGTATGCATCCCTGCTTTACACCTCGGTGACTGGCGACGCTCTCAGATACTCTGGCTGTGTCGTACTTGACACAAAATTCCACGTTGCTATATATTGCTTGCAAGGCTCTAAGCATTTTACCCGACAATCCTTGGCCAATGATGCGTATCTAAAGTAATTAGGAGTTAGATACATATTAGGCCTATCTGATTTTCGTGAAAAATTAAAGTTAGTACACTCCAGTACTCAGCCTAGGAAGATTGCCTAAATTCTATTAGAAATGTACATTTTAAAATGGCATTAGTTAAAATCAAAGATGTCCTCCAAAAGTAAAAGTATTTAAAATTATTAAAAAAAAAAATATAATGTGCATAATGTACGCTTATTAAAAATATTCTATATTATTATTATTATTATTATTATTATTATTATTATTATTATTTTTAGCCATTGAGTATAAAACAATAGGCAATGTCATTCCACTGATACAATACGAAAGATTATCTCTAACGATTACATCATACAATTTTGATTCTCAAGCGCAACCTACATACCTTACATACAGTTCATCTAAAGTCATTGCACTTCATTCTATTCACATTGTTTACATCACACATCACTACATTCAATTTACATCCTTCTTAAATTAAGTTCAAATTACAATTTAAGAATTAATCTATTCTATAGACTGGGTTTAATGTAAGCCAGCCCTTTAGTTTATTCTTAAAACAGTTAAAAGGCAAGTTAACAATGTTTTCAGGCAGAGCATTGAATAGTTTAAAACCCACATATTCAAAATTTACCTCTGTCTTTGATAGTCTATGTTGTGGAAGATCAATTTGATGTGAGTTCCGAGTCATATGGGAGTGAATACTGGCTCTAGATGTTTCGCTATTATACTTCATCTTTACGTGTATGAGCAATTCCAGAATGTACAGGTTTAAACTGTCATAATCTTTAGCTGTTTGAATAGAGGCCTACATGGTGGATTAATATCAGAATTTGATAAGACTCTTATAATTCTCTTCTGAAGTTTTAGGATTTTTTCTGTCTGGTTGCTATTGCCCCATAGAATAATTCCATATTTTATAATACTGTGAAAGTATGAGAAGTAAGACATTCTTATGTACTGGTCAGGTAGTATGAATTTGAGGTTACTCAGTAGAAAAATAACTCTACTGAGTCGTTTACTTAGATTGACAATATGATGATCCCAGGATAAAGTACTGTCAAGATCTATGCCTAGTAGTTTCACACTGCTGGAGCTAGCCGCACTTTTATTTAGACTAAATGTAATGTTCTGAGTTTTGTCAGAATTTAAAAACAGGTTATTTGCAGCAAACCACTCTTTGGATTGTTTAATGGAATCTTCTGTTAAGTTTTCCAGCTCTGTCAAAGTGCTATTTTTGTTGAGCAAACAAGTATCATCTGCAAAAATTATCGATTTACACGCTACATTACAAGAAAGATCATTTATGCATATCAAAAATAATGGCGGACCCAAAACGGATCCCTGTGGAACTCCAAATTCTACCACTTTGATGTCAGAAATGTGGTCTTCTACCTGAACTACCTGCCTGCGATCAGTTAAGTACGATACCAGGACATCTAATTCATTCTCCCTTATTCCGTAATATTTCAATTTTGTTATTAGATTGTCATGGCTTACTGTATCAAACGCTTTGCTGAGATCGCAGAGAACAGCTCTTGTATGTTCTTTGTTTTCAAAAGCATTTAAAACATATTTTACTAGTTCACTCACTGCACCAGTAGTGGAATGATCCGAACGGAAACCAGTGTTCTTCCTGACTGGAACTGCTATTTCTTTACCCAAGAAGTTCCTCAGTTGTCTTCACGAGACTTAGTGCATCCCATTCCAGACCTCCTTCCCTCAGAACATTCCGAAGGATAAGCAATAAAATCTGGTCCTGCGGACTCGTAACGCTAACCACTAGACCTCGCGGGCGGGCGTAGGCCTTTTGTGTATATGATGAACGTGAAGGAAATAAAGAGATCTACTTCATTACATCCTACTAAAAATTATCTTCTTCATACGTGTAGTAGTAGTGAATAAATTCAATTTACATAGTTGTGAACAGAGCTTTTACGTGTTCTTTGTGCCTACACTTTAATCTATAGCTCTGTGCCGCCAGGAACTTCAATTAGCGACTTCAATTAGTGTGTGGAAATTAAATAGGCCTACCACGTGCCAACAGCTTAAACAAACACTATCCATTTAACTAAGTATCTCATGCCATAATTGCTGTAGTACACCTAATATAACAGATCGTTATGAATCATTAAAAATGTTCCCAAGATTACCAAAGGTTTCATTCTGCCTTTACTCGCTTAGAGATTTAAAAACTTAGTTTCTGTCATTTGTGGTACTTGGAAGAACAGGTTCAAGTTCATATTTCTAGTCACGCTAATAATGTGTATTGTTTGCAGGTATTATAAATGAAAGAAGAAAGTTTAGTCAGATCTGTGACTCTTCTGGGAGCAAGCTAGACAGATTTTTCGATTTATATAACAAGATGATTTACACAAATACGTAAGTCCGCAGTAAATGATTGAGTAGAAATTAAAGGGCAGGAAGCGATCTGTAGACAAAATTCATAACTATTAAGACTCCACTGTAGTCTACAAATTACACCTCCAGAATAGGCTGCCCGGGTTGCGCAGTCATTATCGCTCTGGCTTTCTATGCCCAAGGTTCGATCCCGGCCCAGGTTGATGGCATTTATGTGTCATAAATGTGACAGACTCATGTCTGTGTATTTACAGGCATAATAAAGAACTAATGTGGGACAAAATTCCGGCACACCGGTGACGGTCAAAGGCCTAAGTTGCAGTACATCCCCGTCAGCCATAAAACCAACGATCCAATCTCCAGAGTGTATGATTAGGATGGTGGTTTTCTGGGGTTCATAGACTGCTTGTCCACAGATGACCGAATGTGTGTACTCATGGTTAGCGTCGCTCGATATGGATCCGCAGGGCCGGGTTCGATCCCCAGTACCTCGGTTTTTTTCTGTTGGAAGGAGGTCTGGAGCGGAGTGCACTCAGCGTCGTGATACAAACTGAGGAGCTACTTGATTGAGAAGTAGCGGCTCCGGTCACGGAAGCCATTATTAACGGCCGTGGGTTCCGGCATGCTAAACACATGCCCCTATATCCAGTCTTCTGTCTATGATTGATGACACAGTGGTCGCACGTTAGGCGTAGTCCCTTTCACGGATGTAACGCCATGGAAGTGTCGTTCTATGATAAATCATAACCAAGTCGGTTCACAAAACTAAAAATCCAGCTTCGAGGTGCATTTCTCGATAAGAATGCACCGCCCGGGAGAAAAGAAAGACCTCAGATACGAGTTCCCTGCCCAGAAAACCCTATCATACAGAATTTCGTCCAAATCGTTATAAACAAAATTAATTATGCACAGGGTGCTAACAAAATACAAGCTATCGACAGTTCCATGCATTATGATGAAAAAATAATATATCCCCGCGGTGCTCTTCTTATATGGAAAAGGAGCAGGCCAAGTAGGCCTATTATTAATTTCACACTTGGAAAAATATTGCCGAAATATGGTGCTTCGATAGCGCAAAATAAACACTTTTTTTTTCCAGTTTTTGCTCATAACTCGCGAACGAAAAAGAAAATTAATAATCTTGCTTCGAGTTGCAATCGGTCACCTTTCAGTCCATCTACGTTAAAAAATTCTGATCTCCGCAGCCCTAGATTTCGCTGGGCATCACACAAAGACAAACAGCAGACAGGCGGAAGAACAAATACTTCCTATTATTATATAGACTGCAATACAAAATTGTTAATTAAATAATATAAATTCTAACGCTAATCGAAAAAGCAAAGCTCGTGCTCGAGAGCAAATCACTATACGGAAAATGTTACCATTACAAAAAAATTATATCTACTGTGAAGCATTCACAAAACTTCCTCTACCTTAATATATTCCAAGCACACGGTTGTATTGTAAGTAGTGCGCATTCAGTTGTCTCAACTGGTTATTGGAGATCAAGTATTAATATATAAGTCTGTGTATAGGCCTAAATCGAGTGGCTTATACCTACCCTTCAAAGAATATTGGGAGGAAAATGTTTCAAATAAAGGTTTTAGCTCTTAGTATAAGAATCACATGACGAAATTTAAACAAGCCCATTTGAGCCGTTTTCAAGAAAATAAAGAAAATGAACATTTCTTCACGTAAAGTGGTAATAAGAGTAAAAAAAATTCACCGTCTGTCTTCTTGCCATATTCTCAGAAGGCATTAACAAAATATAACATTTCGCCTTATTACTTTTCTTTTAGTCTTGAACTATGTCGTACACAAACACACATTTACAGAAATGTTTATGAAAATTCCATTGTTGGATTCAGGAACCTCAAAATGTGTATTTCTTTTTTAAACTCGACATGAAATTCCACGGTCGAACACAATGTTTTTTTTTTCTATCTGGTGCTATAGATCGATTTTATAGGTCAATTTTTCTTCGCATGCTTCATTTTATAAATTAATGTTTCAAAATACAACTGTTTTATGCTATTACATAATATAGAGAAAAATATAGAACGTCTGTTTTGTACGTCTCAACATTTCTTTTTAAATTCATAATCTTTTCAGATGAAGTTTCGATGTGTTTTATGCCTTTACACGACTATATTGCATACAACAATTTGAGCCAATAATGTGTATACACTAATAGAAAATCACTGGACGCGTTTACATAATTTATTGTAGAAGTCAAGAACATATTGAAAGTTAGAGCTGGATAAGTACTCAGCAAGGAATGACTTGAGAGTTCGATGGGTTTAGGTACAACCCTGGATCATATCTTCCAAGTTCCCTAATAAATGAATGATTACTTTCTTGAATTGTTTCATAAAGATGGTGAACTTGTTCCTTTAAGAGGAGAAATATTATTTTAATATTCAGATCTTGATGTATTTTGGAATTTTTGGTGTACAGTCTGAAGAGTGAATAGTTCGTAGTGCTTTATTTTGTAACATTTGAAAATGTTCAAAGACATTTTTTGGTATATAACACAACACAGAAGCTGCGTAGCCTACGTTGAAGATGGATAATATAAGCATTTTGTATAATGACGTTTTGTGACTTTTCTTCTTCGGTAAAGCAGAAGAAGGAGGGGATAAATTTGTGATATTCTGCCATAGCATTTTGCCTTTGTATGGGAGACATGGTTATGCCATACTAATTTACTGTCTAGGAACAGCCCTAAGTATTTCAATTATTAAAAGAGAACGGAACCAAAGTATCAATTTCAAAGATGTCCATTTGTGGCCTCTTTCTCTGTCTGGTAAAATATACTATAGCTTGGCATTTATCAGCATTTATCATTATGCGACTCATGTATCTATGCGATTTATGTGAAGCTAAAATTTTGAAAAAGTGAATGAAGGATTCACATCCTGACATCAGATGACAGTGTCATTTGCATGCATAAGAGTAATTTGTTTATTCATTTTTAGATATGTCATACATGTACAGACTGTACAAAATAAGTCCTAGAACTGGGCCTTGGGCTACATCTGCATGAATATTTCTGGCTGTAGAAATATTGTTCCTTCCATGTGAGCTTGGAACGTACTGTCTTAAAGGTAGCTTGCCATCAGGCAAGTGAAGGACGAGAACATGCTTCATCCTTCACGTGATTTTTAATACAATTCATTTTAATGTCACTTTCTTTTCTATGCAGTCTATCCTTGTTTTTTTTTGTCGATGGTAGTCTCTGAAGGTTTTGCAGGTTAAGAACAAAATTAGTCCTGTTTTTTTTTTCTCGACGATTGTGTAGACCATGCGAATACTTAAACAATTAGGACATTGCTTGTAACTGGCAGTATGGTCACTGTTATAGTTGGCGCTCCTTGTTACTACACTTATGGCGCCACTGAATCCCTATATTGATGTTCATCACCGCACTTGACACATATCGCCTTGGCACATGAAAGATTGCATTGAACCTTGCTTGTTTACGTAGTTTTCTACGCTTATTTCTAGATTAAATAAACTGTCAATGAGTGAATGTCTGGAACAATAGGAGACACATAGGCCTATGTAGTAATTATCCAGACCGGCATTGGATTTAGGAAGAGAGTGTCTATGGATACTTCTGTTGTTCTCTTTTTCATCTGTTTCACAGACTGAACAGCAAACTTCATAGACATGAATACATTTTTTTATATTTTCGGCTCTTTTGTCAACAGGGAGACCTTTCAGCACTACTTTATGCACTTTTTGCCTGTAGGGAAGGTATAGAATTTATAACGTTTATTCTGTAAAAAAATATCCTATCTGCTTGAAATCGACAATTGTTTTTGAAAATAATTTAAGTCCTTGATGACAATATTGCACGGTAATATCAGATTGAAGTATTTGCTTAAGTGAAGTTCAATGTAGTTCGCATTGGCAACTAAAATAATTGGTGGTGGTTTCTTTTGTATTTATCTCGATGAATTGCTAAAGTTTGCACACGTTACTGGAGATTAATCGAAGCAGTTTCATGAGTACTGCTTGCTAGCCGTATATTACTTACAGTGCTCGTATTTGGCCTATTATACAGGGTGCGGCATTTAAAGTTTCCCATTTTCAAAACCGTGTAACACATTTATTTAACAAAGAAATAACTATATTGAACATTTTTAAATGGCTTACAGTCTTGGATTTACAATTCTGGTCTTACTTTTTGAATATGATTTCCTTGAGATGCCCTCCATTAACTTCAATGCAATCTCCCTCGTACACTGGCCTTTACGTGGTGTGTGGTGTCTTGCGTAACATTTGCACTTTCCTGCTGAATTGCATTGTTAAGACTGTTAATGTCAGGGAGGGCATGAGTGAAAACTTTAGACTTCAGATAGTCCCACAGAAAAAAAAAATCTGCTGCAGTAAGGTCGGGAGATTTGGAGGGAAAGAATTCGGCCGGGGAAACCAGCATGAAGGGTGTCCATTGAAAGATGTGCAGTATGTGATACAACACCATCCTGTTGAAACCACAATCTCTCAATATCCAAGTTACGATGTGTCGATTCTGTTAGGAAGAAAGTTTGCAGCATATGGTTGTAACGTTCAGAGTTGACAGAAACCGAAGCACCATTATCGCTCTCAAAGAAGTAAGGGCCAATAATACCCTGTGCTGCAATGGCGCACCACACCACGACCTTAGGACTGTGAAGTGGCAGCTTGTGGATTATGCGTGGATTTGCAGGAAATTGCACATGTTACGCAAGACACCACACAATGCGTAATGGCCAGTGTACGAGGGAGATTGCAGCAATGTGTTGAAGTTAATGGAGGACATCTCAAGGACATCATATTCAAAAAGTAAGACCAGAATTGCAAATCCAAGACTGTAACCTATTTAAAAATGTTCAATGTAGCTTATTTAAGTTTTAAATAAATGTGTTACACGGTTTTGAAAATGGGAAACTTTAAATGCCGCACCATGTACTTAATTATACTTAAGTATAATTATACTTATTATCCGCCGGCGGGGTCTTGTGGTTAGCGTCGCTGACTACAGATCCGTCGGCCCGGGTTCGATTCCCGGTACCTCCTCGGATTTTTCTGAGGTAGGGAGGTCTGGCAGGGGTGCACTCAGCCTCGTGATTCAAAATTGAGGAGCTACTTGATAGAGAGTAGCGGCTTCGGTCAAGAAAACCACCATTAACGGCCGTGGGTTGTCGGCATGCTGACCACATGCCCCCCAATCCTGCCATCTGCCTACGGGAGATGACGCAGCGGTCGGGTTGTAGGTCAAGTCCCTCCAGGGATGTAGCGCCAAGGAGTTTAGTTTTATAATTATACTTATTATACTTAATTTGGAAGACTTAATTGTGTATAATAGTTTTGTGTAGGAATGCTTTGGCTAATAGTACTTAAAGATATTGTATCAGTCTTCTTGGCAATGTAAGTTCTGGTAGGCTTGTTTAATGTAGTAAAATTTAAATATTCAGGAGGGTCGGATTATATCGAAAACATGTATCTCAGGTACAAACAAATTTTATTGCTGTATAATCTATATTTATTATTTGGTTTAGTAATAGTAATTAAAATGTAAACATAAATTAATGTTCTAATATCTCAACTTGTTTTTGAGATACTAATTAATTTAATTGATTTTTAATAGAAGTTAAAATCTATCTCTTCTGACAGGTATCAAAATAAGAACCTTATTTTTTATGCGATTTCTTTGATATTCTGTTTAACGTTTACTGATGGACTTGTAGAGATTGCTTATACCTTTTGTTTAGAAAAATATATTTTTCCCTGAAAAATCTTGCAATCTTGCTTGGCTGTAAATAATAATATAATTATAATGATTTCACGTGTATGTTCCATATTTGCCCTATATTGCAATATTCATTCAATTTATTGGAACATTTTTTTACCTTCAATATTTTCTATAGTAGTCTATGGATTGTTATTTCGTCATAAATTGAGTAATGAATCTTGCAACATATAACTCAAAATGAGGGTTCTTATAGTTGAAGAGGTACATAGTTGTGGGAAGATCAAGAGCCGTTATACTAAAGAGACCAGATTGATGCACAAAATACAAAGTTGTGTCATTAAGAACACCCTAGAGGTCGGTTATAACAAGACACTACTGTCCAAGCCCTTTTATGATGGCAGGCGGCATCTTCCAAGAGGTGAGCAAGTCTTCTTCATCTTCTCCACGACTCTTTTCATATAAAAAGTCTTGAAAAGTCGTTCATCCCTTGGGCGACGAGTTGCATATAAAAATGTTTTCCACCCTTCTCTTTCTACCCTCTCCACTTTATTTCGTTTTCTAAAGAGTGCTCATGACAAGGGCTGTGTCGACAGAAACCAAGAACAGGTTAAAGTTGAAGGGTGTAACGGTACAAAATGTTACTTCAAACACAAGAAGAATAAAAAAAGAGCAATATTGAGGTGGATTAAATACCACCTTACATGCTTATGGGTACGGTTTTTTATGGAGTGAGAATTACTCTACTCCTTTAAGATAACAGCAAAGAAAACAACATGGAGAAAGGTATGCCAAGTAATTAAATCGTTTTATCATAAATATGTACTTATTAAACACACGATTTCCATGCACTATCAGATCTTCATCGAGTGATAAAATATTCTCAATAAAAGGAAAAAATACAAATATGTACTACCAGAATTCAAATTTACATTTTATTTTCGAGAATCACAATGTAGGCTACTACTAACAGCCTTTCCAAATGCGAAGCATTGCGATTATTTACACTTTACAATTCACCATAGAACATGGTAGGTCACAAAGGAATTGGGTACTGTACAAATACTACAGACCTAGGCATAAAGTGTACTGAAGTTAGCTAATTGACAGCATTCTTGCAATGCTAATTTTAGTCTCTGGACAGAATCCTAGAAAAGGGATTTGAAAAGACCATGTGACATTGTAATGAAATCAGACCCGTGCTGACCATGAGGGACAGGGGGATGTGTCTCCTTGTGCCCTTTGCCTGAAGCGCCCTTGCCACCCGTGACCCCTATCCTTTTGATCTCCAGAAAATGTATAGGCTTATTTGTAGCAAAATATTGCATAGAAAAAATAAAAGGTAAATATGTTTTTAAATGGAACCAATATATCTTTACCATCTCACCTAGGCTCTTACTTTTTTTAAAAATGGTGTGTGAATTAGCCTAAGTTAACGTTTAATACTTCTGGCTATGGACAATGGTAAGCGTCTTTTCTTCCTTTTCTATAATGGAATGACCTGCATCCACTTCACCGTTTCTGTTAAAACCTCTCCTATTTGCAAGTATTAAAAAAATCACATACCTTCTTTTCAGAATTGTTCTGATGTAATATAGATTTTATTCACTTAGAGTATGTCAAGCTTCGTACAGTATCTACTTCATGCAGATACCTACTCACTACTAGTTGATTTCCCAGCATTTATGTTAGTTGAACTGAAAGCAATCAATAAGAGGAGCAAAGCCATCAGAGCTATGTAAGATCCTATGCTGGTACATTGAATATTGTTTCTGCTAAGTCATGGAAGAGTAATATATAAGCATTCATGAGCCACGGATTATTGTCTCTGTTGGACACTACATGAGAATATTATAGGGGAAAAATTCCTCCGGCACTGGGACTTGAACCCAGGACCTTTGGCTATTCGCGCCAATGCTCTACCAACTGAGCTAAGCCGGAGCTCAATTCACAGCGCCAGATGGAACCCATTGCCCATTAGGGCAATCAGTCATAGGAGAGAAGTTCCATCTGGCGCTGTGAATTGAGCTCCGGCTTAGCTCAGTTGGTAGAGCATTGGCGCGAATAGCCAAAGGTCCTGGGTTCAAGTCCCAGTGCCGGAGGAATTTTTCCCCTATAATATTCTCATGGAAGAGTAAGTTTCACATTTAAATATTTAATTCTCAAAACTATTTCTTTCAAAATGATTGATCTTTTCTTAGGGATAATTGTTTGAAGATAGTTAACATTATTATGCCCGGTTTCTATAAACTCGCGAAATACCTATGGGTAAATTATCCAATGGACAACTTAATTCCAGAATCACCCACCAGAGCACTAATGGTATAATGAGGAAATAAAAAATAATATATACTACCATGCCGGGGATCGAACAGTGGACCTCTTGAACCGTAATCCAGCACGCTGACAATGAGCTACGGTGAACACTGAGAACACATCTTGAATAACGGAGATGTAATTGTTTCAGCCTATGATTCCACTACTGCAAGTCAAGACATGGTTTTGCAATATATATCATACTAATTAGTTCGGAAGAACATTATCTTCATATAAATACTACTACTGTCGAGATCTAATGCGTAAGAGGAAGGAAAAATGAGAAGTACGACTCTAGTTTGCAATGTTTGTACACTCAGTGCTACCAAATACCGGCAAATACAGTCATTAGCGACAATGTACCATACATGAAAATTTCAATAAGAAATATGTATATAAATTCTGATAAGCCCATCCTATTAGGGAGAAACAAAGTCAACATTACAGATCATCTAAGCACTTCTAAAACTGTATTTTACAGGTACTGCAATCCGTGCACGTCCGCCATATTTATCCTACGAGAGGTTAAATTTTATCCAGCCATCCATGAAAGGATAAATTAACCCAAAGATTTACCCTTGGAAAGATCTAGCCCTAGTTTATAGAAACATTTTTTCTCTCATTTTCATATTTACCCAGTGGACTTTTATCTAGAAACTCGCCAAAACTGTGTGTGATCGTTATCTTTAAATTATTTCTGTTCGTAAGAGTTTTCCTTGTGTAAATTCTGTTCATGGGATAATTTACCCATAGGTAATTCGCGAGTTTATAGAAACCGGCCATTAAAAGTTTATTTACAATCTAAAAGTACATTATGTCGGTATATGGGAGAAAACTTATTTGCGGTATCATCTTCAACTTTGATGGTACCTATGAAGAAGTGGGAGATCATTGTTTTCAGGTTCCACGGCTGCAAGTACTGGTTACAGTAATAACAGCTTTGTGATAGCAGAACCAGACAGGACCGCCAAACAAACTCGCCGAAAAATTGTTGGGACCGGAGGGATAGCCTATGACTGGGGGGTTGTGGACCGAAACATATAGATATACACTATCGGAGTAAACAGATACAATGGTAATTAGGTTAATAACGAAAGCAATCAAATTACTCTATGATGATCCTATATAAATATAGTACTTTTAATATGTAACCACCACGCTCACCAACATTTATGCAAACGCTCATAGTCTGCCAAAAATGGTAAAAAAATGGGATAATGTATGTTTCGAACTTCCAGTTTAGTTAAACCCCGCTGGCGATATTTATTTATTTATTTATTTTATTCTGCCAACTACAGGAATAAATCCCAATTACAGTTGGCGTAGTTTCGCCAATACATGTTTTACACTATAAAAAAAATACAATACAATAAATGAACGAATGTGCGAGGATAAAGAAAAAAAATACATAAATGATTTACAATAACTACAATTAATTTAACAAGACAATCTAAAAATTAAGCGAAATCATATGGAACATATAACAGTTTATGAAGAAGTCCTATGTACTGATTCACTGACAAGTCAAAATCCAGAAGAGCATTTTGAAGTGATAGAGAATTATATCGTTTACACATTTGGATGAAAGATGAACATTCTAATATTTTTGATTTAATGACAGGAATATATAACAATTCCCTATTCCTTAAATTTAATTGCACTACATTAAATTTAATACGTTTTAAAAGTTCATTACTATCAATTTTACCATTGATAATTTTATATAAGAATAACTGTTGCGCTACCAACCTTCTACCAATTAAAGTAACAAATTTAAATTCATTTAATAAAGTATTATAAGAAATTCTATCAATTAAAGCAGATCTATCATATTTTTTAAAATACATATATCGAAGAAAACTCTTCTGAATTTTTTCTATGTCATTAATATGAGTTTTATACAATGGTGACATATAACTGATGCATATTCTAACTTACTGCGTACAAAACTATTATAAAGTAATTGTAAGACACGGTCGTCTTTAATATTTTTGGAATTACGAAAAATAAATCCTAACTGTCCATAAGCTTCATCTATTATTTTATCAATATGCTTTCTAAAATTTAAATTATGCGTAATAATTAATCCTAAATCTTTAATGGTAAATATTCTTGTTAACGTTTCCGAATTCATACTGTATTGAATAATCGGGTGAAGTGAAAATCTGTGAAAACTCATGAAATAGCATTTTCTAACATTAAACGCCAAATTGTTTTGGATACTCCATTCAAAAAGCTTGTCTATTGTTAATTGTAATTCCAATTCATCTGATAATAAACGTATCTCTTTATATATTTTTAAGTCATCTGCAAACAATAAGCATTTAGAATTTTCAACAATATCTGGTAAATCATTTATAAAGATTAGGAAAAGAAGTGGCCCTAAATTAGAGCCCTGTGGTACACCAGAATTTACATCATAAACAAAGGAAGGACAATGATTAAAAACAACATATTGTTTACGGTCTTTTAAGTAAGAAGCTATCAGGTTCAAAAACATCGTATTAATACCTAACATAGACATTTTAGCCAACAGAATATCATGATCTAACTTATCAAATGCCTTTGCAAAATCAGTGTAGATAACATCAACCCTACACTTCTTATCTAGAGATTCTGATATGTCTTGAATAAAGTTAATTAAGTTTGTCAAAGTCGACCTTTGAGGAAAAAAACCATGTTGAAAAACAGATATATATTGTTTGACATGATAAAATATTCTATCATACAGAATCCGTTCTAAAATTTTTGCTGGCGCACTTATTAGAGCAATAGGTCTGTAATTCGTTACTTTTATTTTCTCACCACTTTTGAATACAGGAGTTATTTGAGTGATTTTCCATACATCTGGAAATATTTGAGAACTAAGTATTCGGTTAAAGATTAATAGAAAAGGGGATTCTAATATCGTTGCGCAACCTTTTAATACGTAAGGAGAAATTCCATCATAACCTGCTGATTTCTTTGGCTTAAGCTTGTTAATAGCATTCCGATATTCCACACTGTCTACTGGGTATAGAGATAAGGAATGTGATGTGCGCATATTAACCGTATCTACTATTTTATAAGATGACTGCGTTTGAAGATATACACTTTGAAAATAAGTAGCAAACCCATCAGATATGGACTTTGAATTATTCATTATTGCACCATCTGAAGACAGAAAGATGCTAGAACTATTATTTTCAGTTCTTTTATTTTTCACAAAATTCCAAAAATATTTCGGATTAAGTTTAATATTTTGTTCACAAGTAAACATGTATTCATTGTACGTCTTTTTTACAAGCGTTTTAGCTAGTTTCCGAAGTTCTTTAAATTTCTCCATATAATATGTTGGAACTTAAGCACATCACGTATAATATGACAGAAGTAGCCTACCTACGACTACGATTTCGAAGGTAAATACCCATTTTAACCTTAAACTTGAGAGAAATAATTTCTCAAACAATTTATAGAACTCTGTCGGAATGCAAAGAAAACAACACTAACGATTTGGCTTTTAGGATATTTTTGTACATTATTTTGTAATTTAATTTGATATTAATATTAATTTTCCTACCGACTTCTTGACTATTATTTTACTACGAATATAATACACACTACTATATTAAATAAAATATGCAATTCATTTAAGGTTTTAAATGATATTTCTCATATACTTACTTTTGTTCTCTAGTTGCATTCCTTTCCTTTTGTTATTTTATTTAGAACTGAGAATCTCATACAGAGAATGAGTAGATTTTTGCTTCATAAATGCCATTATAATCTTAAACAGTGCGGAATTTCAGCAGAAATACGAATAGAATTCTTAAGGAGTTAGGCACTGAAGCTCCACAAAGAGAACGGAGACACCCCGGAGCACCTAGAAGAAACTTCCGGTATTTAAACAAAAGTGGAAGCTAAGTATTGCATCTAAGCTATGTACCCACAGGCTTATTGGAGCTTTGCAAAGAAATTGTTAGGCCCTTTTAAATTCCCGCTTTCAGAGATGAACATATCGGGTTTCACTGAAGACAGTGTGTTTGCCCTGCGGTGTAAGGGATGGAGAGAGGGAATCGGTGTGGTTAAACGACGCTCGAGCCATACTTGGGTTGTTGTGGCGTTCGCTCCTTGTACTACAGTAAAGTTTGAAGCCTGCCAGGCATCCACTCGATAATACACGGTAGAGGAAAACCACAAGGCGTTCTGTATCGCCTACTCGCATCAGTTCGACAATGAAGATTTAGCGTCACTGTGAAGTGTCACCCTCTGGCGACTCTGACTGCACCCTCTGACGTCTGCTGCTACTCGCTCTTGGCCTGTCCAGCCATGGTCATTGAATTCTCACTTCTACAGGATCACACCAGCATTTGAAGGGACAAATTGAAGGTAGTACATTTGGACAATAAAAAATTAAAGAGAGACTTACATACATACTCTTTTACACATAAACCTACTTTGTAAGAATATTGTGAAAAAATGGTTTCCTAGCAATAAGTATTTCACTGTAAGACCTTTGCTCACAAAGAACAGAAATTTGGTTATTACAATGCAATGATATTACTACTTCATCCCTGCTCGTTGTTGTATAACGTTATAGTGAAAGTCGAAGATTCAGTAAAAGATTACCATCCCTAGTGATGGTATACTTTCATTGACCCCTTTAGTGAAAGTAGATTAGTAACCCTAGATCTTGCTAAATAATACATATTTATTAGGAATAGTTTACCATCGCTAGTGAATGAATACGTTACAATGTTACAACATAATTTCAGTAGCAAAAATTTAACAATCTTTGATGTATCCTTTGACTGTATCAGAACTATATAGTAAAAAAGTACCCATAGATTGGGTACCTGTTCCCAAAATACTGGGAGGGGGGAAGGCCCACGACCCGACCGAGGGACTCTAGGCCGGATGATAAAGTGTAGGATGGCCAGATCCATGCGCGGGATAGGAATGGGAACACACCACCCAGTCCTGAGCTAAGAAGAATACTTTACATCTCTTTAAAATCTCCAAAGCGGCCGGGAATCGAACTCGGGTCGCCCAGGTGGCTGGCAGTCACGATATCAACTCAATATATCTGTATCTGTATCTGGTACCCTATGATCCCCAGGTGGGGCGAAGGGGCCTCCAATGGAGGTTTCATTACCTATACTAATTTTGATATGCTTATTTTCCGAGAGAGGGTAGAAGGACAGGTGGCAAGCCCATCGCCTCGCAACCCCCCTCTGGAAACTAAGTATTTCTTGGACGTGAAAGGGCCGAGAAATTTTGCCCACAGGCTCTAATTTAGGCTTGGAGTTCTTTTACGTGCTGTAAATCTACGACACGGGACCCCCAGCTTAAAGTCCCTCCCGGAGGACTCAGTGCCCAGGATTTTTACGTCCTGAAAAATCCATCGACCGCGGCCGGGTTTGATCCCGCGCCCTGCGGATCTAGAGGCGGGCAGGCTACCTCTAGATCACCGCGGCCGACAACTCAATAAGGTAAAGGTAAAGTGATCCATATACAGGCCATGGAGGCCCAGAGGGTTCCAGGAGGTTGAGGCTCCTAGATTTTGGACATTCGGCACGTGAAGGTGGTAAGGTTGTCAGCCTTACGCACCGGCCGCCTTTACCCCCAGGATTGCTCCTGGTACTCATTTCTGCTAGAGGCTGAGTCGACCCCAGGGCCATAGTGCCACCAGAAGGATTAGGCCAATTGAATAACTCCAACGACCTCATCGGGAATCGAACCCGCGACCTTCCGGTTTGTAGCGCAGCGCCTCAACCACTACGCTACGGCGTACCCCCCGACAACTCAATATATACTGGATATATATTATATACATAATATATATATACATATACAGTATATACAGTATATATACTGTATGTGTATTCGGAGTCATGTACGGTTTCTATAGCCCGATTCTTGAATGCACTACCTCAAGGAATCAGGGATATTCGAAATCTGCAGGTGTTCAAATCTAAACCGACAGAGTTGTTGCTCTTAAATGTAGATAGCCAAGTGCCTAACTATCCTCCCCATTAAGATAATACGTTCTTCATGTAATATTATTTTCCTTTGTTCTGTAGAGTACGATTACTTCCACAAAGTCTCTGGGTTTTTACGTATATACCTTAGGAGCGAGTCTCACCGTTCCTAGAGCTCCTGCCTAGGAGAGGTAGCTGCACCCTGATTGGCTCAGCTCTTCTATCCCACTCCACGTGTTGTCTATCTCTGTCTCTCTGCGGCATTATCCCTCCACTCAACTAATATAGTATTTTTTACGACTGGCAACGTGCTGCATGATTTTCACTCTGTGCTCAACAGTAGCTCACTGATCTTACGCGCAGCAAATCCGCGCAAGCTGCTAACGAGACGTAACGAGAAGCTCGCTGGCTGGGTTAGTCTTCAAGGCCAGAGACTTTGTGGAAGTAATCGTACTTCTAACTGGATTAGTGATGTGTTTACTGCAGCTAAATATTATAATTTCTCTCGTGCTTATTTCATTCATGTATTGTATTCTTTATTTTTGTTTACTTTAATTTCGTACGTTTTTGTATTATGTGTCTCTGCAAGACTTTTTTTATTTTGAGCATTGTATTTTTACACTTTTTCTTTCCTATTTTTTGTAACATTCTGTATTCTGTACTCATCCTAGTTGAGTGTACGAGAATGCCAAACGGCCTTAGCTCTGCGAGGTAATATGAAAGAACTACTACAACTACAACTACTACTACTACTACTACAACTACTACTACTACAACTACTACAACTACTACTACTACTACTACTACTACTACTACTACTACTACTACTACTACTACTACTACTACTACTACTTAAGCTACAGTAGGAAACGGAAGGCACTTATAACTGGGACGCCATGACCTGAACCAAACTCGCGCTGATAGCTTATCGTCCGCCGGTAGCAATGCAGTAGGGGCAGAAGAGAATGCATATACTGTACTATTCATCCCAAACTATGCGGTTCATAATCGCCCATAACTATTGAAAACAAACATAAAGTGAACAAAGTATTTGTTTTTTTAGTTATGAAGTATTATTTAAGTAATGGTATGTAACTCATAGCATATCGCTGTTGGGTATACAAAGCTTCAACGTCAGACTGAGTGCCGGCGTCATCGTCGTCGTCATTATCATCATCATCCTCATCACCATCGTCGTCATCTCCGTAACTGTCATCTCCCACTTGAATTACCAATCAATGGCCGGTTCTTGGGCAATGTACGTTTCTTTCTTCAATGTCTCGAACATGTCGGCATCTTGAAATCCAGTCTTCGGATGTCATGGACTGACATTTCTCTTCTACCAAATGCATTGCAGAGTCCAAAGTAAAATGTACATTTTTCTTTTCCACGTGGTCTTTGAGTGACTTCCAAATTAATTCTATGGGGTTTAGGTGTGGGTGGTAAGGTGGAAGTCGTAGAACGGAATGTCCATGTTGAGAACGAAGGGCGTCAATTTTGAATGTTTTGAAAGCAGGCTTTCTGAGTTCAATCAATGAATATATTTCTGGTTTCAACATTTTCGAGTGAAATGGAATACCATGTAGTGTAGCCAATCCATCAAGACTGCTTTCCTGCATGAGGAATTTGGAGCGGGGTTAAGTTCTACGTTGTGGTATGGTGCATTATTGATTACCAGAACAGTTTTGGGGATGGTTGGGTATTAATTTAGTCGTAAGGCATTTTTTTATAATTGACAAAATTCAATGATTTTGAACCCGACTTAAACATTAGAAGTGCATTAGGCACAAAACAGTCTTCACCACCTGCATGCACAATTATAGCCCGTAGTCCCTTCGAAACCGGAGCTAGCAGTCCCGTGTTACTGTTGTCACTCCTTGCGTGTTTTTTGGTGTGCGATGAACGAATGTAGGTCTCTTCCATGTAGATGATCGGTCGCCCTTCTTCCCTGTACATTGTAAGATATCGTAAAGACTTCAGACGTAAATTACGGATGTCCATTTCTCAGTTAATATCTTCCGGTTATTCACTGTTTTCCTCCACCTGAAATGTAAATCTTTCAACACTTGCCTTAAAGCCCATTTACCTCCAGAAAAATTACTTTTGTTCTTTAGGACAGGTAATAGTGTTTTTAAAGTTGGCCTTTCCTCATTTGTTTTGTGAAATTCATTCACCGACCTTCTAATAACACACTTATCAAAATCATCTAAGTCTGTTTTCACTTCTTTTCTTGGTCTTTTTTGTGTGGAGTACTAAAACTCGTTCCATCGTGAACACATTTCTCACCTTCTTTTACAATTCTCTTAATGCTGCTGAATGAAATTCCTGTAGCATACGAAACATGCTGCTGAATTGCATATTTAGGGTCCTCTCGGTGCACCTGTTTGAAATACCTATGTATATTAAACAATATTTTCCTACTCTAACTATGAATCACTTTACTACCACCAACCTTTTTGATAGAATAATTACATTCGCCTTCCATTGCTCTTATTAACGTATCACACTTCACTATTGAATGCTGTGAGGCTAATTAAGATGTTTTTACACGGTCCGTACTGTATGGACTGGCAGAGAACATCACGTGCTATGAAAGTCAGGCAGGTCTATATTACGTCATCGTAGTCTACTGCGCATCCGTTTGTTTGGCTCAGGTCTTACCGATCGAGTTATACGAGTACGTAATAGTCAAAAGAGTTACAAAGTGTCATCAACATAAATATATCCTTCTGTGCAAAGTTTTTCAAGTTCATTTTGAAAATGTATCTAATAAAGTTTACATTCGAACTATCTCTAGAATGTATTATTAATAAAACATTTTATTTTATTTTCCTCTTAATTAGTGACTCGTAGGCCTACTATTCTTCGAAACGCATTATAGAGGAATACAAAAATCAGTGTGAGGTAGTGTTCAGGATACAAGTGCTGAGTTAGATTTTTTTTTATTTCTTTAAATAACTGTCCATAAACTTTTGAATACAAAAGTGTAAATACTGTAGGCCTATTTATTTTTTAGTTGGGCGTACCATACAATGAAGCACACTTGGTGTAAAGGCTATTAATATCTCCGGCTATTGTTTATTAAGGCACTTACAAAATGATTTAATTTACCTACCTATCAGATGGTCGACTACTTTCCTCTAAACTACAACCACAAGATTAGGAGCAAAGAGAAATAATAGTTCTCTACACTTCTCCATGTTCTAAACATTTGAAAATACAGAAATGAACTAAAGCTATTGACACAGAAAAGAAGTGTGTGCATGTGTTTGAGATAGCGCCGTGCTCACACTGACCTAAGAAGCGTAAAGAAAGAGAATGAGAAGAAATGACGCGCGGAGTGAACACAAAATGGCGAGTTACGGCTATTCCATTAGAGAAGAACACAATGAATGTGACGTACCAGGCGAAATAATGCTATACAAATCCAGCCGCCAAGTTTCCTCGCTTTCCAATACGACCTGTACAAGCAAAGACTGGGCTTGTTGCTTCTTCCAATCGATTGTAACATTTCAACATTACTGTAAATTTGAATTTTGCCAGTAAAGGGGGCTTTATAAAACGAGCTTTCAAATAAATAGCTTAGTAGTAACATAAACACTATGCTATCTCAATGAAAGGTGCTTCGAGGCCCCTTACATTTTCTAGGCTGGGCACATAACCAATACTGATAAAGGATTTTGCAATGGCATAAACATGGAATTTTAATGGCAGTAAATAATACATTGTATAACGCAGGACATTTACGAATGCCGCTGGGCAAAAAGCTACGTTTACGTCCGCATATAGGTCCTTGCAGAGAGTGGGAGGAGGAAAGAAGAAGTAAGTATCATCTGTGACAGAATGTAATTCACACTATTTGCCGTGTTTTAGAAACACTTGCAGTATTGGCCTATCTTTAAACCTGAAGTAGAACTGCTGATACCATGAGTTGCGTATACTAACACTTAATGATTGTGTCCGCAGCACGACAAAATGACAACTCATCATGTTATTGGCGACTGATATTTCGTGCCTGCACAGTGCGATAACATCACTGTTGAATAAGATAGTTCGTAAACACGACACCGGCAGAGATATTTGTCTTGAGTTATATAAGATATATAAATCATCCTTGTTTCAAGTCGAGCGGGGTCGATCTTCTTAGCTGTGGTAACCTTAGAGACTTGTGAAGGAAGGTGCGGGTTCGAGTCCCACGTAACGGCAATGTTGTTTGTTTATGAATAGAAAAAGCAAATAAACAATAAGGTAAGAAGTTAAACTAGAGAAGATTTACCCAGGCAGCTGACCACAGGTGTGATCAAATTAAAAATAAATAGACAAATAAATCAATAATGGTTAGCATGTAAGCTACCGCATGAAGGATTCGTGGGTTTCCATGAAGAGTTCTATCTGTTAACTTTCAAGCAGTATGAGTGTGTTTGAAAGTGCAAGAAAAGCTATGTATTCAAATTTATAATATGTGGGAATATATTATAATCCTAAATTATTAAGTGCCAGTATGGTACTTTATGAGATTGTGTGTGGGGAGGGAAAATGTATGTCCGTCTGTATGTCTGTCCGTCCGTCCGTCCGTCCGTGTGTCTGTACGCGCGATAACTCAAATACGCTTAATCGGATTTTAATGAAACTTGTTATATACATTTATAATGTTCATGGGAAGAACCCTATTGATAATGGACCAAATCGGTTGACCGGTACAGGAGTAAAACCCAATTTAGTGTCTGTTTTAAAGGCGCGATAACTCAAATACGATTTATCGGATTTTCATGAAACTTGATATACGAATTTATAATGTCCCTGGGAAGAAGTCTATTGATATTAGACCAAATCGGTTGGGCGGTACCGGAATAATGTCCAATTTAGTGCCTTTTTATGGTAATATATCACAAAGGCGCGGATAACGCTTTATCAGATTTTCATGAAACTTGATATACGAAATTATGACGTTCTTGGGTACAAGGCTATTGAATTAGGGCCAAATCGGTTGACTGGTACCGAAGTAACGAGTAGGCCTATATCAATATTAATTGTGTAATGAATATTCTTTCAAGGCCCACAATATACTAAAAAACGTAAGAAATTGCCAATCGTATATTGATATTGTTATCAACCTTGATTGATTTGTTTCTTCAACGATATCAGTGTGGACTAAATAATAATCTAAATATTGTAAATAAACTATTTATAACAACTAGTCGTTGAATATTGATATTATATTGTGTATCCTTTGGTTATGTAGTTTACCGATATTCACATTAGGCTATATTTTAATGTGAGTATTTTATATATTCGTTTCTGTGCAGCAATATACCTAATGTAATTCCTAACAGATATATTTCATATTGACTTTTTATTCATTCATAACCTTTAAGGCTGCTTCAAACTTGAAACAGACGTTATCAGCGAATCGTAGGTCTATTGCATCATTATTATTATTGCCAGCGCATTTTGCTTTTGGAGTTTAACTCGGAGATCTAATACAAACATAACTTTTCTGCATGGGCCTATCATAATTGCGTTTTTCACGGATTAAAAAAACATACTGGACTTGGTTATATCAGTTTACCTGATTTTATTTAAATTGAAGTGGGTCTCATGCACGTCTACTTAATTGCCCCTCAAACTAGAAAATTTATCCAAGCCCTGTTAATTTCCTGAAGGACAGGATAGTTTATACTTACATTCTTTAGACTCAAGAGGAAAGGTTGGACTATGGACTAAGTATTTCAATTGTTTAATTTTCATTATGTATTTCTGCCTATATCAACATGTGTAAACGCTCTTCTATCTTCTGCTGCATATTTTAACTCTTCTTAGCATCTTTTCCTGTTTATTTATGGTATGGTTTCCAGTTACTACACCTCTAAGCTGCATAAGGAATAAAAGCATCCCCAACAGTTTGTCGCTACTTTGTATATTCCTATGGATTCTCAAGGAGGGAATCAGCTCTGGTTTAAAATATCTCATTCAAGGCTTCTGATTAACCGCTCGGCAGCCTAAGGTTCCCGGTCATAATGATCAGTAGTATATTTACTAAATTGGTGTTTCCTTTCCATTTAAAAATACTGTAAGCCTCTGCATCGTTCTTCGGATTTTACTCAGTTTGAATAGTTCTTGGTGTAGCCTAGTATATGAGAATATTTTTTAGAAGCAAGGACTACTTGCGCAAACTTAATTCCTTAATGAAATCGGTACCGGTATATAATATTGTCACCAATATTCAGTTCTAATGTAAATAGGCTAAAGAGTGAAAGTAGTATAACTGCAATTTTAATAGCTTGTTCCTTCTACAGAAAAAAATAAAATGTCATTTTTGTCACCAAAGTGTACTTTTCTCAGACAAAATAATTCTCCCTAACTTTAACCGTGTTTTACTTTATAATTAACACCCGTACTATTTTAATTTCTTTCACATGAGCAGAGAAAATAACGACTAAGATTTCCCTTTTCAATTGTTCAATAAAGTTGGCAGATTTCAAGCAAATCAAGTAATAAGATTAATATATGGACGACAGTCCATAACAATTTGGCTACATCAAGACAGGCGAATTCGTCACGTAGAGATTATGTTTTTGTACTAATGACAAACAGGTGATTGCCACCGAAAGGTCGATCTGGCTGTGCGGTATCTGAGGAGAATAACCTAATTATCTCATAAACTATGGACCTAATCACAAAACGCAAAATACATTTTACTTTTGTTTTGATCTACTGCCTCCTTCAATCTCCAGTCCTAGTTTAATCGGTATAATAAATATAATAATAATAAAAAATATATAAAGTAAAAGTGATGGACAAATCAAAACGAAGTCGCCTCACGCCAACTCCCGAATTCTATTGGCTCTATTTCCAATACTTTTTTCTCTCCAAACAGGTCCCTTTCTGTAATGAAACTAGGAGAGAGCGAGTAACCTCCTGTCTTCCCGGAATTTAGGGCATTAAGATCTGTCCACAACACATGAAGACTGTAGTAAACAATTTATCACTTAGATTATTGTCAAAATTAAAATATTGCCTCCTTAAAAGTCGAGCGCCGAGCTAGTTGGCTCAGGCGTCAGTGACTGTACGAGTAATTTGCATTTAAGAGGAGATGGTGGAAGAAATCATGAAATATCACAAAATTATATTTATTTATTCTTAAATAGACAATATCATTGGGATGATTATCCCATGGTATCAGATAACTTCTCTTACCATTTCATTGTGTCTTCCTGGCCATATGACGCAATGTTCCCGGAGTAACCGGGGTTCGAGAGGCTCTGGGTGCCTGTGGAATTGCTTTAGGATATAAGATTAAACTTGGTGGACATGTAGGGTTTCTGAAATTCACGAAAACTTTTTCAAACTCTGTGTTTTAGAGTTCAGTAAATAAATAAAAGTGCAGTAAATGTAAAATTTTAATTAAAATTAAACAGCATGACAATTTTCTCATATAAACCCTACTTGAAAAATCAATTTTTTCTTGCTCGTCTAATACTTCAATAGTAGACATTACTCAATTATATTTGGTTTAACGTGCAGCAATTTTTTAAAAGTTTAACAACAATATAGGGTAATGAATTGGGGGAAAACCATAAAAACAGGCAGGTCAACATTCTAAACGTATGATTCTGTTGTTTATTATTATCAATAGGACATGTGGGCTTTCTGCAATTCACCCAAATTTCAAGACTGTATAAAACCTACGAAAATTGATGGATTTGTGAGAAATGTACTATGTGATAGGTAGATGAAAGCAATATCGTAGAAAAGTAATTTCTTTAAAAAATTGGACACATGGGGTTTCTGAAATTCATGATTCAAATAATAGCAAACCTGCATTTCTAAAAATATATTAAGTTTCAGTTCCAAGAACTATAGCTTGAAAGATCTAATAACAGTTGAACGCACATGTGCGTCTTTTTGTATCTGAAATATTGCTTACATATAAGTAATTCGAATACCAGACATTATATGACCTAGTTCGCGTATCTGGGAAACAATAATGGAGTTCCACAGAAAAATAAGACAATCTACAACAGAATAATATGTAAACATGTGCCTGACATCTCAGCAAGAATTAAATTAAATTCGTCTGTTCATGAATGTCTTAATATGTAAAGAATGTCTTGGTTGTGACAGTCTCATTACACAGAAGAAATGACGTCAATTTGTGAACCTTCTTAACGTTGCACAGTTTGTATGCTGCTTTGGTTTGAGCTTAGAACCGGTCAATATAGACTGCAGAACAAAGAAGACTTACTCACACAGAGTGTAAAAATCATGTAGCATAATAGAGCACATCAATCAGACCCCAGTAAATGTACTGATCAGAATTTTCTTAAATATTTTTTTTATGATTATGTTGTTGATATTATTATTATTATTATTATTATTATTATTATTATTATTATTATTATTAATTTAATTATTTAAAATTTGAAACCTTTCCTCACGAATGAAATATTGTACGGAAAAATCTCCGGTTTAAGTGTGGATTCAGAGCAATAGGTTTATTATGAAAGAGCCCATGTTATGATAGGCTAATATAATAATTTTAAATTATATAGACTACACATTGCAATGATACAACAAGTACGATAATATCCTGCTTGATTACATAAATGTGTTCTCAATTCTAAAAACAGTATGAACTGTTGGAAACCATGGATCTAGTATGATCCTTTCTTTCGTATTACCAAAACCTACCTTTCATACTTATTAGATAAACGCTAAATTTGCTAAATTTAGCAAACAATATGTCATATATTCATCTCGGAAGTTATTGTTGTTTAGCCGTTTAACTCAGAAAGTTGGGACATCTCAAACATCAGTGTTAAAGAGACTAAAAAATTTCGACGTTCCGTCCAGATAAAATGTATACGTTGTGGCCAGATACCCGTACATTAGATATAGCCTACCTAAGATTAATAAATTCCATTTTTTCTTTCTTTGAGGATGGAAGTATTAAGGAAATTAGTGATTAATATTTCGCCTTATACCCTCAAATAATGATAAACCAAAAATCGCAGTTAGCCTCAGAAATTTATTACTAGATTAATATAATCTGTTCTGAGTTGTGAATCATACTAAAAAAATATATATGCTAAAAAGAAGTAGGCCTACACATATTTACATCATCAATTAAAATACTATTTACATTATCACAGAGTAAAATATTTCCAAATTCATTAAAATCTATTTACATTTAAAACATATACTTAACATGTGTTGCAATTATTAAAAATAGTATGTAGTCAAGAATGTGTATAATCTGTTACAAGCAGATTATTATAGAATGTAAAAATGTTTTATTATAGTGTCTATTTAACTGCTAATTGCAGTAGTCAATGTTGGAACAAACACAGGTTGATTTATATACAGTAAAGGTATTGTTGTTCTAGTAGTCTGATTATATTGTCACAAAGCCCAGAAAAGCCTAGAAACTGATAGAAGAAGGACGCGAGCGGAAGGCGCTAGAATTAGAGACATCTAGAAAGGGACGGCCCTCTTATTGCTGATTGGAGCCGCGCGCCGACGGGTGCGGCCTACTCCCTGGCACGGCGCGGTGAGTGACGGTGCGCGCTCGTGGGAGGGGCCAGAGGTGGAGCCACGCGCTAAGGGCTGTGACGGCGCACCGCGCGGACATTCTAGACCATGCGCGGGCGGGGAACTTTCGAGACGTCGGCTCTGGAATAATCGTCGGGCCTATATATAGGGCGGCGAGCGAGCAGAGAGAGTCAGTGAATGAATCGGAGTTAAGAGAGACAGTCAGTGAGTCAGAGTTCAGTTCAGTTCAGTACAGCGAAGAGTCCGTGAAGAGTCAGAGTCAGCGGGAGGCAGTCCGTGAGTAGCGGCGAGCGTCAGCGTCAGAGGGTGAGCTGGACGGAGGGGACTGATCAGCGCGTCCTCAAGTGAGTGTGACTTGGGGAGCTGAAGAGCCGGTGACCGTAGAGACTAGTGTGACCGGAGGGACCCGCGAGCGGGAGACCTAGTCAACGGGGAACTAGTGACCGGAGAGAAGGGTGAACGGAGGAACTAGTGAACGGAAGAGCTGGTGAGCTGATCTGGGCTGAGGCAGTGCCGTCCCGGGGAACTCTGTGCGACGGGTGGATCGTACAGCGGCAGCGAGGACTGTGGAGTTGACCGGCGCGACGTGGAATTATCTCGACTGGGAGTCCGCACAGTGCGAACGGAACAGTGCTGTAATTAGGACTGAGCACAGTGAGAGTGAGCACTGAACAGGACAGTGAACTGGCGAATAGTCTGGAGTTTTCTGGCTGTATTGACAATTGTTGTAGGAAATAAAGAAACCTCCAGCCTTCAATTATAAACTCGGTGTTCTGATTTTGAACCCCGACGAGCCCTTGTTACACTGGTGTCAGAAGTGGGATAAAATTGAAGGAACGCAAAATGGAGGACATGTTAAAATCGTTATTTCAGCAACTGAACGAAAAAATTGACAATTATTATGACCGACTGAACGAGATAGTGGACCAGCGATATGACCGACTTAAGGAGGGAATGGACCAGCGGTTCACCGAAACGAGAGAGGCCCTAAAAGAAAATGCAAGCGAAATGAAGAACCTGCACTTAAACCGTAAGGAAGAACTCGAGCAGGAACTGACACCGGCCAAGGAAAGATCGAATGAACCGGGCAGCGAAATGGTGGCCGTGAAAAGTGAACCAGAGAGACAGGCCAAGATGGAAGAAAAGGAAGAGCAGGAAGAGGACATGGCCATCACCGTACCACCAGCTACGGAAGGGGAAGATCACGCCCTGAGAGAACAACAGCGGGACGATGTGGACGCAGCACAGACACCGCGGGACGACGTTGACGAAGGACTGACACCGCTTGACGACGTGGATGTAGGACAGGCACCGCGGAACGACGTGGACGCCGGAGAGACGCTGCGTGACGACGTGGACGAAGGACAAACACCGCGGGACAACGTGGACCTAGGAGAGACACCGAGGGACGTCATGTCGGGTACGGGACCAACGTGGGAGGAGGTAACCAGTCGCAGCGCCATCTACGAGGGCTATGGGAACCAGCAGGACGCCCTAGTGGTCAGGGACGGGGTCTTGAAAGGAAGCTGGGAGTCTGCGGATTGGAAGGCGACTGCGAAGCACCTAGTCCTTCCGAAAGCCGGAGGCAAGGAGGTCCTGGAGGAAGTCCACGCAGGAGCGACAGGTGACCGCTTGGGAGTGAACCGGATCCTCGACAAACTGCGGAGAAGGTTCTACTGGTTGTACCAATGCAGGGACGTCAAGAGGTGTCGTCAAGAATGCGACACCGGTGAGGCCAGCAGAGGGCCTAGGAATCGCAGCAGTGGGGCCATGAGGCAATACAACGTGGCAGGCCCATGCTCCATTACTGATGATGGAAATCGGTACCTGTTGTTGGCCATGGAGTAGTTCACCAAATGGCCAGAAGTCTACCGCATCCAGCGACATCCAAGAAGGAAGATGCTGGTAGTTCACCTGGACCGTCTGGCGGCATACCATGGGGCACTTCGGGACGAAGGCCCTTAAGGAGGGGGCAATGTCACAAATCCCAGAAAAGCCTAGAAACTGATAGAAGAAGGACGCGAGCGGAAGGCGCTAGAATTAGAGACATCTAGAAAGGGACGGCCCTCTTATTGCTGATTGGAGCCGCGCGCCGACGGGTGCGGCCTACTCCCTGGCACGGCGCGGTGAGTGACGGTGCGCGCTCGTGGGAGGGGCCAGAGGTGGAGCCACGCGCTAAGGGCTGTGACGGCGCACCGCGCGGACATTCTAGACCATGCGCGGGCGGGGACTTTTCGAGACGTCGGCTCTGGAATAATCGTCGGGCCTATATATAGGGCGGCGAGCGAGCAGAGAGAGTCAGTGAATGAATCGGAGTTAAGAGAGACAGTCAGTGAGTCAGAGTTCAGTTCAGTTCAGTACAGCGAAGAGTCCGTGAAGAGTCAGAGTCAGCGAGAGGCAGTCCGTGAGTAGCGGCGAGCGTCAGCGTCAGAGGGTGAGCTGGACGGAGGGGACTGATCAGCGCGGCCTCAAGTGAGTGTGACTTGGGGAGCTGAAGAGCCGGTGACCGTAGAGACTAGTGTGACCGGAGGGACCCGCGAGCGGAAGACCTAGTCAACGGGGAACTAGTGACCGGAGAGAAGGGTGAACGGAGGAACTAGTGAACGGAAGAGCTGGTGAGCTGATCTGGGCTGAGACAGTGCCGTCCCGGGGAACTCTGCGCGACGGGTGGATCGTACAGCGGCAGCGAGGACTGTGGAGTTGACCGGCGCGACGTGGAATTATCTCGACTGGGAGTCCGCACAGTGTGTGCGAACGGAACAGTGCTGTAATTAGGACTGAGCACAGTGAGAGTGAGCACTGAACAGGACAGTGAACTGGCGAATAGTCTGGAGTTTTCTGGCTGTATTGACAATTGTTGTAGGAAATAAAGAAACCTCCATCCTTCAATTATAAACTCGGTGTTCTGATTTTGAACCCCGACGAGCCCTTGTTACAATATTATATTCTTCTGAGTTCAGTTCATGGAGAGTTCTATATGATCAAAAATGCGGCTTACTGCTTCTTGGGTTTATCATTTTAAATTTCATTATCTAAAATTTTAAATTTCATTATCTAAAATGATAAACCCAAGAAGCAGTAAGCCACATTTTTGATCATATAGAACTCTCCATGAACTGAACTCAGAAGAATATAATATAATCAGAATACTAGAACAACAATACCTTTACTGTATATAAATCAACCTGTGTTTGTTCCAACATTGACTACTGCAATTAGCAGTTAAATAGACACTATAATCAAACATTTTTACATTCTATAATAATCTGCTTGTAACAGATTATACACATTCTTGACTACATACTATTTTTAAAAATGCAACACATGTTAAGTATATGTTTTAAATGTAAATAGATTTAAATGAATTTGGAAATATTTAACTCTGTGATAATGTAAATAGTATTTTAATTGATGATGTAAATATGTGTACTTCTTTTTAGCATATGTATTTTTTTAGTATGATTCACAACTCAGAACAGATTATATTAATCTAGTAATAAATATCTGAGGCTAACTGCGATTTTTGGTTTATCATTATTTGAGGGTATAAGGCGAAATATTAATCACTAATTTCCTTAATAGCCTACCTACTTTAAGATATAATAAAAATAGGTTATTGCACTTTAAGATAGGTTATTTTTTTTTATTTTTATTTTTTTTCGTTTATGTATTTTCTTACTTGAATCTTCGGCGGAAGTTGGAAGTAGAGGAGGGAGCTAAGAACTGTCCCGGCTGTCCGATTCCCGGTGAAGGTCGCGGACTTTGCACGTTAGTTAGTCAGGAGGCTTCATGTTTGATTCGCAATGTATGACTAAGACCCTAAGCTGATAGAAAATAGTTTTTGGTTATTTATTTAATAATCTTTAACCTATTAATTTAATAATCTTTAACGCTTAAATAATAATGTTGTTCTTTCAAGTTAATGTCAAGTATACCACCCTGTTTCGATGCTGCACAAAGTTCTGTTTACGTTCCTGAGCCTGAGATCATTCCTTTATTTACATTTGCAATTATTTTTTGTAATATGTTTGTTTTGCCGTAATATATATACCTAAAACTAAAACTAAACTCCGTGGCGCTTCCCTGGAGGGACTTGGCCTACCACCCGACCGCTGCGTCATCTCCCGTAGGCAGATGGCAGGATTGGGGGGCATGTGGTCAGCATGCCGACACCCACGGCCGTTATTGGTGTTTTTCATGACCGGAGCCGCTACTTCTCTGTCAAGTAGCTCCTCAATTTGGAATCACGAGGCTGAGTGCACCCCTACCAGACCTCCCTACCTCAGAAAAATCCGAGGAGGTACCGGGAATCGAACCCGGGCCGACGGATCTGTAGTCAGCGACGCTAACCACATGACCACGCCGGCGGACTAATATATATACCTAGGTACATATAAAAGATCTCGCACGAAATCTGTGCCGATGACGACCGTTACTCGCTAGAGAGAGACATGCTATTGTGCGAGAGAGAGGTAGCTTGGCCTTTACAAATAGAAAGGGAGGTATTACGCGTTCACTTTAAATTTACAGATTGTGATGGAGCGCTGCGAATTGTATACATAATATAAGTACACATAGGTTCCTATTGGCTCTACCGCTTGGAAGGCAGGATGTGAGACGCTTGTACCGTGTCACTTGACGTACTGCTTGCAAAAAATAGTAGTTCCTCTTTCTGCCGTCTGCAAAATTAAAGTGAACGTGTAGTACTGTTGTGCGAGAGAGATAGGTAGCAGGCCAGTTGACGCTATAGTCCCTACGAAAACATAATGCAATGACGTAGGCAATCGGCACAGATTTCGTGCGGGATCTATATATATTATATATGAGTGCTATAACGGTAATGATAACATATTCCTGATTTTAAATAGTATCTAATAATGTGATGTGTAAAGTAAGTATGTGAAACTGGAATTATTCCACCCTTTCGGTTTATTTATAAAACAATAGATAATTAATATTTATTCAAATTATCCAAATTATTATTATTATTATTTTCATATCAAAATTCTCATTTCGATTATTATTATTATTTTATGTTTCCAAATTCGAAACATTAACTGTAAAAGAAACGTATGTATTCAAAATCCGATTATTTTTATTATTTTGCAATTCCAAATTCCAAATATTAACTGTAAAAGAAACGTCTGTATTCAAAATACAACGTACTAAATTCATAATCCCAAACCGCGAATTGGCTTAACCAATAAGAATGATTTACGTAACGAAGGATGTAGCCAATGGGAGAAAAGCATCCTTAAGCGCCAAAGATAGCGTCAGTAGGACGACACTCCATCATTATTCTTCGAACAGAGCAGATCGTTGCATCGTGCTCCCGTGGAGAAGTCGCGGAAACCTAAACCTAGCTATGGCGATTCTCACAGCCACCATCACATATGAAACGCAACGCATTCAGGATATATAAGCGTGTGAGTTTTATTTTATATTGTGATAAATAAGAAGAATATAATTCACGTAAGTAAATGACAAGTGAAATAAAAGTGGTGACGACGCACAGACAGTTACACAAAATACAAAGTTTATATGAATAAATTCCGATAGTTAAAAGTTTATAGTGTGGTTATCATTTCAAAAGGTATAACTAGCTATAACACTATCCCGAGATGATTCATGCAATACCCTGGGCAAAGGTAGCCGTGGAAGCTGAGGTGCATAACCAAAAGGACTCCGACGGAGGTTCGAAGTAAGTACATTTCCCAAATAAATCCCTTCACACAACCCGTCCACCTCCATAGACCACCTCAACATTGTGGCTCTCCAACGTGTGTCACCTCATGTGTATTTATGTATGTATTTGTGTATGTATGTAGGCTATATATAATCCTATAAGGTTGTATGGCTCATGCGATGGAATGGAAAGGAAAGCAATTCAACATTGAAAGACTTATAATGTCGTATGTGCATACGGTCTAACTAAACTTGCAATTTTGTTCATATGTTCTTCGAGCATATGATACCCTCGAGAAATGAATATGTAGGCCTTTTTTTTTTTTTTAATTTATTTTATTATATTCTGCATGCCCCGTTACCTTGGTAACATTACATGCATTCTTACTTCACATTTTACATTATTTTCCTAACACTATTTATCACTGATAATGTCATAACATTATGTAGGCCTATATCAGTGCTTTAGTTGGAGGGAAGCGGGCGGACGGCAACCTCCCAAAATATAGGAAATTTTAACTTTAAAGAAATACATTTCCGTATAATTCACGAATATTATTGGGTCGGAATTGTCTTACAATAATAATATTATGCAACAAGCCTATAATATATTTATTAAGTTACGCGTATGTTTATGAAATTAGCATTGCTCGTTTCATAATTTTTCTTTACGAGTATTTTAATTACCATTATAGGCAAGTTGCATACGACTGTCTTTGTTCAACCATGTTAGTCTAAATGTTTCAATTTTGAGATTTTACATTCACTCAAACAAACGGCAACACCATACCCTTCGCACCAGCTGATTCTCATAGTTTGTGTCTTCCACGGAAGATGACAGCACATGGCGTTGGTTAAATCAAAGCTAACTGATAGTTGTTCCCTTGAAAACCAGAACATTTTGGCGACACGAATTGTATTGATTTTAGTATGATATTAAAATCAGCACTAACAGAATTTATTTTATTTTAATTACAGGTTATTTAATACGCAGTTTTCAGCCCATATAATTCCGTGTTCGATCATAATCGATACCACACCAATATCAAAATGAAAAACAGTTTTGAAATAAGTATAATTATGATACCGTTACGTCACACGTAATAAACGTATTATAGTATGGTCGACCAAAAACTACATATTTATGTCAAAATGCCCCGAAAATATTACTTCTCTGTAGTACTCTTCTTTATGGAAGATACCTAGAAAAGTTGAGTTCATCCAAATATTTTCTTCCAACTGAAACACTGCCGGGCCTATACAATCTGTAAATTTCGGTAAGCTTCCAGGTAAATCCTTACCTTCTGTACACCAGGATATGATCTACTAGCAGGTGCCGCGGTTTCGCCTGCGATTGTTTACTCTGGACGCAGTTTTAGGGACTGTTTAGACTTTCTTTGGAGGCTTTTAGCAGCTAAAGTCTATCAACAAAACAATTGTCCCAGCAGTACGGATTTTGGGAGATCTACAAGTGTGGTCCTACGACATTTTGTCGTATCTTCATCGGTTACTGCTTAATTTTTTTTAAAGAAAAATGTTTATATTATCCATACATTATGATGGACAGATAGAATCGTATAATTTAACAGGAGTATTGGCACTTAGCCTACAACAGCTATAAGTGTGCAAACGTTTGTGTTTCTAGCTGTCCCATAAGATGGAAAATTGCTGTCACGTCATCAGAGGTGTACAAATCTCGATTTTAGCTTGCCCATACCCCCTTGAATGCCAGGAAAGCAAGTTGCGAGCGTCGCAACTAGCAAGCAGGCAGGTTTTTTTAGACTCAACCTAACCCATGCAAGTCTGAATAAGCTTGCGACATTCCTATCAGGTAAAGAACTGTAGTTGCTAAGTGTAGGTAATACTTTCTTACCTTTCTTCATGCTGATAGAAGAAATTCATAATGCAGATTGCAGATAAATAAAAGGTGGATAAAGTATTAAAAATCGTTTTAGCGTCTTAACACATTTATTATTTTTATTATTGTTATTATTGATTTTTTATGTTTTCTCGAAAATATTTGAAAATTTTTCCCATTTTTCCCTTTGTTCATCGATAATTCAAACTCTCCACATTTTAGTTTCTCCTCGGCTTCCTTCAGGGTAAAATTCTCCATTCTCCTTTTACTTGCACTCTAAACACATCTGAAGTTCCTCAACTACGTAACTGCACGACTTACCAGTGCACTGATATACCCAGTGTCATATTCTTTCCGCCAGGCCTTGCAGTTTCTTTAGGCCCCGTGAAACCCACCAGGTTATGAAGAGCTTGTGACTCACGGCGACAGTATTTCATTTCATCGTTGCAATGAAGCTTGCTCTCTTGTCAAGCAAGTTAAAAACTGTGGCTGGTTGCAGAGTTACAATGGGGCAAGCAAGCTAAAATCAGAATATGTACACTTCTGCACGTCAATCACATACGTACGGCAGTCTCTTCATCCACATTGATTAACATTAACGTTGATGTTTACTCACTTCTAGATGAGACAAAAACTTGAAGTTTGGCAAACTTATAGCTTTTAGCTTATAACCGATGGGATAATTCGAAAAAAGTTACAATTTTTAATTTTTTATCCTCCGAAATAAACTTTGAATTTTTAAAAAAAAAGTTGACGCAAAGTACGACTTCAGATGCTTTGACAAAAATTAAGGAAAGGCCTATTGTTGACGTAAGGGATTTCTTGTACATTCGTTCTGATAATATTCTAGTTATCCCAATTATTCCTTCACATATGCTTATCTAACTTTTTAATATACAGTGGTCTAAAGATCAATAATTTCTTAAATATGTCCTATTAAATCCATCTGGCACTTGTTATATCAGTTTTAACTGATAGTATTCCATTATATTTTGCAATACTTGATATAGTGCAAACACTTAATTTCTTTTGTTAGTACTATATACTATATCTTATGTTATTACTATTATTATTAGACTATTATTATTATGCCTACTATTATTATTATGCCTACTATTATTATTATGCCTACTATTATTATTATTGTATTATTACTACCACTGCTATCTTATGCATTGAAATGATTTAGCAGATCATAGTAGGTGCCCACTTCTTTTGTTTAACTCCAATCTTTGATTGAAAATTAATATATAAATACTCTTAAAAACATTTATAATTAAATATAAATGGGTGCTCTAGATACATAGAGAACAATACACAGTTTTCAATTTAACATATTTGGTTTCAAATTGTTCAGTTATGTTTGATGACTTGAGGTTTGATAGAGTTATCATAGTCATGGTTCTCTTTAATAATCATTATCATATTAATCTTGTCTTTTAGCGGCTTTGCTAATATTTTTGTTCATTCTTAATTTGCGCTCGGCCGCCTAGAAATTATATTTTTCTTATTGTCAAAACAACTGATCACAAGTTCTCCTCTTTAATGAATTCAATTTAAGGTTTATTTTCAATTAATATTCTTATTATTTTCATTAAAAAATAACTATAAATATATTTTCTTTATTCTCTCATTATGACTGTCAGATTGCTTCACAATCTACGTCCTTCTTTAAGAATATCATTGCTCAATCGTTCGTCCAATGGGAGTGCTTTCCTATCATTGTTATGTAGCGGTTTTTTCACACCTTAAGATGCTCCTTCGCCGCCATTATTCTATCCTTGTAAAGGATCGTCGTCCCTTCTGGACGCTGCCAGTTTTGGCATTAATCGTCTGAAGAACCTTATATTCCACTAGCAGGTGCCCGCGGTTGTGCCTGCGATTACTTACTCAACTGCTAGATATTGTGCTTAAATCATTTATTATCAAAAAAATAATTAAAACATTATATTTATTAACACTGACTCCGTTTTTGCATAAATTGGAGGAATTACGTAATTTTACTCTTAATTATATTGTTTAACGTTAAAAATATAAATAAACGAAGAAAACGAATCTTATGCTACCATATGGGCATACAAATTCCAAATGAAACGATTAAAATGAACCATAGATTCATGAACCTTACCCAAATCATGCATAAACAATTTTATTATAACGATTGATAGTTAAAGAAAAACACCCTGGTTTCGAGGTGCATTTCACTATCAAAGTGCGCCACCCGGGGAAAAAAAGACCTCAGATTAGAGTTCCCTAGCCCAAAAAACCCCCGCATAGGGTTTTTCGTCCAAATCATTCCATGTTTTCCCATTAAGGCTTTGCCCGCGAAACTTGTAAGCTGTAAAGAACATATTGATTAATTCGAACATTTCGATTAAAAGGTTTAATTTACTGATTATTTTACATAATCTACAAAATTTTGAGATACATAATTTACTCAAATATAAATTTTAACACCTTCTCTAATTTTCAAAGTCTTGTTTCATTTATTTCCAAAGCCTTATGTAAAGATTGCCAACAATACACTGTTTTCATGTGAACTGTGGTTTGGATTTGATAATTCTGTATAAAAGGGATTAAGTATTTTCAAAAACATTTGATTTTGGCATTTAAAATCAATTTTTTTCAAAATCCTTTCTTAGTAAGTTTCTACATTATGAAACGAAGGTACTGTCAAAATTCCAAGTCTCTACCTATTATAGTTTAGGCTCTACGTTGATTCTCTGTCAGTCAGTTAGTCAGTTAGTCAGTGAGGACAAAGCCTCATATATAGAGAGATTACTACGAATTAAGGTTTCTTTCATCATCATTTATATAACACAGAAGCAATATCAACGTTTTTATTCAGCTCAGAATAGCTGATTTACTTAACGCTGCTACCAAGCATTTTCTCCAAGGCATAATATTACATAATTCGACATCAGGATTGGATTGATGTGATATCTTAACTGCTGAAAGGAATCTTCAATATAATAGTGAGTGTTTGAAGCTTAATAATTCATATACAGCTTATAACATTGTATCAAACTGTATTTAGATTTCCTCCGTCGCCATTATTCTATCCTTGTAAAGGATCGTCGTCCCTTCTGGACGCTGCCAGTACTGGCTCTTGTCTTATCGTCTAAGGAACCTTATATTTCATTACTACGAATTAATGATTCTTCCATCATTATTTATATTGAACAGAAGCAATATCAACGTTTTTATTCAGCTCAGAATAGCTGATTTACTTAATGCTACTAACAAGCATTTTCTCCAAGGCATGATATTACGTAATTCGACATCAGGATTGGATTGATGTGATATTTTAACTACTTAAAGGAATCTTTGCTATCAAAGTGAGTCTTTGAAACTTAATAATTCATATACAACTTATAACAATGTATCAAACTGTATTTATCGTTAGCTGTATTCATCTCACTACGCAGTGTCAATCAGTGACACTATTAATTGCATGATAATGTGTAAATCAAAGCGCAGAAGCTAATTATGAACACTATGAAAGCAACATAGACTTGCTGTATGTGTTTACATTAATTGATGTCTGTTCTTGACATATTGTCAAGTTATCCTTAACCAATCTTGCCTACGTTATTTGGGGTGGAATAAATCATCACTCGGCTTACAACGCAACTTCATCATAAGAAGACCTCAAGCCAGCATCTATTAGTGACAGTGATAGTCACTAGTGATAGTGATAGTCAAGAAGTTACAGGGTCAGTGCTATACAATGCCTATGGATCTTCGTTATTAAGTGCCAGTATGGTACTTTATGAGATTGTGTGTGGGGGACGAAAAATGTCTGTCCGTCTGTCTGTCTGTCCGTGTGTCTGTACGCGCCATAACTCAAATACACTTTATCGGATTTTCATGAAACTTGGTATACGCATTTATAATGTCCATGGAAAGAACCCTATTGTTATTGAACCAAATCGGTACACCGGTACCGGCGTCAAACCCAATTTAGTGTTTTTATTTAAAAGCGCCATAACTCAAATACGCTTTATCGGATTTTTATGAAACTTGGTATACACATTTATAATGTCTATGGGAAGACGTCTGTTGATATTGGATCAAATCGGTTTGCCCGTACCAGAATAATGCCCAATTTAGTGCATTTTTTTGGTATTATATAACAAAAGGCCCCACAACTCAAATATGCTTTATCGGATTTTCATGAAACTTGGTATACCCATTTATAACGTCTATGGCAAGAAGTCTATTAATTTTGGACCTAATCGGTTGACCGGTACCATAGTAACGACTAAAGGTCACATGTTTTTTAATTTTTGTCTACTGGTATAATTTGACAGTTAACACTACTCCTTCACTTATGATTATTAAACGACACCGTGATGTGAAACTGATCGAGTTGGCCAAATGGCAACGCCTTGGACTCGTATTCGTGAGGTCCCCGGTTCAAATCCCGGAGCCGACCAATTTGACATGAATTTTTTAATTTAATTTTTATGTGAGTGCGCGATTGTCAAGATATCACAAATCTGTAGTTCTGCTGACGCTGGTCGATTTTAATCTGATTAGAAAAACTTATTTTCTGCATATCATAATTTCAATTATAATTGATTCAACAAAAACATACTGGCACTTTGTTATATCAGTTTACCTGATTTTATTGTAATTTAATTTATCGTGCTCTCCCAACGGGTAATTATGTGCGTTTGTTATTTCTAACTACGTTTATTGTCCTTACAGTTCCACTGTAAACGTGCATAAATAAACTAAGTAGGAGTACAAATTTTACTTCATACGCCGGTATTAATTAACATTTTATTTGTAACTACTGCCTGAAATTTTGCCCTTTTAGATTAGATATAGGTGTTGAACAAATAAACTGACAGTTACAAAGGATAACACATTGTTTTATTGTCATATTGTTTTATGACGCATATATGTTTATGTAAATGAAGTTGAATTAAATTTTAAAAGCATAAAGGATGGTAAATATTAGAAATATATTATACGATTAAAATTAAACACTGTAACATTACAAAAATCTGCCTTTCGCATGCTAAATTAAATATTAATATGTGCTGTAGCGTACTGGTTCATTGCTACTGCACAGTAGCCTATACTTAAACTCTTTATGATTTGCTCACCCAATGAACGTATTCTCGAGCTTAGTTACTACGGATAGCAGGAGGCCTTAGACCACAAGGGATTCAATTAGGTTAAATTAATTTTATTGTTTTCCATATAAAGCTTAAAATCTATATATTTAATGGGTCTTATGACAATTATCACATGTTATATGTTACTATTTTTATAAACAAAATGCTGAAATTTAAAAACGTTGATTGTACAATAGATTTTAAAATGCATGCCAATGTGTATTTTATAGGTCACGGTATTACTTTATAGCCTCCAACATAAGTTTTTTTGTTATATCAACAAACGTAATGAATAATATAATATATAAATATACACTAGAAAAGATGTGTGAATGTTTTGTGACACTATCGTGAAATATGTCTACCAAATTGCAAGGCAATAAGGTGAAAATTGATTTGCCAAAAGCAATCTAATATGAAAATTGTTTTTGAAACATTTTGGAAATGATCCTCCTTAAATTATCAACTTATTTACTGTTAAACGTACTGTACATGGTGTTTTAAAAGGAGCTTTAAATATTCTCAGTAGGCCTATCGAGAATAGCAATACCTCACGAAGGACAATATTTTTATTAGTTTTCATCATTTTGTCCAGTTTATGTGGAAGTGTAGAAAACTTACTAAACTTATCATATTTATTACGATGTCGGATCCCAAAAATATTAAACTAACAATATTATTGAATAGCTTTTTCTCAAATGATTACTTTGTGTGGTATGGCTATTGTCACACAATATTGTAAACCCGTTATAATACCTAACATAATCGTGTCACATCTTAACACTCTCTCTGTTTATTACTTTGAATTTCTGAGGTGTACTCTGAAAGGAAGAAAAGTTTTAAAAGCAGATTTTTTAGGAGCAAGGAGATGGTCTTCTTGACCTCGTATATTCCAACGCTATTGATTTTAAACCTTTTGGAAGAAAATGGACACTCAACCTTTCCACCCTTCTCAAGAACTGCAGTCAATTCTCGGAGTTTTATCAGGACTTCCTGACAACGCTTTCCTTCCAGGAACGAGAAAGACTTAAAGTTTGGAGGGAGTAATAAAATGTACTCGCGTGACGTCGGCGGATGTATCGATATCGTATCGCTTTACTAGTCTACTTGTACGAAGTATCTTGATGCTTGATGCTTGCCGTTTAGATCCCCTCTCTCTCAACCTTATATCTATACTGAATATTTAAACCTTACCATTCCCTTATTAATCTCCACAACTCCGCAGTACGTCCTTCCGCTTCAAGCAGAGTCAGTGGCCCCCGTGTTTAAGCAACTCGCATGTAACAACGACTTATAGCGCATCGTGCTATCGTGCATACCTGTTAACTGTAAGTGAACGATAATAATCCAAGTAATGTAGTTTACTACAACAATAATAGTATATTTTTCGACGAGCCTGTATTAGAATTTATTAAGAAGCTAGAAGTTTATAACGCTCGTTTCATAAACGAACTCGCGTCTTAATTACCATTGCAGGCAAGAAGTATTTGACTGTATTTCATCGACATTAATTTAAATATTAAGCTTTGAGTTTTTTTTATGAAATCTTGTAATTAATAAAAATGCTCGGCTATAACAGCAAAGATTTATTCCCAATGCAATGCGGGACAAGTGGGAAAATAGTTACCATTATTTTTGTGTATACTACGCTTTTAAACATACAAAATATGGCAAACAAATTGAAACTCATGTTTCCTTATTTTGATGTCTTTCAACCTGAGCCGAAAATTGTCATCATCGCCTTCTTGACATGTTCCCCCCCCCCCCAAAAAAAAAAACTTCTTGTAGTCTTCCTAAATTCTCCATTTTTATTAGGAGGCAACTGACTTGATATTTTAGCAGGTCGACTGAAAATACTGGAAGCAATTAAATGCTTATGTAACGCTTTACTTAAACACTTTAATCCTTCAAAAATACAATAGCCGATTACTCTTACAACTAATTTTATCAAATTGTTTAAAATCAAGCTGGGTGGCACTGTTGAGGTCGGTGAAAAAATAACACAATATCTTTCTTCTCAACTTCTTTTATTGTTTTTATTTTTCCAAGGCTTTTCGGTTACATTTAACCATCTTCAGGAAATCTCTCTTGTAGATTTACATTCAATTAGAATAAAAAAATACTTCATCACTGGCGCCAATCCTTGAGAGATTCCCTGAAGATGGTTGAATGTAACCGAAAGGTCTAGGAAAAAGTAAAAAAAAAAAATGAAAGAAGTTGAGATGAAAGGTGTAATGTTATTGTTTCATTAATGTCATAAAGTTAGAGGGGAATTGCTGATTGAGTAATATGCTTGATTGGTGATAGGTTTAAAGGTCTCTTATTATTTCCCCGAGATCAAAAACATGTAGTATGTTAGACAAATTTTAAAAGACAGGATCATTCTTACAATTGACAAAGTAATATGACAAATTTGAGAGGATAAAAAATATCGTAGCAGATGGAGTTGCATACAAATTTAGATACTAAAATGGTATCTTTCTCACTTGAAAATCAGCGAATAATCATCCATTTTCTCCACATCCGAGGAATGAAACCCACGAAGAATCTCTCCCACAGTCACCTGATCTTGTTCAAATATTATTAGCTCCAATCGCACGATTATGATTCGAACTGGTTTGCTGCATGATCGAAGAGCCTGTTTAACCCATGATACAATTATTATTTTTCACATCCATGACACCATAAACAGTATTTCTCTCTCAATTCCCATAAATTGTGATGGGTTTCATTGCCCAGGTATGAAGAAATCGTTATTTTAACTTAGATGTAATTCTATATAGCTTATGAGCAGTCTCCAGGGGATTTAACGTAACAGATGACGCTGCCAATTTTCTCTCTTTTTCGAAGTGTTTCCCTTCCCTAAAAAGGTAAGAGATTTCATAATCTGGCAGCGTTTCCTTAAAGCATGGCATAGAAGAAAGGCGTTATATTTGTAATATCACATGCAAACTGGCAAACTAGTCCAAGACTGTACCCAAGAAAACCGCTTTTGGACGAGAGGTTACGTTAGGTTTTGTTGCATTTTAACGGGATGAAAGTGGAATGTATTGAATTTGGCCCTTTACAAATATTTTCGTTTTCAACATTCCGTAACTAATAAGTAACCAAGTTAGCAACCTAAACAAAGTATATCCTTGCCAATTTATGAATGAATATTTCTTTTTTGACACAGGTTTCAACTAGCAACCTTTTGAAAGACTCCTCAACGATAAAAAAGATGGACGAAAGCGGGACAGGTAATGGAGTATTATTAGAAGATCATAATATGTAAGTAGTACCATAACAAATTTCTAGAATATTAATTTACTCTCACAACGAAAATTGTTTTTGAGGTAATACCACTTACGTGTCCAGTAATTATTATGAGCTCATACAATTACCACTCAGCAATTCGTTCATGTTCCTCAAATAAAATATGTATTCAGTATTAAATAAAATGTTTGCAGCGAAAACAAACGATTTTGTTATTTGTTACAAACTAATAAAAATCTAATGTACTAATAGTGCTCAGAGTTGTGAGTTTAAGATGCCATTTATTGTATTTAAAATATTACCCAATTTTACGAGCCTTATTTGTGACATTGATTATTTTTATTCGTATTTTAACTTCTCTAAAAACATCGGCTTGAACTAAAGTGACTCTCTTAGTTGAAAAGCACTCGTCGCATTACGTGTGATAATTTATTTATAATTTTCTCCAAAATTGCAATACTCTACAATTTCTTACAAATATATCGTCCTTTTTCTTGAATAATTTAATCTAAAAGAAAATGTCTTACCTATAGCGAAATGACATATTGAAGTAAATTACTATAATTTACTAAAATAGCATTTTTTTAGATTTCATATAGATTTTAGCACTGAATAGAATGAAGCGATTAAATATCAACCATTTTACATAAAAAGTTGCTTGGAAAACAGCAGAGAGTAAGGTATACATTTGGAGGGATACCTTTCCAGAAAAACGTATTTTTCAGCTCCTAGATATCATGCATCACGTTTGTTCTACATTTCTATTTCCTATGTGCGCTCTATCTTTTCTACAATGCAGTGTGTACAAAAGGTCCCAGACATTTTCTTCTTTTGACGTGTAAAATGTAAGATTGTGGAAAATGCAAGTTAAATAGGCTACATACTTGTAGGCTACTTGGAAATAAAAATTCTCACCTAACTTATAAGAATTACGGCGCAAAATGTTATGTTACATGCCTATTTTATTTTGTTCCCTTTAGTGGAGTTTTTGCTATGAATCTATCATTAATGATATGTCAGACATTTAAGCGTGTACAATTCACACCCGCTCCTGTAGATGTCACAGGAGTGTACTGCAGCCTTGTCTCAATGTTCAGTGACATGGCAGGGATAAGTAAAATGTCAATCCTCATAGGGTGCCTCGGATGTACTGTTTTATGTAGGAAGTGTTATCCTTACATTTCGTGTTATAAAATTAAAATAAGTTCATATAAATAAATAATTTTCATATAATAGCGCTGCGAAGTTGTTTTCTATGAAAAAAAAGGAGTCTCCGTCTTAAAAGTATAGCAGCCAAACTTGACATATTCATGAATTACAAAACTACTGTTGATTTGCAGATTGTTCTTGTAGATCCTACGGCCGAGAAGCGTTGATTTAAGGGCGTAATGATTTATTTTCCCTCAAACTCCCATTGTTGTTTGATCGCACGCGTTCCCCTTTGCCTAGAGGTCAAGTATTCGAGTACCTTATGCGATAAATTTAGTCTCCGCTGTAGTTGCCAGTAAAGACAAATATTCATCCTGCCAGTTTATTCATTTATTCTCTGCCAGTGAGAGGTGTAGTTGAATTCAACCCTGCAATTAAAATACGTCCAATAGAAGCAGAACTAAATTAGACAAAATCACTGTCAACCACTATTGTAAAGAGCTAATGCCAATACTTACATCCAATATGTAATAGTACGGTCCATTAAAAAAAATAACGGTTACATCAACCACTATTGTAAAGAGCTAATGCTAATACTTACATCCAATATGTAATAGTACGGTCCATTAAAAAAAATAACGGTTACATCGGTCCGCCAATACTTAGAGATGAAATCATTTTACACATTAGTACTTTTATGATGTGAAAATCTTGTTGAATGTGTTTTGTCTACCATCAACAACTAAAACTAAACTAAATAGTTCAATTGTTGGTATTCAAAAAATTCCCAATGAAATATAATTATATAGTCAGAATTATATAAATAGCCGGCTATATACCACTCAAAGATAAGCAACAGAAAAAGCAAAGCAGGGGAACCAAGAAAGTGCTAAAATGAAAGAAAACACGCTTTGTTGATGAATTTTTATTTGTTACTAGTTACTTGTGGTTTTTTATGTGAAGATTTGTACTAGTAGATGCAATATACCCAGTGTAGTAACATTGAGCCCAGTGTTGGTATTATTGCTGGTTTGCATCGTGTCTAAAAGCATAAGATTCACAAGTTAAAAAGTTAAAATTTAGCACATAAGACATTAGTTAAATAAATTATAATAAATATGCTAGTGCATCTACTAGTACAAATCTTTATATACAAAACCACAAGTAACTAGTAACAAATACAAATTCATCAACAAAGCGTTGATTTTTGAATTTCATTTCCGTTTGTGGTATTTAGTTTAAATGTCTTGAAATGTTCCATCTTAAACCACAAAACATTAAATTACAGATACTGTTAACTGGATACACGGTATCTAATTAAATATTATATTCTTGTAAACTTTTATACATATAAACATACAAGTCGCTATTTTAATCTTGTATCTATTTGACTTGTATGTTTATATGTATAAAAGTTTACAAGAATATAATATTTAATTAGATACCGTGTATCCAGTTAACAATATCTGTTATTTAATGTTTTGTGGTTTAAGGTGGAACATTTCAAGACATTCAACAAAGCGTGTTTTTTTCTTCATTTTAGCACTTTCTTGGTTTCCCTGCTTTGCTTTTTCTGTTGCTTATTTTTGAATAGTATATAGGCGGCTATTTATATAATTCTGACAATTACATCTATACCACTGGAAAAATGAAATTGATAAACTATAATTATATAACATTAGAAAAGTCAATGCGTTCAAGTTTGAGTTACTCATTTATTTATTCGTAACGTTTAGGATCAAGCAAATATATTTGTTTAATCCTTAGAAGTGTTATTTCATTGGAAAGCACTTAATAAATTACTCATGGAAGTTTCCTTGCCAAGCAGATGCTTAAAAGTAATTTTAATGAAGCTGAAGAACAAGAATGCGATTAAAAAGGTGTATATAAGATAAAAGACAGTGCATCTGCAAGGCAGGCTGTGAAACTGCTACTTTATAAAAGGAGTTAATTAAGTAATTTTAAATTAAAATTAAAATAGTAGTCGTTGCTGTTAATTTGAAGGAATGAGACATTAATTAAGATATGTGGAAACCGTGTGCCATTCTTGTCCGCAGTCAAGGGAGGTTGTGTGAATTATTCACAAAGGAGGAGAGATAGACGTATGTAACAGAGAGAAGAACAAGGACGTGAAGCAATTGTTCCACTATTCATTTCCCTTCACACAAGACGGCTAGGCTGCCGGGCCTGGCCAGCTACTTCACCAGATAGACACCGGGACTGCATAATTCATGACTTCTACACAGTGGCCAAATTAGAACTGTAACGGACACCGATGTGTCTTGTATCCTATTTATTCATTCACTCATCTCCTAGTTTGTCCTTAGATTCCTACATTTATTTGCGAACATTCATTTCTTCGAGAATTAAGATAAGGACTTAATATGGACTTAAAGAATACTAAGTCACACAAATTTATAGTTTTGTCTTATAATTTATAACTCAGTATTATAAGTGTAAAAGTTCGAAAGTTCGTTGAATTTAATAAATGTTATATATATATAAAAGGCATGTTTAACATTTTTATTCATAAGTTTTTCAATAAGACGCACTCGAAGCATATGCTCGTGGTCAGGGGCAGGTCAAAAATGGATGTAAATATTTAAAATAAAAATACAAATTATTTCAGATAAAAATACAATCAATTTTATTCATGTGCAATGTAGAATTGAAATTTCAAAAATAAAAACAAATATTTTGATACCGTACTTATATAAAACTTATATAATAACCTTCTTTGTTTTCTAAAATTTATCATTTTGAACATTAATTTATTATTTATTTAACTTAAATTCGTTCTAACGTTTTAATATTTGGGTCCCAAAAACAAGGAAAACTCTTTTGAATTGCGTGCGCTTTAATATAATATATTAACTTTATTGTGTGCTCTGATTGGTAAATTGTCATGGAACACTATATTGAAAATCTTAAGTCAACAGGTAAAAGATGAATACATTTGACCACATTGTCCATTTAGAAAAGAGATTACATTAATAGAATCATATTCTTCATGAATGATGATAAACCTGCGTTTTTAAAGTATTTAATTTTTAAATTGTTCAAAGTTTTGGATGGAATTGATAAGTTAACTTCAATCTGAAACTGTTTATACTCTACATTTAAGTACCTTTACATTTAAAAAAACTTTGCGTTTATACATAAATAATTATTAATAATATTTATCACAAGTGCATATGTAAGTTTTTATATTTTGGGAGAAATTACATGCAATTTTAAAAAAGTCCTTCTATTGTTCCTGTGGATTTATATGTGATTTTCAAGTAATGGGTCTTCACTCCAAAATTAATTAATTACGAATTCAATCCATAAAATGAATACCTACTTAGGCAGGAGCTGCATCTTTTATGTACTCGATGTCATTATTGCTTGCATCATTGTTTTCAAATTGATTCAAAATTCGATTCTTAAATATCTGTGTGAATTGTGGAGTTCATTAAATTTTACTGAAGACCTTATGAACAATCAGAATAGCCTACCAATACATTTGTAAACTTGTATGAGTGAAAATATCTGCAGACTGTACTAAATATTCTAACAAAAAGAAAATTAAACAGTATTAAAGCTCTGACACCGTACTTCCTATTGCCTTAAAACTGAAATCTTTTGACGGTATTTGAAATAATAATAAAAGAAGTTCACCAAAAAACACATCTGAAAATTCCTACTTAAAATATTGTACTGTAAAATAGTTCTCACTTCTTTACCCTTAGCAATCCAAAAACAAGTATTGATTTATTTCCTGAAAATGATGAAGAGTTTTTACGTGAAGTAAGCCATCGCATTGCTTGAAGAACTTTCGGTATTCATGAATTCGCAGAAAATAGTTCGAAAGATTTGGTTCAATGTTTGTACAGTTACTTTTTGTTTTAAGTCCAATCTCTATTGAAAATACTTTTTGAAGAATTTATTAGCCCTTTAATATGTTTTGTGCCTAAATTTGCAGTGGGAAAATAGAAAAATACATTTTTAGTGTAGTTGCATATACAGTGCGCCCGAGAATATTCTCCGCAGCGGCTACTTGCTGGAGAGACAGCTGGCTGCAACAGTTAAGTTGGTACTCAACACAGCCGATCATTGCAGGTGCTGGAAGTGCTGTCACAATATTCTATATAAATGCTTGCACACTGCAATATGCACTGATTAGTAATTAGACAATGCACCCATTGATAAAGTGACAATGACCTCTGTCTGCCTGCTCACACAGCTGGTGGTTTGTTTTTATAAAAGCTCGTGTTGCCAACGTAACTGCTGCACCTAGCCCTCTCTCCAGCAAATAACAACTGCGGAGACTATTCTCGGGCGCACTGTAGCTATGTTCATGGATTGAAATTCAGGAAACCGGAGAATGCAGAGAAAATCACAGAAATTGGACTTCGTCCAACACAATATAACTTGAATGATTTGAATTCAATTATCCAGTCAATGATAGCTGGAAAAGTGCTTCCTTACATCAGCAAGTTTGGTTGGAACTCCTGAGTGAATTGTGAAAATCTGATCTGGGTAATATTACCCAGGTACAGTCTTTGAGGACGCGTTACTAAATGTACACCATAAAAATATACACATATACATATATATAATAAAAAATAGATACATAAATACATTCATAAATATTCATACATACATACATACCAGGTACATACCTACATAGCCTCCATACATAACTTCATAAATGCGTACTTACATACATACGAGGTGTGATAAAACAATATAGTGAATAATTTTATTACAAACAAAGTAATAAGCTTACATAGAATTTGAATTAATATCCTTCAAAGTACTCTCCTTGGCTAGCGCACTTGTCCCAACGTTCAATCCATGACTGGAAGCATTTCTGGAAGACTTCTTCGGAAGGGCTTTCAGCTGCTGTGTCGTGGCCATCTGAATGTCGGGAATGGTGTCAAAACGTTTTCCTTTTAGCACGCTTTTTATTTTTGCGAAGAGCCAGAAGTGCTAAATCTGGTGAGTAAGGCGGATGTGAACAGTCAGGAATACTTTTTTCCGGCCAAAAACTCGCGAATCAAAAGCACGGCGCGTAGTCGTGATGAAGAAGAAAGCCACTGACCCATTTTCTGGTCAATTTCTTAGATGTTCAGTTCTTCGGTAAGCTCTCGAATAGTCATTCGCCTGTTTGAACGAACAAGTTCTGCATTTTTTGCACGTTTTCGACAGTTTTTGGGGTTAATGGACGTCCCGACCGTTGCCGTCTTCAACCGACTCATTTCCGCTTTAAAATCGTTCATACCACTTGTAAACAGTCTTCAGAGTTACCATATTACCAAACACTGATTCCAACATTTCATGAGCTTAGTTGGAACTTTTTTGTAACTTAAAACAAAACTTAATGTTGAATCGTTGTTCGGAATCCATGATGCGCGACAGACACGGTAAACACGACCTCACTCTAGAGAGGCTCTGGAAGCTGATTAACAAATCAGAATGTGTTCAAACTTGACACTGCCTGTCTCAGCAGATCAGGCTATCGGACATATTAGGTCAAATGGATGTAGCGTCAGCAGTTGCTGCTACAAAAAATCGTCACCGTATTTTTTTTTTTATCACACCTCGTACATACATGCATGCATGCATACATACGTACATACAATATATATATAGGTATATATTCAGTTTTCATTTTAATAGTGACCGCAGGGGCCCTGAAATGAAATATGCAATATTTATCTAGTGTAAATAAAGACAAGAAATGCAATAACATTTAAGTCAAGTACTAATGTGAAGTTAACAAGTTATCTGAGTGATGAATCAGAATAAAAGAAGAGGTTGTGCAAAATATTGAGCGACAATTTTATAATGATAAGAAGTGTGATCTTCATGGAGTCATTGTCGTCACGGTGATATTGTAAACTAGCATGTGCCCGTGGCTTCGCCCGCGATAATTATTTCAAAAATTAAAAATTAAGAGCATAATAGTTAAATCATTATATTTATTAACACCTAAATCACGTGGACTACATACCACGATTAGATAGCGTCGCCTGGTAAAAGCGACCTCAGATTCGAGTTCCTTGGCCCAGAAAACCCCTGTACAGTGAGTTTCGTCCAAATCGAACAATGTTTGACCATATTTAGGCCTATATTGATTATCCCTCTTCCGTGTAGGTTGAAAATTTCATATGTCTTCGGGCCTTGATATTCTAAACAAATGAATCGTCCAGGATGGACTTACAAAATCAAGCGATCGCCCGCGATAATTATTTCAAGAATTAAAAATTAAGAGCATAATAGTTAAATCATTATTTTATTAACACCTAAATCACGTGAATTACATACCATGATTAGATAGCATCGCCTGGTAAAAGCGACCTCAGATTCGAGTTCCTTGGCCCAGAAAATCCCTGTATAGTGAGTTTCGTCCAAATCGAACGATGTTTAACCATATTTAGGTCTATGTTGATTATCCCTCTTCCGTGTAGGTTGAACATTTCATATGTCTACGGGCCTTGACATTCTAAACAAATGAATCGACCAGCGTGGGCTTACAACATTCAAGCGATCGCGATGCTTTTATTTCCACGGTATGACAAAAATAGTCAAAGCCAACTGCAATTGATTTGACATTGAAATGTATTACTGAAATCTGATGCTTCGACAGCGCTAAAATCACGTTTTCTGCCAGTTTTTCACTCATACCTCGCGAACAAAAGCTAAAATTAAAAATTCGGCTTCGAGGTGCATTTGCCCACCTTTCAGTCCATCTATGTTTAAAATGTCAGATCTCTGCGTTCAGTAGATTTCGCTGGGCATCGCGGACAGACAGACAAACACGTCCTTTTATTATTATACTAGCATGTGCCCGCGGCTTCGCCCGCGATAATTATTTCAAAAATTAAAAATTAAGAGCATAATAGTTAAATCATTATATTTATTAACACCTAAATCACGTGGACTACATACCACGATTAGATAGCGTCGCCTGGTAAAAGCGACCTCAGATTCGAGTTCCTTGGCCCAGAAAACCCCTGTACAGTGAGTTTCGTCCAAATCGAACAATGTTTGACCATATTTAGGCCTATATTGATTATCCCTCTTCCGTGTAGGTTGAAAATTTCATATGTCTTCGGGCCTTGATATTCTAAACAAATGAATCGTCCAGGATGGACTTACAAAATCAAGCGATCGCCCGCGATAATTATTTCAAGAATTAAAAATTAAGAGCATAATAGTTAAATCATTATTTTATTAACACCTAAATCACGTGAATTACATACCATGATTAGATAGCATCGCCTGGTAAAAGCGACCTCAGATTCGAGTTCCTTGGCCCAGAAAATCCCTGTATAGTGAGTTTCGTCCAAATCGAACGATGTTTAACCATATTTAGGTCTATGTTGATTATCCCTCTTCCGTGTAGGTTGAAAATTTCATATGTCTACGGGCCTTGACATTCTAAACAAATGAATCGACCAGTGTGGGCTTACAACATTCAAGCGATCGCGATGCTTTTATTTCCACGGTATGACAAAAATAGCCAAACCAACTGCAATTGATTTGACATTGAAATGTATTACTGAAATCTGATGCTTCGACAGCGCTAAAATCACGTTTTCTGCCAGTTTTTCACTCATAACTCGCGAACGAAAGCTAAAATTAAAAATTCGGCTTCGAGGTGCATTCGTCCACCTTTCAGTCCATCTATCTTTAAATTTTCAGATCTTTGCGTTCAGTAGATTTCGATGGGCATCGTGGACAGACAGACAAACAGCATGTGCCCGCATGTGCCCGCGGCTTCCCCCGCGATAATTATTTCAAATTATAATTATTAACACCTAAATCACGTGGAGTGCATTCCACGATTAGGTAGCGTCCCATGGTAAAAGCGACCTCAGATTCGAGTTCCTTGGCCCAGAAAACCCCTGTATAGTGAGTTTCGTTCAAATCGAACAATGTTTGACCATATTTAGGGTTGATTATCCTTCTTCCGTGTAGGTTGAAAATGTCATATGTCTGTGGGCCTTGACACTCTAAACAAATGAATCGTCTAGGATGGACTAACAAAATCGAGCGATCGCGTTGCTTTTATTTTCAAGGTAGGCTATGAGGTATGTTGACAAAAATAGCCAAAGCCATCTGTAAGTGATTTGATATTGAAATTTATTACTGAAACTGATGCTTCTAAAACGCAAAAAAATGCACGTTTTCTGCCAGTTTTTCACTCATAACTCACGAACGGAGGCGAAAATTAAAATTCCGGCTTCGAGGTGCACATTCCGACCCTTTAGTCCGCCTACTTATAAAATTTCAGATCTCTGTGTTGAGTAGATTTCGCTGGGCATCGCGGACAGACAGACGGAGGACAGACGGAAGACAGACGGAAGACAGACAGACGGAGGACAGACACTTCCTTTTATTAATATAGAAGATAACATGTGCCCGCGGCTTCCCCGCGATAATTATTTCTAAACTTAAGTGCATAATAGTTAAATCATTATATTTATTAACACCTAAATCACGTGGAGTGTATTCCACGATTAGGTAGCGTCCCCTGGTAGAAAAAGCGACCTCAGGTTCCAGTTCCTTGGCCCAGAAAACCCCTGTATAGTGAGTTTCGTTCAAATCGAACAATGTTTGACCATAATTAAGCCTATGTTGATATCCTTCTTACGTGTAGGTTGAAAATTTCATATATCTGCGGGCCTTGACACTCTAAACAAATGAATCGTCACGATGGACTTACAAAATCAAGCGATCGCGATGCTCTTATTTCCAAGGTAGGCTATGAGGTATGATGACAAAAATAGCCAAAGCCAGCTGTAATTGATTTAACATTGAAATATATTACTGAAACTGATGCTTCGAAATCGCAAAAAAATACACGTTTTCTGCCCGTTTTTCACTCATAACTCACGAACGAAAGCGAAAATTAAAATTCCGGCTTCGAGGTGCATTTTCCGACCCTTCAGTCCACCTATGTTTAAAATTTCAGATCTCTGCGTTGAGTAGATTTCGCTGGGCATCGCGGACAGACGGAGGACAGACACTTCCTTTTATTAATATACATTGGTTATGTGAATCGTGAAACCGCCATGACAAGTAAACAGGATACCTGCTACTGTCCAGCATGGGCGTCCGCAGAAATTTTGTCAAGGGGGGGCCAATGAACGAATTACTGCTGACGCCACCACCATCACTATGCTACTACAACCACTTTATTATTACTATTATTATTATTATTATTATTATTATTATTATTATTATTATTATTATTATTATTATTATTATTATTATTATTATTATTATTATTTCTATTGCTATTCATATTATTAATGCTATTGTTATTACTATTCACATTATTTCTATTATTATTATTATTATTATTATTATTATTATTATATAATCAACATCCTTCATTTACTGTAGCTGAACTATGACCATAGATACAAAGAAAACATCTGATGTACACACTCAAATGACTTTTCTTACTCCTTACAATTTCTACTATTCATATAAAATATAAAATGCCTTCAACTTCATTGTAATAAAATGTTTGAGTATAAATGGTTTCAAGATTAGAGGAAGTAATTATTCCTACAAGCTCATATCTAGTCAGCTGTTACAACTCGTTTTCATCCAAACATAGGTAGAACAATATTTGGAGACTTAAACCTCACTTCACATTAGTTGCTTACAGTCATTTAATTTAGGGGTTTATGTCTAAACAAAATTTCCAGGGAGGGGCAGCGGCCCCGCCCTGCCCCCCCCCCTTCCGGACGGCCATGCTGTCCAGTTGTTTTGGTGATACCATGCGCAGTAGTCTACGATGACGTAATCTAGACCTGCCTGGCCTTCATAGCACTTGATGTTCTTTGCTAGTTCATACTTCAGACCGTGTAAAAACATCTTAGTTAGCCTCTCAGCATTCAATAGTGAAGACCCAACAGCGATATTCTGTGTGTTACATACTTTTACTTAAATAATATTTCATAACTAAAAGAACAAATACTTTATTCACTTTACTTTTGTTTTGAATAGTTACAGGCTATTATGAACCACATAATTTTAAATGAATACTACAGTATATGCATTCTCTTCTGCCTTACTCCATTGCTACCGGCGGATGATGCATATGCGCGTGTTTGGCTCAGGTCTTACCGATCGAGTTATACTTATCTCAGAAGAAAAAAAAATATAAGTACAACCAGTATATTTCTTTGGAAATTTAGTTATGCATAATATGCTATTACAAAGTGCAATGCATTTCTTATCTACTAGATAACTTGGAACTGAACACAGAATACTCTGCAAGAAATTCCTCTGTAGCTTATAGGTTAATCCAGTATTCAGGATGCATTATGGGCAGAATACATCGTATTTCCTTTATACATATGTTTGCAGTAGAATGGAAAGGGGGTAGCTACAAGCGATCTTGTCTCCCCAAGAGTGCAGTTATTTTCTGAAATCATAACGTTTGCATTCAATGGGCTTGGCGGTGATATTAACATAATATGCCACATGAGTTGCTGTTGTCTAAACGCATTACGATTCAATGTATTTTTTATGCAGCGTTCTCTTTTAAGCGTGCGGGAAAATGTCTCTCCTATGAGCTCTCAGACTGTCTGAGAAGCTATTAATCAACAGAATCTTCACTTTATAACGACTTTCACTCCAAATTAGTGGAATCTCCCTCCAGGGAATCCTTTCACTTTCCCCCTTCTTTCCCAAGTATTCCATTTGGTATAATTCGATCAGGAAAGATTGTCATTTTCCTACTTAACATCTAGAAGAGCTGTATAACTAGGCAACGATTTCGCTGTAAATCTTTATGAAAACTTAGTACCACGCTAAACTAAAGGAAATGGTATGGAAGAAAGGGTATGGGGGAAAAAGTGGGTTGGGTAGCTACCGTAAACAATGGAATAAGGATGCCAATTCAAAATAAAGAGATTTAAACATTTCAAAGCTGTAGTACTTCTTTTGTTCTTCCCCACAAAAGACTAGAGAAACATGGGAAATAATGCGGCTCCAGTTTTTTCTCCGGAGAAACACAATAGACTTAACACAATTAGCTGTACAGACATCTCATCACACCACTACCACTACAACCACTTTGAATAAGACCGACTTAATTAACGCTATGGAATTACTTTAATAAATTGAATGGGAATATAAACAAGAGTGTTATGATGGTAGCTACACACTTGTATCTTGTATTACAACATTCAACTTATGTTTATAAACTTACTGTGTAATTCTAGTACACATGTATTGCTGCTGAACAAAGGAAACTCTTCCTGTAGTTCTCTCATCATAGGCGTAGCTGTAGGTTGTTAATCTGATTCTGTAATTATCACCTTCAAAGTTATGTATGTCCTCAGTACCTATTAAAGCCATAAATCTATTGATTTCACATTAATTAGAAGTAAATTGTGTACTTTGCTTTTATAAATATAGCCTGCTGCTGTTTTGCTTGGATTACTTGACTGGAAGTTTAGATTACGGACTACCATGCACATTTTACAATTATTATACAATATATGTGTAGTGATAAGCCTCGTTTTATTTAAAGTTGCGCGAGAGCTTTGGGAGTTTCATTAATGATTAACGACTTTTCATAGTCGGACAGAGTGATATGTTGGAGAAAAAACTGCGTATGATATAAACTGTATTGAACGCTATGCCGTAAGGGATAAAGGGAGTTAATTATTATTCTAATTGAAGATATGGATAGGAAATAATAATTACCGGTAGCTATTTCGGATAGGATAAATAAGATGGCTTAAGTCAGGATCACGTAAGTGCGATTAGGGAAGTCACCAGTTCAATAATAACCCGTTAATCTGTTTAGGTAACAGCTTCTTTATTCGATATAAACTGTTACTCGGAAGGGAATAAGCGTATTGACTGTTATTCTAAGCTGGTTAGGCCTTCTTAACGTGAGAACATATTTAGTTTTATCTTCCTGATTTATAATTCACTAGGAGATAGGCTACTTCTCATTGTTGTATACAGAATGGAAGTTGTGAACTGTTCAGATTAAATGGAGCAGTACACAAAATTAAAATAAATGTAAAACTGTTTTGAGATTTATGATTAAGTCCATGGTTAATTAGATAAATAAATTAGCATCGCAACAGCCAGAGCGCTCTTTCGGGGGTAATGACCGGTCTTTCAGTAGGATGAAAGCAATCCCACTGTGTAAGAATACACTAGACTTGATGTTGCCATATTTAGTTGATTATGTGGTCTCCTTATGTACATTTCCATTTAATTGTCAAGAGAACTGATAACATTATTAGTAAACCGAAAAATGAAAATTTATTCCTTTTTACTTTCTCTCTTATACGTAGTAGGCTTATAGACAAAGCATTGTGATCGTGAGAAAAATCTATATTGAGATAACACCGGGAGAAATGTTTAACGATGCCTATAAATGTGTTCTTGGATTACTTCTGTCTATCTGTCTGTGGACAAGCGTAACGGATAAACTGTTCGTTATATTTACTTATTTTTTCATTAAGAATTATTTTTAATTTCATCGGAGCGGAAAGAATTTGGTTACTATAACTGAAATATTAAAGAAACTTTTAATGAAAACTTTTTTAAAATGTTGATTTAAATAGAATGGCTCTAACGATTTTAATGAAAATTTTAGGATAAATTTATATGTGGATAATAAAATGGCTATGTTGGTTTTTCTGTAAAAATTTCATATCGCATACTTGATTCGTGTCCATTTTTTGCTAGACTGTCTCCATTACAGTAGGTGATACATAAAAGATGATATAGGATGCCACACGATTGGGCGATAAATTGATATTGGTGATGGAATTGGGAGCTGGATTCGTTGTGGAAATGTACTTACTTCGATTCTCCGTTGGGCTCCTTCAGTTCTGCACCTATATCTTTTCCACGGCTTTTGTAGCTCAGGGTATCACACGAATCATCTGAGGGATTGGTTTATAGCTAGTTATGTCTTTGTAAATGATAACTGCACTATAAACGTTTTATATCGGAATTTATTCAAATTAACTGTGTTCTGCGTAGCTGTTTGTGTAGATTCACCACTTCAATTGCATTCATCATGTACTTACGTGAATTTCTGTCTTCTTAATTGTCACAATGTAAAGAAAACTCACACGCTATCTTATATATTATGTAGTCGTGTTTAATAAGTGGCTTTAGTGAGAATCGCCATTAGGCTAGGTAATATTCCCGCGACTTTCCACAAGAGCAACGTACGGAGGTCTGCTCTCCTCGGCGAATATGGTGGAAGTGAGCTCTTGACCACGCTATGTTCGCGGCTTATGGATGCTTCTCTCTCATTGGCTGTACTTTTCATTACGTAAAACAGTTCTATTGGTTAAAACAATTCGCGGGCCGAAAATATAAATTTAGTACGTTGTATTTTCAAAATATACGTTTTATTTACAGTTAAGATTTCAAATTTGGAATTAATAAATAATAATAATAATCTAAACGAGAATTTTGATACCGAAATAATAATAATAATAATAATAATTTGAATGATTTGAATAAATATGAATTAACTATTGTTTATAATAAATCAAAAGGGGTGGAATAATTACAGCTTCAAAATGCCCCTGTGTTAATTTAATTATGTCCGAAAAGGTAAATAATTAAATTAACACATCATACCCCAGAATATTTATTCTTAATAAATTTAAATTACGCTTGGATTAGTAAAAATTCAAAATTAATCATTGAAATGGTGAATGATGATAAATGTTAGTGTAACATAAGTGTATGTGTTAAACATTACAACTTGAATTAAATGAATTTGACCAAAATTATTTGGATATACACAAATTAAATCAAATCAGGTTTGTATTACCCTGACATTCCTTTAACATAATATCTTTAAAAAATGACAAACATTCGAACAATAAATGAAAAATACTATCTAAACATTTTTAACTCTGAAAATTATTTCTTGAAAAACAAACATGTTTAGTATATGACGGCACTTCTTGTTAGTTATATATCGAGAATTCTTAAACATTTTGTTAATATATATATATGTCGAGATTGTCTCATCGTCCATATTTGAAAAATTTATTTACATCGAGGCACTCATCGTCTGTAAAATATCACTTTCTTATTCCTTTGCACAAATTCTCTTTCCTTGAATCACTGTTATAATATGTTTGCATACATCATACAAATACAACTCACTTTGACAAACAAATAAATATATACAGTATTACACTATGTTGCATTACATCAAAATATTACCCTTGAATAATAAACAATTTATATACAAACATAACCCTCTTAAATAATAAACATTTTATTACATCAACATTAATGCTCAATCCATCTTACTTTTCTACTATATACAACACTTCAAATTTCTATATTTAAATCATAGGTATATATATATGTATTTTATTTACAACATTTCTACATCCTCGGGTTCGGTCTCGGATCGCGTTCGCACAGTTTAGCCATTCATTCATTATATTTAACTTCAGCTCATCTTTCTTTGCTTAATCAATCTTAAGTTAGAACCACATATTTAATATTAATTATTTATCAAGCAATTTTTATTTAATCACATTCTTTTGTATTCAATCTCTCAACTTATTAATCTCTTACTTTTCGACACAATAACGCTGCATAATACTTCTTTAATTATTTATTTTATTTATGACACAACTATCTTTTACTATAGCCAAGTGATTAATTCTTCTTGGATGTTCAATGCAATGTCTTATGTATTCTGAGGTTGAAATTTCGATTTACTCCTGAATTTAACATCTTCTGAATTGTCATATCAGCTTCCTTCTTCAATGCAATCGGAATTGGCCTACTCTTATAAGTGAATTCATCAACTGGTTCGATGTCAAATTTATGTTCATAGATGTTACAGAGTCCCACATTTTCGAAAAATACTTCTTTATTCTTTATTAATATCGATAACAACCTATCACGTTGATCTTCATTTAAGTTGTGAGCCATATCAACTTTCTCCTTCAAAATATTCATTGTCATAGAGTTCGCGCTAGGGTCGGCTTCTTTTACATTCCTCGTACAGACATAACCTATCTCTACTTGCCCTATGTTGACATCTCCGTCAACACTATTTTCATACCTATCAGCGCAGTCATCGCAATTCAATGTCATACATCTACATACTTCTACCTCATTATTTATATCATCGCAGCAAGGGCCTACTTTATGAATCATCATATCATTTATCTGAATATTTTCTACAATAAACGTCTCATACGGGATATCGTTGTCACCTAACTCACTAGACGCGTCTCTTCTACTCAGCTCATTGTCGAAGGGAATGCTCATCTTGTTTCCTTGTAAATTTAATATTAAGTTGTTATCCTCAAAGCTTATGATACTGTTGTATTCCGTAAAAACATCAACTCCAATAATAATATCTGTAACTAATTTCGGGACTACTAAGAAAAATATTTCAAATTTTGAATCACCAATTTTGACATCCAACATGCATTGAAATTTTACCGATTGTTTTGCTCTTTTGATCGCTACTGTGCATGATAGTCCGCAAATTGGAATAGAAATTAACTTGACTTTGTTTTGGATAAGCTTATTGTATAAGGATTCGCTTATTACACTATTTGAACAACCTGTATCTATTAATGCATTTGTCTCATAATTTCCTATCACTACTTTTATTCTAGGAGGATCCATAATAACCTCACTTCTACTTGCATTATTCTTTTCTTCACTAGGCTTATTATCTGAAAAGCTTCTTTGTGTCTGAATGCTATTTATGGGTTCTATACGTTTGCCTGAATTGACTAAACTTGCGCCAACACCATCCGAACCCTCGAGATATTGGCTTGTTAGTTTAACTGTTGTACATTACCATTATCTTCCTGATCATGGATTTCTACAACGTCATCAGGTACATCTTCACTACGTGTATTACTGTTGAATGGTCTGGCCCTAGGATTTAGCGTGTTTTGCTGAGTCTCAACACCTTTGACTCGCCATTTACCATTATTAATTACTTGTCCTGGTCTAACTTGACTATCATTACTATTGTTATTACCTCTATTATTATAAGTACGGTTCTGGTACCTCCTACGATAGCCTTGATTCCTCATCCATGGCATTTTTCGCCAAGAGTTTGGATGATTACCATTTCCAACATTTTGTCTATTGAAAGTGACATGGTTTATCTGATTTCTTCCATTATTGTTTCTGTTATATGGCCTATTTTCTGATCTATTCTGGAAATACCTAGGATTATTCCTATTTTGATTAGGCATAGGGCCTCTGTAGGTATTCCTAGCATCATAACTTCTGTCACAATTATTTGCATTACCTTCTGCCCCTACCCCAGAATTTGTAAACCTGTTAGTGGGAGGGTACATTCTATCATTTGAATTCATATAGCTCTGCCTACTTCTATAAGTATTCCTTTGCTCAAAAGCAGCAAGCAATTCTAACATATCAGAGAAAGTTCTGGGTTTTGCTACTATCAAATTTAGTCTCACATTCTCTGGAAAGTGATTTACAACAGTCTCCAGCAACTCAAACTCATTTAGTGGAGGATCTACTTGTCGTCCTAATTCGGCCATTTCCAAAAACTAGTCAATCATCGTCTGACCTGACTCTGGCTCATACACACCATTAGCTAACTGCATGCTGATATTGTTTCTCTTGGATAAACTCCAATATCTACTGATAAAATTTCTTTTGAATTCTTCGAATGTCGTAGTCTCATTTGTAGTCAAATTGAACCAATTCAAAGATCTACCTTGCAATACCTTTCTTACTATGATCATGTACATGTTAGGCGGAATGGCTCTCAACCTAAAATAATCGTGAAGTTCAGTTAAGAAATTTTGTGGATTGGTATTATTATTTTCATCAAACACAGGTAACTTAATTTCGTTCATTAAATAGCTGGGAAAATTTGTGCCTAACTGACTAATTCCTGTTGACAAAGGTACATTGATATCCTGCACCTGGGAACCATTATGACTGTTCACCCTTTCCTGACATCTAGGAGATCTACATGGTAACTGTGAGTAAGTTTCTTCAACAACATTCCTACTCATATTGTTTCCCAGTTGAGGTATATTCACATCATTAATTACAGGTGAAGTTACAGGAACATTTAATCTGTTTTCTAATACACAAATTCTACTTGTCAGTAACTCTTCATCTTTATGAACTCTCCTACTCAACACTGTCAACTCTTCTTGTGCTTCTACAATCTGTATTTCAATGTCTTTTTGTTTAACTTTTAACAGCTGATTCTTCTTCTCTAAGTCATTTCTAGCCTCATCATTTATCTTAGCAAAACCTAACAATGTTTCATCGAAAGCATTCATCTGCATTTTCATAAGTGTAACACTACTATCTAGTTCTGATACATTAGCTACAATAACTTTCATTTCCTCACTAGTGTTAGAAACATCTGTTTGCATTGTTTGCAAGTTAGTGCTAACATTTGAAATAACCTCCTTGACTTCTGCTATATCATTATTGACAATGGTTTGAATATTCTCTAGAGCTACTGTGACGTCATTATTAACCTGCTCTTTGAAATCACCTAACCTTTCCTGTATCTCGTTTACCACTTCTTGTTTTAGATCGTCTTTCAATTTTGTTAAGTTTTCATCCAATTGTACTAACTTCAAACTAATGTTTTCATTTACATCTGCTTTTACATTATTTACATCAGTACTAACTTTGTTAATTTCACTTTTTACATCATTCTTAACATCCTCAATTTTGTTACTAAGCTTATTGAACATCTGTTGCATGAAGCTTTTAATTGAGTTCTCTAATTGGTCATCTGAAGATTCACTGTCTTCGCGCCTAGTCACGTTTACATTTGAAACGGAAACATCTGTTTCGACCTGAACTTCCATATCAGTTACAATCTCATCTACTAACTGTAAACTACTATCAGCACTTATGTTGTCTACAATACCCTCCATCTCGGTACTAGTTAGCAAGTCCTGTCCATTTTCTAACACATCTGAACTTTCCTTCTGTGGCGACATTATTTCGCGGCCTCTGAGTTTCATTTATAATCATAAAAATAACACCTTACTTTATTTGTAGGCTTCGCAGGCTTCACAGGCTTCTTACAATTACTTTCATTCTGGAAGCTGATTGTTGTCGGTTGATGTTGGATGGTCACAGCTGCTGCCTACTGCATGAAGTCGAACACCTGGGCTGGCCTCGTGATGGCGTGGTGACAATTGTTGCGCGCGTAACCGTACCTAGCTCACGATTCTCACTTAATTCTGTGTATCACAATCTGCTTGCTAATGTCCCAATTAGAATATTTGTTCACAGAGTCTTTACACAGTTCGATTGTTCATAAAAAGCCACACGTTGGTGCACCAAATTGATATGGGATGCCACACGATTGGGCGATAAATTGATATTGGTGATGGAATTGGGAGCTGGATTCGTTGTGGAAATGTACTTACTTCGATTCTCCGTTGGGCTCCTTCAGTTCTGCACCTATATCTTTCCCACGGCTTTTGTAGCTCAGGGTATCACACGAATCATCTGAGGGATTGGTTTATAGCTAGTTATGTCTTTATAAATGATAACTGCACTATAAACGTTTTATATCGGAATTTATTCAAATTAACTGTGTTCTGCGTAGCTGTTTGTGTAGATTCACCACTTCAATTGCATTCATCATGTACTTACGTGAATTTCTGTCTTCTTAATTGTCACAATGTAAAGAAAACTCACACGCTATCTTATATATTATGTAGTCGTGTTTAATAAGTGGCTTTAGTGAGAATCGCCATTAGGCTAGGTAATATTCCCGCGACTTTCCACAAGAGCAACGTACGGAGGTCTGCTCTCCTCGGCGAATATGGTGGAAGTGAGCTCTTGACCACGCTATGTTCGCGGCTTATGGATGCTTTTCTCTCATTGGCTGTACTTTTCATTACGTAAAACAGTTCTATTGGTTAAAACAATTCGCGGGCCGAAAATATAAATTTAGTACGTTGTATTTTCAAAATATACGTTTCTTTTACAGTTAAGATTTCAAATTTGGAATTAATAAATAATAATAATAATCTAAACGAGAATTTTGATACCGAAATAATAATAATAATAATAATTTGAATGATTTGAATAAATATGAATTAACTATTGTTTATAATAAATCAAAAGGGGTGGAATAATTACAGCTTCAAAGCTTAGCCCAGTAGAGAAAATTAGAGTTTTTATATTACAGTACAAGCATAGGCGTAGAAAGACTTTTACGCCAGAAAGCCTAAAATTGTAAATCTCGCTACTGTATACACACAAATTCCTATAAGAAATAAAGTAGCTGCTAGGCTGCAAATGTTGATAAAAATAATTTAATTGCAAATGACAGTGCTGTTATTTAAGTTGTAATTCGTTTGCTTAACATTTAAATAATCAAGTTTCTTTCTTTTACTTTTTTTTTTAAAACCAATTTCGTAAATCTAATTGCGGCTGGTTTTGAGAACTTCAGATAATTTTTCTGGAAAATTCAATCTATCGATCATGATAAGCAGATAAGCATTCTAGCTACATTTCTACAGGGTGGAAGAGACAGAACTATGCAGATTCAAGGGCAGAAGGACATATTACAAAATACAGTAACTATTTGGCGTTTTGTGATTAATGCAATGCTTTAAGAGATAATCGTATTATTAGTCATACTGAATTTCAACAGCGCAGTGCCAGTTGGTCGATGTAGAGGCAATGACCTTGTATGACACTCGTACAAAACCACTTACTTACACTTGCCGTGACGTTGCCAAACTGCATGGAATTTGTTTTCCGCATAATATTTGTGTTTAATTTGCACGAAAACTGCCAACCCTATTGAAAAAACGGAATGAAAAAATGAATTTCTTATTCTTTAACGTCATAAAATCAGAACAATACTGGTAATGCTTTATCGAATAAAGCACAGTTAAAGTTAGGGATTCTTTTCTGTTGAGAAAAATACTCACTTGGGACAAATATGGTGTTACGAATGTTTTGTTTCGTTCTACCAAAGAAATAAGCTGTTAATATCTCCACTGTTATACCCTCCACTGAGTATTCCTAGAATATGTTATACATGCTTTTACACGGAAAATGAGCACTCTTGTGAATGTGAATTTGCATACCATTCCTTCGGCTTTATCATTGGTATATATGTTGAAATATTAAATTTTGAGGACGAAGCCAGTTCGTTACAGCAATGCGTGTGTACGCTACATAATGGCATCTAAACGTAAAAAGTTTTCGTCAATCTATTGTAGGCTCTTACTTCCATTCAGGAGTCTTGGGTTAGGTCCCCATTGAATGTTCTTATTTTATCATTTTACATTATTACTATTCAGTGTAATTAGTGTTAATTTATATTTTAGTTTCAAACGCAACAGTTTCTTTCATACAGACTATCATTATTATATTCATGAAGCCTGTGAATGACTGACAATATTTACGCATTACTTCTACTTATGAGGGAATGAAAGGAATTTTCTTCCTTCGAATATATTAGCTCTAAGGTTCATAATAAGCTGCATTATCCATGTGTACTCTTGAACTGAGAAAAGTATTTTCAACTTCAAATTAGATCTTATTTAGGCTATATCATAATTCATTGATGTAATTCTTTTTAATATTTCTATTTAAAAGAAGATGATTTTTATTATAGTTTCAGTGCCGGTAGTTATTTTATCTGGCCTCACAATAACATGACGATAGGGCTTTTTTCTTTTCCATTTCGTTTATGCCTATTTCGTATTGCGGACAAGACATTTGAGGGTAATACGTTCCCGTTATTATGATCGTTCATTTACGAACACAGAGAACATCCTGTAAGGCCTGGGCACATGAACTTCCCTAGAACGGGATAGTATAAACTTATGAAAAGAAGATTATCAAATTCTAAAAGGACATAACTCATCAGAAAACACATTTACAGCACAGATCTTGTTAATCAGATTCATGCCATGCCCCAGACTCAATAATTCAACACAGGACGATGAAGATAATTAGCAACATAAACTCTGCGTGTTGCTGTATCCCGGGACTTAATTGAAAAGGTTGAGCTACAGGAGTTTTATGCAGGCCTAATGGACTTTCCTTCTGTCCCTAGTTAGGTTGCCACCACTGTTGAAGAACATTAAAAGCAAGTCTTGCTAATTACATCAGCTTTAACTGCATGTGGCTAGATAAACAGTCTCCTTTTCACATGACAGCTAATTCTGAAAAAATACATGCACATTTTGTGCCTCTAAATGTATTCCCCTTCGTCATTTTTCTTGCGTATCTTCAAGCTCTATCTTTTTTCCTTCTAACCGCTTCACGCTTTTCCTTTCTGTTTTGTTCTAATATTCCTGCAGTCCTTCCTCTGTGGGAGCTTGTAAATGTGCAGAACGGAACGCTGTTTGTTGGGAAAGAAAAAAATTAACTGAGAGATAGCATACTTTCCGATAAATATGGACAAGTAATTACTTGTAGCAAATACCAACTACAGTATTAACATCTTCGTTTTGCGTTTTCCTTTATTGTTTACTACCTATCATGTCTCTCTATCAATATTCCAACCTTAATAAATAACAGCGCAGTGCCAAATAAATTTTGTGTAGGCCTATTACTAAACTAAAGCAAACTGAACTGGACTGAATTAAAAGTGACTTGACATTTTTGTTTATAAAAATGTTATACGTTATTTCTTCACGGGTTATCATCAAGAGTTGAGGCGTTTAAGTTTCCAAGCGTTTGGAAATATAATAAGACATTGATTTATATAATTGTCTGCATTTATTGGTTGGCCTATTTGTTATTTTTATCAGCAGTCTGTAAAATGTCAAGTCCACTGATACCTTATTCATCGGTGTAGACTTGTATTAGTTGAAAATAGGAATGTTGACCAAATACTGTATTTACTTTTCAGCGCTTTCTAAAATATAACAATATTATTTTTCTCAATTTCGTAAATGAGAAACAAAAAATTCAGGATAATTTATTCTTTCATCGTACATTATACACAGAGATATTCCCAATTAGGGATGGGATATCGGAAGAAAAATATCGATATTGATATCAATATCAATATCGGTTACTAATATCGATAGCAGTATAAATCGGTAATAAAATATAGATATTCGACAAAGTCGAAAGTTTTACTAGGTAACAGGTTTGTACCTAGAGCATTCAGTAATCGTTAACACATAGTTCAAGCATGCGCACATTGACAGTTTTGCTGAACGACGTATGAAAACTGACATTGTGCGCTTGCGTGAATTATGTGTTCATGGTTTCTGAATGCTCTAGGAACGAACCTATTGTTGTTGACAAATACTTGCCCTCAAACTGAAACATGAATGACGTCACAGACAGTGGCGGCAGGAATTCGTTTTAATTTTTATTTTTACTCTATGACAATTAAGGGAATGGTTTGCAACATTGCTTGTTGTTGTTACTTCTGACGTTCAAGTGTAACCGAGACGCCCTTGTGGCAGAAGAACTCTTATTGACTACCAGAAATACTGAAAATAAGCGTAAGCTAATTAATCGTTGATAGCCGTCAGTTCAATAAGTTATGTTATACCCATGTTTTAATTTTAGTTATTAGTAATTCAATATTGCTTGAATCATGCGATTTTGCTAAGTTTTATAAATAAATACGTTATAATAATATATTATTCTATAAGTAGCCTACCTCCCTTACCCTCCATTTTGAGAAAAGTAATATTATCGAAAAGCAATATCGATATTACGATATTATTGAAACTGAAATATCGATGTAAAAATATCGGATATCGTAAGCAAAATATCGACATTCATAATATCGATAGGCCTATCCCATCCCTATTGCAAATTATAAATACGTTCACATTAGTAACTTCCCTTCGCTATTTTGCGTATATCCTTACTGAGTATTTAGTTTTAACAACATAAAAGAATAAATCTTTCTTTTAGACAGTCGAAGGTAAAAGAAATGATTTTAACGGTAGATGCTATCGATTAAGAGGAGAAAATTACGCCACTGACTGGTTAAAATATTTACATATGATTATTAAATAGACTCAATTTAACACAAATTGAAATTTTTTAAATTCCCACTCCTTTTTGAATGTGAAATTTCTGACTGTGATTGGAAAATCGTCGTACTTCGTGGGTGAAAGGCATTGTCCTTAAGTTGGCAGCCGAGTACCAGAAAATCAGTAACAGCTGTCTGGGAGGTCCAATATGGCTGGATTCACAATGCGTAGTTCGTTACAATAAATCTAACATTTACACACTTACTATTGTTACACAAATTTCGACTATCAAAAAAGTGTAAGATAAAGATGGTATTTTGCTATTAGGACTGCGAAATGAGCCCGGGGGGGGGGGGGGGGCTCGCAAAATAAAATCTCTTTCTACCGCTTGGATCATAAATAATTATTTTCTGGAGGGAAGTGTAGGCTGAATGTGCGAAATTTTCGCGCGGGTTTACGGTTAATAGAAATGATACAATAATATGCTTTCCAGCAACTAAAACATTTTTATCTTCATTCTTGTAACTGTTATTACTTATGAGTTATTAGTATCGTCCTTCTGTTTTTGAGTAAGATGGTCAAGACTGCAAAGTCATTAACATGGGAAAGTTCCGGATTCATATCCTGTGACCGGCCAATTTGAATGAGTTATTCTTTTCTTGATTTCATCTTGAAAGGAAATGTTAGCTGTTCAATATAGTTAATTAATTTAAATACTGAAATATTTTAAATATATTTAATTAAACATATTAAGTTTTGAATAATAATATCCTGAGCCATTTTTTTTTTAAACTTTATTTAACAACATGCTCCATTACAATGTGTAACACTACATGTTATGGTTTACATCGGTGTTTAAAGTGCTTACTAAACTAAACTCCGTGGCGCTACATCCCTAGAGGGACTTGGCCTACCACCCGACCGCTGCGTCATCTCCCGTAGGCAGATGGCAGGATTGGGGGGCATGTGGTCAGCATGCCGACACCCACGGCCGTTAATGGTGGTTTTCTTGACCGGAGCCGCTACTTCTCTATCAAGTAGCTCCTCAATTTGGAATCACGAGGCTGAGTGCACCCCTACCAGACCTCCCTACCTCAGAAAAATCCGAGGAGGTACCGGGAATCGAACCCGGGCCGACGGATCTGTAGTCAGCGACGCTAACCACAAGACCACGCCGGCGGACTTTAAAGTGCTTACACTATTTCCAAATATGTGCTTTAATTCCAATCTGGTTCTGTTCTAATTTAAACAACTATATTATTAGTCAAGACAATCGTATTTACAAATTTACAGAAGTCTTTTGAAAATCTTTTCATTAAGTCTCTTTTATCTGGTGGCCAAACTCCTCCTCTAGTGATTATGCTTCGACGTAATGTTTGTCTTTCTATGTCGTGTTTTGAGCACTCAAGTAGAATATGATCGACAGTTTGGTCTCCTCCATTACAGGGGCAAGTTGCATCTGGTGTTATTTGGAATCTGTGGAAATAGGCTCTTATTCTTCCGTGTCCTGTTAGCATGGTCGTGAGATTCGATGTGATTGGGATTTTTATCAATAATCTCTCTACGATGCTTGGAAAGTATTTTTTCGTTTCAGCTCCATTGTGTGTTGCTCGCCAATCTCTTTCCCAGCTCCTCAAGCTGTCTACGTAATGTCTTCAGTACTCCAGTCTTTGGCATCTTATCGTAGGATACTTGCTCGTTGCTTCTGGCAGCTTGTTTGGCAAGATGGTCTGCTAATTCGTTTCCGTGTATTCCGGTGTGAGCTCTAACCCAGGAAATCGCTACTGTCCATTGGTTGCTTTTCAAACTGTTCAGTACCATCCTGATATTTTCTATTAAGTAGTTATGATTTCTGATATTTTTTAATAAATCTAGAGTTATTTTGCTATATGTGTAAAGAGCAAGAGTTTTAGTGGTATTAAGTGTCGTATGCATTTGTTGTATTGTTTCTAAGGCCTGGTTGTTTGAGCAGTTGTCATCTAATTTATATTGTAGTTGTTGGGCTATCTGGCCATTGAAGTACATTGCAATTCCTGAGCCAACTCCATCAGCGGACTTGCTACCATCTGTGTATATTTCCACAGCATATTCTTTTGCAGAGTCGATTTCCTCTATGCCACTGAAATTGGCTGGGTGAGGCCATTCGTTAAGTGGTAACGCAATGTCAACGTTGATGTTTTCTTTTCCTTTTAAGATATTGTAGGCTTTGGCTGTCACCTGTAATTTGGTAATTATAGGTGTCAGACCTGTTAATGTGCAGAGAGCTTCGGTTGAGGTTGTTCTGAATGCTTTTGCGATTTTAAGACTTATTAATCGCTGGACCCTTATAATTTTTTTACGATTATGTTTTTTTTTTTTTGTAGACTTTCAACCCAAACTGGAACCCCATATGACAATAAGGGCAGAATTGCTCCTCTATAGGTCGTTCTTAGAGCTCCATGATTCAGTCCCCAGCCGAGTCTTGCTGATTTAGATGGTGCGTTGATAAGTTTTGTGCTTCTGTCCGCTACGTGCTGAATGTGAGCTCCGAAGTTGAACTTATCATCCAGCACAATTCCCAGATACTTCATTGTGTTCACTTGTTCCAGAAGTTTGTTGTTTAAGAATACACTTGTTCCTGTATTATTATTAAGTCTTCTCTTTGTTATTGTCAATACCTTAGATTTTTTTTCATTAAATTTTATTTTATTATTTCTCGCCCAGTGTGAGATCTTCTCTAGTTCCGCGTTAGCGAAGTTTTCTGCTTCCAGCGAAGTTTTACCTTTTGTCATAATTAATAGATCATCAGCAAATGCTATGACTTTACTGTGGTAGGTGAATTCCAGGTTTATTAGGGAATTATACTGGATGTACCACATTCCCGGCCCACAGCATGATCCTTGTGGACACCCCTTTGATACAGTTTTTTTCCACTTTGATATGGTTCACACACAAAGCTGCTCTCCTCTGTTTAAAGTAGCTCCTTACAAGATTGTATAAATTCTGAGGACAGTTGAAATTTCTCAATGCGAACATAATGCTGGGAAACCAAGCCGCGTCGAACGCACCTTGGACGTCCAAACTAACTAGGATTATGAATTTGTTTTCTTTAAGGCTTTGCTTTGTAAACCCTTTAAGGGTCATCATGGCATCTACTGTGCTTTTTGTTGGCGTGAATCCAAATTGATTTTGGCTCAGTAGGTCTCTAGAATACAGGTGGTACATAATTCTGTCTATAAGAAATTTCTCCAGTACTTTCCCACCAGTATTTATTAAACTTATTGGGCGAAATTTTGATGGATCTGGACTGGTGTCTTTTCCGGGTTTAATAATTGGTATGAGTAGTGCTTCCTTCCATTGCTGTGGAAAATGGCTATGTTGAAGACATGAGTTATAGATGGTCGTCATGTACCTTGGAAACAGTCCAAAAACTTGGAGTAGAATTGTACTATTGATTCCGTCTTTCCCTGTTGCTTTCTTTGGATCCATTCTTGTGAGGAGTCATGTACTAGAACTTTAGAGTAATGTGCTACTGCAAGTAAGTATAGGCAATTACCCAAATGAATCAGCCCAATTCCTTTGTGAGATGGAACGAAGGTGAGCGATATTTCCCAGCTGATTATTGAGAATCATTTCTTACAAATTTTAGTGGGTTTCTAAATCCTCTAAAGACTTCGTAAAATGTTAGTGTGCTCGCTTAGGAAACTGAACGAATCCTGCTAAAAGATATAACAATGGAGGGACGGGCGTTCTGAGAATTAGAAGGCGGCATATCTGTATCAAACAATGGTCCTTACTACCAATAAGATTTAAAGCCAGGACACTCGTGCATTGATCTTGAACACGGTCCGGGAAATCAAATCATTTTCGGTAAATGCGAAATTTGGAAGGCCTTAAGTTACTAGAAGAAAACTAGCATTGACAAATCCTCTCTCAGAGGCTTCACAGTTGCATGTAGCTACAGATGAGGTGAACTCCAGCATCTCGTCCGACAATTAATTGGGTTTATAAATTTTAGGCCATCATATTTTATTACTTAGCCTGAAAAGGAGTGAATATTTTTCAAATTTAGATAAATGTTATTAAATTTCAGTCTGGATATATGGGTTTATACATTTTGAATCATTAAGTCGCTATCCAGAGCTAAACTTTAAGTTTCCGTATTAATTTAAAGAGAGAACGAGAGAGGATGCGTTTACTATGATATTAATAGTGTTAATGGTCAGTTTTTTAAAAATAGCTACGAATAAATTCTCCTACCAGTTACTCCTGGGCTTCTGATTTCGTTCATCTTTTCTGCTCCCTGTGATGATTCTCATATAGCTGTGGCGATTTAAAACTCAACCCTCATATAGGAAATTTATAATCACCTAAATCTAACCCGGCATTTTATAAATCGGCGACAATAGCATTGATAATAACTATAGTTCCTGTTTGAAAACATTTGGAAATGCGAATTCCAGAATGGAATTTACTTAAGACCTACCCAGAATATTCCCTGCCTGTAGTCTGAGCATTGAATATTCCTCATAAGAAGGATCTGCATTATTCTGATCGCAGAGTAGCTGGACCCATCAAGTTCATCTTATTATGTGATCCATAAGTTGCAATTGTTTTCGTATAACCCTGCTGTTGCCATGGAATTTATATATATATTTGTAAAAATCTTACAGGCTTACACGGAATGGAATATAGAAACGGGCGTTGTAAACAGCTGTATAATATGGAAAAGTTTTTTTTCATAAAAGTCTAAAATATCGCTTCCAATTGATAACGGAAAATGTTATGACATTCTGAATAATGTTTTGAGAAATAAAATCAGGTAAACTGATATAACAAAGTGCCAGAATGCTTTTGTTTAATCAGTGATAATTGCAATTATGATATGCAGAAAATAAGTTATTTTTGTAATCTATCTCCGAATTAAGCTGCTGATCGATTCATTAAGCAGGACTTACGGAAGAACAAAGGTGTAAAGTTTGGTACTTAAGCTTAATTCAAACTCGTATACACTGATATAAGATATTCTTGAAATATGTCACCATTTCAAAAAATACACAGACGAAGAACTCCACTTAATGCACGTAGACCTAATTATTTCAGAGTAATATATCTTCTGTATATAACAGTATTCAACTTGATCAACGAAATAAACATCTGACTAGTTTGATAAGTGCAAAGGAATATGTCCTGGCTAACTGTATTGCAAATTCCAAGGTCATATATCAACAGTGTTGTCAGGATAACCGATTTGCATTAGTTAAATTCTTATAATATTACCATAAAATAGGTACTAAATTGGGCATTACTGCGATACCGGTCAACCGACTTGGTCCAATATCAATAGGATTCTTCCCATAAACGTTATAAATGCGTATACCAAGTTTCATGGAAATCCGATAAAGCGTATTTGTGTTATCCACGCCTTGTTTATATTACCATAAAAAGGCACTAAATTGGGCATTATTCCGGTACCGGCCAACCGATTTGGTCCAATATCAATAGACTTCTTTCCATGGACATTATAAATGCGTATATCAGATTTCATGAAAATCCGATTAAGCGTATTTGAGTAATAGCGCCTTTAAAGTAGACACTAAATTGGGTTTTACTCCGGTACCGGTCAACCGATTGGGTCTAATATCAATAGGGTTCTTCCCACGAACATTATCAATGCGTATACCAAGTTTCATTAAAATCCGATTAAGCGTATTTGAGTTATCGCGCGTACAGGCACACGGACGGACAGACGGACAGACATTTTCCCGTCCCCCACACAATCTCATAAAATACCATACTGGCACTTAATAACGGTACGACATTCTTTTTAAAAGTTCAGTAGAATCCATCTGAATTTTAAAATAAAAAGGATATATTACAAACTAATTCAAGGAGAAGGTGGTCAAATAAAACACACATAATATTATTATTAGGCCTAGTAAATTTCATATTTATCTTTGAGAGAAACAAATTCACAATAGATAGCCTGGTTTTAGCTTTATACCAACAATTAGGCCTACGATAAAGGAACCAAGTAATCAGATAATACAGATATTTTTAGTTATACTTTATACTTTATATTATTTTTGTAATTGATTACAAATAACTACTTCTAACCTAACAAATATGTTAGGTGTCTTCATGTGTACCACAGTGTAGATTACTCTATCCTCAAGCATGAAAAGAAGCATACAAAATTATCCTGATTATAATATACGAGCATTTCTCGTTAGCTAAACTTTAGCTAGACGGGAAAAAAGGAGGAGTAGGGGGGGGGGATTGATCATGGCGGAACTAGTTTAAAATTCCCATATTGTATCCGAAAGATTTTATGCACTGGAGTGCACACACCTTATCGAGTCAGCTAAATAAAGCGAGATAATTATAATTATATTGTGTAATATGTAATAGCAATTCATTCATATTTTAATAAAAAGTTGTGTCCAGAAGCGTTTTATTAGCCCGAAATTTACCGTCACATTTCTTTTGGGATATCTGACTGGCTTTGGTGAATTAAAGATAGATATCTGTACAATGGCTGAATCACTAATAACGTTACAGTAAACAAAATAAGACAAAAAAGGTGTGGACATAATGGAATAGTTAACAGTGGACCACCGTGAAACACAGTTACAAAACACACAATTGTGTTGCCCGAAGGGATTATTGTTTTAACGTTATAGTATATTTACACGACCGCATGTATACCCCTGTATACACATACACGCATGGCAAACCCGTGGATTATCAGCCAGTTTCGTTGTGTTCGTTAGTAGTTGGTTGCGCTGGACATGTAATTTAATGTGGTACGGGATTGCGCGACAGATAAACGCCTACATCTGTTCCACAATATTGTTTACTGGTTTCACATCTTCCACCTTCTAAACATTCAAATTCTCTCCTGGCTGCTTGTAGTAATGCAGCGAAAGCATATTAAAGTCACGAAGTAAACATAATGTTTATGCAATGTTAAATCTGTGTCTTGGTTCTAAAAGGGCCAGTGTCAATTTCTTGCAAAAATGAGATCTATACATTATTGAGCTCTGCTAGTCTTTATCTTTCGTGTAATAAAAGTGCAAATGTATGTTGCTATTAAAAGACATAATACAGAAACCTTAGAGGCCAATGTCGGAAGTTCTCAACAAAAAATGTTCCTTCTACAAAGTTATCTCAAAAGCAAGTTATGACATTGACCCTTTTAGAACAAAGCCACAGAAATATAGTAACCGAAATAATTGGTCCTAATACTAAATTATTATGATGCTATCTTTTAACTTATTGCTTGACAAGTTAAATGAGTGAGTTATGAATGTATTATGTTTCTTTTTTCTTTTTAATAATTTATTATTTAATGAAGATAATTTTTGGGTGTTGTATAGTCAATCTAGTTTAAAATTTCGGGACAGTATTAGGTGCTGTGCCCATACGAATTATCATCAACTGTGGAAAAAACTCACATGTTCTATCTGTGCACGTGCGCTCAGTCTGGTACACTGTGGTTCATGAGTTCATGACCTAGTTGCCACTAGAGCACGACTATTTAGAATCCGTCGCGAAGTAGTGGTCAGTGTAATTTAGTGATCATACAGAGGCTCTTGAACATTGTGTAAGTAATTGTTTAACAACAATTGTTGTATGATAATACAACAACAAATTCAAGAATATTGTTAAGAAAAAGACTTTCTTCAAATATGAACAAAGATGACACTACCCTTATATTGCCAGATTTTAAATTGTAACCCAAGCAACGACAAAAATGCTACGAGTAAATATGGTTCTAGGACAGGCTGTGACATTTCTTATAAACAGTACAGGTTGCACAGCGAACCCAAGTTTTATTGAAGATACGAAACGTGATAGGCGGAATTTGAACTTTTGTCAACAGAAAAATCGATTTTGTAATTATTTGTGAAATTGGAATACAGTATGTGTAAAATCCATCCTTTTCAAACCTTAATTTTTACATGTATTACGAAAGTTTCTATACATAATTAAGTATATGTCTAATGAATAAAGAATTAAAAAGGATTACACTTAAGTTGAAAAAAGTATTTGTTACGTTAGGTTCAAATTACGTTCTTAGCCCTCATTTGAGTTTAAATTCGCACACACACCTTTTTAGCTCAGTTTTTCACATGCATCTTTGCTACAGCTAAATGAAGTTGCTAACTTAGATCGGACGGATAAACGTTATTTAAATTTATAAAATACACCAAATTACAGATTTGCAAAATTTTCTTCTGCGTTACTACGAAGTAGTTGAAGGCCCATGAAAAGGAATGTATATTCGATTAAGTTTTTACTTTCATTTATTAAAACAGAGCTATGTTCATTTGCCAATACTGAAATTTACAGCGATAATTGAATTCAGTTCGTCGTATCCACATACGGGCGAAGGTCATAAAAACAAAAGGGCACTAACTGAGAATAAATAAAACTATAGGTCTACTATGAAATAACGAGAGGCGAGATTTACGACTGCATAATTATGTAAAATATTATAATTAAGTAATTTACTAATGTAATAAAATTTAATTAAATAATTTAATATTAATATTATAATTAATATTAGTTTTAAGTAATTATTTAGTATAAGTTTTTTTAATATATTGAACTGAATCACCCCCGAACACAAGCTCTGCTTCTTCGGGTGGTATATCAACTTTTGTATGTATTTTTCGTGTAATTTGGAACAATAAATTGTAATTGTAATTGTAATTGTAATACTAGCTAGAAAAAAGTCTGCGCGGAACCATGGTTTGTTTATTGCGCAAGGTGCCAACGGTGGGGGGTCAGTAGTGCTTCGGAACTCCGACTGTGCGGATGACTGTTAACAAGCACATGTTACCTTTGGAGATTTTTAAGTGTAGGAGATAATTAGGAGGAAGAGTGCAGACGGATCTCTTACCGACACGACACTGAGTTGGAGTTACTGGAAGATGACTAGCATAACCGGGCCTAGCGGACTGCCTGACTGGTGATGCATGCCCCTTCCACTAAAGACATGTGAGTACCGACATATGCCAAGATTTTAGGCCTATATTCGTCATGTAAAATTAATTAAACATGAATCAGAATGACGGCAAGCTGGAGAACGTGGGAGGAAAGCCGAATCCATATTAAATAGGCTTTGGAAATAATTACTTAAAGCCTCAATTAGGTATCCATATTAGATTTTCACCCTGGTCTCATGAACGCAAGTAGGTCGGTCTACCCCTTGTGTAGAGTTGCAATATAAAATTAATTGCATATATATTTTCAAGTGTATGTCCATTGTTATATAACTGCTGGCTCTACCACTTGTGCAGATTTGCTCGGTTAATTAAATTGATTTATTCAGTAAGTTATGTCCGTTATTATATATTTTGGTCATCCCTGAAAACCGTGTTGACGTCATTATTCGACTTTTTGTGGAGGTAGATATGTATTTCACAAATTATGCAGTCGTAAATCTCGCCTCTCGTTATTTCATTATGGGATTGCCGAGACCACAACGGGATTACGGGATCTGGGTGCTGGGAGCTCAAATCACATTTAAAATGCAAGATACACAATACATAATTACCAATGGCCTGTTTACAATTCGGATTTCAGAAAATGTGAACCTTCATGAAAACATGAAGTTGTCAATAGCATGAAGAATGTAATAGAATGCATGCATGGAATGGAATATCTATGAACAATGAATTTTTCATTGTCAGCAATATTGTAGCAAACATTTACTTTAAATTTAGGCTATCTGCTCCCACAATTGTGCAATAGTCCTCTTGTCATGAATTTCGTCACTTTATCATGTAGAGAAAAATCGTGTAAATATTTACATTTTTAAAAAATCTTTATTTATATACTCCTGTTATCTGCTGTCAGTAAGAAAACAACATTATAATATGTCCCTTCAAACAGATTGTGGAATTATCCCCACTTATCGATAACACGATAGAAATAGATGGTACAGTACAATTAATTACATAGCAAGTAAAGTGTTCCCCATTGCAGGCAATGGAGGCCCAGTGGGTTGAGGTTCCAAGATTTTAGACATTTGGCACATGAAGGTAGTAAGCTTGTCAGCTTTATGCACTGGACGCCTTTAACCCCAGTATTGCTTCTGGTACTCATTTCTGTTGGAGTCTGAGTCGACCCCAGGACCATAGTGCCATCAGAAGGATTAGGCCAATTGAAAAACTCCAACGACTTCATCGGGGATCGAGCCCGCGACCTTCCGGTTTGTAGCGCAGCTCCTCAGTCAATACCCTACGGCTTACCCCATAATTACATAGTACAACTTACAAATATGGTTCAAGATGTTAGAATTTGGTGATAGAATGTCTACACCGCGGAGAGAATGCTGTTGAGGAAAAAATTCATTTCTAATTATTTCTGGAGTGAATGCTTTTGTATACCTTTCTTTCACTTGGGGATTTAGGCCTATCCCTCCCGTTGAAGAGGTTTATGGTAAACGTCTGACGAAAGATATTCGGCAATTTTGAGGAGTGGATTGAAGCAATTCAGGAAGAAATTTTTGAGCAATATGTAATCTCTAATTTGATTAATTATAGGTTATTTGTGATAAGTTTTACTTTAATCAATTCATTGCAAACGAAATTCGCTTGCAACAGTTGACATTATAAACATGGTAGAGTAAGAGCAATCGTTATATTAATCTTTCAGAGCATAATTTTTAGGGGTATTTAAGAAATCATCAAATCAAACCATAAGTGAGCTCTAATTTTAAAATTAATTAAACAAATTACATTAGAATTGTTGTATTCAATAGATAATAAACTTAATATACGCATAAAATTCTTAAGTTTTTAGATAAAGATTTATTTTATTCGTTTTATATCTCTGCTTTAAAAAATTGTTCGAAGTGACGCATTTATAAGTCAGAAGCAGTGAAAAAGTTAACACATCCTACAACTTGTATTAATAAAAATTGCATGTTATCCACATCGTTAATACCAATGTGTACAATACATCATACCATACATTTGGACATTATCCACAGCATTAATGCCAATTTCTACATCTCACAATAAATTTGACCGTTTCAGCAAACAGTAAATTAATAAGAAACTGATTATCAATAACAGTGTTTTAATAATTAGAAATTAAATGCGATCATTTATTTTTAGGTCCCCGGCAGTGTTGTCGAGGCAAATTTTCCAGTGTAGGAACGCTAAAAATTCTAGTAGGCCTATAAATTTATATACTAATTTCTTTAAAATTAACCTGCGAAAGTGCTATGAAAACGTTTAAAATATTTTGGCACAAAATTCTATAATACTCTAATTATAAACACTTTTCAATAAGGTTTTTTAATTTAATTTCCTTACATAAAATAATACTATGCATTTTTAAATAAAAATTCTATTTCAGTTACAAGTTTCTCACTTTCTTTTCAACTTGTTACCAACTGATCGGTGTTTTCGTAAACTTGTCCTCACTTAAGCCTTCTTACACACTAGCGTTTTTAGCAGCGCTTCTGAGTCGCGCTGCAAACGCTGTATTCTACTTTTGCATGTATTCAGATTGTAGCTATACACACTAGCGTCTCTACACGCCAAAGAAGCGCTGCTACGCAAGCAGGTGCGGCTCCCCGCTGCTAGCAGCTGCGTTTTGCAGTCGGTTTCCTTTTCACACGCAGCGTGAGAGAAGCGCGGCAGTTCAGTTTCAGAAGCCCTGAAGAACCGTGCCATTAGTTTTGACACAGAAGTATTTATTAATGAAGTGGATAAGTGGAGAAAATTTAATAGTTCATCAAAACTTGACAAGGACATTCTAAAATATTTGAAGAATTTAACATCATCTTGTCTCAATTCACTGTAATGTGTTTAAAACTGACCATTTATTATCCTGGCTTCTTTCATTGGATGCTCTCAATACTTGCGTTTACGTCTATATACCTTCTTCTTCTAATTAGCAACGCAAGTGCAAGAACTTCTTCATCCGAATTTATGACCAAGAAATGAGGCATTGGAGGAGCATCGCAAAGTAGCGCTTCCAAACGCGACTGAGAAGCGCTGCCTGGTGCTACTCAGAAGCGCTGCTAAAAACGCTAGTGTGTAAGAAGGCTAAGGCTCTGTATTTCATTTCTGGATGTTCGGACTGTTAAGCTTGATAGATATCAGGGCCGAAACGTGGGGAATTAAGCATAGCTCATAGTAGCAATAGTAAGAAGAACACACTTTTCAGTAAATGTGCTTTTTTTTTTTTTTTTCCCACCCTTACCCCCGGAGTGCCAAGCAATTAAGCCTAAACCTCCGGTCAGACCAAATTTTGGTAACCATATGTGATATGTGTATACCTATTGTGCCCTTATGTACATCCGTAGGGGATGTTGATGGTGTGACGTGTTTGGGCTGTGTACTTGTGCCTTTGTATTTTGGCGCAGGATAGACCTAAGTGCGGATAGGTCTTATGTGCAATATTTCCCCGAGTGTGTTTTTTTTTAGTGACTTGTAGTTATGTATTCTAGAGATTTGTAGTGCGTGTATCTGTTTGAGGGGATTTTTGACCAGTCCGGCATTCGCCTAAGTACGAGGGAAACCCCTCAAAAACCTCGTTCGGACTGGAACAGTGGCCAAATGACCGTCTACTTTGGTGTGTTAATTTACTATAGACTTTTCGAGAAGTGCTGTTTTTGCAAAGGTTTTAAGTGCTGGGAAGGTGTTTTTACGCGTCCAGAACGTGAGGTCCGGTCCTCTTCTGCCCTAGCGGCTTCGTGGAGGAGTAGTCGAGCTTCTCGATATCGAGGACAAGTATACAGCATATGATACATGGTGTCTGGTTCGCTGTCCTCACAAGCGCATAGATCGTCGTCTGTGAGATTGAAACGGATTAAGTTAGCGGCAAAGTTGCCGTGGCCAGTTAATACCTGTGTGACGAAGTGGTCCAATTTAATCCATGGCATTTTAAGTCTATTTCTGATATTTGGAAAAAAGTCACGAGTGATTTTACCATTTTGGGCAACTACCCATTTTTGCTGCCAAATATCTATTAACTGTGAGTGTATGCGTTCATAAAGGTGTGATCAATCTAAGCTCTCAAATTCCCTTGGTCCGATTTGAAGGGCACCTAATTAAAAATTAATTTGCTTCCGCACTTTGTACCTGGCTATCCGTTCCTCAAGCAGGAGATCAACAGGAAGAACACCAGCTATGACTGGTAGAGCATCATTCGAAACATGGAGTAGGCTTTAATTATTCGCAAGAGAGAATGTCGCTGGGCAGATTTGAGTTTACGGATGTGATGTGTGTTAAGTTTAGTGGCCCAAGCGTTTGCAGCATACGAGACAATAGCCTCAAAAATAGCAGAGTAAAGTATACGGTAGTTAGTGAATTTGTATCCCCAGTGCTGTCCAGGGCCTGAAATAGGTTGTTAGCTGTAGCACTGATTCTTTGAATATGAGCGGTGAATTTATTACCTTCTTGTAAGGGTATGCCCAAATACTTTGTTTCTCGAACATATGGGATCCGGTCTTGTCCTATCCTGATGATTGGAGGGTGATTTCCTATTTTCCCCTTGAGGAGCATTGAATTTGTTTTAGTTTTAGAAATCTTTAGCTTTGCTTTGTGGGACCAAGTTTCCAGAGTTGTTAGTGCTCTATTAGCTTTGCGTTCGAGATCTGTTTTGGACTCACCTTCGATAATAATTACAGCGTCGTCGGCATAGGCTATGACGTTAGCACCTTGAGTCTGTTCAAGTTGTCTGAGGGCTTCATCAAACACCAAGTTCCAGACCTTGGGTCCCAATACTGAGCCTTGGGGACACCCTTTGGACGCGGCCTTTGTGAATGAATGAAGGTTATCCCTTAGCGTTATTCGTCTGGGCCGAAAGTAGTCACTGAGGACGGCATATATGTTCTGTGGACAGTTTATATTACGAAATCTCTCCAGGGAGGGCGTGTGGCCACCAGACGTTGTCAAATGCGCCTTCTATATCTACGAAGATGGTAAGCACGTATTTAGAATTAGATGTGGTTACTATTTGCTGGAGCAGTGAAGCTGTATCCTCAGTACATCTTCCAGGGCGGAATCCAAAGTGCCTGGGCGAGTATGATTCTTCTAGAGAAGTGTCTATTTTGGAAGCTATGAGATGTTCAAAGATCTTTCCCATCTAGTATATTTCTTTATTTTTTACTTGCTTTTAATTTTTTAAAGTTTATTGTTCGGTACTAGTAAATTGCGGAAATATGCAATGTCGCCAATCTGAAGTGATAAGCATGGTCAAAGACAGAGCTGAATGAAGAAAGCAAGTTGTAAGAAGGACCATGCATAGGAAAAGATAGTTTGAGTAAAATTTCCTGGCAACTCTCCGATCTGATGGACATACTATTATAATATTTTTTCAAAAACTTTTCAGAAAATTTAAAATTACAAAATTATTTAAGTATTTGTTTACATTTATTAAAAAACCAATGGGTGAACACCGTTCGTTTATTAGTTCGCTTATTCGTTTAGTTAAAATGTAAAAATATATTAAACAAAACAAAAAGGAAAAAAAGTAAAAAAGAAAAGTCAAGTTTATGTACCCTTATCTCTGTAATGAATATAAAAAGAGGCTTGTACTTTGCATGTATATCCTCCAAATACTTAGCTAACCCCTGTTTTGGGAGAATTATGAATGTAGTCTTATCTTTATTGGATCAGTTAAAAGAATTTATGCGTGTATAAAATCCATACACAAAAAATAGTGAAAGTGACAATATAAAAATATCCCTAAATTTTATACTACATATGATACAAACAAATCCTGCTACCTGCTCTTTATTAGTGTATGTGAAAGGAGTGTGCAAAATTTCAGCACTCTAGCTCTAATACGTTCTTAGATGAGGTTACAAACGTATGGTATATGAAAATTTTGTTTTGAGACATTTGCGTTAAAAAATTAACAATGCAACTCAGGATAATATAATTTAATAATGATTATCATTTTCATTCCTTGCCTCTTTCTTCGTTTCATATTTATTTTCTTGGTCCTATCTTCTTTTGTACTGTTCTGAGAAGCTCCTTGTGCACGGTGAATGCTTTCTATGATTTTAAAGGGATGCAAATTACTTTAAAATGTATTTTAAGTTGTAAAACATTTCGCAACACTATAAGAGTATATACACTTGTTCAGGAAGATTTAAGTATTTTTGTTCCGAAAAAAAAACCTTTTGAACACCTAAGAATACTTAGTTCTATTAATATCGCTGTGCCACTTGCGTGGTATGTCATGGGCGGGTTCAGGTTATAATTTCGGCCTGTATAGATTTAAAAAATATATATGATTAAAGTGTCGTAAACAGGTTAAGTAATTAAGCGGGAATGTTCCACATGTAAATTTTTTCACTTTGCTGGAAGTTATTGAATTGGTTAAGCACATTTTAAGCAATGAAGTTTGGTTTACACTGACCGATAGGGCCTACCAACTTAAATTCTTATCTGCACTGGGAGTTTTATTATGTGCTTACAAGCAAGACGTTAGAATAGCTTTTACTATACAATTCAATGTATATTACAAATTGTAGCCTATGTTCTTTAAAGTACATTAGGCCTACACGTCTTTTTACCCTATAGTCGTTTTATTAATTTGAATGCAGTTAGTAGATTAGGAATCATTTCCGAGATTTCTGTTTTTTGTAGGCTCTCTGCATTAGTAGAAGACAAGAATGAGAGAATTCACAAAGCTTTTGTGATTTACTTTATTTTTCACCCCGTTTATTTTTTCTTGTTAATTTTTGTTATAGGATTTGTCTTTCCCACTTATTCAGAACAAAAAAAGAAATAAAGAAAGCAAATACAAGGAGGATAAAATAATATAAAGAGATGCAGGAGATTCGTGTGTAAAAAGGGGACTAAGAATTTTTAGCATTTTTCTTGGAGGGAATGCATGAAAGAAGGAAAGACTTGAATTAAGGCATTAGGTAAATACCACCCTCTATTTGAAGTCTGACGCTGAATATTTTTCTTTAAGAACCCACGCAGTGTTTGCAGTCTTGTTAGTATAGGTTCTTTCACAAAATACAAGTCCCCAGTTTTATTTGTCAGTCTAAAATATATTCATCATGTACGCAGAGTCGTTCATCTAGAAATATAGGGCTATATACGATTCTTTGGTCAAAACACAATACTTATTTGTGTATCGTATTTCTATAGATTGCAGTGCATAATACATTTTCCGTTAGTGTGCAATTTATGAAAACTAAAAATCACAAGATTTAGGTACGTTAAGCCTTTTGTATCGTAGACAACTGATCTATTAATAAGATATATGAATAAGGAATACTCACGCAAGAATCAGAAAGTTGATATACGAGTACATAACGCCTCCTATCATTAAGAGTGATATGATCAGAACAGCCCAGAAGCCCAGAAAGTCCAATACGCTAAAATATTAAAACATTTGATGTCGAATCTCTATGTGTGAATTTTGGACCAAAAATGTGGTCAATGTGGAAAATGCGTGAGGAATAGTCTATCCACTTTATGCGTGTAATTTACCATGTTAGAATATTGTTAAATGAAACATGCCATACATTATTTATTCATCGAAAAAAGATTGAAATAAGAAAGAGATAAATTGGACTGGGAGAGTGAAACGGAAATAGTATTGTTCAGCGTTTTACAAGTTACATCTTATAGTATTGATCACAAGCGAGACTACGATTCTTGTGTTGCAGGACATAGGTTTTTAGTGTAGGTCTTCAGATATGTTGTTATGGCTAAGGCAAGGCATTTGATGGTTTTTCATTATTTTTTTAAGCTTTAAAATATGTCCACATATATTAAACTTTACCATTTAAGTTAATCGAGGGCATTTGGTTATGACATTTTTGCATTCTTCGGTGAATTTATAGAAAAAAACTTTTTTAGTTTTCTAAAATTTGAATATTTGGCATTTTGGTTAGGAATTCTTTAAAAATTTTCGCTGACTTTATGGAAAAAGAATTTTTAGTCTTCTAAAATTTGAACGTTTGGCATTTGTTTAGAACATTTTTTAATTCTTCGATGATTTTATAAAAAAGGACATTTTTTTTAGTTTTACAAATTTGAAGGCTTATCTTTTAAATTAAAGCTTAAATGAAGCTTCATAAGTATCTTTCACGGGATCATCCTGCTTCTGCTACAATCGAAATACTTGTATCACGAGAACTATGGGTTCATTTCCCTACATCACAACAAATGTAGAGTTATTTCCGGTGCCATAACTGCGCTTAATAAATTGCAAGTGCAACCAATGGTTACAAACAAGAAATACGTTCAATTGGAAAGACATTATATGCTTTCAACAAGCTCCAACAGTTTCCGTTGAAGTTGAGATAAGTTTTTCATGTAGGCTAACACTAGCAGACAGCAGACAATAATTTTCTTTGAGAGCCTAGAACAAGTTTTTATTGTACACTGTAGTTCATATATTGTATGATGAAAAATACGAGTGTGAATCGAAAAGTAACGCATAATATATATATATATTTTAAAATGTAATAGGTACAAAGAAATGCACACATGAAGGAACATCTTTTGTCTATTTTTCTATATAGTCGCCAAGTTTCTCAAACATTTCTCCCATCGTAGTAACAATTCATAGAAGTCCGTTCGGTTGGAGTATAGCCATATTCTGACTGCTGTTTTCACTTCTGCATATGACGCAAAGCATTTACCGCCCGGAAATTTCTTCATGGGACCAAACAAATGAATGTTCTGGACTTTATGGAGGTTGCTGGAGCACCTCCCAACCGATTTTGAACGTGGGGCATCACAAAGCGTATGGAAACATTCTCAAAGACAAAGTAAATAAATTATAGGAAAATAGTAAAGACAAAAAAGTTAGAGATCTCAACAAGGGAATAAATGAGTTCAACAAAGGTTTTTAACCTAGAACAAACATAATTCAGGACAACGTTGTCACTATACTCGTGGCTCCGAATAATATTTTGAATAGGTTGAAAATTGATTTTAATAAATTATTAAATTTACATGGAGATGTCCAAAGTGTAGAAAGCTAAATATTCACGGCAGAGCCGTTGGTTGCTGAACCGACCCTGACAGAAGGACAAACGGATTAAAGCAAACTTAAAAGCTAATAAAAAAAATGAAAAAAAAAAACACACACACACACATACGAAAAATTCCAGGCGTTGACCAAATTCCAGCAGAATTAGATAGATTAAACTCAGAGATCCATAAACTCATTCCTATGATTTGGAGAAAGGAAGAATTGCCAATGGAATGGAAAGAATCTATTATTATACCAATCCATAAAAAAGGGAGAAAGGGCCGAATATAATAACCATCGAGGAATTTCTCTCTTATCAACATCATGCAAAATTTTGTCTAACATACTTCTGTCAAGATTAACCCTATACGCGGACGAGATCATTCGAGATCACCAATGTGGATTTAGGTGAAATAGATCAACCATTGCTCAGATATTTTGTATTCGCAAAATCTTGGAGAGAAAGTGGGAATATAATAAGTCTGTTCACCAGCTATACGTAGATGTTTAAAAAGCGTATGATTCAATTAGGCGAGACAAATTGTACAATATCCTAATTGTATTTGGGATGCCGGTACTGAAGAAGTTAGTTAGGCTGATCAAAATGTGTCTAAATTAAATAGCAAATACAGGCTAAGGAAATTTATATCAGATAGGTGTGCCATTAAAAGCGATTCTGTAGAGTTTAATTTCGCTTTGGAGTATGCCATTAGAAAAGTTCATGAAGACAAAATAGGTCTAGAATTAAATGTCAATCGCCCGATTTTAGCTTAAGCATATGATGTTTGTCTGTTGGGTGATGACATAAACACAGTCGAGAGAAATGCAGCAAGTCTTTTCGATGGCTGCAGGAATATTGGATTGGAAATTAATTCAGTAAAAAAACTAAGTATATGGTTATAAAACGTCAAAATAACGCGCTACAAAAAAATAGAATAGCCGGTAAATCGTTCGATCAAGTGGAGAAATTCAAATATCTGGAAAATCTAATTACAGGTACAAATAATATTAAGGTAGAAATTAAGTGTCGTCTGAAATCAGGAAATGTTTGTCTTTATGCAGTTCAATAGCTGTTATCTTCGCGTCTTCTGTCGAAAAGTCTAAAAATAAAATGTTATAAGAATATTATCTTTCCGATTGTATTATATTGACGTGAGACATGGTCGCTTACTTTTAGGAAAGAACATAATTTGAATGTGTTCGAAAACAGAGTGTCTAGGAAAATATTTGGGTCTAAGAGAAATGATAATGAGGACTGAAGAAAACTGCATAACGACGAGCTTCATAACCTGTTCCCTTCACCGATTATGGTAAGGTTATTAAATCACGGAGAATGAAATGGGCTGGACTTGTTGCGCGCAAGGGGGAGGAAAGACATATCTAAAAAATAAAGACTAGGAGACCCGAAGGGAAAAGGCCACTTGGAAGACCTGGTCATAGGTGGGAGGACAATATTAGGAGAGATTTAAGGAAGTAGGATTTTCGAGAGATGGATTGATGGAGTTAGCACAGAATAGAGTTGAACGGCGGGCCTGGTAAGAGTGGCAATGAACCTCCGGGTTATATAAAATAGATAATATTCCTTTAGATTGCTTAGGAATTGTCTATTGGCAATGAACAAGTAAGTATGAAATTAATACAAGTTACAATATATTTTGATAAAAAAAAGATAATAAAGTCATATGTCAAGGCTTCTCGGGGTTCGGAAGGTTGAAGTTTTCCGGTTACTGAATGCTCGGCAGCTATATTCTGAGAATAAGTGAGCAAATCTGGAGAATGGCTGTATATTTATTCAGTTAGATTTAGATGGAGGGCAGCAAATCAGGCGAAGAAACCGAAGGTTGAACTTCATCTTCCATCCATCCCTCCAGCCGTATTATCTTCCCACTTCACTCGGTTACAGGTAGCCTACAGTCAGTAGGCTATTTTGTTGATTGATTTCAGCTGTTTAAAATACTTTTATTATTTTGTTCTTATAACTCATGCAAATGTCTAGCTACCAATTTCACTGAACTAATCGGGATTGAAGATTAAAGTACTTGTATATTATTCAGAAAGCCGTCTAATAAAGCCTATAGCTATCTTCTTATTGAGGAAGATTACGTAAGAATTTACCATTTCTTTCGTATTAACTGCTGTTTTGAGTCTACCTATTTTTCTGTTTTAGGACATCCAACGATTAGGCTTAAGTCTAATATATTAAAAATTGTATTTGATCTACTTTTGAGTTAGAACAAGGGGAAGATGACTCCTTAACATGTAATTTTAAAAGATTATTATAACTATGGGTATAATCGTATTTAGCCTCTCTTGAAGCAGCAGGAGTTCTAAGTGAAGTGTCTATCCTGCCTTCCCTCCCTATTCGCCTGTTTAATCTAATTTGTGAGGAATCCTATGAGGAAATTAAGGTAACACCGGAGGATCCCCCTGGGGAAATTGTAGAAACCACCAGAAACTCTCCTAGGAGAAAATGTTCATCAATTTCTTCTGTCAAAACTAGTTTCAGAAGTTCGTTGACAAAAGATTTAAGGTCATGATAAAAATCTAAGATATAATTCGACTAAGATATAATTCGAACGTAACTTCTTATAGTTTATGTTTAATATCGAAACTCTTTTCTCTAAAAGTGCATAGTTTTCAAGTTATAAACAAAAACAGAAAATAGGTATTCATGTATTAAGAATCTAGTATTTCGGACGAGGCGATGCCGAATAGTTTTTAGTAAAGTTCTCTAATTTTACTAAAATTAGCTTAGTTCTTTACTCATTTTATATGATCCTTTGTAAACAAAGCACATATATATGGTGCTTGTAGCAGTAGTGCATGTTTATAAACTTTGCTTGCTATGGATTTGTTTCTTTTTCTTAAAAATACTATTAAAAACATCGTTAAGATAATTCTGACTAAGCAAACTAATTTTATTTACTTGAATTGAAATCACACATCATTTTTCTCATAATTTCAGTAACTAAACTTATCATACCCTGTTAAAAGAAGCTATTCTTATAAGCTTGTGAACAGGTTCTTCTGAACTCGCAATGTGGTCTAGCGGCATGGTTAAGGCATAGAAATACAGAGACAGTTCGCTCCACCTTTATTGAAGTTTTTATGAAATTATTTCTTGAAATACACAAAATTTGAATAACAATATTTACGTTCCTTCTTAATAATAACATTAAACTATACACATAAAATATACTATACATAAAAATAATCTTCGCTGGAAGACATCGTAGGTGTCATAGTTGGAACTATGAAACGTAAGCTAAAGGTTACCATGGCACCTTCTAGCGGCCTAGGCCGATAAAACTACTTTAGCGGACTGGGACTATAAAGTACTACTTCACGGCGTGTTAACAGTCCGAGAATCAATCGTTTAGAGAGCGTGTATTAAAAAAGAGTATTTTTCACGGTTTTTCGAGATTTTTCAGAACGCCTCACTCTTGCGAGGTGTTTAAAATCCTGCTAAACCATTGTAAAGATGCATTATTAATGTATTGCAGCATAAAATATACATAAAATAAAATGTATCTTCAGCCCAGGTAAAGGGGAAAAGAAAAGAAAATAAAAGGAAGAGAAACAAATTATTCTCTTATTTAAATACTGTAGTTGAATAGGCCTGCTACACATAAATGAGCATGCCTACTGATTTTGAAGGAGAGCAATCGTCTTATGGCATTTTAAATATTGTGTTTGTTTACAGTTAAGTTAGACTCTCACCTTCGTGGAAAGCAGCTTTAATCCCAAGAATGAATGTGTGTATTAAGACAGTAATTGGGTCCCAGTGCTAAATGCCTCGATTGACGTCTGAGGCACGTTCTGCGAGATCTTCTTATCGCAGATTTACATAATTCCAGTCGAGGAAAGCAAACAAGCACTCCAGGGTAACCCGCGAACAGAACCATGTACTTAATTTACTAATTCTCCTCCGCTCCTTCGAGGCTCAGCTCGTTACGACAAAAGAGCGATGAAAACAAAAGATGTATTAAAGTGGAATCTTAAAATTTACCCACTTTCACAGAATATCTTAAGTTCAGAACTTCGTTGATTTGAATGTATAGGCTTAAGTCTACCGGGGATGGAATTAAATCAAAGTAGGAAACGTACGATGACTATTCCTTTGTCTAGATTCTCGTGGTTTACTTTATATTTAATACATAGGCCCACCGTGATTTGTAAACTTTTAAATTGTTATTATATTTTGTGTAGTCTTTTGTTTTTAAATTAATAGTTTTCGTGACAGTAAAAGCATAAAAGATTAAGGTTAAAACTTTAAGAAGCTATATTGGGTTAAGATGTTTAAGGTTATATCATCTTCTTGTTGTTTTATGTCATGTGTGAAATCCCAAATTAGTGGAAGTATTTTATAAATAAATAATACATTTCATTTATATATAACAGATTATGGTGCTAGAGAATATTTTATGAGTATCAAAAATACTATTATAAACTATCTTTATATTAGATTTCATGCAATTTCAGATCTATAATTTGATAAATTATATAAAATTCTAGTTAAATTTACTACTAATATCTGTTTCACGTCGTGATATCATAAAGAACTGACGTAATGGTTGTCTAGGAAACGCCACTTAAAATTATTTGTTCATTTTACTCAAAGTTACGGAATCGGAAATTGAGAGCATGGAAGATATTCCTGAAGACGTTTTAAGAAAAGCTGAAGTTTTGCTGATTCCGTTAAAGTCCAAAATGCTTTATTTAAAAGAATGCCAGTCGTTTTGTGGTTACTACAACAAATTAAACCATTATGCTTTCCTAAGTTCAGAACTGTGTTACTTATATGCTAGTTAATTTACGTTCTAAGCCTTACGTATTTTTCTTTCAGTACTTCTTTTAGTACTGCAAGCTAGGCCTGTATGCTAACATCCTAGTACAGTGTTAGGATTGTATAAAAATCATTAGACCTAAACTTGCATTTCAGCGGACTATATGCAGGGACTGCTATTTGTGACATATGATACTATAGGCTATACGTTAGATCATTATAATTATGTGGACATTAAAATGGCTTTTGCAATAAATGCTACCTGGAAGCCCATTGTATGAGAAGTATCGAACCTGGGATTTCATAAATCACTCCATTAGATTACCTTATTTTAATTTTCTGTATATTAACTGGGAATAAGATACATGCATATCAATTGTTTAATATCATAAAACTTCTAATGAATAATCTATTAGCCTGTAACTTTAAATACAGCAAATAATTGAAAATACAATTAATCAAGTAAATTCAAATGCATTATATTTTCCTATAGACTTGTTCATACAAGTATTAAGCTATTATTAATATAAAAATCTAAGTATTAATCAATTATCATATAAAAATCTAAGTTCATAAAGCTGAAACATATAAAACAATAACATAATTTTTAAATAGTTTATAATAAATGTTACATATAATGAAGCTCGCTTTTAAAACTGTCAAGCAATATTAAACATATGCAATATTAATAATAACCTCATGTAGGCCTACCAATATATAGCAGACTTATACAAAACATATTAATCATTAATGTAAAAACATTCTTATAAGTAATCCTAATAATTATTAATGAATTTCATCTTCAGACAGGATTAAAACAGTTTTTAAAATTGAAAGAGTGTCCACCTTAAAACCCTTGTTGAAACACTTATCTGGGGCCACCTATATAATATAAAATAAAAATAATACTAGAAGGCACACGCACACATTAAAAACAATCTTGTCATAATATTAAAATCCCAGAAGCGTCCATTATTTGAATATGAATTTCGATGCAAGTTGCATATTTTTATTTTATATTATATAAGTGGCCCCAGATAAGTGTTTCGACAAGGGTTTTAAGGTGGACACTCTTTCAATTTTAAAAAATAATCCTAATAAGTTAAATGAATTTGATAAATATACGTTTGTTGCTACACTAATCAATGCAACTTATAGGGATATTTAACAATAAGATGTTTCTTCAAGTTATATTTAGGTGTTTTAGGTTAGTACGAAGTTTATTGTAAAATAATTTCCAATAGATTAGAGATCCTTTATTGTTAACGACCAATTAATACAAACTCTATAGTAGTCAGTATGCCCTTTAGTTATAACTTATATTAATATAATTCATTACTTACCAAGCGAGAGTGTTTTATTGACTAAATTAATGATTTTGAAAACATAGATGACAATTACACTTAATATATTATTGCCGAAAAAATAAAGACATCGAACTTGAATAATTTTCTACCAGATAAAGTGTCCTCATCTATGTTTTTATATCCTATAAGCGAAAGTGAGATAATCAATATTGTTAACAAATTAAAACTTAGTGTTTCTCCTGGTATAGATAGTATTACGAATAAAATTCTACAGAAAATTGTTGACTTCATAGCTAAACCGCTGACTCATATTTTTAATTTATGTTTTTCGCAAGGTATATTTCCAACAGATTTAAAAAATGCTATAATCGTACCAATTCATAAGACAGGGGATATGAACCAATTAAATAACTATAGGCCAATTTCCCTTCTACCAAGTATCTCAAAGATTTTAGAAAAATGTATAAAGAATAGGCTGATGAGTTATTTAAATAATAATAAACTTTTATCTAACAATCAATTCGGTTTTCGTCCTAACCTGTCAACAGATGATGCCATTTTTACGGTCACAACGAAAATCATAAATGAATTAGATACTGGAAACAAATGTTTAGGTATATTTTTAGATTTACAAAAAGCATTTGACACTGTAGACCATAATATTCTTCTGACAAAATTACATGCTCTAGGCATTAGAGGCAATGTTTTAAATTTATTTCGGTCGTACTTAAGTAATAGAACTCAGGCTACAAGAATAGATAATGATCTCAGTGATTTCCGGAAAATAAATATCGGTGTACCGCAGGGTACAGTATTGGGTCCCATATTGTTTTTAATATACATAAATGACCTACTGAAGATTAATTTGAATATATTTAATGGCTCCATTTACTCATATGCTGATGACACCGTTGTAATATTTAGTGGTTCTTCATGGATTGAAACTTACGAAAATGCCAACAAAGGTATAAATCTTGTTAAATCATGGCTGGATTTTAATTTACTTTCCTTAAATGTTAAGAAAACTACGCTAGTTCCTTTCGCTTTAACAGCTACCGGCATGCAACAATTAAAAGTAAGTAAAAATTTAAGCTTAAAAATACACAATTCTGGTTGCTGTATTAATAGCTGCACTTGTCCCTCCTTAAGTGAATCAAATCAAGTGAAATATCTAGGCATCATAATTGATCGACATTTAAGATGGGACAAGTACATTGAATATTTATGCAATAGGCTACGTAAAGTCATTTATAAATTCGTTATTCTCCGTTCATGTTTACCAGCTCATGTTTTACGTACGATTTATTTAGCCCTAATTCATTCTATTATTCAATATGGCATAATTGGGTGGGGAGGAGTTGCAAAAACGATCCTCAGCCCTTTGCTTTGTCTTCAAAAACGCATAATAAAGATTTGTTTATTTAAGCCTCCTGACTATTCTTCCAAATTATTATTTTCTGAATTTAACGTTTTCACCATAGACCAAATTTACAAGTACGTCATACTGGATTATTTTCATAAACATCGTGACAATTACAAGTCAGAATCTCACGTATATAACACGCGAAGGAATCAATTTAATTTATTACTTGAACCAAAAAATGTTACAACTGCTGGAGCTAAGCACTGTTCAAGTTTTGGCCCAAGACTATTCAATTCATTTATTACCAACCATCCTGATCTAAATAGCTTAAACAACAAACAATTTAGGTCTAAAATTAGAAAATTTATATAATTATTACTTCTGTTATCGACTATTACTGTTATAACATTTTTCATATTAAACTTTAAAATTGGATAGAACTTAATTTCTTTGTTTTTACTAAAATTTGAACAAATAAATTGTTATGTATTATTGTTGTATTGCTTCGTACCTTTGTATTGTAAATAGAACATGTTCTAACCTTTCATACATAACATTTTGTCATACTTCTCCAAATTATGCATTTTTTTAAAGTAATTGTTTAGTATAAGTATTTCTAATATATAACTGAACCACCCCCGAACACAAGCTCTGCTTCTTCGGGGGGCGTATCAACTTTTGTATATATTTTTCGTGTACTTTGGAGTAATAAATTGTAATTGTAATATAATTTCGATAGATTATTTTCATGATTTCGTTAATTTTAGTTGATACGGAAATATTTAACACCCTTTCTGCAGTATGAAACTTGATTCAATTTTGTTACTTCTCTGAACTTTGAATCCCGTATTCAATATGCCTGTTTATTATTATTATGGCATTACCCTATACATTGATTTTATAGATACTGAATCAAAATAACACGCATAATATTTTATGACTTACAAGTTTTTACTTATTTTACAACAGATTTTTTGCATATTAGTATTATGTGATTTGTGGTTTGAAACTTATTTGATTCTTTCATTATTTAAGGTAGTGTTTAGATTATCAGCCCAGCTGATTAAATTTCTGATTGAATTTCGATTAAATAAAATTAAAGTAGTTTTATTTCTGTTCTGTTGAATTGCATTATTGTGCAGATATGTATATATGTTTGCTAAATTACATATATTTATTTAACTGTCACTCAATTTAAAGGAGGTATCATGAGTTTATACATTTAAGTTATTGACATAAGTTATAATAAAAACAAAACATCTTTCATGTGAGCTGTGGCTGGATCGGCAGAAGCACATAGTACCGGCTACTTAACATATTTGTACAGTGGTCGGTCAGAAGCGAAAGCGTTTACCAGTGAACTGGATATATTATTTGTGCAACTGAAACCATTGAATTTTTATGGTATAGGTTTGTAAAATTATGTAACAATTACGCTGGAAATAATGATTTAGCTTCTGAGAAAATGTGGAGTTTTTTTAGTTTGTCCACCACTCTCAGTAATTCTAAAAAATCCCTTAGTGGTATTTAATAACACATCTGCTGTGTGCGAGGTGAGAGAGTCTTGCTGAATAATCAACACTGATTTTTATCCAATAGGGATATTGATCAGTTTGCGGATAAATACCACAGAGCTGAATTTCTTGAATGCCGATAACTGATAATGTACAACCAAAGATGCAGGCCTACTTCTACCATCGCCGTAACTAATTGTACCAACGTAACAGTCGAATGTTGAGTCTTATTTCTTCTACCAACCAAGTGCACTGAAGAACTGAAAGAGAGTAGGCCTATCAATAGAGGCACTCATGTGAGTGCGCAAACTTTCAGTTTTTTATTTGCGTGGATGCAAAAAGTGTATGACCATAGGACGACCACACTTAGGGCATCTTTCATAATGCATTTTTAATACAAGTTAATTGTGGGACCCTGGATCATGACAAAACTAGTTGGTTCTGTTGCGGAGAAACTCCATTCAATTTATATCACTTCATATTCACTTCTTGCTGCGTCTACCCGGCCGCACTGTATTTAAAAGGCATTGCGTTTTTCTGCTGTGCTCACATCACATGTTTCGTTTCAAGTAGGCCTAAAGAAAATCCGCCATTTAAATTTATGATTGTAGTCATATTACGGGTTTTAAGTATGCTAGTTACTAGAATGTTATTTTCTTGAATTTTGAAAACATAGCATACTAATAGCATTAATAAGCATAATATACCAGTTTGTATTCTTTTTAGAATCCAAGTATAAGATACATTTTTCAAAATTTATAACTGTTTGTGGTTAGTAAAAGAAATGTGGAGACTTTTCCTTTAAAATATTTGTCGATACAACTCATTTAAAATTTATACCCAGGCACCATGTCAGTTTATATAGTACTTGCTGGAGTTTGGATTAGTACTGGAATAGAAACTGTTGATTAATTTCCATGTTTACGAATAACATACATCCTCCCCTCGTCATAGGTTTGTACAAAATTAGGATCATGGAAACTTCCCTCTTTAACCTGCTGTTAATTAAACTGAGCTAGCATCCAATCAACGCACTGACCTAATTATATCCTTCCGTAAACAATGACTATCTCGTGCAATAGGCCCACCGAACTTTCTGAAACCAACATGTAGTTCGCATCATTATTAAATAATATTGCCAATACTGTATTTTGTATGAGTACCAGCCCCTTAACAGGCGTGCGTGTGTGCACTAACAAGGACTTGTGTTTAACTGGTGGTTCTGGCTTTCATGGAGGAAGATAATTCCATATAAAATATCAGCTTATGAGAACACTACCGAACCATCATCAAGCTTCAAGGGAAACCGTGATCAACACCAATCACATTTTCTAGCATCATAACATCATCGGGCTGTTTCATGAAAAATTACCTCGGTAGTTTCTGCTCTACGGCCAATTATTTCCTCTTTATGTTAACACAGTCTGTTTCATAAAACTAATGTGACAGTCGAAAATCTACTGAGATAATCCTACTTTACTGCTGTAATACCAACTTTAATCCCAAAACTTTACTGCTGTAATTTACCACTTTTATCCCAAAACTTTACTGTTGTAATTTACCACAAAACTTTACTCATGTAATTTGCCACTTTAACCCCAAAACTTTACTGCTTTAATTTACCACTTTTGCCCCAAAACTTCACTGCTGTAATTTAACATTTTTAACTCAAAACTTTACTGCTGTCATTTACCACTTTTAACTCAAAACTTTACTGCTGTCATTTACCACTTTTACTCCAAAATTGCTTCGGAAACTGTAAGGCAACAATACAGATAACGAACGTGTTGACTTATCGGTGCAGCGTGAGATCAGCATTCAGTGCAAGGAGTTCGATTCTGCTTAGGTCCTGGTATGGCCACATTGAGATTTCCTTTTTGTGATTTTCCTCCAGCCACTTAGGTGAATGCCGGGGTACGTTATCATGCCATCGCCATTCTGATTCACTAAGAAAAATGATTCCACATCTTTTTCTCTATTTATTATTTAGACTCATTCAGTAACCGCAGGCAAATCGGATCTTTTTCCATTTGTTGCATGTACTTCTTTTTTAAATTTCATTTACCGGTAACGAAATTCAATCCGACTTTTGCCGTTAGGAGTCAAAAAAATCTAGAGGTTGGCAGATCATGAAATAGAGATCTCCGACTACGAATGAGAGCCTTCGAAGTAATCACCTCGGTCAACTACTTGGTCGATTACAACACGCATGTAGTATTAGTACAGTATAGTAATATTACCAAGAAATTAGCTGAACCCGTAATTTAGTAATTAGCGGTTGTAGAGAATCTCTGGTTTTGTTTGGTACCCATAATTTCCATGTAGCGTTGCAGTAATGATTAGCACATCTTTCAGTTCGTGATGCGGAATCTTCATAGGTAAGGTGCATTATTCATATGTACTTAGTTTTGTCCGTTCACCTAGGTTCACTGAAATGTTGTTTAAAATGTAATCTAATAATGATCATGGAGATGGGATTAATCGTACAAAATTAATGGGATTGGAAGTAGCCAAATAAATGTCAGTTGGTACAGACATAATGTTATGATCTCATGAACATACTAAACTAATTTAGTAATTTTAAGGGATATAGTAACTGAAAAAACTGAAATCAACTTCAGTCAAGTTGTGCTGTTTCTAAACATGCACTTAGAAGCACCATTTAAAAACCAACCAACCAAATGCTGTTGCGTTATGAAAATTTATTGAATTGTAGACTTGATATTGAATATTGTTTCTAATTTATTATTAATGGCCACAGACTATTTGCTTATTTTATGAATCAGACAAAAGCATCAGTACATAACAAAATAACCGATCAAAGGGGTTACGAACATGCAAAGTTAATTTTACTTAATATAAGAACATATAAACATATTATGTCCACTTATGAATCAGACAAAAGCATCAGTACATAACAAAAAACTGATCAAAGGGGTAAACATATTATGTCCAGTTAAGCATTGGAAATCAATAGGTCTATCATTTTCTTGTAGAGACTATGTACGTTGAAAATTTATTAACTAGACGTTACTAGAGCATACATTTCTAAGGAGTGTGCACAATGAGTCATTCAGTATTCCAAGCATAAGCCTAATTATAATATTGATAATATCAAGACTTTTAGTTGAATAAGGGAATAACTTCGTTACTTTATACTGAAAGATAACTAAGGAAAGTACAAGTAACGTCGTTAATAAATATATAATGTTTTCTTGTTAAATGAATGTATTAAACACGTTAGTATTTGAATTAAGCTTATTGTACCTTGAAATTTTTACTGATCTACATGTTTGAATTTAAAGCTTTACTGAACTCTACCATATGTATTTTTAAATAATGAAGATCATTGGCAAGCATGAAATCATTATAACATTGAAATACCCCGAATAAATCCCTCAGGTGCTAAGAAATTCTGTAACTAGATGTTTAGCTTTCCCCAGTAAGACAATGAAACCTTGAAAATATTAAGCAAAAATAACAAAATAAAACGTCAGATTACTTTAACAAAAAAAATTACGGTATTTTGATATCAACAAAACCGTGAAGTTGAATGAAGGAGGAAGTAGAGCAAAGGTGAGAGAGGCAGTGAAAAAGTGACAGTTGAAAAACTAAAGGGGCTTAGAATTCATTGAACATTAGGGAAATTAAGCGGATATATATATATTAATTTTGATACACAAAATTTCTTTCTAGATCCGTAAAGTATAAACCTTTCAACTAGGAACTAATTTTATTATCCAGTAGAATTGTCCAGAGAAGGAAAAACAAATTTATACTAAAAGAGAATTCATAATATTCTACAACAGCTTATAAAATGCACAATTTTCTTTATGAGTGATTTGATGTATTTCTCCATATTTTGTCATAATGTAATCTAATACTCAGTTGTTTGCGTAGGCCTATTTTGGTGAAGGAACCGAGTTACCCAAACACAGAGTATAATACATTGCATCTGTATGAATAGAAATACTTTAATAGAGTTGTTTGTGTTATGAACGCGACGTTTCCTTATCTTAGGAGACTACGCAGCCTGAGGCAAGGCGTGTTAAATTGGATATCCACACAAGCGAGACGGCACTCTCAATGCTCCATCCACCCCCCCCCCCCCATTCATAACATTGTAGTTAATATAATTCAACTGCTCTGTAAATAATGAAAAACTAAAGCTGATGTCCCATGATTCAACTTTTTTCCGAATTCCTTATATGTTACATTTGATTATGGTAAGTCAAGAACAGTCATCATATACAAAATTAATTTTGTATTTTCATTCATTTTATTTTGTACGCCGAATAGGAATGTTTCTAGTTTCAACCAAAATTCTGGAATGTAAAAAATTGGCGTCCTTCTCTTATATTATGATGACATCTGTTTCGCTGCAGTAATTTTAAGTAACGATAAGAAAGTGAAATTAAAATTGGGCTTATCCAAATTAATATACCCCATGGGGGTGGTTGATTATATTTACGTTATAATAGTTTAAATAGCGTTATCATAACAGAAAGCATGCAAATAATCAAAATCATTCGTAATTTAAAGCAATTAAAATATAAACACGACATCCACCTCAGGAAAATACAAGAATCCCCTGACAGTAGTAATTTTTGGCAAACGCCCAGACAGATAAATTTGTATTTGTTTAATCATGCATAGACAAATTTCATCGAATAAAATAAACTATTACAGTCTAATAATTATACTATAACTTACAACAGGAGTATTTATTTTAAGGAAAATTTAGGTCAGTCACAACAGAATCTTAAATTAAAAGTTAGTTCTTGTGAGCAGGTTTGTTTGTTTGTTACAATCACACCTCGATCTAACTAAGAGGAATGCATTAAAGCTATTGAGCCATAGAAGAAATTTAAGTTTCTTGTTTTCCCACTATGGGAAACTTTATGAAGCAACTTTTCAAGCACTGCTTGAATTGCCACTATAATTTACCCGAGGGGCAGTTCTGCCAGTTTCATCAGCTGTTACAATAGTAGCTAAGCGAGCTAGCTATACGTTCATGCCAGCTTAAGCCGCTTAGGTAAAAATTCGATGTTAGGCTGAATTTTATACATACATAGACAAAGCAGTAACGGCATTTCTTTTTCAAGAAATTTCATGAGTCAGGTTGAGCAATTAAACTGCCTAATATCTGAGGAATTAAAATGTCCTTATGTGAAACATACTAGCATGACAATGCTCCGGGGGGGCTATAGCCCCCTCAACCCTCTCTTCCGAATACGTCTCTGCTAATATTTCTAGGAATGCTATCGATGGGCGTTAATCCGTCCACTTGTCATTTAGTGATACTAAGAACAGAACTTCTTTTGGAAGGAATTTTATTGTGAACAATATTACAGTGCAAATATAGTATTAGTCAATACAGTATAAAGTTAGCTAATGTTATGAACACACTATTATTGTATTATAGATGTGCGCTAAATTTTAAGGAATCACGAAAACTGTGTTGTGACAGATTCGATGAAAGTAATTGGTTATCAGATTTATAAACATTATTAGGTTAAAATGAAATATGTCGACGTACAATTCATTATTATTTATAATTCTTAAAAATGTCCAAAAAGATTGACTGGTAGGCTGTGTCATGGGACACTTCCTGTAAAACATGCAAGTGGTGAATAAATATTATTATTATTATTAGTTTTATTATTATCATAATAATAATTATTATAACAACCCATGTATTGTCACAAGCATGATGAAATGAAAGCAAAAGCTGTTATTAATTAGTTGAATAAATGAACACATTTTCTAGATGTATTAAATGTGAGATTCGTTAGGTACGGCAGCCTAATCATGCTCAGGTTATAACATTACTAGAAGGCAAACGTTGCGAGCTTAAGCTTTGTGGATCTCCGTGGATCTTCGTGGTTCATGAATGTTGAGTTGACGAAGTTTCGGCTTGTCATTTCGTAGTAACGAGTTTCGATACGGTATCCGTGTATATTTGTAAGTGTAATGTGGTTTAATTGTGCGTGATTTACTGCATTTATTCGTGTGGACAAGTGCTGATCTACATAGATGCCATTTTCCACGAAGCATCGCTTGTTCCTTGTCGAGAATCTGATAAGGTAGGACAGCACCTTATAATTTTTTATACAGGTCAATCCTAACCTCAGAACAAAAATATCGTAGTGGAGGGATGTACATGCTAGTGCTACCTTTTACGAAAAACGTCTGAGTAAATTACTGATCTTAAATTAACAATTTTAATGAGTAGATTAATGTTCTTAAGCCTATAAGCTGTATTCAGGCTTTGTAGGGCTACCTTTGGCGTCTTACTGATGCATGAGGTCTCTAAATGATAGACTGAGGAGCATAAGTAGGCCTACTGTAACTCAACTGCATGTTGTAACTTAGTTACGTAAACGCTGGCACTGGTGCACGAGCATACACAAAAGCCTTCATCGCTAGTTTGTTGTCTGCAGTCTCGTTAATTTTTTAGGGGGGCTGTGAAAATCAGACTTTCTTACTTCCATCTCCCATGATACGAGATATTTTACTGTATGAACATGTTTAAATTACTTGATAGAATTAATATACGGTTTCAGTTTAAGAGCCCACTATTAAGAAATTATTTCATTCTAAAAGTAATAAATATTATTGCATTAATTAGACATGGTATATTATGCCTACTTTCGTTAAATTACGATATGGAATGATTTTGGAACTTCACGTTTAGCTAGACAGCTAGTAATTATTTTACAGTGGAACCTGAGGAATCCGAACTAATTGGGGCTGTCCTCTGTTCGCATTCCGGAAAATTCAGTAAAATACTATTGATATGCCAAATGTAGTTGCTCTGAGAAAAAATACGGAAAGAGCTAGCGGCGATTCGCATGTTAGAGTGTAGCCGTAAATACTAATTCGTGTTTTCTAGGTTAAGAATGAACATCTGATTTGTTTCTGATGCGCAATTGTTATTTTTCATTCATTTTTAAATCAAGATTATTCGAAATTTCCGATTAATGGAGTTTCGGATTACCGAAACTGTACTACAAAAAGAAAGCCCAAATGACTTAAGTGGCCCACATAGGCATAAGTGATCCAAGTAGGACCAAGATAGCTCAAGTAGGACCAAGTGGGACGAAATTTGGTTGGGTTGGGTTAGGATAGGTTTTGTTAGCTTAGGTTAGGTATCCTAATTCCGGAATATTAAAAGCATAGGCCTATATGTTATAAAATCTTATAAAAACTTCAATATTTTAACATTAATTTATAAGTTGTAAAATCTTCAACATTTCAACGTTTTTTGCAATCAGAATGATGATATTCTGCCACACAGTATCGTTGTACTACCATTAATAATTCCGCGATGAATAATGGAAGCAATTAAAGGAAGGCAAAATTAGCTAAAACCATTCCCGAGAGTTTTATTTCCTTTTTTTAAATGAATTATGAACAACTATACTGCAGAACGCTTATTCGTGCTACTTTTCACATAGGTTTTTTGTACTGTCGTTAATAAGTGTTTCGTGTTCTGTATGAATTAATTATTTATCGTGTCCTTATTTTCGAGAATGGCTGTTGACCCAGACAGAAGTCCCGCATAATTCCGCACAGTAATTCCTTCCAGAATATTTTCCTACATGTCTGAAAATCTTCAACAAGATAAAGTATTTCTTGCTACACAGTAGGTAAAATAATTTTATCCTATTCTCTTGACTCATTATAAACTTTTTCATATAATTACCGTGGAGGCAATCCTCTGTAGACGAATGTCATTCGGGCATTTTTACAAAAATACAGAAAATCTCGGGTCAAAGTCCAGCAACTCAGAGATGCAAAGGAAATCGCCAGGAATATAACTTCTTCGTATGTGAAAACGTATACGGTTCTTATGGGGATATTCGTGCTTGCTTACGTGCTTAGAAGATACCGATCCATCCATACAAAACAGCTTAATGTACATTTATATATTTATTTATATATTTATTTACTTCTGTTTAGCAGGTTCGTACGTCTTCGCCCACATTTATTAATTCAATCACTAGATTTTTCTTTTAAATCTTCTATTTAACAGCAAAATAGTTCAAACAAATTTATTAACACTGGTATCGTTTTTAGATAAATTGCATGAATTTCATGATTTTATTTTTAGACTTAGTAAATAAATAATCAAAACTACTTAAACGAATCATGTGCTGACATATGGTCGTACAGATTCGAAATTAAACGATTAAAACTAACCATAGATTCATTAATCTGACTCTTGCACGTAAATCATTCAAAGCTAAGAATCCGGTATCGAGATGAATTTCACGATTAGAATGCTCTGCTCGGAAAAAAATACCTCAGATTATAGTTACCTGACAAAAAATAAGTCACAGTGAGTTTCGTCCAATCTTACCTGTACACGATCCTCATTCCGTCCACCTATGTAAAAGATTGCAAATGTCTGCTTGCCGTAATGTCATAAACATGGGCGTACGGTAAGGGGGGGTTCAGGGGGTTGAAACCCCTCCCGAAATATCGGCAATATTTTGAAGATTATAAATCATGGAACGAAATAAAAAGAAATCTGGTTCGGTTGCTGCATATTTTACAATTTCGTACATATCAAAGCATTATTTAAGATTTATCGTAATTTATTTCAGATTCAATTTTCAAAACCTCGTGGTGTTAATAGTTTTTCAGCTTAATAACAGTGATATGTCACTAGTAAACAAAAATCCCTTAGGAATCTGTCAAACGACAACTCGAATACTCCCGCCGAAATCCATCAACCTGTTTGTAAAGCCAACAGTACTCATGAGCTCATCACAAAATTATCATGAAGTAATCGGCATTAATCGGACTTTTCCACCGGTGGATTTACAGATGACTTTATGGTGCCCTATGCACCATACAGTATTATGATAATTTTTCAAAAGAAAGTTTTATTTATTGACTCTAGCTTAACGAGAAATGGATAGAACTCTCAAGAAAAACAAATTCATTAATTTATTATAGTGTATTAATTATCACAATACAACTGTTGAGTAATTTTTAAAAAAGTATTAGCCTAATTCACAATGTGCGCGGGGACATGGAGCTGAGACGACTATACATTGAACCCCTTCCGAACAAAATTTCACCGTACGCCCATGGTTATAAACAAGTGTAGGCCTTCCAAGCAAAGCTGGCAAACAAAATAGGAGCGATCGACAATTTGATGCATTGTGTTAAATGCACACAAACATACAGATAAACACTTTCTCTTTTGATATACATATGTGAAAATGAAAGATTTCCTCAATTACTATGTTTGCTTGCGTATTCAGTAAGTAGCCTGCACCATAAATATAAAGTAAGTAACTTTTTTATATTGTTTCTAGGGCTATAGCTTGTTTAGTTAACCACATTCACGCGACGATATGAGGAATTTCATAAATGACCTTTGGGATCGTGGCTGGTTGCTCCCATAAAACATGGAGAAGCCATTTACTACTGAAGCTTTTGCAGTATTGGAATATATAGAGCTACTTAGAAATACACCGACAATATAGATATTCTCTTTTTTATGTATTTTGGCAATATATCGATCATTAAATCCGACATCTTGAATCTTTTTTTCTATAACTGTATTGTGCTCGCATTTGGCTGATTTACAGGACAGATTCTAAATTTATAAGCAAGTATGTAAATGAAGACTTCCACACTGCTTTCCATCTATTTACAAACATGTTTTTTCATGTGTTATGTTATTTCTAAAATTTGGTATGTTAACATTCCATTATACTATATGCAGTGCCATCAAGAAGTCACTCCGCAGTGCTTGTGCAGACGATAATCTACTAAGAAACAGAATTCAGTTGGCAGAGCTAACGATTGGTTACAATATTCTGCTACGATCATTTATGAAGTTAGAAATAAAAGTAGAATATAACTCACCTATTTATAAAAGATGTCGAAATGTATACAGTTTTCTTGACGACGAAAACTCACTCGCCTTAATTCATTTTCTAAAGCTTTAATTGAAGATTTCGAAACTATCAACAATAGCAAACAAATGCACGTCATTAGTTAACATGGCCTACCTTGGTATACCTGCTACAAATCGCAGAGGTGGCGAACAAAACCAAAGCTACGGAGGGAGTTCTTGATGAACTGTATTATTTCTGTTGTCAACATCCATACAAAGCCTATAGCACTTAATAAGATAACAGTGCAATTACTTTTTACCGCTTTTGAGATAGTTTACTCTGTTTACGTTAAAACATATTGTGTGTATGTAGATATAATACAATTTCTTTCACTGAACTCACCACGTGGACTTTATACTTTATAGTAATGAAGCCAGTAGGCAGTCTCCACGACATGGATTTGTTGTAATCGATCAAATCAATGAAGTTTCGATAGAATCCATTCTTAGAAGTCAATAATAGTGATAGAAAATCATGTAAATAAATAACCGATGTAATGCACTCAAATAACTTTTCCTATGGATGGACAATATGATTTCCTCTCTTCATGTTTTGAATTAGAATAAGAGGCCTGCATTGTGGGGTCTGCATATTCAGTTGTCTCAGCCTCAGGGAAAAGCAGGACGAGCTCAAAATAATCGCTCTTACTAGTCGCAAGCAAAGTTTTAAGTAATTTAAAAAATCTCCTTACCATTCTCCTGCTGCTCGTTAACATTTCAATCGTAATTAATTAAACTTTTTTCCATAATTTGTTATCGAAGCTTAGGAATGACACGATGTCTGATAGCAATACCACCTAGATATTTTCCAAACTTACCTGCTGTCTAATAGGCGACATTAACATTGTTCCTTAGACAATCCACGATTTTGAATTGCTGTAGTACATAATTATTCACACTCCCTTTAAAAATATAATTTCATTTGGGGATTGTGAAAGTGTTAATAACGTTACACCGATTTGATAAAGCCGTAACTAAATTAAAGGAGAAATCTCACTCCTGTTTCACATGAAACAAAATTTTGCTTCAAGAATTTAAGCTGCTAATCTCGGTCTAATGCTACCAATTCGACGTGTAATGAAGGCTCGGATTACTTAAGTTTCAGTGTCTAACGCTCTTATTTAAGGCGCTCAATGTAATAATAAAGTGAATGACATGGAAATGATACAAAAACCTCAGATCAGTAGTTGATAGTGAGAATTAGTCTGGGTCTTGTAATATTTGAGTCCTCCTTGGAACTTGCTCGCGAATAAAGAGGGGTTTTATTAAAGGATTCGCTGGCAGAATGAAAAGCCCTGGAGCTATGCTAAATCCGATTACTCGTATCTCTTATTTCAATTAGGGAAACGTCAGTCCTGTTCTTCTTCCTCCTCCTCCATCTCCACTTCTCGTCTTAGTCTTCATTTTAATTCAGATATACAGCAATTCCTTCTTTCCCATTCTTTCTTCCTTGTGTTTCCCCCAAGACATAACATACGATAAAGCCCAAGAAGTTGTGGTGGCTCCCGATAAATATAGAAATGAACGCTTTAGTAATTCTACAAACTAGATCTAGGAAATGCATTCCTTTCACTCTCAAATGGTATCGGGAATTTATTGTAAGGGAATGAGAATCACTTCCGTTTGAGAGAAATTGTTTTTACATATAGTGGAATTAATTGAATTTCTTGACAATTAAAAGTATGTTTAAGTACTTTATTGTCATACATACTTGGGTATTTCTTAATCTGTAAATTATTCATAATTAAAACATAAGATGGTTACTATCATGCAAGCATGATGCATTCGCATGTTTGGATATAGCTGATACCGAAGAAGTATTTGATGAAGTTGAAATACTGAATTGACCCACATACAAATAAAAAATTGCGTGAATTGGTTAATAATGTACTATGAACCAAGCAGATGCCAGAAAAAATATATCTTGAAATTTGTCAGACTCACACTTACAACCAAGAGTGAATGTTTGATTCTGGAAGCTTGGACGCTATTCATCACGCCTCAAATAATGTGAAAGGTGTTGCGGAATTCACAATCCTTGAAAGTGAGACTGTTTACAAGTTATAACAATCATTTCTTCTAATATGTATGTAGATTCCAGTACGTGTAACAGAGATTAAATATGTTTTTACGACGTATAAATGGCATTGCCTTATGGCATCCATATGGGCAATGGATCCCTTATAAATGACGTTTATGGCATCCTTAACTTGGATGCACTCAACGCTAAAGAGAGAACTACTGTTAATTTTCACGGATCGTTTGTAACAAAGGAAAGATTCAACTGGTTAGTTATGAAAAAACATGTTTCATTTCCTTCTTACATAACATCTAGCATGTTCATTAGAGATGGACAAAATGGGAGGACTTTTTAAAATAACCAGTACAGAGTTTAGAGTTTTGTCTGACAAAGACACTGCTATCCAAGAGAGTAAGATAATTATCAATTGATTTTATCAGGAAACTGCTTTCTGTAAATGCTTTCAGACTAAACCGACTGACCGATCTTCTGTTATGTAGAATTGACATAATATATCTCAGCATGCAGGTACACAAAACTAACATTCGGTTCAGAAAAAAACATATCAGGGACAAGAGTTATTATGGACCTTGAAATACTCTTGGTACTTCAACCGATATTATAACTGGTAACTTTGAATTTGCACACTTTTCTTGAAACATGGTTTGACTTCAACTCTGGATGTCTGCGGGGGGGAAAAAAAGAAAATTTAATATGAACTTCAGCCAATTAAAAAAAAAAAGAAAAAAAAAACTTTCATCTATGGTTTCATTCAGTGAAAATCTAACCCTAGTGTCGTATGTCACTATGAAGAATAGGTCTGATTTCCTTTTGAGTATTGAACACCATAATGAGATTATGATACAGAAAAGGAAAGTTCAATCACGATACATTCTACATTATAGTAGAACCAAATTATTTATTTTGGATTCTTGTGGTTATCTAACTTCGACTGTGTACTGTTACACAAGTATGCAACCAATGTGGAGATGCCGGAAATTTTCCTACAGGAATTCTTGTATATGCCCTTCAATTTGCAGAAAATTTACACAAAAATTACATCGATCCTATCCGAGATTGAAATCTGAAACTGGGAATAGAAAGCCAATGCACTAAAGATTGATTCACCCACCCTGAGGAAAAAGCGATGAACGAATTCTGCTGAAAAACTCTAGGACTACTATATATTTAATATTTAGCAGCAATGAATGCCTACAAGTGCAGACTGGAAAGCTCTTGCGCGTGACAGAATTGAAATTTCTGGTCAAATCTAGCATGAGTACTTATAAAGCATAAGTGAAACAAAGATAGCATAAACTTCATACAATCACAAGAGAGATGCATGTGCAGGAAATTGCAATCGAGTACAATGAGATACCTCAGTTCAACATGGAAATAACTAAAAATGTTAGTTTTGGCATAAAGTAACTTGTACACTACATGCATTCCTTTGTGATCTTTCAACTTAATGTGGAAACAACTAAACAATTTGTGTTCACTGGAAATTGCTAGAGAAAAATTCAACAGCTAAGTATCTTTTCAAACTTTTCCTTTTGAATTTGGAAGACCACTTGCTCTCTGTTTAATCAAATACGCCATTGTATCAGAAATTTGCATATAATTTGGCATCAATATGTGACCTTCGATGAGCAAAGAAAATTTAAAGGTTTTTAAATCGTAAAAAGCATTTTTTTCTTCAAAATAATAACTTATTTTTGTTTTAAGGTGAGGTATCGATTTACTTTCTGCAAAGGGCAATCGCAGTCGGTTGATATTACCAAATATAGGCCCTATACCAGGTGAATGGACTGAAAGTGTGAAACAATGCAATATATCATATTCCATTGTGTATGTAGTGAGCATGCAGACACTGAAATAGGTAAAATTGGGTAAAAATATGGATTAGAACGGTAACAAATATACTGCTACCGCGGCTCCTTGCTGTTGTGGACCAATGCACTCCCACGGACTTCTTAAATGTGTCGGCCCATCTAGTGGCTCGTCTGCCTCGGTGTCTCTTTCCGATGCGCAGGTCCCATTTCGTTGCGATTTGTGCCGAACCAATGTTTATTTTTATTACTGTTTTCATTTTCTTATATTTATTTATTTATTTATTCTATTTTGGGAATGACTTTATTTCAGAATTTAATGTCTACCGGGAATTTAATGCATTTAATTCATGGGAATGAAATAATAAAAATTGTATGGAATGTTTCACCACACTCTTCCTCAACTATCGTTTCCCTAAATCATTACAACAGAAGAAGTTTTATTATGAATTATATTATTTATTACCTATTACTGTATGTGCTAAAATTTAAATTTATGTAGACTATATGCCAATTAATATTTTAATTTCCAGAATTTAAATTCCAAGAATTTTCAGTACGTTGAGGAGAACTCTCAGCAATAAAACACGATACAAAATTAAAGTATTATAATGTAAAAGTGACAGTCATTTTGACATAACGATGTGAAAGTTGAGTCCTAAGATCTAAGGACATCTGAATAATACCTAAGTACAAAGATGGTATTTCTACCACCTCTCAAAGAACGGGATATGAATACTCAAGTAAGGGAAGAAATAAACATATTGGAGTTAAATAATAGAATATATTATCTAAGAAAGTAAGTATGGATAAGTAATGACTCCTCGAGATGGAGATGCAACAGAAAATACTTGTGAAGAAAAGCCACAAGAAGAAAAAGAAGATATAAATATTATGCATAGATAGCAACTTCGCACGTAATGATTTCACTAAAAGTATTCACATACTTTTCAGCAGTCGTTGCAAAAACTGTTTCTTTATTCTAACTCCATTCGAAAAACTGCACTCATTAGTTATCTCTATTCAGTTAATCTATTATATTCTGAATTATGGATGTTAAGTTCCTATACTATAACAAGGTCTGTGCTGCCAATTTGGTTAGTGATTTCTATCCAGCTGGAATGCCGCCAATGCCGTGTTGATCATATCTGCGCTTCTTTGTCTCAGGCAAATTAAACAAAAGCTGCCAACTACCCAGATTTATCGCGAGATTATCTTCTCAGAAATTTCACTTTTTCCTTTCCTTTAAATGGAGCTTTTCTTTAACCTTAGAATACCTATGATGATTGCAATAGACTCATTTTTTTCATTTATTGTCAGTAATATTTTTACTGAGTTTTCATCAGTCAACTATTCTCCTAGCATCCTGTTTTGTATCGATTCACTAAAAAACTATAATTTTTTAGTACATAAAATGCTTATTGTGTTGCATTAACACCCAAGGTGGGATTTTCTTGGGTCCATTGTTCCATAAGTGTGATTTGAAAATTAAAATTCCATTGTTATATTCAGCCAACCAATAATGAAAAATGCAGCAAGAGGGAAGAGTAACAGTAATGAGTTTAAGAGACTCACCTTTGGCGTTGATTTAGCACATTGCGTCTAAAGACTTTTATATATAAAAGATGAAATGGTCGGTTCTATAAACCAACTACTCTGATTTATTCCATTCCACTTTGTTGTTCTTATGTTATCAATCATAATTAAGCCAATTTTCATTATGTGCAGTTTAGGTAACCTCAATCTCGATAGCCTGAAAGTTCGATTAATCCGCATTAGAATTTATAAATGGAAAGTTCAGTTAAAGTAAAGAAATTACAACCAGATACAAAGAATAAACAAGTAAAGCAATTAATATGCTTTATAAATTACCTGTCGAATGTCACGACTAGCTAGAACAAACTAGCCTGCTGAGTAATGAATCTTTGCATCAGGTTGAAACAACTGAATATGGCCAATACGGCCTTTCATTCCAAAGCTGAATGTAAAGTGAGAAAGGTGCAAACCCATGTTTAGGGTAAAGAGAGTTACGCGAGTGTATTTCAAGGGATTCTATCTGGGTTTTGTATCCTTCCAGGAAGCGATACGAAACATGGCAACGACGTTCTCCATTTTTACAAACACTTAAATGAATAGAATGTCGTTTTGTTAATTTTCTTGCAAAAAGCTCTAACGATTTTGTTTAAACTTTCTACACGAAATGTATAATATGCGTAACATATCATAGTATATTAGGCCTATGTATTATAGTACTGAATTAAAGGATTCATTTTATAGAGGAAGTTAAGTGTTTCCCATTAGATCTTTGTAATATACACAGACTTGAAAGGAATTTAACTTTTAATTTAGTATAACTCAAACAAATTGTTTTATTTTCGCATGGAAAAAATTGACCATCAGATGCTACAACTTCTATAAGATCGCGAACATCTTTGAACTTCTCCTTGAAGCAAGGCTGCAAGATCTGAGAATGCAGGAACATTAATTTACCAACAATGTAATTTTGTTAGTAGTGTAATAACAATTGTTCTCTCTCATTGTTGCAGGTATACCCTTGTTTCAATTTATAAACCACTGCTAAACTTCCCCATTCTTGTTGTTAAATGTGAAAATTATGACTTACTCAATCTTCTGCTCTTTTTGTGTTTTCAAAATTGAAGCGCACTGTAAGTAATCATTTTCAAGGCGATCAAGCTAAGGAATGATAAAATACGACCTGTGGAACATAATTAGCTATATGTTATCAAACTCGGGAAAAAATCTACTAACCTTGTTTTTTTTCCGTGATATCATATAGTATGTAATTATACATGTACCGTATATAAAAATAGATATTCATAAGAAATATGAACAGCAGTGAAAGGTTGTGGTTTGTTTGGAAATAATCATATTCCGAGTAAACAGATGTACAAAGGTAGTTAGGTTAAAACGAAAGCAATGAAATTACTCGGTAATGAGCCAGCGGAGACCATGGGTTCCTTAAGCCGCGTTTACACTATGTAACTTGTTTAATAAACTTGTTACATGTAACAAGTTATATGTAACTTGTAACAAATTATACGTAACATGTAACAAGTTACATGTTTAAAAATCAGGTTATATAACTTTTTTGATATAACTAAAGTTTAGAGAGACAAAGAGACATTTGTACTGCACAGTAATATTCCCAGTGGGAAGGAATTTATAAAATTTCCTTGAGTAGGAAATATTCCCAAAAGTGAGCATTTATAAAAATTGTTAGTTTTGAATGTTTTACTGCTTTTTAACGGTCCAGGTACCTTAAAATGAAACCAATTCAGTAAAATTCCACATGTTTATCAAGGAACCGTCTATGGTTTTATTAATAAACTTATATGTTATAAAGTGATACCTCACACGTATTTAAACATGATTAAAGATAAGTAATTTAACATAATTGTTAATAGATGGTGTAGGTATTTAAAATAAAATGCCAGAAACCAACACCTTCAATATTACACAAACACAAATTTCAATATAAATCGTTTAGAGCCAAATACTCGTAATTAATCATACATCAGTCCCATGGTCTAGGCTAATCCTACTGTAGTTTAGGGGAAAATTTAGTTCTTTCATGATTTATGAGGGCTAAGAGGAACCTGCGACTAGGCAGATGTGGCCATCCAAATCTTAGGAGCTGCAGTCACTTCTGCCGTAACAAAACGTACATTCAGTAAGTTTTCATGGATGCAATCTAAAAAGAGGAACCGCCTATCATCTGAGCGAGCAGCTAAACCCACTTATCTTTCATACAACGGGAAACTGATGAATGCTCAACCTCAGAAGAAGAAAAAGAAGAGTTAATCCACTGAAGTTCAAACCCAAAGTGCTGGTAATCCAGACGATCCAGATGAAGGGAAAAACCAAGAAGAAAACCTAGATGATGATGATGAAGGCCATGATGACAGTGATTGTTCCGTTATGTTTTAGTTTAGTAGGTCATGCTTCTGTAATTCGTTTTTAGCAGGCCTTGCTTGCTATCTTGTTTTTTTATTTATTGAACAAATGAATTTCAAATAGTTGTTATGTATGGGTATTGTAATATCAAAATTATTCTTTTTATGTCTTGCATCCAATCAGAGACTGGAGATTTTTATTATATTGTTTTGATAGCCAATAAGGTTTATCTTTAGCTTCACTCTCCTTCTTCATCGATTCAAGTTAACTGTGTCTCATAAAGACATTAGTTTTTCTAGGCTTTAATGCCTATTCTTCGTTGTAATCAATTCGACTACTACTCATAAGGACATGAGTTTTCTTCTTGGCTTATCAATGCCATTATTTACCTATCAGATAGATCTGGTGGTTTACTTTCAATAGCTGAAGCAATCAGCTCTTCGATTCACATTAAGGTTTCATATGCCTTATTGATTCTGAAGACTTCGAACGATTTAAGGACTATTATCACCCATCGTGTGATTCATCGGGTCTTCTTCATTTTGGTGTTGGCGTTGCAAGATCTCAGGCTAACATCTGTATCAACCATCAAAAGGTGGTATTAATCAATTCAAAGGTACGTCATTTACTACCTAATTTATTTGAGGAACAATTTGGACGTAATTTCATCATTCAACTAATATATTTGTGGTTTTGACCAAACTGATTGAGCCATCTCAAGGATATTTATGACCTTTAACAAAGGAATTTGTATTAAACATTGTGATATCTACAAGTTCATCAGTGTTTATGAATAATAATATTATACGTCCAAGGAATCCAGAATTTATGAACTGAGCATGATGTATGTATTGTTGTTGTGACAATAAATTGTTACATACCAGAGAAATTTATCTAAAATGTATTGGGCAAGTTTGGCTTATCTAATTATAGTTTAAGTCTCAATTTCAAGAAGTGTTACGTCATATGAATCTTGTCATACAGTCCGCTTGCTCTCAGCTTGCCCGTACAGTGATGATATTGGCATCCTTTCTGATCAAGAAGAAAAAGAAGAGGATGATGAAGAAAATCTAATGGATTTCAATGGATGTGATTAGGGCCAACTTCTAAGATGAAGTCAAGGTCACACATTTAAAGAAAGCAAAAGTTGTTTGGGTTCGTACAGTTTATGATTATTACTGTAATTTTTGTCTAATTAATAGTCAATCTCTTCAATGAACTCTTTTGTTAATCTTCTGTATTGACCTTCAAGAACCAGGGCAAATTTTAATTAACATATCTTCATTGTTAACTATGTGAAAACCCAGTATTACAATATTTTATACGTAAATAATTAATGTTCATTTTTTATGTTATTTCATTAATTATATATTAATCTTTGAACTTATGACAGTTTTTAGTTTTATTTAACCTAATCATGATTAAATTTAAGTAACAAATAGGTATCTGAGTTACCTTACTCGTAAATCATAAACTCCCTTTGTGGGAACATTTCCGGGAACATTCCCTGGAAATATTTCCTCGAGATTAGGTTCCCGCCAGATGGCGCTGTGAATTGAACTCTGGCGTAGCTCAGTTGGTAAGAGCATTGGCAAGGATAGCCAAAGGTCCTGGGTTCAAGTCCCAGTGTCAGAGGAATTTTTTCTCCTATAATATTATCATTTAATGTCCAACAGAGACAAGAATCTGTGGTACATGAATGGACATGGATATATCTATCTTGAATGTTACTGTACAATAACAGTGCAAGCCCGGTAACAAAATCACTAATTAGTGTGCCTCACAGTACTGCATATGACATAACTTGTCTGTCAGTTTGTTTGTATAAAGGAACTGTTCATCTAACCACAAATAATTAGATTTATCCAAAAGTTCAATCCATGTAACCTTTACTATGCTTTTCAGATGTACAATAGTATTATAATAATAATAATATATCCTAATCTCAAATATATTCCCCTCTACAAAACTCTCATATGTAATATTAACAATTTTCATAAATGTTCCATATCTTCATGGCGCTGATTCTCTTCCTTTATCTTAGTTTTACCTCTCCCTTTTAGGATTTAAGCGACCCAAGCCGCCCGGGCCTTACAGGGCCGCAACCTGTCGGGGGAGGGATTATCTTTGGAACACATACATACTTTTTTGACCAGACAAGGGCATGAAGGGCCAACTCGGATGAGTGATCAGCCCAATGCCGGGGCCACCTCCGAGACAACGCGAACACATAGGACGAGACACACCATTCACACACACACACACTCACTGCGAACTCCGAAATTTGTCTCAAAGGTGAGGAAAACCCCAGAAAAAACCCACCTGGGTAACTTGTCCAGACCAGGAATCGAACCCGGGCCTGCTGCGTGAGAGGAGCGAACGCATCCCCTTTGCCACAGCGGTGGACAATGGCGCTGATATACCGTATAAATGGATATGTCCAAATATTATCACAAAATATATAGTAGTAAAAGCTATTGTCGATCAAACTGTACTCAATTTCACACTAAAACTAGCAAATGTTGACTTAACCACTTAGAAATTGTTAAAATAATTAAAATTGTATTAAATTTTTATATCATGTATAACAATTAGTTGGTTAGGTTAAAAGCTATGCACTAACATTCCTTTGTCTGTAGCATCTGTTTGTTGTTACTACTGTATATATACGCAGCAAAATGCACATGTAGCAGGTTACATGTAACAAGTTACACATTTCCCATCCCCTGCGGGAAAGGTATAACTTGTTATATAACACAAAAATCAGTTATGTAACACAATGTTATCTGTAACAAGTTACATGTATTTGTAACAATTTTGGAAAACATGTTATATAACCCAAGTTTTATAAACAAGTTACATAGTGTAAACGCAGCTAACGGAGTGTAAACGCAGAAAACTGGTTACATAACACAAAAATCAGTTATATAACACAGTGTTATATGTAATAATTTGCATGTATTTGTAACAATTTTGGAAAACATGTTATATAACTCAAGTTATATTAAACAAGTTACATAGTGTAAACGCAGCTTTATATAAAAACACTCAAAATACATCCCTGAAAAACTTATGAAAATTTGTCGGTGGATTTCTGATTCACCTGTATAGGTCTATATATTCTTAAAACAGGTAGAGAGAGAAAGAATGAGAGATATGTGTGGGTTTTCCGTCTTTGATAGCTACTTAAATAACACAGAATCGCAAAACTAACAATGTATCACGCTGTTTGTATACACGGCGAACTGTATAGCTATAATAGTTTAATTACAGATATGAAATTTTAGAACATGATATGAATTATCGTGTAATATAACAAAGCAGATTGTATTATTACACATTTAAAATGTTTTGTTTAATAACAACTTAATGTAATAAAGCTAATGGTAGACCTATTACATAAATAATAAATTAATGGCTTATGAACTAAATGTCCCCAGAATAAACCTGCTAGTTCAAAATCCACGCTGAATTGAATTTCCGCGTACAACATACTCTACTGGATTAATCCCTTTGAGTCCCTATGTTAAGTAAATGTAACATAGCCTGGGGCATGTTATCCCTTCATTTCGATGGTACAGACAACACTATACTCATTATTAAAATGTGTTTGTCACATCCAAATTACAAGAACATAATTACATGGAACTTAACTTTTCTGTTACCAAATTAACGGAAATAATGCGGAACACGTTTTGTTCCTATACTGATATGAAAAAGCCATGCCTTGATTTATTTGAAGTCTAAAGATGTTTTCATTGCCGTATATTACTTCGAGTATAATAATAATATTAATCTTGAATGGGTTGGAAGCATACAATACCTTCGTTAGTTGTGTCATGTCTTGAGGGAACTAGAGCACATACTGATTCGTAACTTCGTATCCGTAACTTTCTGTTAAAATTGTCTGCGTGAATTGCGAGTCTTGAATAATAATGTTATGCTCACACGTCACTGATCGATGACTAAATTGAACTCGTTCGGTTGTAACCAATTCTGTGGCTTGGTTCCAAAAGAACCAATGTCAATTTCTTGCAAAAATGAGATCTAGGCATTATTGAGCTCGGCTACTCTTTATCTTTCATATAATAAAATTTCCAATGTCTGTTGCTATTAAAATATATAATACAGAAACCTTAGGGCCTAATGTCGGAAGTTCTCAGCAAAAAATTATACTTGTACAAAGACTTCAAAGTCAGTTATCTCAAAAGCAAGTTATATGACATTGACCCAAGTCACAGAATTTTGTCATCAGATTATCGCTATGGTTTTATTGTTTTAGTTTCATCATCTCGACGATTGTTTCGTTTCTCTAGAAAATAAAATGAAATTATGAATATGTAAAGAATTTCAGTTCAAATTCGAATTATAAAATATTTTTCTCCCTATCTCTCGTTTGAATGAAATCAAATTTTAAATGTAGTTTACTTGCGGTGAAGTATTTAAGATGCTGGGACAAGATCTCTTTAATGTGGAAAGGTAAATACCTGACGTGCAAAGTGAGGAATAAAATGCCAGTAAAGTGTTATCCCGTTCTCCTACAAATATAGCAGCAGGCGGAGTGAGTGGCCAAGATGGTCAAGTCACAGATTCGCACTCGGAACGTCGCAGATTCAAATACCGTAGGCCGGGCAATCTGAGTCGGAGATTGCCCCACTCGTTAAGCGAATGCTGAGTACTTTCTGTATAGTCAGAATGTTCCTGTCCTTTGTAGTAAATATTTGTGTTAGCCTAGGAGGAGGCTCTGTATCGAGATCATCTCTCACCAGAAGGTCCCTCCATGTAGGCCTACATCTCTAGTGTTAACCCAGAATTTATTCCCTCCCCTACAGGTACTTGGAGGGCAAACAAGCTAAATAAGCAAGAAGTCTAAAAATAATCTCTAATAAGTCTAAAACATCAGTCTAATAACGTAATTAATTTGAATATAATTTATCTTTCGTTCTTCATATCATAAAAAAACACTATTAAATTTCAGTATGTAATGTCTATTGTTGTGTGGATTTGAAAAATGGCTGCTACATTAAAACATTTTTATACTGCTGTTCTGTGAAAGTCAATTACAGGTTTTCCAAGTAATAGTTTCAGTATAAATATTTGTGCTTGTGAAATTCTCTGAACTTCTTGAATAGTGTCCAGACCAATGCCGGATCTATAAAATTTGGCCCCACATCCAAGACTTTAATATGGGCTCCCTACAGGCAAAAGGATTAACTTTGCACAGATCAGGCGTAGCCTACGTTGTGAAGAATACAAGGTCTCCGTATCGCCGCTTGGCTAGGTGTTATACATGACGTAGTTCCAATTCCTCCGCAGAAGGCAGTCATTAACGAAATTCTTAAGTAAATTGTATTTTACTTTAGAATAAGCTTTAGAAAAGTTCTTCTTTAAGTATACAGACGAAGTGATTTATGTAAGTCTATACAGTTATGATGAATGAAGGATGAACAAATGTTCGATACATTCTCATGTCTTTCTCTTGCTTCACAGTCCATGTAGAGTGATTGCACTGCGAGATGTCTGCATTCAATTGTTTTAACCTTACTCAAAATCAAAGTGAGGATGGACTTTAAAATCTCAGTTTATAATAATTGAGACTAGCTTATAACCACCATTCATAGATTTATTTAATAACATTTTAGGTCTCCGTATCTGCAGTTGATAAACGTTCCAATAAAATCGTTCCAGCGATTTTCTAGGAAGACGCGAAAAGCGTACAGATTGACCAACCATACGATGATGAAACGCTACAAATCTGACAGTTTTGCCGACAAACAATAGGGTTTTGCGTTACAAATTTATAACTTTCAGTCCTCAACAACCAACATACTCGTAGAATAACTAATTTAGTGTGTGACATCATTATGCAGGGAAAAATGGGTGCATAGATCCTGGTAGTGTCCAGACATTTATCAATAATTTTATTTCAATAGTACTACAGTAGTTGCTTTATGTATGATACCATAGCTCACTTCATCTCTTAAAACGCACTCACACTAATGGAAGGAAACACAGAGATATCAGTTCGGTGACCCTGCTTTGGAAAATAATGGCTTCGATAAAGCTTGAGGATGCATTGGACTAGGATGAGAGGCCTGCCAGAGGCTAAATTCTTTTACCAGTCGTTATCCGGTCAGAGAGAAGAATGCCATTACGAGTAAGATAAAGTGAGCAGGGAGCTAGAAGGAAGGGGAGAAGTTGAGGGCGAGGGAGCAAAGAAAAGTGCACAATTGCGTTACCTAATCACATCCCCAATGCAAAGTACGTACTCTTCATAATAAAGAACGTTTAATTTTTTCGTTACGACTCAATTAAGACTTTTGTTAAAAAAATAATAATCTGAGTTATGATTAGCCCATCATTTTTCAACGTACCCATGGATCATTTTCTGCTGAAGATCAAATTCAAACTAAATAGCTTTTTTGTAAATTTCAACAACACAGCTGTATGTTAATCTATCATCCGTATCCTATTTTAGTGACAAATGAAAGTGATATTAAGAAGTGGTCAGTTCGAGAGGTGTCTACAGAAATTCTTGGGATTGGTTGCACGGGTACAGGTGTAGCCCAGTCGTTTTATTTTTTCTGGCGCAAAGGTCTTACTGAAATTTAAAAAATGGGGGAGGTTTGGTAGTCATAATTAACAACTACCTCAGCAACAGTAAGTTTATACACGTAAGATATGTGTTCAAGAAACCACAGCATATTGCCTCTATTAGACATTACATGAGCATATTTTAATAGAACAACTCTGACACTACCAACTGACTGCTCTACCAACTGAGTTAGTCAGAGTTCGACTCACAGCGCCAGATGGAATCTCTCTTCTATGATTAATTACCCTTAATCGTCAACCACATTGAAAGACATTTATGTCATTTACGCCCGATCTTATCGGCAGACTAGCAAACTAGAAGGCAGTGTTTTTTATGAATGCACTTCATTACGCGATTCTTAATTCTTTCCTTAGTGGAGAAAGGCATCGATCACGAAAATGGAAGACATTAAAAAGAGAAATCGATGGTCAGTCTTATCAATGTTTGAAAAAGTCTCTACTAATTCCGCTTAAGACGAAGTACACGTCAATAATAGGAGAGCAAAGAAACAATAAAATTTATGATGCTTGGGAGGAAATTTAAAGGGAGTTTAATAGCATTAACGTGTTCCTGTATGTGATTAAAACTTTTTCTTTAGTTAGTCGATTATTTGTGTGTAATAATTATATTCGTAGCATTAATTTGTTTTCACACATTCTTCTTTATTGTGTCTTCCTCTTTCAATTGTCATTTATATATCGGATGTGAATGTTTGCACTTGCAGAGTGCAGACAAAGAGTCTGAGATTATTAGTTGTTTTACTTCAGTCACTGAACTCTTTCTAGCAGGAAAATCAATATTTTCTTTTCTGATCTGTTTCCTTACAGTAGGTCAGATGTGAAACTGATTGGAAAGAAATATGCACATGAAATATTACTAATAAAAATGAAACAGGAGACTGAAAAACTTATTAAGGAATCTGCTCGTGAAAAAATGCAGAGTAGTATGGAAGAAGCGAAATAAATAATTGAAACATCAAGATGTATCTGTACGCTCCATACAGATTCTTTACTGCATTTCTATAAATTGTGAATTATTTCTGGACAGTCGTTTGTTTGGAAATTCCGTTCATTTACTTGACATGACACAAACAGTGTATCGGTACAGAAACAAAAAATATAGGCTGTATGAACACGTTATTAAGGTAAAAGAAGCACTTCTAATGGTAGATGGTATTAATTAAAAGGATATAATTATGCCAAAATATTTCATTGTTTCACATGGAGAATGCTCTTTTGGTTAAAAATATTTGCATATGGTTAATAAATAGACTCAATTATATGAAAATTTAACATTTTAAAATTCACTACGCAAAAATCGGCATAGGCCTATTTAGTGATTAAAAAGCAATGCCGTTAAATTGGCAGCCCTATACCAGAAAATCAATAACAGCAGTCTGTGCGCTTCAATCTGGCTAGCTCCCCGGTGCGTAATTTATTACAATAAGTCTGACATTTATTACTATTTCACAAATTTTAACGACTGTCTACAAATAGTGTACGATACACGTAGTAATATTACTTAAGTTTTCTTGTAAAATTGCTACACTCGCCTTTACGTCTCATTTGTCAACCGTAACCTACTCGCAAAATAAAATATATTTTTTAACACTTGGATCATGCGTAACAGTTTTTATGAATGCCCACTTGATTTGACCACCTTAACATTCCAATTTGGGAGTGAACATAGTAAACTAATATTCAAGAATTTCATGATGTCCAAAGAGGGTCCGTAGTAATAGTTTTTGTTTTTAGTACAGCCTTATACCCTCTATTTAATTTTTCTTATAGAATGTTCCAGGATGAATGTATATTGCCAATATCAGTTGCATATATTTTTTTTATTAAGTATAATTACAAGTTGTAAAAAATATCACTAAATTAGTTTCGTCACTATTTTAAAATATTAAAGTGATCAGCATAATGTGATATAAAAGTTAAAATAATCTTGTCAGATTATGCAAGTTGTAATACTAGAGAATGTAGCTTGATGTTTGTATTAAAATGCGTTCAATTATAAAATAACCTGCTAGATAGGTTCGTCATATTAGCGTACATTTAACTAAAATACACTGCGTGAAAACTCACTATTGGAGTTGTCTTTGTAGGCAACTGGGTGGTTTTTTGATGGCCAAGAAAGACCTTGTTGTTTCTTCTCTTGAAGCTAGCGTTGAAATTGTCTTTGCAGGCAGCTTAGTGGTTTTTTGGTGGATAAAAAACTTTGTTGTTTCTTCTCTTGTAGCTAGCTGAAATGTTAGGATCTTGTTGTTCCGTTGATGTGTTGTGATCCTTACTATCTGGTATTGGCAATCTTTGAATCCAGCGATGAACAAAGATTGCCAATACCAGATAGTAAGGATCACAACACATCAACGGAACAACAAGATCCTAACATTTCAGCTAGCTACAAGAGAAGAAACAATAAAGTTTTTTATCCACCAAAAAACCACTTAGCTGCCTGCAAAGACAATTTCAACGCTAGCTTCAAGAGAAGAAACAACAAGGTCTTTCTTGGCCATCAAAAACCACCCAGTTGCCTACAAAGACAACTCCAATAGTGAGTTTTCACGCAGTGTATTTTAGTTAAATGTACGCTAATATGACGAACCTATCTAGCAGGTTATTTTATAATTGAACACATTTTAATACAAACATCAAGCTACATTCTCTAGTATTACAACTTGCATAATCTGACAAGATTATTTTAACTTTTTATATCACATTATGCTGATCATTTTAATATTTTAAAATAGTGACGAAACTAATTTAGTGATATTTTTTACAACTTGTAATTATACTTAATAAAAAATATATGTAACTGATATTGGCAATATACATTCATCCTGGAACATTCTATAAGAAAAATTAAATAGAGGGTATAAGGCTGAACTAAAAACAAAAACTATTAATAGTAAACTAAAATTATAAGTAAATTAATAGTAATCAATGATATTTTGAAGGTATTTCCATTACCTATTAAGTATGAAATGTTCTCAATGTGTTTGAGTTATTCAACCAAAATGCTAACTTAACTTATGCGTTGTGGTCATAAATTATTCCTTCATAATATACTACATAAAATACAAATACTCAGCTACTGAAGCTTATAATACATTCATCAAAACAGTGAATGGATGGACAGACAGCGATACAAGCTGCAACAAGTTACAATGGTAAAACGGATGTTAAACAGATGAGCGAGTGTAGGCGGTGCAGTGTGAACCTGCGCGCTGGATCGAGCAGTCGATAGCACGTGTATTGTTGTGATGGAGTGACGTGCTACATGACGTCATTACCATAATTTCTCCATAACGAGCGAATGTTACGTCACAAGGGTGGCCAACGACAATGTGGATCTGTCAGGCTTCAAAATGCGACGCATAAGTCTGTCTGATGTGCAGATCAGCTCTATTAAAAATATTTTAGGTACAGAGGATCATTTTATCCTCTTTAGTTGCATACATTGGCACTAAGGTTAGCTAACTGCCTACACACCTAACTCGTCTCAACCATCTTAAACTAATCGTTAATAAGCTACTCATGGTGAGCACTCAAGTTGAGCTTCACTTTATCGATCAGATAAAATGTAATACTCTATTGCCAAATATACGACTTTGCATATAGTCATCATCGTCGTCATCATCGAGTGCATATTATATTTTAATAGCTACATATCGAACATTACCATCCTTTTTCGAGGTATTCAATCGAAAGTGTCGAAATCCTATTGCCGGTCAATCTGAGTGTAAGGGGTGAATGCGGGATGGAATTTTCTTACTATATGATGATTATCTGCGAAGGAAGAACATGTGCTCCAATGACGTATTACAGTATTTTTCAAATGAGAAGCAGATTCCTTCACCGCCAATCACGTGTACGAGCTTACGAAGCGCCGCTAGCAGTAAGAGTCTTCCCTCCGTCTCGCCGTCTCTGATTGGACCGCGTATCTCAGCAAGGAAGAGGACAAACTGTTTGTCATCTGCAAAACACTGTAGTGTTGAGACGCCTTAAATCATAGGGGATGAGTGAATTGAGTTCGTGAAGAAATTGCAAACAATGTTATGTTAGGCCCTATCTGAAGACATGGTTCTTCGGGATTACGATAGAAGGGAAAACATTGAACTCGTTAAGAGAAAGTTAATTTCTGAACGTAGCTTGATTATATTGACTATCCCACTTATATGCCACGTGTTTGATATTGGCCAATAACGTTTAGCAATTCCTCGGATATAGACCAGTCACGGCCGTTTATCTTACAATATTCTTGTAGGAATCGCGAGGAGGCCGTTTTATCGGGGTAAAATCGCGTGCTCGTTACTGGGCATGTAAGTATCAGTGTGCAGTGATTGCTGCCACTAAGCGGCACGAAAACAGATTATTTTGGAAATTGAAATAGAAATTTACATTGATTAAAACACAATTTCGATTCGGTGCAAGCCATTTGATGTGCTTTTATTCTGTTCTGCTGTTAGCTTACCTGAATGAAGTTAACTATGTCTTAAGCTATGTTCACACTGAGGAATTTGTTGCAAGAATATGTGTCCGGGTACATGTATAGCAACCTATTTTCCACAAGTCGTAAACCTATTGAACATATTCCTAGTTCCCAGACACAAACAGTGAATAAAATGTACCAGAAACAAGGTTACACCACAAATTCTTGTTTACGCTCCGAAAGCGAAAACACTGAACAGATCCCAGCAAGAATGCTCTTTGCGCATGTGCTGTATTCAGGTTTCTTGTGACAGCTGACTCTGTGGTTAAGATCAATCATACGTTCACGCTGTTATATTTTACGAAATCGCCGATATTTTGCTCTGGAGTGTTCTAAACAGAACATAAGTCGATGTAGAAGTATTCTCCCTCACATTCATAATCCCTTTGCAGAAAATTTGAATTTAGGCCTAAGTTATAGGCATACTTCTTTCTTGAAGAGATTCTATGTTTAATATGAAGTAATCAAGATAACATCTACATGTGGTTATTGAAAAAAATTTATGAAATAGAATAGATATTAGAACAGCATCAGAATTGAATTAGGCCTAGACGGGATTCATGGCAGATAATGTGTCTGTAAATCTTGAAGCATATTTTCTATGAAGCTGCCACATATGTGGTAAATGAAGGGTAGGCATTTCTAGCACCTATTATAAACAGTTTGAGCACAATAATATGCAATTTTAATAATGATTATACTATTATTTTGCGAGATTAAACAAACCGTTTCTATACCGACTGCAATGAACAAAGTTATCGGCTATCGCTGCGTCACCTGCCGGACAGCTTGATTCCGAGGGTCCGGTCTCATAAATCACGCTCCGCTAGAGAATGTTAAATAAGTTTGAATTTGCAAAAATTTATACGACCGAGCACAGCTATAAAGCTAAAATATCAATCTTTAATAAACAATTCTTCCTGTAAAATTCAGAATTAAAAATTCTGACTTCCCAGATAAATATAAATACCCACTTTTTAACGGCCGACTAACGTGACCCTAGAGCTCGGAAAATTTAATCAGCATTAGTACAGTATTTTATTGTTATTTTCTTCCGCTAATTGAGTGTTTGTGGGTTACACACTTGTTCTGGGTGGATCATCAATGCATTTAAAGCAGAAAAAAGCAAACGTTTCTGCATCTAAAGCCATACTTTTGCCTGACAACAAATTCCTCAGTGTGAACGCTCACATGGGATATTTGTGCAAAGATCATGTACTTAGGATAAGTATCCAGATACAGGAATCACGGAAATGAATCTGGAATTTGTATGGATTATTTGTGTTTGCAACAAATTCCTCAGTGTGAACGTACCATTATAAGCACTATTGGCAGCACTGTCACAGCATTCATGGATGGTTGATTCATAGTATGCCGTGATATCGTAACTTTTAATAATGTTTTTACACAACGAAGCACAAAAGTAATTATTATTTGTATAGTCCGCTACATTTTAGGCCTATTCATGGAATAGTCTTAATAAATCCAACTCGAGTTGACGAGTTTCATCAGATAAATTCCCTCCTGCTGCGCAGTCGCGAATCTATCGATAAACTCGTCAATTCTCGTGGGATTACCTATGATAAAACCGATAGATTGTTGTGTTCCTATCTCACTAACAACAAGCATTGCTTATGCCGCTCTTCTTTGAAAAGCGAGGGTAGAACGGGGTAGGCCTACACAAAAACAAACTGCAGCTCGCAAGAGTAACATGGAAAACGCTTCAGATCGGGAATCTTGAATATCGACATGTATACAGCGCTCGTGATATAATTAATCATGGAAAAACATAACTAATGATGTCACTGTACATATGAGCGTGGGTTTCCATGGAGACAGAAAGTGAAATCTTGCGTTCGCCATCAAATAACCGTCACTCCAGGAGGGAGAAGGGGAAACATGGTTTCTTCTTCACAGTTATTATCTGATAGAAAGTGTTGGCAATTTTTGTCTCAACGGGGACATGTGAAGAGATGTGATATTGGTTGTGACATTCTTCTGCTATATCCATTACTATCAGTTGGCTTCAGAATTCGTGTAAATCGTACATTTAATAAGAAGTTCTCAGTGTTTGGAGAGTATTTATGACGTTGCTAATAATATTTCGTCCTTAACAGGGCATATAATTACGTATTTGTAAGTAAATTCATTCACTTGTCATGCAGTAACTGATGTAGATGATGCAGATATATTAAAACTAATTGAATCCTTGGTACCAATATTATACAGTTGAAATATGATGATTATGATGATGATGGTTTTCTGCCCAATGGCAGATCATTCATTGTAAACGCAGAATTCACTAGACATTTCTTTTTTTCCCCACCTTCAGCTTTGTTTCTGTACATTGTCTTTTTATCTTCATGCTACCTATAGTTTGGTATCGAATTCTTCATTTTCCCTTTCACATATCATGCCTTCCAGTTCATCCGTCAGAAAGCTGTTTCTTGTCCAGTGAACCAACAAACTTAGGCCAATATCTTTTTTCTTGATCACCTTCACATATTATGTCTAACACCGTTTCGTTTCTTACTTTATTCGATCATTCTACATGCTCCACTTTCCTCTTTTCGTCGCTGTGTCTTTGCTTCGGTGCCATATAAAGCGACACACCACAAAAGCGCTTAACAGCTTCTTTATCCAAAATCCCCCGAAAACTTGTTTTCTGCTATTAAAAGATTCTCATTTACTTCTTGAGAGCAGATCGTATGTCTAATTACTGGTTATCATAGGTATTTTAAGCGGTCTAGTTGTTAAAAATGTATTTTTCCGATAACCTCAGTCATCGGTTTGTTCACATTTTTCTTCATTCAATACTGTTTAAAAATGCCATGAAGGGTTTGATTTCTAAAATCGTTGTATGTTTCAAATGAACTGTTTAATGGCGACTAACCGCAGGCCTATATCTGAATATTATCGTATCTCATAGGAGTTCAAAAAGTCCTTCGTAGGTACATCCATAGGTATTGGATGTCCGGACGCTTATTTATCATATTTATTTTACAAAATTAGTAAGTTGGGAAATTAACCATTTAGAGGGAATCTATTTAATTCCATTTTATTTATGACCCTTTATTTAATATGTGACAGTTTTTAGAAACAGAGATTATTAATCCTTATTTGCTTAACCGCATTAAGTATTCAATTATTTTTTTTCTTATCACAACGGTATAAATAATCCTAAATAATCAAATGATTAGGGAATTATAGGTTTATTTGAACATTGAAACTGTTTTGTTATGATTAACAACACCGCTTCATCGCAAGGATGAGGGTAACCTATTATTCTCAAACAGAGGGTCTTCATTAGAGCCTTAAATAGATAGACATTTTCGACAATAGCAGCCTGTATACGGTGGTGGGTAACAGTCTTCTTTGTTTTATAGGAAATGTATGGTTTAAGTAAATGATATTAGTAGAGACAAATCAAGAACTGTATGGACCCTCCTACGAGAGTAACGATTGGGCCCTTGATTAATAATAATAATAATAATAATAATAATAATAATAATAATAATATACTTTGGCACGAAAGATCTTCTCATTTGTTTTTTTAAGTAACTTAACAGCTTCATTGTGATAATTAGCACTCTATATAATATTTATATGTTAGAAAATCTCTGCTAGCTCTATGGGATACAGTCGTTTGTCTTAAATTTTCATTATAAGAAAAAAAAGGCATTGGAAGAAAAATTTAATCTTCATTTAGGCCTAATCACAGAATAAGGAAGCAAGAAATAAACTACAAGCCTAATCATTGTATTAACTGTTTTCTTTTCAGTCTGCCACTGGTTTATATATTGTGTGAGAAACAAGGTCTTGCCAAATAAACGGCACATTTTTAAAACTGTTTTCTTGAGTTTTCTGCCCATTTCTAGTTTTAGATATAACTAATAGTCTAACTTCCTTTAAAAAAAATATCATAATACTGTATGATAAAATATACACTATGGACTAAAAATATACGATCACTTCATGCCGATATATATATATATATATGAACTATACATAGGAAATATAACGAAATCATGCAACATTGGGTAAGAATGCCCCGTCAGATTTTGGGTGCGCACGCCAATGGCTATTAACTTATTAATAAAGTGTCTCATTTAGGCTACTCTTTTAATACGGTTATGATAAACATTATTATTATTATTCGACGATTCTGATATCCTAAGAATACATACTTAGTTAACAATGGTTGCAGAATTTTTGCAAAATGAATGTCGTTAAATACTTCTCCCAAAGGCCCTTGCGTATTCTATGCAGGAATTCCGGTGTACTTTTTAAATTCATCTCATTTCTTTGTGACTGTGCTGTGAGCAATCAGTTGTACCACTGAAGAATTCCAATTAATTCCACTTCAATTACTAGAGTAGCTTTTCTTTTTTTTTGTGAAGGTTTCTTTTAAATTTAGTTAAAGATAATGATTTTATATCTGCTTGATTAGAGTTTCATTATAAATGACATCATTGATTTCTTTTTCAATTAGCCTTATCGTTCCGACGATCCCGGAGCTTACTCACTATTCCCAGATGGAATGATTTTTTTAAGTAAAGAACGATTTAACGGAATGCTGTATCGATACCAATCGTCAAAACGCAACAAGCACTTGTAGGCTCAATAGAAATAGAGTACTGGACTTGATCTAGAGATTTAATTGATACATCTCACAGTTTTGTTATGTTAAGCGTATACTTTGTATCTATGTTCATTCTTGTTTCCTTATTAATTTTTATTCACTGTTGAACAGATTGTAACTTGATTGTAAGATAATGTTGATAAAATATAAGTAGTTATCACTACATTAAACAATTAATTATATCTATATCCAGAAAAAATTGAAAATGATAATAGTTTCAGAGAATAAATGCCCAGAAGAGTGTTCTATAGTTAGTTAACCTTAGTAATCATTTATAAACTGATTGTATTGGCTATCCGGGTTGGGCCACGTCGTGTTTTTAGCGTCTAACGTTTCGGACATCCTGCCTCATAAGGACGAGAAAGTTTCACACTAAAAAGAAGTGCCTGAGTCGCAGTTGTCATAACGTCAGTGGGTGCATTCTTTAAAGTTTTAATAATTTCCCGCCAGATGTCACTGATCTTGTACTCATCTTCCCTGTTTATGTTATGAGGATGTTTGATAATTTCTATGGCTTCTGTAACAACTCTAGGGAATCTTCTGTTTTCATGTTTTAGTAGAGTTATGTCATCGAAAAGTATTTTGTGGTCCGTTTCGTCCGAATACGATGCTATGGTGGAGTAGTCAGAGTTGTTTTGTTTCTGGTATCTGTTGTCCGAAACGTTAGACACTAAAAACACGAAGCTGCCCAACCCGGATGGCCAATACAATCAGTTTATATATTATGACACCGGCCGTGGAAGCCTACGAACTTATTTAGTAATCATTAACGATTTTATGCAGTGAAACTAGAAATCCAAACAACAAATAGTGACCCCGGCCGCTGGATCACGTGTAAGCGTCTGAAGTTTGCATTCCAGATATTGCGGATTCAAATCCCATCACCGAGCAATCTGATTGAGATCTTTTGTTTTCCTCAGTCGTGAAGGCAAAAGTTGGTAGGAATTTTCATCTCCATGTTTCACTCTCTTCGTTTCATTTGATGTTGCCAACACCATTAATGTAAATCATTATCAAATCACATAGAACTTATTACATGTACATGGTTCCCTGGGTGTATCTTCCTTTCCTTCATTGCCTATACTACCCCTATAAATTTGCCTGATCCAACTTCCTTTTTATCGAACCTACTAAGTTGTAAAGTCTGATCTTAAAATTTCAAAATGTCTTGGAAGGAGGCTTAAATATCTTTAGGCCTGGACGGTTGGCTATGGAATCGTATGCAGCCGATAGAAACTAGTACGACTCATCACTATTCATCGCATATCTAGGGGTATACAATAAACTTCTGCATACATTGGCACTAAATTTAGCTAACTGCCTACATACCTAACTCGTCTCACCCCATCTTAAACGAATCGTATGGGTCATGGTGAGCACTCAAGTGCTTTAGATAATGAGCGACAAAGTGACAGAGAAAAGTTGTTTTTAGCGCTTATTGACGCACAGCTGATCATTTATATAGGCCTAACTGTTGATCGCTTCGATCTTATTAGTACGCTTTGTATGATTCATTTGTTTATAATGTTACTGAATAGTAGCCTACTTATATCGAGACAAGTTGAGAAATGAGAAGGAAGCAGAAGGGGAAGGAAGCCGGCGGCCACGTGCTTCTAACTATTGTTAGTAGCCTATCTGTTGCTACAAAGTGAGAGCAGAAGAAGGCGTTGAGTAATATTAGCACTAGAATCTCAGGAAATTACAAATATTACTTAAATATATTACATAAATAATTAATTAAACTCATGAGGAATGAGATACAACATATTAACCATGTTACTTGTATATGCCGCTGGCCGGTTCACGATCGCTACCACTAGGCCACGGCACCAATGTAAATGTACGAGGTATCTCAGTCGGGCATATTCGCTCGTCGGTTGGTCTGGTGTTAGGAGTAAACAGGAGGAGTGGAACTAGAGCCAAAAGCGTGGTCGACGCGCAGCCCAAATGTTCACGCGCTTCTATTTAATTTGTCGCACAATACAAGATGAGTTTCATTTAATATGTTTGGAAATATTTTATTACATTCTATAAATGAGTTTCCTGGTGTTATTCAATTAGTGTTAAAACTATTATTATTCACGATGTTAAATGACCCTGTAAGGTTATTGACTTGCTTCATAAGTGAGTTAGTATGTAAGTTCATTTCATTCACAAATAAGCCACATGGCAAATCTTGCCTCAGATTCCAACTTCAGAAAACGTGCTTCCCCAGGGTCAACTGTATGTGGCTTGTTCAAGAGATGAAAATGCAAACAATCTATAGGCCTACATCTTAGCTGCAAATGGAAGGACACTTAATGTTTTAATTATTTTATAACTGAATAAAAGCTTTAAAGGACATCTAGCGGTTGAATAAATAAACGCGAGCGAAGCCACAAGTACCTGCTTGTAAGTTATTAAGTTATCATATTTTATTTATTTTCGTACAGATTTAGCGAATTATTTCACCTTATAGTCAATAATCCTTCTTAAAACTCTGTGTATTTTCCTTTCTACTTTGCTAGGATACCAATGCTCTCGGGTAGGCCTATAATGACTGATCTTGTGTAAGTTGTTTTTATAACTTGGCTGTATCAAAAGCACATTTATAATCATGTTTTTATATAATCTTCATAGACGTATACTTACAGCCTAAGGAATACGGATTAAAGCAAGGCATGCTTTAAAACGCTAGCAAGTGGTCTGTATACAGCCCCCTAAATAAAAATGTGGAAATGATTTGTTTTAAATCCCTCCTGATCTTTTTATTTTTAGACATGTCTTTCATTTCTATTAAATGTGAAGTTCATTTTCATAATTTCATATTCAGATACAAACCGCCATTGAATCAGCCAGAAGGTGACATATTGCGTCGCTATTAATACGTAGGAATAGTTTAAAAGATCGGACATTTATTGCAGAAAAATACGTAGACCCGTTATCTGTGTACGAATAATCTACGTATATCAATTTCTACTCTATAAAATGGAAATGTTTTTGAATTTGTACCCTTCTTTCTTCTGTGAATTTCATCTGTTATTTAAAAACGCGTTTCCAGTAAGGGATATGAACAATAAAAAACAATAGTTCACAGATCACTTTTTGAGGGAGAATATGGTTCATCATAACACGGAACATTATAGAAAAAAGCGTCTTGTGTATGAACTTACAAAATTTGTAATTTTCTATAAAATTTAGTTTGATTGTTTTTAGATGAATCACGAGATTTTTTTCTCAAAATGAAGAAGAATAAACTCAATGTTTCATGATAAGTTATAGAAAATTGACTTCAATATGTTAAGTATTGAATGAAAACATGTTGCGGGAGAATAAATTTTATTTTCATTGAACATATTTGTAATAATAGCCTACTGTGCACTTGAAAAGTGAGATGTAATATTAACACTATACCCCTACTGCTGCTGTTATTAACTTATTAATTCAATTAAAATAAATCCATGGGAGGCTCCATCCTTGGTACGGCCAAGACCGATTGTCCGATCGCTGCACCTTTTACTTACTCATTTTTGTTTTCATTGAGAGAAGAAAGGAATAGAGGATGTGGTCAGCTTGTTGACTTCCAAAGCCATTAATACGGCTTTCTTAATAGGGCCCTCTTCCACTTTACTCGAGTTAGTTTTCTTCATTAGGCTGAGTTTCAATACTCACTGAAACTAAACTAAACTAAACTAATCTCCATGGGGCTCCATCCCTTATGGGACTCGCTAACTCCAACCGTTGCGTCACTTGCTTCTGTATTTCTCGATATCGTAAGCAAATGTCAGGCATGGGGTCATGTAATCAGCATGCTGACACCCACGGCCTTTATTGACGGTTTCTGTGACCGAAGCTGCTATATCTATATCAAGTAACCTTCCAGTAAACCTCACGAGGCTGAGTGCATCCTGTTTCAAACCTCCCTATCTCATAAAAATCCAAGGAGGCACCTATAGATCCGTAATTAGCAATGCTATCAAGCAGGCGGTAACTGTTTCCACGACATAATGATCATGATAATGATAATAATAATGAAAAGTTATAACAACGATAATAATAATATAGTAATAATAATGAAAAGTCATTACAATGTATGTTTTTTATCTGGTTTACATTGTTTCTTGTGCCAGAGATGCCCTGAATTCGGGTGCTGAACCTGGAGGCCAGAATGCTAGTTATGTTCGTCACGACCTAGGAGGAAGCAGCCGACGCTCTGTGAGGATGGATTAACGTCCAGAAAGCTACAACAAGCCATGCAACAGTGACTTAAATCGCTATAAATCCTTTCAACAACTTCCTTCGTATACAACACATGTCTTTATTTAGAAATCCTTCAAAGCAAAGCTACATCTAATTACATGTATTGTGAATAATATGTATACATGTGAAGCAAGGAATTGGCGAAATATTATGCAATTCAAAACGTAGGGTCAGTGATTGGGAAGTGTTTGCTTTACTTTCTCTTGGAGTCGTTCTTCAATCTAAGGGGATCCTAATAGAGGGCTTAGAGTGGAGGGACAACTTGTGGTGTGGGGTCTTTAGTATTGCAGAGGAGCGATTAGTCTTCTCCTGCACAAACTCAGTCATTAAGATTTGAACTCGTGACCACCATTCAACTTGAAAACAACTTTCCTCTTCTAAACTCTACTGGTAATATCACCTGAAGTTTAGGGCGTTGTGAAGGTCTATTCATATAAATAAAGGTACGATAAAATTGGCTTGACCTTAAATTATTTCATTAAAGAAATAATGAACATGCGTTTATATGAGTGAGTAGGAACTAATAGCTGATGCCATTTCTCGCATTCCTCCAATGAGTTTTCTTCGGATTCCACTTTTATTTCTTCCTTGAATGTCTTTGTTGATGAGAGTCCTATTTTGTAGGCTACCTACGGAAGGTCGTAGAAGACGAGAGGTTACAAGTATGATTGAAATTACGAAATTCTTCAAGAAGATCTTTTTAAGGATTTTATTTTCATTAATGTGCCGGAAATTGACGAAAAGGAGGCTTTTCTTTAATACCGTACGAAGACAAGGTAGGATAGGGATCATTATTAATGAATTTCATTTTCAGACAGGGTAAAATGGTTTTAAAATAGAGAGATTGTCCACCTTAGAACCCTTGTCGTTCTAAGGTGGACAATCTCTCTATTTTAAAGGGATAGGGATGTTTAAGATCGAAAAAACAGCCTCATTCAGACATGTACCTGGGATCTGATCTGCAGTACGGATCAATCACTCGATCATGGAGAACTACATCGAAAGAAATCTATTATATAAATTGCGATGTCCGAAGACCTTAAGCATTTTGTTTGGCTCTCGCGGACAGCTTATCAGAGGCCGAGCTACCAAAAACCGGTAGCCTATATAAATTACGCTTTTGAAAGCTAATACTGGGTTATTACTTACGCATGAGGTATCAATCGAAAGACTTTTTCACTCCAGTGTCATTAATTTGCTTACCGTTGAGTTGTAATAAGTGTTCTGGCTAATATATTAAAACCAGAATGTTATATGTTAAAGTCGAACAGAACGTTTTGTTTTGATATCGGGATCCAAACCCCTTAAGTGATTCGTTCAATGATCACTAAACAATGAAGCCAGTGGTAAAGACTAGTGATTATGGTCCATTTTGGAGCTAAAATTATTGTTAAAGCTACAATAAATTTTAACATGAAAAGCCTATTTTTCATTTTAAACACTCCTTGGGTGGTGAGCATGAGTCATAACCTACATGCTCAGTGAATCATATTACAAACATTATTAATTGTCAGTGAATTCTGTGAAATCGGCATAATATATTTATAATAATTAATTATGCGATTATAAACGATTTTATAATGGTGAACCTAATTACAAGGATAAATTCCGTTTTTTTTTTCTGGATTTGTCAAGAAGAGGCGCGAATTTTGATTGAGTCTAGAGGATATAGGATAATATTCAGTATTACAATCCATTATGAGTTTTATAAGTTTATAAATTTATAAAAACATGCTTTGGCATGGAAATTTTGTCTTTAGTTATTATGAATAATACACTAAACAACTGAAGAAAAGTGAGGTATGTAAGATATACTTAGTCTACTGTATTAAACACTAAAAAATTAATTAATGAGTTAACTGATGCTCTGTGCCTGCAGGATTATAGCTTCCCAGGGAAGCTTTGGATAATGAAGACGAATTAAGTTACACTTATTCTATTTACATTATTCCAGATGAGACTGGAAATGATCTTCATTTGTCAATTTATCTAATGTAAAGTAATGCCCGAGTAAAATGTATACAAGTTAATGATAATGTATTAAGATTAGTGAAAGTAGATCATTCTGCAAAATGCAAAATCATTCATGTCTTAATTTTGTGTGTAGGCCTACTGTGGATAGGCCTAAGTAGATACTCTACGCACTCGAAAATCATTTTTAAAATGATAGCTAAATAAGTTTATATATATATATATATATATATATATATATATATCTTAGGATCACGGATTCATATAGGCCTATTATTGTGTAACTATGACTCATTACAAAGTTGTTAACAAATAAGTATATTAATTAGTGAGCAAATCTTGAACTTTTACTTGACTTCCAACATTTTTGTTAGCTGCAATTCCCTTCAGAGCGTCATCCCGAATTATGGAATGAAGACAGAAAATGACTTCTTTCAAATTAATTAGAATGTTTTGCAACTTCCGAAAAAAAAAAAAAATACAACTATATTTTTGTACTGATGGAGGATTTTACTCTGTATAGGTCAAACACTTAATTTAGACATTATTTTGAGGAGCAGGCATAAGCATATTGGTAAACCAAACGGAAATCCCTTTCTGGTCTACAGTGATTGGAGCCTTTGAAGGCTACGGGTAATTTCCCAGTTTGGCATATGATGAGGTAGGCCAGCCTTTCACTGTTTTAGCTTTTAGGTTTGTTTAGATTGTAACTTCTCCAGATTGGAGATTGTAACTAATGAAAATGATAGCCGGTTCTGGGCATGACAGAATTAATCCTCCCTGATACTGTTCAAGATTATAATTTGGGCCTCCAGTCAATAGCCAATCGGAGCATATAGAAAGTTTACCTTAAATTATTATAAAACAACATAAACATGTAATTTTTTAGTTTTAGTGGCGTTTATGGTGGAATGAAGTGATTATTTTAGACTTGTAAAATGTTATGTGTGCATACATATAGCCTGTAAATGGATTCTTATGAAAAAATCTTGTTTATTCTGATATACAGACCGCTGAATTAATGATACCCCTAGGAAATTAAACAGCTGAAGGAAATAAAACCTAGTAATAAAGTATATATTTTATTTAGGATTGGATCTGCACTAAATGGACAATGCGGGAATTGAAAATCTATTCCTGTTCTATCGGGTTTGAACTGATGCCATTTTTGTACAGCAATATTTGCTTTATATGGAAGCTAACTAAGCCTTTGAACCTAACGCCAGCTTAGGGGAGAAATATAAATTTATTGTCAACTAATGGTATAATACCATTTCATAAGCGTCTCATAAAAATGTTATAATAAGTAATTGTAAGCAGAGAGTCAAATAACAGACGGAAGTTGACTAGAAGTTAGCCCACTAGAATTTAACATTGAAGTTGTCAGATTCATAACAAACTCCATAGTAAGTCCTATTGATATCCACTATAAGAGAGAACAAGAGTGTAACTAGTAAAGTTAACAAAGACATAATTTGAAACGAACATAATTTTTAAAAACCGTAGAAGTGAATGTAGTTTTGTTTAATAATTCATTCACATTATAGAAGGTCGCATACCTAGCCACTTTCTGAGTTTATTCTTTACAGTGCATGACAGTGCATGACAGTGCATTACAGGTTAGCTATGGTAGTCCTGTGGCGGGTGGAAATTCGATAAAAATTTCATGAGTCCGTATTTTATGAATTTTGTCGTTATTGCAAGTTACTGTATAGCATATCAAAAGCATGTCTATTTCATGTTTCATAACTGTGTACATCATTCCTACAATTCCACCATTGGACTATGCATACTGCGCGGCCTACACCGGGAATCGAACAGTGACAGATTTTAGCTACCTCCGCTACTTCTATATCCCTCCGGAGATTCAAGAAACAGAATACCCAAATGAACAGAATTTCAGTAATTAAATAGCCTATTTTTTAAAAAATGTGTAGAAAACCTGTCCCCTATGACCTTAACGTATCTGAAAACGACGTATAAATTTTATATGGACGGATCATCGAACTCAAGTCCCTTTAAGGCTGAAATTTGAGAAATCACAACTAACTGAGCTAAACGGCTGAAGTGTGCAACAGTGAATGACCATTTTAAAATTGAATTCACTTTTAACAATATGACATTATGAATAAAACCTTTATTTGAAATAATATAGGTTAAGATAAAATAAAATATAATTGGATAAATTTTGTGATAAAATGAATTGTGATAAAGAAGGAAACATCATAAAATGAGCTGCTTGCTTCAAGCAAGTTGCCATAGACACAGCATACCAATCAATCACTTTTGACAATGGTTCATGTGATGGTAGAAAATATGGGTAAATAGTTACACTTTTTAAATTGTTAAAAGTTAGATTTCTTTAAAGTTGCTTTGGATAATAATACTATGCTCAGTAACAAGGTCGGCATATTTTATTCTGGTTTTGCTTTTTCGAGAAATCTTATATGTCACCTTCTACATGAACACGGGGGATGTTAATATAATTTATGATAGAGGGGTATAAGACTGTAAGTAATGAGAACAAAGCAAAGAGCTTAATTCTGGGGTGAATTACCGGACACTAGACATGAATGAGGATTTTATGGCGAACAAAAGCAGGTAGTTTAGTTAATTTCACGCTTCAGCCTGTGTCCGGACTCTAGAGAACAGGAAACCCTTTTTCAATAGTTTTGGACGCTGGAGGTAATGTCTTCCATCGAATTACTCTGACATGATGCTACGTAAAGCCATCTCCATAGTTAAGTAAAGGATCCTAGCTTGTGGATCAAGTAGTCCGTGAAAGAGATCTTGTATTTTGCGAGGTTCTTTAGTTCGATTCCTTCTGTTTATAAGCTCATGCCTTTCTTCCACAAATTTAGTTCTTCCTTATCTTGCATGTTATTTTCAGATATGCTATTCACTTCTGTTTCTGCAAGTAAAAGCACAATTTCATTTTATCAGTTCTATAAAGTAAATATCTTGTAGGTATTTAATTGATACAGTAGCATTTCAATAAACTTATAAGAGCGACGTATTTGTACAGGTAGGGGAAAAAAAGCGGACCGACTCTTGTAGCTGATTTCAGAGCCTTGTGATACGTAAACAAATGTAAGAGATGTAATGGAAACGTTTGGTTTCATAAGCAATGCAAATTACGTGAAATGATTTCTCAATTCAAGCAATGTTCATTTCAATACATTCCCTGCTATCCTGTGCATGCCGCTAGGCAACTTAGATATTTTAGTCGGTCCGCTTTTTTTCCCCCTACCTGTACATAGTTCCTATTAATCATATTTTAAGCCTCCAGTTTACTTACGTTTAATGGAACTCTGGGACTTAAAATTGATATTTAAGCTTATAGGGAGGAAATCTTAAACATTTTTATTGCTTTATTTACCATAACTTGGGCACGCGCTCCCAACTTGATCCCTTACTATCCATGCCTCTGTAGAGCTCTTCACACTATTCGACATATTCCTTTACTGCAACAGCCATTCGCTTTTGGAACTCATTGCCCTGGTAGGCCTATCTCGGGAGCAGCACATGATATCACAATTCAAGCGCAATTTAATCAAGTTAGTATATAGGAATACTTAGCAGGTTAAGAGTTATAGGCTATTAATAAGTAAATATTTTAGAATTTTCCACCATTAAGTTGTATAATTTTTCATTTCAGGCGTTTCCCCTGGTTGAATGTTAGAGATGGCATTATGACCGTGCCAGTGAACAGGAGAAGTCCGAAAACTTAGGCTACATGAAATAATAATAAAAATATTTTTACGAGAATCTAGGCTCCACGTATACCAACCTTAACACGTTACTATTTTACCTCGGTGCACTGTCTCCTTGATCTAATGCATGATAACTAGTGACCGTAAGTTTTGGTAAAATAAAATGGATGATTTTGGTATTAACTTTATTTTATTTTGGTGGGTATTTCGTAAAAAATAAAATATTTGCAATATTTACACAAATTACCCTTTGCGCCGTCCAGTAAATAAAGTACTTCATTTCTTTATTCTTTAGCTCTCTTATGAATCGTCGCAACTTTCGGTTTTGGCATTATGTATATACAAATATAACGATAAATATAATCGAAATTACTATCAAATAACTTCTGTGAAACATTTGCAAACAGAATCGCCAAGAACCCTGAATAAAATACGATATCCTCTGAAGCCTTGCCGCATTTGATCATAGATTCATAGGCCTGTCGATAACTTCTCGGCACCCGTAGAAATAGAAAAGAAAGAAAAATAAGAAATGAAGGAAAATCAAACTGACATAAAATATTAAGATTTTGAATCCAATTGTTGTGCGCAGGGGCTTTGTTCGCGCTTATTTCGAAATTACGCACATTAGAACAAATTTCGCGATAATTTGTGGATTTATTTTGCTTAATAGGGGTATTACGCGCATGTAAAAAGCTAAATATAGGTAGAGAAAACAGTTTTGTAAAATTTCGCGCTTATCTCTGTTACCAAAAAATACAGTCCCTAATGATCACATAGGCGATAATTTGTAGTTCGATTACTTTTGCCTGGCTATTCTCCCAAGATTTAGTTAATTTCATTGTGAGTGTTCGTATTTTTGTTTGTTAATATTTAGTAGGAGCAACTAAAGCCCTTCCATTCTAAGAACCAACCTTAAATAAACAACAATAAATACGCCTGTCTCACTCTTAGGTAATATGAATAATGTGACTGAGTAGAATTACTGTTTTTTAACTTTAGGTGTGGGTCTTAGAGCGGGTTTACTATAGTAGCATAGTACACTATTTCGACTTCACCACGATAGCATGAACGGGGAAAGGAAGAATAAACACTGTCGTAGAAAATGTTCATGAAATGCAATGTAGAAAGTAACTCATACAACACATGTCTTAGCATAAGAAATGAAATAATGTAAGCTTGCCGAAAGTCATAGCGTATAAGGCCTATTCCCAGAGCCAAGATATACTATCAAGTACCACGACGCATGCACACATTGACAAGTCAAATGACATTGTGCGCATACGTCGTGGTATGTAATAGACCATTGACTTTGCGAACAAACCTACAGAATTAATTTATCTGATGTATGTTCGTAATAGCATAGCCATTGTTTAGAAGAGTAAGAATATTGATCCTTTAAATGACACCCAGCAAACATACTCGCCATATTATTAGTCTTACTTGTAATCCATTTTGGAGATTTCGATTTTATCTAAAATTACTCTGAAGTACATTCCTTTAAATTAGTTTTAACGAAACATATTCATTTAAACCTTTCAGTGGATTATAAGCTTAAAATCAATTTTAAAAAGTTGAATAGTTGGTTTTAATGAATGACAATCATAACTCTTAAATAGAATTCCTCACATTACTAATTTAGTAATGCTGTTTTTATGCAATTATTATTTTTTGTGACGGATTTGTACGCCAGTAGCAGCGAAAAAAGTTAATAACTAACAAAATAAGGACAGTAAATAGCATTATTTTTCTAAATCTAACCTAATCTGAACTGATCACTGTTCAGCTCGAAATGTTGAATGTAAGCAAACATTTCTAAAGAGAATGGGTAAAAATATATTTTGCTATGAAGCCGATATTTATTTTGGAGCGACACTTTAAACAGCCTTTTCTTTGCGTGTAATGTACTCTGTCGGCCTGCCTTTTTGAGAGTTATAGCAACAGAGAAAGCATTTAATATTTTTATGCAGAAACTTTAATTAATCATGTCTTAATGTATTCACTTGAATAAGAGTATTACTGCTCTGTTCAGGCATAGTAATTCATTAGAAGCATGTTTAAGCCGCTCTTGCATCAAGGCATGGTTTATTAAGTAGGGGACGGATACATCATATCCTGACGTGATGAGACGATGAGACGATGGGCGGCCAGACTTATTCGCGTGGAGCGTCGAAACAAGAATTGCTAGTGACGAGAACAATGTTACCTAGTCGTTTGTCATCGTCAACGTCATCTAGTCAGGCTTTTTCTTTCAAATCGACTTTCTTGAAATTAACATCGAAGCTTAGATCCTTGTTAATTATTTTTCGAAACAAAGCAGCAGGGAATAAAATTGAATTTCATTCTGCACAGGAACTGAGTATTGTGCCTTTGGTGATCTGAACAACTTCCTGTTGTAGTTAGGTCTTTATTATTTTACGCTCCCCTTCTCATTAACTATACATTCCCGACACTTTCCTTCTAGACTAATTGAACACTATAACTGATAACTTATAGCACTTGAAGTTAATTTATCAGAATGACTGCTCAAAATGGAATATTTTTTTCGAATCCTTGCACGAAAGGGAGATACTTAAATTGTTTCGGATTAAAACATTAAGTCATAAATATATTATATTCCTATTTCATTCGAGATAGATTCGAATGTGTGTTTTTTACTTTACTGTCTTATAAATTTCAGTTAACTTTAATGTCTTATAAATGTCAGATAGGCCTATGTATTCATCTACTCGACTGTGTCTAAGCGAAATTTCGTAACCCTAACTTTTTTTCCCAAAAGGAGGTTATGGCACACACAGGTAGCTAGTATTGTCATACACATGTTGGCCAAAGGAGGTAATCTACAAAAATTCGTTGATGAGTAAAAACTTGAAAATCATTACAAGCTGTTTTTGAAAAGTCTCAAATTCAAGCTGGCTAATAGGTGAAATCATCATGTATCAGCTGAGGATCAGTCAAATGTACAAAGGAGCAACCCACTAATACCTTTAGATGAGCAAACCAACTTGTGTAACCATCAAAGTTGCAGAATTTCACAATTTCTCTACTTTAACTCTATCTTAATAGATCCTACTGTTTGTCTCTCTCCTGTAAAATTTCACTTTTTGAGACTTACACCACTTGACCTTGGACACAGTCGAATAATGTATGGTGCTATGGATTAAACAGTGGGAACGGGTCAAAAAAGCACTTCATTATGAAAACAAAACTAAATTAATGTACCTCATAGTACTGTATAATATGGTGTAAGTATATTTCAGCGAGGTCGATGATTAAGAGTACTTTCCGAGAGAAATATTCCTTCTGCCACCGTGTCTTTAACTCTAGCTAGTTAACTTAGTAGAGAGTCGCCATGGAAAGTCGAAGGTTCCAGGTTCGAGTATTGTAGTCGGAGGAATTTTTTCTTAAATATTCTCTTGTATTGTCAACAGAAATAATAATCTGCGGAAGCTCCAGTATATATTAAAAATTATTTCTTACCGTACCGTGCAATAAATGGCGAGACAGGATCAGAGAACCATTAAATTTGTGCACTGTACAGTACGTATGACGTAGGCTAAACGTCTTTCAGTTAGGTCGAATATTAAGAGTGCTTATTTGAGAAAAAATCCATCTGCAGCCGTGGCCAACTTAGTTGGTAGGGAATCGAAATGGAAAGCCGAATGCCCCGGGTTCGAGTCCCAGTATCGGAGGAAACTTTCTCCTTAATATTCTAATATTCCCTACCTTAATGTTACCACAAGGCACAGCATACTATAATTTTACGCAAAACTGTTAATTAAGAACTCCAAAAGACAGAACGTACAGAACAGCACCGATAAACATAACGCCTACATCACTGCGGCATGCAATTTATAACCTGCATTATGAACGAATACGGTTCTTAGGCGAGGGCCACGTAGTATGTTTATTACGTAATGCAGAGTCTCTTTATCAGGGTTATTCTGAAACGTCCTCTGTCTGCCGCCTGCAGTCATTCTTCAGACACTTCAGACAATGACTAATGACGTATGTCATTTTCGTTAACCCTCGACCGGTCGCACTGGTGTATTGAGTCATCCATCGTGAGTTATTTATCGCCTACATTTAAAATGTCCATTGCTGGAAACTGATCTTAGGAGTATCTTTGAATTCAACGGTTTTGCAACTACAGCCATTGCGGTGAGTTCGCAGGAGTCACATATTAGGAATTATTAATGTTTGATGAAGTCAGTGCGTAATTGTTTCGCAGAGTTTATAAAATAATTTTTTCAACTTTACTATGTAAACACAAGTAATTATTTATTATTTTTTCTCTAATTTGTTCTGTAGAGCAAAATTCAGAAAAATCATACGGAGAAGAAAATTTAAAGACCTCCCAATGGCAGTTCTGAGGAAGATTAAAGTGAAAAGTTATAAATGAGGGATTTAAATGCTAGCGTACCAAAATAAAATTGAATCACATAGGCCTAATGTAGGCTTACAATATATCATAAGTGTAGTTTTAACGATAAGCCGTGATAATGTATTTTTTCGGAATGTATTACATACAATAATTACAACATACATTTATATTGAAGCTCTTAAGAGTTTAAAATATATATGCATCTGAAATTAAAACTTTATTAAGTGCGTACTTCTTTAGAAGTTACATTCTCATATCACTAGAACCATAAAATAGGGAAAATGCAGTGGTCGACAAGTACACCATGCAGACGTGACTGTTCAAGGGTTAAATTTGAACGGAAATTTAACCATATAAACTACAATAAGTTACAAAATTTCTAAAGGAATTGAACTGCTCGAAATATTCAATAAAGCCATTGGAATTCTTGCCTCTTTCCCACATATGAAAGTCGAAAACTTAAATTTTTCCATTTATATTATGAAATCTGTAAAATATTGAACTGTAACCTTGTCTTGATTTCCAAGCTATATACTGTTTGTATTTAAATCATTTGTTAAATAATAGGCCGTATCAATTCGATGAGCATCATTTTTTACAGCATGGACTTACAACATCCCCTAGGAGCTGTAAGACCTTGACGTGGTGGGGATGCTTGCGTGGTCTAAGGATCCTTCGGGCTATGCCGGCGGTAGCATTGCTACTGGCAGGGTCACCCTAGCCGGACAGGCCGAAGGTGAAGATCCAGACTAAGATACAGCTCAGAAGAGGATGCCCAACGGTCAAGAAGGCGGAAGAGGAAGTAAAATTCCCAACGGCGGAAGGAGCGGATGAGGCACCTCAAGAAAGAGGGTAGGAGACACTCTATAGCCAGGGATGGCAATCTCCTAAGGGAGTAAACCCTGAAAGAAAATCCAGCTCGTAGTCCGGAAGCTGTAAGGATCTATCTACCGGACCCATGTCGTTGGGCCAATCACCCACACATGGTATAAATGATTCAGAGAATTAATGAGAGCCTCGGACAAGGACAGATGAATAGACGACAACTGCGCATGGAAAAAGGAAAAGAAAAAGGACTTCGAATTGGTACGTGGAATATAAAAACTTTAACAGGAAAGGAAGTGGAAGTAGTAGAAGAAATGAAGAAATACAAAATAGAGATATTAGGTCTAAGCGAAGTAAAGAGGAAAGGAAATGGAATACAAATATTAGATAATAATTATGTTATGAGATACTCAGGAGTTCCACGGTACATCAGAGCTAAGGAAGGAGTAGCAATAATAGTATCAGAGCAAATAGACAAAATAATTACTTCATGGCAAGCCATTAACCCAAGACTAATAACAGTGGATCTAGAAAATGAAATACCGATTACCTTGATTCAAGCATATGCTCCAACAGATGACTCAGAACTAACAGAAAAGGAAACCTTTTTTGAAGACCTTCAAGAACTAGTAGATAAGGCTGCAAGGAGAGAGAGGAAAGTTATAATAATGGGAGATTTAAATGGAAGGGTAGGGAATGATAGAGAATCCAGCAGAAGAGCCCTAGGACCATATGGAGGAGAGTCAACATTAAATGGAAATGGAAATAGAATAATCGAGTTATGCATAATGAATAATATGATAGTTGCAAACTCGTATTATAGACACAAAAGGATACATCAAATAACATTTGAAACACCACAGCATTCTAGTATAATTGACTACTTTTGATACCGAAAGAAATAAAAAATTTATGCAGAGATGTGAAAGTAATTAGAGGGGCGGAACTATCAACAGACCATCACCTATTGGTGGCGGACACTATCATTGTGAGTGGCAGACACAGGGAAAGGTCCAAATACCAGAGGATAAGATGGGAAGTACTGAAAGAAGAAGGTAAAAGAGAGGAATACCAGAAGAAACTGAAGGATAAATTAAAGATAAATAGTACAGGGGAGGATGTAGTAGAAGATGGATGGAAAAGAATAAAAGAGGGAATAATTCAAATAAGCAGAGAAGTATGTGGAGAGAAAAAAGTAAGAGAAGGTATCAAAAGTACTAAATGGTGGACGGAAGAAGTGAAGGAAATAGTAGCAGAGAAGAAAAAAGCATGGATACAATATAAACTCACCAAAGATCCGGGAGATAGAGAGATTTATGTAAGCAAAAGGCAAGAGAGTAAGAACATGGTTATAAAAGCAAAGAAGGAAGCATGGAAGGAGTTTGGAAAAGATATTGAAGAAAAATACAAAAAAGATAACAAAGAATTCTGGAAATTGGTAAAAAGACTAAAAGGGAAATATGGAAAGAAAATATATAGTATTAAAGACAAGGAAAATATACTGAAAACTAAAACTCAGGAAGTAATAGAAACATGGAAAGAATTTTACGAAGAAAAATTCAAAGGAAATCAAGAGGGTATAGAAGAAGAAGAAAGGATACAACCATCAAGTACTAAGGAAAAAACAGAGGAAGAGGAGGATATAGACTTCTGGGAAGTAAAACTGGCTGTGGATAGGATGAAAAATGGGAAAGCTGCTGGAGGAGATGGTATAGCACCTATTATGATTAAAGCAGGTGGAGACATATTAATAAGAGAATTAAGAAAACTATTTGTGGCAATCTGGAAAGAAGGTCGAATTCCTACTGATTGGGAACAAAATATAATAGTTCCCATCCATAAAAAAGGCGACACTACCCAATGCGCCAATTACAGAACAATATGTTTGATAAATGTTGTAGCTAAAATATATTCAAGGATTCTCGAGTGGAGACTGAGGAAGAAGGTAGAGGAAGATTTAGAGGAAGAACAGGCAGGATTCAGACCGGATAGGCAGACACAAGATCAGATTTTCTCAGTAAGGACAATAATAGACAAATGGATAAGCCGAGGAAAACAAGCTTATTTAGCATTTCTGGACTTACAGTCAGCATTTGACATGGTTCCGAGAGATGAAATATGGAAAGCATTAGAGAGGAAACAGATACCTCCACCACTCATAAGAGTCGTCGGTAGAGTTAGACTTAATGGTAAGCTCTCCTCACCTTTTTATTTAGAAAAAGGAGTTAAGCAAGGTGACAGCTTAAGCCCATTATTATTCATTATTTGTATGGATGAAATTCTGAAAACATGTAAGAGAAGAACAAGTAAATCATTAGTGGGAATGAGAAGACTCAGGCCGGTATACTGCCAAGCATTAGTATACGCAGATGATGTGATCTTAATTGCAGACTCTGAAAGAAAACTACAGCAAGCAGTCATAGAATGGACAGAAACTATAAAAGAGAAAGGAATGTTAATAAACTTAGGAAAAAGCCAAGTAATGATGGTGGCAAGTACAGAAGCTCAAATAGAACAGATTAATATTGAATGCTGCGGGCAGCAGTTAGCACAAGTGGACAGTTATGAGTATCTAGGAACTGTAATAAGTCAGACGGGAAAAATACAAGGAGAAATAAGGAAAAGAGTACAAAAGGCCTCTAATGCATATTATTCATTGAGTAGATGCATATTTGGAAATGAAGAAGTCCATAAACAGACTAAAACTCGGGTGTATAATGCTGTAATAGAACCTATTTTACTATATGGGAGCGAGAGTTGGACAACAAATAAGAATGATATTAGTAAAATTAACGCTGTTCAAATGAAATGCTTAAGAAGAATAACAGGTAAAACAAGACGAGACAAGATCAGGAATGAAAGAATAAGAGAGGAGTTACGTTTACCTCCCATAATTAAAAGAATTGAAGATAGACAACTCACATGGTTTGGGCATATCACTAGAATGGGAGAGGATAGAAAACCCCGTCAATTTATGGAGGCTAAACCGCAAGGACAGAGACCAGTCGGCAGACCAAGGAAAATATGGGAAGAGGTTGTTCAGCAAGTAGCTGCTAGTAGAGGGAAGACAATGGTTCAGCTTAAAGGACTGGCGAAGGAAAGAGCTAAGTTCAAAAAGTGGGTCCGAGGCAATCCCCTAACACCACGATAGTGGTACACTAGGGAAGTGGAAGAAGAAGAAGAAGATGGACTTACAAACTTAAAGCGATGGAAGGATGCATATATTCTGAACGAGAGTTCCATACTGGCAGAATCGCAGAATATGGATTGAGTTTCTAACTCATTTCAGTTTCTCCACTAAGGTCCATACTGAGGCCGAACTGACTTGGTATGCACTTTTAATACTCTTAGAACCTTCCTGCATTTATTTGTTAAGGGATTGTTCTTGATTTTATCGATTGATTGGCGGATGTACGATATATTACTAAAATATTAGTTGATTTGCTGGCATATATGATATAGTGAAATTGGATTTTAGGGAAGGTACATCATCCCAAGGGAAATTGTAATTTACCATCACTAAAATCATCAGTGAGAATTAATCATTAAATGAATAACACATCCACTAGGGAAGGTGGACTGGTCCCGACGTTTAACTAAAAGTCCCGCACCACCTAAATAACTCTTGAAGCATGTGGTTCAGTGACATGAAACTATGTGTGTTGGGATAGCCTTGTATGGAGAATTCAAAACGTTATTATCGAATTTTTCGGACTTCTGGAAGCAACTCCAACTCTATTATTTTAAATGGAACACCCAATATATTTTTATATTTTAGAATAGTGTTCATTGAGCGCTTTTCAGGAAGTATCCACACAAGACACTTCTGTGCAAATTTATTGTTGCTAAATCAAGAAAACAGAAAAGTGTATGCAATAATAAAGTAATAAAACTCTCCTTCCTTGAAAAAAAAAAAAAAAAAAGCTAGGTCACTTGCTAAATTAAGTGTTGAAACTGGCAGCGCTCAGCTGCTTGACAATGTGCCAATCGATCATAGAAACTATTTAAGGAATGACTTATCCAGTCTTTAGGAATATGGATATGAAAAAAGGACACTCAGGTCACAATAAATAAATGGAGCGTTTTACTGGTGTTATTCATTTTCTGTTTTCTTGATTTAGCATCACAAATTTGCACAGAAGTATTCCTTGTGGATACTTTCTGAAAAGCGCTGAATGAGCACTATTCGAAACTATAAAAATATATTGGGTTAAAATAATAAAGTTGGAGTTACTTATGCTTAAACTGGAAGTCCGCCAAATTCGGTAATAACGTTTTTGAGTTCTTCATATACGGATATCTCAACACACAGAGTTTAATATCACTGAACCACACGATCAGAATTTATTTAGGCGGTGAGGGACTTTTAACTAACCCTCTATGTTATTGTGTAGTGTAGAGCAATACAGTAAAAAATCGTAAGACATGTATATATTTTGGTAAAGGGTATTAAGATGGAATTGAAAGTATAGCGTTATACTAAACACAACTTAATTATTTAGGTAGATACATCCATGAAACGAAGCAAGATTAAATTTATTCATAACATTTCGGGTTCGAACTCACTTTCACTTTCTCTCCTCGTCCATAAGATAATGTATAGTAGTAGTAAAGTTTCTGCAGAAATTCACGTTTAGATGTATTTCTAGTCCACAATTATAAGTTATGTGTTTCTTAATTCCTTAACACAAAACTTTGGTGATTAGATACAATTTTTACTTTTTTCTGGATAGTTACTCTAGTGATTCTGCTTAAATTTCCTACAATTCAGGAACTGAAACATTTGTAAATCTAATTTTGCATTAAGAAAAATCATGATGTGTATAAAGTAGTCTCGGCTGCTAGAACCTTGAAATTTTAAATCCTCTTCGAGAAGAATTTGGCCCTGCATGAGTAAAAACGTAGCACATGCTCACCCCTGCTAGGCGTTAGCCTCTCAATCTGCCAAGATGTAAAGCGAGAAAAATTCAACAATGGAACTTAAGGCAGAGAAGTAGATGTGAGATGTAAACATGCCATTTTAAAAATAAAGGACAACATTACGTTAATTTGCTGACAACCACATTGAAATTTAATAGTAGCCCGATAGGATAGTAACAAAAGAAGCTGTAACCTCAATGTATGGTCAAATGGTAAATGTTATATCAGAGATGGGCTTGTGTAGGGCCCGGAACATAAATGAAAATATTTAATAATAAAAGAAACACGGTCCTAGCACAGAACCTTGAGTATCCCATAAGGAATGAAAAGCTCATCAGACTATTTTTTCCATTAACATATATAATCTGACATCTATCCATTAAATAAGATTCAAATACATCAAGAGTTCTCCGAATTCATAATAAAACATTTCACGTTTGCAGTAACGAAAGGGAGTGTTGTTGATAAACAGCCAAATTGACGTAATGTGGTTGGAGAATGGGTATACAACTACCTACACAGCTACTTTTCACGCATTTCCTGGGCACTTCCATAGGAATATATAATGATTTTACCCCTTCCCTCAATATCAAGCTTTTAGTAAAACGCTAATCCATTTTTTCTTCATCCGGTAGTAACGTATATAAACTTCCTTTTATGAATACCATCTCACTGATGTTTTAAATAGCAAATGCAATCTCCATTGGGAAAGGAACACTCAATTAGCGAAACAACCACAAAAAAGAGAGAGAGCATCTGAGAGAGCGGGATAGAAAGCTTCGTCTGGAACATTGACCTCCGTTTCTATGACAACCGTATGGATCCTCACGTAGCGTAGAGCTACGCTTGTGTGTTGGGTAAAACGTAGAGTGAGGGAGTGAAAGAGCGAGATAGAGATAGTGTTAGTTTTCTTTTGTTTTTAATGGTGGTAGCGACGCTTAGCGTCAGTAGTTCGGTACTACTTGCTGTTCACACAAAATAATAGCCCATTGTAAACTTATTGCGCACTGCTTGTTTCTAAAAACATTTTTGTATCTCTTCGAGCTTTGTTTTGACGTTCACTGTTTTCTTTTCATCTATTTAGCTTTGTGCAAGATTCTTTATAATTGTATGCGGACTTTATGCCGTGTTGTACACGTGTTGAAAAAATAGAGCTAATTTAAGTATTGAAAAAATGTTTTGTGAGTTAAATTCTAGCATCCACTTCATCAAAAAGACTAAATTATAGTACATATACAAGTAAATTTATATCTTGAGAGAACATAGCACCATATTTATTATAGTGCATAAACATTTAACATTTCAATCACGACGTTTCTCAGCGTCATTTGTATGGACATCAATTTTCCAAATTCACTAATAGCAAACCTATGCTTCATTTAAAAATTGTGATATTTTAAGAAATTAATTTTACATTTTTTAGAATCAAGTACCTTTGGAGGAGACAAATTTTAGTGTTTTATTAACTGAGAATAATAAAATTAATATGGTAAACTTGTGCTACAAGGTTACGGTATCATAAATCTTCCTCGATCAAAATTATTAGCACATACACACAGAATAAAATAAATAGAAGACAATTAAAAAACAAATAAATCAAGGCAGAAAGTAAATAAAATTATAATTAGAGTCTAAAGACTGTAAAATCTGAAGTTAAGAATAATTTAATGTATCTACGGTATTTATCATTAAAGAAGTAGTAAGCATTATAAGTACACGAAACCTTTCACGCTGTTAAAATGTTTTGATTGTGACTTGAATAGGTTGAATTATGTGGGAACCATTTCAACAAGCACGACATTTAAGTGTCCCCACAGTGATTCACGGGACACCGGACCTCAAAGCGGAATTGTCCCGCCGAGAGCGGGAGGTCTGGTCACCTTGTGACTAGATCATTTAAAAAGCGAATTGGATAGGAAAAAGTGGCAATAGTCTTTAGATGTAAGAATATTTGAAAACTAAATAACATAAAATTAAAATAAAAGAAATGGGGAGAAATAAGAAGTAAAGTAAAAGAAATGGGGAAAAATTATAAAAAAGATATAATGAAATAAAGAGAACGCTAATGTATTAGGTTAACCTTATGATAATTAGGAATATTATATTCTATGAGAGAATGTTTAATACGTACCTCCTTGTCTTAAAATGGTGCAGTATTACACAGTGAGAAGAACCGTTAATCCATCTAGAAACGGAACACCAGTGATATTTGTTTCAGTGCTTCTGTGCTCATTGCTAATTGGTCTGTAGGATTAAGTGCCTCTGCGGATTGCGAACCGTCCAATTAAGTAGTCCAGTATGTGCGGTTTTCCCCTGCATATGTTCCACTTTTAATCACGGACCGTTTTAACATTGTTCAAGATCTGCATAAAATTTCATTTTGAAACCTTCCGCAACCGTAATCTGGTAAGGAATTGTTTGTTGTAATCCGTGCCATTTGAATAAATATACAAAGCTCATAGCCACGTCTGCAGATGATATTTTACAGCTACTATAAATGCGTGTTTATGTAAAACATTCTGTGGTGAAAGAGATATACTATAATACTTTTAAAATGCATTTTTGTTTCGGACAGTCCGAAATTATTATGAATATGATATAAGTACAATAGTAATTATAACTACATAATAAACACATATTTAATACAGTAGTACATTATGTATGTTTTTATTTATTTATTTATTTTATGAAGCACACAAACCCAGTTGCAAAAGACTGCTTTTGTTCGACATAATTAAATGTTCAAGTTTGGGTGTTCAGAATCCCCTGTAATTGATTAAAGAAACTACTCTCGGACAATAGCTCTTAGCAGTTCTCGTCTTTTTCGATAGATGGCAGGCTGCAAGACACGCAGGCCACAGAGCGTCTCTTGCCCCTTTGAAATCAACGCTGATTAAAACACACGAAATGAACTCATTTTAGTACAATATTAATATTAACACGAACATAGTAGGCCTATATATATTTTAAGTATAGTTCTTTGCGCAGTTTCATTTGCAGTTCTTAAGGTTTCAAGATCGTTCCGTGTTCAATAATAATCCATACAACACCTGTGTTGTAATGAAAATTTGTATCGTATTGGATTTCATTACGATAACGTTACGTCAGATGTAAAAAGCATTTACAGTCTGATCGAACACAAAATTATCGGTATACTGTATCATTGTGATACCGTTACGTCACATGTAATAAACGTATAGCAGTATATATATATATATATATATATAACTCTCTTTCTCTCTCTTTCTCTCTCTCTTTCTCTCTCTCTTACTCTCTCTCTCTCTCTCTCTCTCTCTCTCTCTCTCTATATATATATATATATATATATATATATATAATCCTATGCCCCATGTTGGGGCGAAGGGTCTCCAAGTGGAGGTTTCTTTACCTATGTGAATTTTGTTACGCTTATTTTCCTAGAGGGTGCAGAGGGACAATAGCAGTATAGTCTAACAAAAAATAGTTATCAATGTATCCTACGTAATAATTTTAGAATACTACGTAGTATTGTCACATGCTGTAAGAGTTCACCTAAATGATAATGTCAAACCCTAGCTTCATGGAAATCACTATTTCAAATAATACGATCAATCATTGTGTTTTAGCGCTTTTTTTTCTCACAAATATAGGCGAATTCTTGACCGCGACTTATTATCCGCTGAAAGTCCAGCATCATGCAAATCCCTCATCAAGGGAACTATAAGTAAAAAGCTGTAAGCTGTAAAAAAGACTCTAACACAAACCCTGGTCATGCCCCACTTCGATTACTGTGATGTCCTGTTTACGGACTTGAGCTCTAACTTATCCCAAAGGTTGCATCGTGTTCATAATATGTGCGTACGATTCATTTGTAATGTAGGTCTGTTCGATCATGTATCGCCTTCCTTCGAAATGTTGTCATGGCTCCGTCTGAATGACCGAAGAAGGTTTCACTGTCTTTGTCTCCTCTTCAAAATTCTTCATACTTCATCACCATCATATTTATCTAGCCGCTTCCTTAACCTGTCTTCTCATCACACCCTAAATACAAGATCAGAACATAGTCATGTACTCTATTCCTCTCCATCGCTCTTCATCCTATTCATCCTCATTCTCTGTATCAGTAGCTCGCCAATGGAATTCCATCCCCCGCACGGTCAGAGGCTGTCGAACTCTTGGTAAATTTCAGAGAGAAGTTAACATATTAATTTTAAACCATGTAATTTAGTTTTGTTTTTCATCGTAGTAACTAGAAATCTTAATTGGAGCTCTTTTTGATATTTGTAACCCGTAGCCTAACTTCTTGTAACTATACGTTTTTCTCTTTAGTATTAGTTAGTATAATTTTAAATATCTTAGGCTATAATCCTAATTATTTTCTTTAGTATTTTTATATTTTGTAATTTAATTTTGTAATTTTCTTTTGTAATTTAATGTTTCATAGCACTCTACTTTATAAATTATAACTATGTTTAGTTCTTGGTATTTAAGTATTAAGTATTAATTAATTATCTGTAATATTATGTATTTGTGTTATGTAATAGTAATGTAGTTTTTTTTTACTGGTAGAGCGGAAGAGAAGGCCAAATAAACAGAATAATATAAGTACAAACTGGATCCTCAGGGGAATTAAATAATGAAAAAAAAAATAGAGGAGAAAAATATAAATGAATGTGTAATAAGTAGATGGCAATAAAAGATGGAAAGACAGAAAAAGAAAAGAAAGAATAAAAATCAAATAGATATAACGAAAAATAATGAATGGAAGAGATAAAGAAAGAAAGAAAGAAAGAAAGAAATAGAAAAATGAGGAACATGAATGCCGGGAATAAAAATTACGAAGTACAATATATCGGAATAGGCTAATGTAACGAATTTTACCGGTATGGTAAAACAATTATTTTATTCTATTTTTGGTTATAGCAATGTTTTGTTAAAGTAAATCATGTATACAAGAAACACCCTATAATCATTTTTACAGGACTCCATTTCGAAAGGGAAAGAAGGATTAATAATTCATTGTCGTTCCTGATTGTTCATTACTTCAAACGCTACTTTGTTAATGATGCCCACTTGTATGTAGTAAACTTCAATTACCCCACACAAATTGTAATTTATTTTTTTAGCAATTAGCGCTCAAAACAGATGTTATTACTGTAATTCCTTTGCTGTGATATGTTCATTACCAGGTCTTACCGATGCAAATGACGTCCTCTTTATTCTGCATGTAACGCAGTCAATGGAATTATATGAGATTTTTATAAATTAAATGGAATGAAATTTTATTATTAGAAGTTTTGAGTTCCTTCAGCCAAAGCCGATGGCGATGAAAAACTGAGATCTGTATGAGTTTTAAAACTTATTCAATCAAAGGATTCAGGAAAATATATTTTTAAATTGAGAGTTACCACAATACATCGAATTTTGGAACAAATTTCTTATTATGGATAAAATAAGTTACAGAAATATTAAGTAATTCTAGGTTTTTTACAACGACAGTGAATTATAAAATGGGAGAGAGTAAGGTGAAATGAATGAGCTAAACTTCTCTGGAAACCTTTACCAGGTAGTTTGATTAAAGTATATTCCGAATCCATATCCAGCATGTTAGAGAATGAAAGTTTTATTCGGAAAACAAGCTATCCAAAAGCTGAATGGAACATCAGTTTCGACCTATGATTGGCACAGGTATCCTATAACCAGTATGCTTTCACTTATTATACAAATGGGTCTAAACAATAATTGTTCTACTTAGGAAAATTCAGAGTTGGGAGTTTTTAATCTATTCCTCATTCCAAATTATAAGCAGTATCTTTTGCAAGAAAAAAATGTTTGGCCTGCTTATATGCTGATAAATTATGTTCACTAATTATGAATTTTCTAGTCCAAAGAATAAATTTTATTAGGCATATAATTGCATATTTCTGCTTTTTAAAGTAAATGCTTCACGTTTTAGTAAATATTATGTTTATCTGGCATATTTTATCCCTCTACAGGATATCATTTTCAAAATGAGTTACTGTATTTTAATGAAATTGTCAGTTACTTTTTACTCCTAGCTGAAGCAAATAAAATGGTATGCCGCTTCGGAACTCACACAGTGTCACCCAGGCCAGTAATTCAGTAATTCATGCCTTGAAGAAGAAGGAGAAATTTTTTTTAATATTCTTATTTAATGTGGTTTCATGAATTCATATCTACACAAGTAATTCAGTGATTCACGATCAGTGATTTACAAAATACATTTCTAGTGGTCTTGTAAGTACATATGACAGTGTTCTGTAAGGAATGTGAAGAGATATTGGGAGTGACAAAAAACAAGGAAATTATTGAAAAAGTGTGACACAAGTGTCTTCGAAACACAATACTGGTAAATTGCAATTCATCTCTTATTTTGGATGTGGAGCCTTGTGCAACTACTTCTCAGCAATAAATATAAGTTTGCATGGGTACATAAGCATTATCATGTGAAAGATTGTATCGCACATTTTTGTGCATATTTCGCAAATTTTAGGGGCATATTTTATTTGTATGCATATTACAACAGTTCTTAGAGCATGAACTTCCTAACCCTGATATAAACAATGAAACAAGTGTGATCACTATTACATATATAGTAATCTGTAACTGTCCATACATTTAAGCATATTTTGTTTCAAAGCAATGTATCATGACAGGAGATATGTAAATTCAGTAATTTTAACTGTAATCTGCATGATTTCAATCGTAATAAAAGAAGAATTCTAAGGAGAGTGAAATGAGTGTGTAAGATGACGTTTTATTCTAACAATTTCATTCCACTGTTGAAATGAAGTTAACATAATTTATAGCATGAAACTTAACGAGGTACTTGGAACAACAATTCTGTGAATTACTCTTTTTCAATTACATATTGGCCTAATTGAGAAGTTTAAAATGTTCAATTTCAGTTTTTAATGATCAGTTTGATAATAGCATTTCAGCTATTGCTTTAAGGGGAGATAGACTGCCCTATTCCGCCAATGTTAAATTTCCTTATTTAATGACCCATTATCTAAAGAACTACTGAACATTTCATTATGAAATTTTTACAGCATATAGATCCTACGTTTCTAAGCCAATTGGACCACATTCATGAAGCTATGCAAGTTATTTTAAAAAAATATTATTGTTATTGTGTAAGGCTGATTATATTTGTTATTTTTTAAGAAAAATATGTTTTTCTCGACAAACTGTTAAAGCAAATATAACTTATTGTGGTTCCGTTTCAATGCTCGGTTGTTGTTAACATGTGTAAAAAATCTCAGCGTTCTATCAATTATAGTTCCTGATAAAATGGGGCATTTATGAGAAAAAATGTTAATTGGAGAAAATGCCAATTAAAAGAAATCATGTCAAAAAAGAAACTTTTCACTACTGTAGTACAATTGCAGCTCCTTCTCAGTGAGCCTTCCTTGTCATGTAAGTGGCTTGTATTCAAGACGCTTACCTCTGTAGTCTTTTCTCAATTTTTTGGCTAAAATTTTATGCTAAAATTCAATGGATACGTTTTTTTTCAGTATAGAAAAGAGCAAAATACCTTATTATTCGAGAGGCTCCTTCATGCCCCGTCACCTTCCAGGCGTGCCAAACACCGCTTGTTTTACCTGGGCCCTCCCACCTCAATTCCACAGGCATCCAGAGCCTCTCGAACCCCGGATACTCCGGGAACATTGCGTCATCTGGCCAGGAAGACAACAATGCTAAGGTTGATAAAAGTTCTCTCCGAACTGTATTATATAGTTAGTTCACTGCTGCGCACAGTATAAGCGAGGGATATGCAAAAGAAGAAATATCTAATTTTTATGAATATATATTTGGAAAATCATTGGTTTTTGTGTAAAATAACAATTTTCTGCATATTTCAGTCGGTAAATATGAAAGCATATGTCCGTGAAAAACGTTTGAAACGGCCATTATGGTACAAAACGACAAAGTAACATGTAAATTATACTTAATTCAATGAAAATATACAATAAACAGAAAATTCACATTTTTGATGAAATGTGCTGGCAATCTCCCAATGAAACAAGTGTGATCACTATTACATATATAGTAATCTGTAACTGTCCATACATTTAAGCATATTTTGTTTCAAAGCAATGTATCATGACAGGAGATATGTAAATTCAGTAATTTTAACTGTAATCTGCATGATTTCAATCGTAATAAAAGAAGAATTCTAAGAAGAGTGAAATGAGTGTGTAAGATGACGTTTTATTCTAACAATTTCATTCCACTGTTGAAATGAAGTTAACATAATTTATTGCATGAAACTTAACGAGGTACTTGGAACAACAATTCTGTGAATTACTCTTTTTCAATTACATATTGGCCTAATTGAGAAGTTTAAAATGTTCAATTTCAGTTTTTAATGATCAGTTTGATAATAACATTTCAGCTATTGCTTTAAGGGGAGATAGACTGCCCTATTCCGCCAATGTTAAATTTCCTTATTTAATGACCCATTATCTAAAGAACTACTGAACATTTCATTATGAAATTTTTACAGCATATAGATCCTACGTTTCTAAGCCAATTGGACCACATTCATGAAGCTATGCAAGTTATTTTAAAAAAATATTATTGTTATTGTGTAAGGCTGATTATATTTGTTATTTTTTAAGAAAAATATGTTTTTCTCGACAAACTGTTAAAGCAAATATAACTTATTGTGGTTCCGTTTCAATGCTCGGTTGTTGTTAACATGTGTAAAAAATCTCAGCGTTCTATCAATTATAGTTCCTGATAAAATGGGGCATTTATGAGAAAAAATGTTAATTGGAGAAAATGCCAATTAAAAGAAATCATGTCAAAAAAGAAACTTTTCACTACTGTAGTACAATTGCAGCTCCTTCTCAGTGAGCCTTCCTTGTCATGTAAGTGGCTTGTATTCAAGACGCTTACCTCTGTAGTCTTTTCTCAATTTTTTGGCTAAAATTTTATGCTAAAATTCAATGGATACGTTTTTTTTTCAGTATAGAAAAGAGCAAAATACCTTATTATTCGAGAGGCTCCTTCATGCCCCGTCATCTTCCAGGCGTGCCAAACACCGCTTGTTTTACCTGGGCCCTCCCACCTCAATTCCACAGGCATCAAGAGCCTCTCGAACCCCGGATACTCCGGGAACATTGCGTCATCTGGCCAGGAAGACAACAATGCTAAGGTTGATAAAAGTTCTCTCCGAACTGTATTATATAGTTAGTTCACTGCTGCGCACAGTATAAGCGAGGGATATGCAAAAGAAGAAATATCTAATTTTTATGAATATATATTTGGAAAATCATTGGTTTTTGTGTAAAATAACAATTTTCTGCATATTTCAGTCGGTAAATATGAAAGCATATGTCCGTGAAAAACGTTTGAAACGGCCATTATGGTACAAAACGACAAAGTAACATGTAAATTATACTTAATTCAATGAAAATATACAATAAACAGAAAATTCACATTTTTGATGAAATGTGCTGGCAATCTCCCCTTAATAATATGATAATTATATATAATAGGAGATTTAATATTTTATTTAAAAGCATAGTCTACTTTTCCTTGTTTTACAATCAAAGTGTATTCCGTGGTGCAGTTGGTGCAGGGACTGCGCTTGCCGGAAGATTTATGTTCAAACCCCGATGAAGTGAGTGAACATTTTCAACGGTCCTGCTCCATCTGATGTAACTAAATTATTCCTCTAGGACTGACTCAAAGAATAGTAGAAATGAACTCTGGGAGCAATGTTGATCTTGATAAAAAAAAATACGGTCGGTGCACAGCCTAAGTCTGATACGTTACCACTTACCGCCTTTATAGGACCATAGGGTGTCTCATAATCAGAAGCCTTCTGAGTATCCAAGGTCTAGAGAAGAGAACTTTACTACTTATAGTAAAGATAATTTTGAAGATGATCCAATATCTACGAATGTTTCAATACATTTTTATCATATTCATTCATAATAACAAAACGAATGATTCAGCTTTTTATTTTATTTTTACGTTTTAGTGTTCAGTAAGTAATATTTATCTTAATTTTTCAAACTTGACATGTGTGCCGAGTGCTTGGCACATTAGTATGTTTCTCTATTAATATTCTTTCTTATTCAGGTACTTACGTTCTGTTTTCGTTCGGGTCTTTCCATCTTGTTTACGTTTTGTTTGTTTACGTCTTTCGTTGCTCTCTTGTTCTTTCTCATCTGTGCTTACATGAGTATTGTTTTCCGGGCGCGTTCTAATGTTTAGTTTTGCTGTTTCTCTACCTACTCGCGTGCACTTCTGCGGACCCTCAGTCTGCAGCTTGAAGTCTTCCGGTACACATCTTTTCTACTGTTATCAGGCCGAACCTCTGTCCAGGTCCTGTCTGCTTCTTAATTCAGGTATGCTTTTTCCTTAGTTTCAGCCTTAAGCACTTATTTTCCTGGCGAGTAGTTTAGTTAATTTAAAATCTGTTTTTCTAATTTTAGTTTGTTTATTCTCGCTCGCCAGGATTTTTCTTTCGTTTCGAATATGCTATCGTTTTGTTCGTTTGAGTTATATATATAATTATAGAGATGGAACGACCCGACAACGCCCCTTTTTCAGCAACAGTCAATACTATTTAGCAAACATTATTCACATACAAAGTTCACTATTTTATCCATAATATTCAGTCTTGTGTAAACCTGCATATAGAAATAAAATATCTAGATTGTTATTTTGTATTTTCTTGCTTGAATCATACTTATTCTTCTGGGTAATTATGGGTAACCTAAATCCCGGCACAAAATTGTGGTAGCAGGCGCACTCGGTCTTTATTTTGGGGTTATTTTGCCGTGATTTGTGTGCTTTGCTAGTAGATTCAGTTTTCAGGTTTTCAATTATGAAAGTTACGCTAATTAACCGACGTTATGCTGTTGACTGTTGTTAGGAGGTTTAAGATTTGCACCTTTTATTTTTGGGCTACGTTTTTGCTTTCCTTTTTCAAAATGGAACATTATCTTATTTCTACTGATACAGTAAGGCAAGATAACCTGGATTCTCAAGGCGCCAGGCAAACTAATGATTATGTTACCTTACATGGCCTTCACACTACAATTAATGAGAATGTTGTTAGGTTCCCTGAAAATGATCAAGTTATTTCAACTCAGGGTGTTTCCTTTTGAAATTTAAAATTTAAAACTCTGGAACTACCAAATCCTGTAGAACAGTTGATTCAGAAATTTCCGGTTTTTGAAGTTCGTAATGCTGATCAAGCTTTCCTTTTTTTGAAACAGATAGTTATTTTTCAAAAACAAGTGTCATCATTTCACTTCAGTGAAATCCAGATATTACAAATTATGTGCTCTCGCACTACAGGACGGCTGTTAGATTTAATCATGAAAGCTATTAATACTGGAGTAACAATAAAGCAATTTCAACTTTTGATCATTAAATATTATATCCCGGATATTATCTTGCACCAACTTACTGGCAAGTATTATTTTCGTAATCAACGCCCTGGGGAGAGTTTTCTTGCTTACGTTGAAGACATTGAAATCGTAGCTAGTGCTTTAATGTTGCCCCATTCTGAGAAAGAATCAGTTGCGATGGTTGGTTTGGGTGCTAGATTGCCCGAAGTCCGTGGCCTGTTTCTCAGCTTATCTCCACCTGTTACTTGGGAACAGTTAAAAGAACTTGCTCCTAAACTGAATAATGCGGCGGCTTTGGAGCAATCTTATGCTTCACCGCGCTCTGAAGGGCAAGATGATTTTTCGAATAGACCCACATTTTACAGTAATAGTTGGTCCGGTCAAGCTAGATCTAACCTGGCAACTCGGGGCGGCAGATCTGTTATATTTTGTGATATCTGTAAGCGAGTGGGACATACTCGTCACAGGTGTTGGGGTAGAGCAGGTGCTACCAATTATCGTGGTAGGAATGTTGCTTCTAACCTTAGTAATAGGCAGAGTTGCCTAGACAGGAAAAGTCATCGCTCAAGGAGGGATGTGAAATTTCCCATCGTAGCGAAAGTGTCTAGTAATGTTCCTATTGTTGCTATAAGTTTAAATAACATCTCGAGTCAAGCCTTAGTAGATTAGGGTAGCCCTTATTATATCGTGTCCCATGAATTTGCTGCTCAAAATAACTTTACTGTGTGCCCGTGTGACTTAGTTTGCTATAGTATTGACCAGTCCCCAGTGAGAATTTTGGGCAAAACTCGACTTAGAGTAAAACTAGCTAAATTTACCTGGAATTTCAATTTCATTGTAATTAAGCGGTTGCCTGTCCAGGCTGCTTTGGGTGCAGATTTTTTGCCTAAAACTAGAACCACATTGGACTTAAGTTGTGGTGTGCTGCATTTTGGGTTCGACCCGAGAACCGTGGCGCAGTTACATTTCGATTCTCGAAATGCCGAGTATGAGGTTTTAGCTGCCACTATTGATCCGTTGTTTGAAAATAATTTTCCTGCGGAACTAGAATTGTCTCATCTTTCCTCTGAGAAGGCTGCTGACATTCGTCGTTTGGTAGAACTGTACCCGGATGTTCTAACTAACGACCTGGGGCTAACTAACCTCATAGAGTACGATATTGTTCTGGGAGATCACAAGGCTGTTAGGTTACCGCCGTATCGCCTCTCTCCGCCTCGCATGCAAATTCTTAAAGCCAAAATTGATTCTATGCTTCAGCAAGGCATTATCAGACCATCCAAATCTTCATACTCTAGTCCGATCTTTCTGCTACCAAAACCAAATAATGACTTCCGTCCAGTAGTCGACTACAGGGTGCTTAATAGTAAAATCTCTATAGAATCAGTGCCATTACCAGATGTACACAATAATTTCCATTGGTTTCAGAGGGCAAAATTTTTCACTAGCCTCGACCTGAATAGCGCTTATCACCAGATTCCGCTTTCAGAAAAGTCTATGCCACTCACAGCATTCGCCACAGACTGGAATTTCTACGACTATACCCGCGTGCCATTTGGAATAGCAGTCGGGGCGCAAGTGTTAACTCGTTTCTAGACACCATTTTCTCTGATATTAAATTCCAGTTTGTTTTTCATTATTTGGATAATCTGATTTTGTATTCAAATTCTTATGAAGAGCATTCGGAGCATTTGCAAGACTTTTGCATCGTTTGCGCGAGGCCAAACTTACGGTTAAACCGGCTAAAGTAAATTCTTTGGCTCAGAATCTGTCATTTTTAGGCCATCTGATAGGTCCTAATGGAGTTTCTATTGACCCTGACCGCACAGTTAAGATCCGAAATTTCCCTCCCCCGCGCAATCAAAAAGCTGTCGGAAGGTTTGTAGGTATGGTTAATTACTTTTCTAAGTTTATACCTAAGTTTTCAGAAATTTGCGCGCCTCTGAATGCATTAATGAGGAAAAACGCCAAGTTTCATTGGGGGAAGATCAGCAGAAAGCTTTAGAATTACTTAAACAAAAAGTCACTAAACCTCCTGTGTTGGCGATGACCGATTTCTCCAGGGGTTTCATTTACAAACAGATGCTTGTGGGCGTGCCCTTGCGGCGGTTTTGCTACAAGAGTTTCCTGATGGGAGACGCCCCATCGCTTTCGTTTCACGTGCTTTGACCGATCAGGAGAGGAAACTTTCGATGCATGAACTGGAAGCCTTAGCGGTCCTTTTTGGCATGGAAAAATACAGAATGTATCTAGAACACGTTGAGTTCCTTTTGGAGACCGATAATCATGCTCTTAGTTGGGTCCTAGGCCGTCCGAGGAAAACTGGTAAAATTGCTCGCTGGGCATTGCGTATTTCCGCATTCACGTTTAAAGTCAGTCACATCCGTAGCTCGATGAACGTAGTAGCGGACATGTTGTCTCGTATGTTCGAGGGTTACCCTGACGAGCAACATGGTTGTGCTGATTCCGCCAGTGAGTCGGAAAATGAGGTTTTTCTAAGTGCCCTTCTTTCGGATTTTCCTACTTCCTTTCTTACTATAAGGGAGGCCCAGAGTCAAGATCCCAAATTAAATAGTATTTTGCAAGAATTGGAAAAAGGTACTCTTCTTCTTCTTCTTCTACATCAGGGTTTAGACTTTCCAGTCTGTTCCGCCTCAAAGGTCATCTTCCCATCGAGTTCGTGGTCTTCCAATTGATCTTTTACCAACCGGAGTGTACAAAAAAAATTGTTTAGTCAATCTGCTAAGATCCATTCTTTCAATATGGTCATACCACTGTCTTTTCAAAAGCTCCATTTTTTTCTTGTAAATTAAAAATTTGGAGTTGGTTTCTTATATCAGTATTTTGTTTGTGGTCCCATAAAGTATATCCTAATATTCTTCTCAGAAATCTCATCTCTGCAGATTCAATTTTCCTTTTCTTTGCTCTATTAAGAGCCCAATTCTCACAGCCGTAAGTTAGAAGTGGAACCGCTAGAACTTTGTAAAATCTTAATATTGTCTCTGTTCTTGTTTTATTCCTTAGAGTTCTATAAATAGTACCACACATATATTGGAATTTAGATAGTTTTTGTTCTAGATCCCGGTCTTCGTCATATGCAATTAAACATCCCAAATAGTTAAAATTATTTACTTGCTCAATTATATTTCCGTTTAATTCTATTTTCGATCTAATGGGATCCTTACCTCGGAACAACATTACCTTGGTTTTATCTAGTGAGATTTTAAGATTATAATTTATTGTTACTTCTTGTAACTTATGTGTGGCTCTCTGTAACCCTTCTTCAGACTCTGAGAGGATGACTTGATCGTCAGCAAATAATATAGTGTCTAAATTAAAACTTCCTACTTTAAAATGCCTTTCTAACTGCCTTTGCCATTCATCTATGGCCGCGTCAATATAGATGTTAAAAAGCACTGGAGACAGAGGGCATCCTTGTCTGACCCCCTGATTTACGACTACTTTCTTCTTTGAATTTTTATTTATACTTATTGAAGTATCATGATACAAGACTTTCAACGTCTTAATTAAATGTTGAGGGTACCCTTTTTCAACCGTGACATCCCACAGTTTCCTTCTTTTAACCATATCAAAGGCTTTGACGTAGTCTATAAACAACATATGGGTTGGTTCACGTCTTTTTTTAATTATTTGTTTAATAATGAATACGCAGTCAGTTCATGATCTTCCTTTCCTAAACCCATGTTGCTCCTCTCTTAGTAGAGTATTTGATATAGTGTCCAGCCTTCTTGCTAACATCTTTGCATATATTTTATAAGGAACATTCAAAAGACTTATGCCTCTATAATTATTGCAATTTGTACGATCTCCTTTCTTGAATATTGTGCAGACCAATGCTTCTTTCCATGCTTGTGAGATCTGATATGTCATCCAGCATATATTCAAAATACTTAAGAATCTTGTTTTAATTTCTATAGGGGCATACTTCAATAATTCAATATTTACATTATCCATTCCTGGACTCTTCTTGTTTTTACAAGAATTCAATACTGTTTCTAATTCTTCCATTGTTAGAAGGTCTACTGGATTATATATCAAGTCCTCATTACTATTCATACTATTTTGTTCATTCTCATCATACCAGAGTTTTTTGTAGTGTTCTAACCAAGTCTTTTCCCTAATATTATTTAAATCTGCTGTGTCTTTCTCATCCTTATTAAGATGTTTCATAGCTTTATAGGCTGTACTTGAATCTCCATAAATTTTATGTTCTATATCACTTATATATTTCTCCCAACTTTCGTTCTGCAATTTCCGTACTTCTCTTTTAGTCATGGCGCTTAGCCTTTTGTATTCTATTTTATCATTATCTAACTTTGTATTCATCCATTTCAAATAAGCTTGTTTCTTTTCCTTAATTAATTTTGCAATTTCTTCATTCCAAATTTTCAGGCCTCTGGTCCTTCTCCTTTTATTTCTTGTTCCTAATACCTCTGTTGCCGTTTTATAAATGAGTTCTTGTAAATCATTCCATTCTCTTTCAACGTTCAAACTCATGGCGCGAAGATCTAAATATTGGTTTAGTCTTTGACAGTATAGTCTCCGTATACTGCTCGTTTGAAGGAGATGTACTTTAAACAGTTTATCTTTATTTTGGGATATACCTCTTCTTTTATCCCATCTACAAATTATATTAATCTTAGACAACAGCATAAAATGATCAGAGTTTATATTTGGACCTCGATATACTCTTGTATCTTCTACTTCTGCCGCTAATTTTTGATTTACCAACACATAATCTATTATTGACTTGAGGCCTCTTGCTGACCATGTAAATTTGTGTATATCTTTATGCCTGAAAAAGGTGTTTGTAATTCTTAATGCATTGCTAGTTGCAAAATTTATTAGGCTTTTTCCATTTTATTCTTAGTTATTTCTCCATTATTACCCATAATGTTTTTGATTGGTTCTCTTCCAATCCTCGCATTTAAATCTCCTGCTACAATAATATAGTCTCTTTTATTTAAGGTACTCTAATCCCCATATTCTGTTAAGGATGGTGTCCTTGTATGCAAGGCTAATAGAGATGGGTAATTTAAGGTGGTAGTGCCTGATACCTTAGTTCCGTTACTTTTTCAATACTTTCATGTATCTCCAGTTGGGGGTAATTTGGGTTTGTACAAAACTATAGGTAAAATAAGGGAGCATTTTATTTGGAAAGGTTTAGATAAGGACATTCAGATCAGAGTTAAATCTTGTATTATTTGTAAGCAAAGGAAACCGGCTCAGAAAGTACATTACGGTTACCTTGCGTCTCAAATCGCGTCTCGTCCTATGGAAAAATTGTTTGTTGATTATGTGGGACGTTTGCCAAGGTCTAACAAGGGTAATACCTTCCTGTTGGTTTGCGTCGACGCGTTTACAAAATTTGTGTGGTTCTTTCCAGTCCGCGAAGCCACTTCGGGTGTTACTATTGCTTGCCATTCTCAGATTTGCTCTACTTTTGGACCCCCTAGTAATATTGTCTCAGACAATGCAACACAGTTCACGTCTAATTCCTTCCGGAAATTTTGTTTTGACAGGGGTATAGCTCATGAGACTACTACGCCTTTCTATCCTAACCCTTCATTGGCTGAGAGAGTAAATAGGAACATTCGGTCGGCCCTCATTGCATTTCACTCTGACAATCACGGCCGTTGGGATGTAAATTTAGAGTGGTTAGCTTATGCATTCAACACAGCTATCCACGAGGCTCATAAGTCTACCCCTTTTGCACTTATGATGGGGTTTCAGCCAAATTGTCCCCTGTCTAACCTGTGGGCTCTCAATGATTTACTCCCTGATCAACCGAATCCACAGGATTTATTAAGGCAGATGGAATAGGGCGCTTCGCAATCTAAAAAGGAGTCACACCAAAACCCAAGAAAGGTATAACAAGGATAAGGCTCCCATCCCTTTTAAACCTGGTGATAAAGTCTTTCTTAAGAACCATCCTATCAGTAAAGCCATAAATAAATTTTCTGCAAATTGGCTCCCCGTTTTTGCGGCCCCTATTTCATTGAAAAGTTTACTACACCGGTTTCTGTTTCCCTATGGGATGAAAAAGGAAAGTTTTATAGAGCGCATATTTCTCAATTGAAAATGGCTTAAGGATTTTCGTGCCAGGGGTCTCCATGATTTGGGCATGGTGATTTGGGAGCTGACGTTCCCGGCTTCCCGAGTTTTAGGGTTTTCCTTTCGGGCTGTGTTTCTGTATAAGTTTTGGTATGTATTTTGTTTGAAGTATTTGCTTTATTTCTGTATAAATTAAAATTAAAATTAAAAATACCAAAGTATTTTGCTTGTAAAGTTTTCGTTATGGTTTCAAAAATTAAAAGGTTAAATTCAAATTTTGGGGATTTTCTGGGGTTTGGTTAATTATTCTAAATTTTAGGCCCAAGCTGATTTTAGTATGAATATGCGAGTTTTAATTGTTTTTCAAAATTTAGTATTTATCCAAATTGTGGATATCTTTATTAATATTGTACTGTGTAAATTTTGCTAATAGTGTAGCTTTTGACTTAGCATATTCATACTTATTCGGCATTGTTTTTTTTGGGAGGTTGCATAAAATTAAAATTCAATTTTTGCTTAGTATCGGTTTATTATCTATTGCTTCCATTCGCCATTTTAAATCTGTTTCTATTACTGTTCCATAATGCTCTTGCCTTTCTCCGTTTTACATGCTGCGTCTCTAGTTTGTTGGTCGTTCCTCTCTTGGTTTTTTGTTGTTGTTTTGTTTTGGTTTAATTTTGTTCAGTTTTCTTCTTCTTTCTGCATACCTGAATCTCCACTTTGTTTTCATCCATTTCCTGAAAATGAAATAGCAGTTTTCAATATTACTTGATTTTTTTTCTATTTTCCACCTAATAAAAAAATTGTTGGTGCTTTTTTTTTAGGAAAAAGGTAATAAAACAAACAAACTAAACGTTAGAGACAAACTCTTCTAGGCTGCAGACTCCTAAATACAGACCATTACTGCAAATCTTGGACATAAAAGTAATAATAAAAACAAGTCTTTCTAAGCAATAAACTGCCTATAAATTATTACATTCGGTGAAATTTCAGAATGCAGATATCATAAATACTACAGGCCTTACCATTATACCAGATATAAAATTGCCTTGAGTCAAAATTTAAAAAAAAACACACAAAACTCATTAAGCAGGAATCTTACTATAAACCAGTACAGTATATAAATTTATATATCTCACTGTAGGTATGACAAATACTAAGCACAATGATATCAGAAATAAAATTTGCATAAGTAAAAAAAAAAAAAAGGAATTAGAAAGATTCCATTATTTTTTCTATAATTTCTGCGAAGGATTGTTTTTCCAAATATTTAATGTTTTTCGCAGTAAATAATTGCAATTCTCAAATGATTTTCCCAAATTGATTTAATAATTTAAAAAAAGGTAATTTAATACACAAAAACTAAAACTAATTACTATTTGTATGAAAAACCTCTACAACGACTCACAATGCTTATGTCCTTATGCTCTGTCGGTTTGGTAAAACATTTCATGACTTTTGTTGAAGTAATTGATAATTCAGTTGTGTTTTCTTCCGACTTTAAGTTTGTAAGGAGAGAGAAATATTCAATAAAGGAAGGATATTGTATAAAAATGTATACATTTGTAAATAAAAATATATATATATCTAACCTGAAATAGAGGTTTTGAGCGATAAAGGAGTAAAATTAATCTACCGAATTTGTCTTGTCAAAGCTCATATATATTATGTGCTATAATTATTCAGTTACAAATATGCAATTCCTGAATTAGACTTTCATCTTTTGGTATTTTGTGTCCGTTGCGCGGTTGTTTTTGTCATGTGTTTGTTGGCGGTCTCTTACTCCTCCACGAGAGGGCACCTCAGCTTTCCGTTCGCAGCTCGCGGGGGTGTCTGCTAATTTCGTGGAGGAGGTGTCATTTTTGCTCCTTGCTGTCTTTCGGCTTTGTATATCGGGTTCTTACAGAGCGGGGCGTCAGCATTGTGTTCCGTTTCCGCCCCATGTGGGCGAGGTTTTATTTTCTTTTTGTTTCAGACTCCCAACTCGACAAATTGTTTCTGAAGAAAAATTATTTCGCTATATATATAGGCATAGGCCTAGCAATGCGTCGCCCTCCGTTCCAGGACAGTGGATGAGTGCAGCGAGTGACGAAGAATTTCCTCAACAAATTTCTTTTCCAACCCACTCCGCTCTCCGTGACTCCAGTACCAAATTTCCATTGTCTCATTTTTCATAAATTTTGATCCGGATCTCCCATTGATCTATCTCATTTCATCTTTCATCCCATTTGGATCCTTCAATTTCATACGTCACATCATGTGGATCAATTTCACGTCATTTATCATCAATCATATTGTATATTAATCATATGTCATTGCATGTAAAAAAAAAATATATCTATTTTCAGATTTCATATAAATAACTAAAATTATTGGCCTCAAGCCTTATGTAAATATCTTTAAATTAATGTTTGTTTATAATTAGTTTTGTATATAAATTTTTACTTTGAATTTTCAAAATTGAACTTAAACTACATTGTTTTTGTTAAATCTATAATGCTTAACTGTTTCTATAAGAAATACTAAATATTCTTGTAAACTTTTATTTTACTTGGTTAAAATTTCAAAATTATATTAAGTAAATTAAAATAAGGTCCCTTCTGGATCGTCAATTTTTTTATTAAGTAAGGGGCAAAAAAAAATTAAATATTAAAAGCTCTTAAAGCAATATTTGTAATGTAAAGTTGTGAGTACCTGAATGTTAATACCTTTTTTGTAGTTTAAGTATGTTGTTGTGTTGTGCTTCGGCTTCTCCGTGGCCCAGCTTCAAGATGATTCTTCGCTCTGTCTACGTAGCTATTTACTTGCTCCACAGTTATGGCCACCCACTCTTCTACTGGCTTCTTCTGGTTCCTTGGCTTATGTGTTCGGGGACGCCCGGCACCGCTGAGATTCCTACAACATAACAAAACAACTATAACATCTTGACCCAGTTCTGGTGTTGTCAAACAAACTCAAGCATGCACGCACCTGTTACTCTTCACTCACCGTCTACATCAACATTTCAAGAATAATTTAATTGTGGACATGGGACTGTCTGCTCGGTCAACGTTCCTCAACTATATCACCTTGTTACAGATATTTAATTTACACAATATTGGACATTGTGTTACATTTATTTAGCCAGTGACAGTTACTATTACATTATAGACAACTCTTATGTTGGGGTGGACCTGTGTGTGTTAGCAAGTTAGCAAGTGTTACTTTTAAAAAAATCTTTCTCTGGACGCTTCAAGATTTTTTTTCTGGGCCGCGGGAGATTATGTGCCGAGTGCCTGGCACATTAGTATGTTTCTCTATTAATATTCTTTCTTATTCAGGTACTTACGTTCTGTTTTCGTTCGGGTCTTTCCATCTTGTTTACGTTTTGTTTGTTTACGTCTTTCGTTGCTCTCTTGTTCTTTCTCATCTGTGCTTACATGAGTATTGTTTTCCGGGCGCGTTCTAATGTTTAGTTTTGCTGTTTCTTTACCTACTCGCGTGCGCTTCTGCGGACCCTCAGTCTGCAGCTAGAAGTCTTCCGGTACACATCTTTTCTACTGTTCTCAGGCCGAACCTCTGTCCAGGTCCTGTCTGCTTCTTAATTCAGGTATGCTTTTTCCTTAGTTTCAGCCTTAAGCACTTATTTTCCTGGCGAGTAGTTTAGTTCATTTAAAATCTGTTTTCTAATTTTAGTTTGTTTATTCTCGCTCGCCAGGATTTTTCTTTTGTTTCGAATATGCTATCGTTTGTTCGTTTGAGTTATATATATAATTATAGAGATGGAACGACCCGACAACGCCCCTTTTTCAGCAACAGTTAATACTATTTAGCAAACATTATTCACATACAAAGTTCACTATTTTATCCATAATATTCAGTCTTGTGTAAACCTGCATATAGAAATAAAATATCTAGATTGTTATTTTGTATTTTCTTGCTTGAATCGTACTTATTCTTCTGGGTAATTATGGGTAACCTAAATCCCGGCACACATGAAATCGTCTTAACACTTATGTATCCATTCCTTAATTCTCTTATATTTCAAACTTGCAAGATTCTCAATGTTCAAAGACTGCATTGAACCGAGAAGCGTTAACATATCTGACTCATCTTGGGAGGTCGCAGTTTTAAAACCGTGACTAGCCAATCTGCTTATGGGCTTTGGTTATGGTTTTCCCGGTGGATGCCAGATTGGGATTTATACGTACTTAACACGTAATCCAAATTGCCTTGCATGTTTGCGTTGTTTTGGGAATCCTTCCATTTAAGTTTATATCTAAAACGTAAATGGTGACCCATATGTAATGGGCATGGGGTGAGTCCCACAAAGGGAAGGTATATTTACGAGGAAAAGACTCCGCAATGAAGAACTGCTTATGGACGAATCATGTTAGATGAATTAACCATTTCTAGAAATGACTATTAATTTTGCTACTTTGATTTTAAATATGCCATTCTACAAGAATTTTCGAATGGCATTGTTTTTGTTCCAAATAAATATATTTCGCAGGTTTTTATACCAGAAAACCCAGCTCCTTAAAGCGACTGATTTAGGGTCTAAAGTGAAGCATGCTACCTACTTTAGAATAAGAATGCTGCACTTCTAATTTTATTGTACGACTAAGTCGTTTCACTGTTAGGCTATATTAAATTTATCATATGCATGGGTTCCCTGGTTTAAGTGACCTAGATAATATAATTACCGTATTTTACGTAACATAAGACGCACTTTTCTACCTTGAAAACAGAGCCTTGAAAGTTGGGTGCGTCTAGTGGTCCGAAGAACACTAAAAAGTTTAAATTATGGTAAATATTGCTGGAATATCATAGTTATAAACAAGGTGTTGTAAACTGTAACGTAGTTACAAATTTTTGCTTAGACTGTGCACTTGTCACAATCGTAAAAGGAGTTGTATAATGCGAAAAGAAAGGAATGTTGAGTTATTTTTTACGAAAGGAGTTGTCTCCACCGGGTAGTTTAAATGAAGGCAAAGACCTTTAAACAGCCTTGTCCCGTTACACTTACCGTATGCTGAAATGAGGGTTACAGGGTGTAAAAAGTATTTTCAGCAATTAATGAGAAATCAGTTCAGTTGTTAAAATTTACGCGATGCCACCTGTACAAAAGAGATTTTCGTACAACGCAGGTTTTAAGTTAGCAGTGCCTTACACTGATTCCATTGCACAAGGTAATAATTTGCATATGCAATGAAGTATTTTATTCCCTTTAAAATTTTTCGTTTAGAGTCACATTAAATTTATTTTCCTTTAAATTTCCGTTCTAAAATCAAGGTGCGTCTTATTGTGCGCAAAATACGGTAAGTTAACCGTATTGCTAGATTACAAGTAATCGAAAACTAATTATTACGAGACTAGTAGTTTAATTTCTAAATAACTGGCTACAAAAAATGGGTTACATCCATCTATTGGTAACCGATTAACATAAAAATTACTTTTATTTTGACATAAGTTTATAATAATGATCTTTATAGTTTCTTAACTTATCATGGCTACTTACACATATTTGTTGGCTCAGATTCCATCTCTGGTGCCGCCTGAGGAGCGTATCAGATCCACGAAGATAACAGAAAGGTTACTGGAATGTAAAAGTAGAGGATCCATTTAAGACGAGCGTCAGAGAAAGTCTAGGACTCAATATATTAATTACAATCCACCCCAGTGAGGCCAAGATTAAATGAAATTTTCTAAATATTGTTATTTAAATCTAAAGCGTTATTAGAGCCTGTTTGGCGTAGAACTGATAAATGAGGATTGACAACCTCGATTGAAGTTAAAATTCCGAATGAAAGGAAAAAAAATTAATGTGCTTTGATTTAATGTGACATGTATTCTCCGGTCTACAAAATTGGACGTAATCAGACATCTTGATGTGATTTTACTTGCCTAACGAGAGAATAGCTCTCTGAAATACCAACGGTACAAAAAAATTTCAAGGTTCAGGTTATTGCTTGAACAATTAGGCACCATAGGTGTAGAGGTGTGTGTTTGATCCTGGTAGACTACATGCATTTATTTTTTTAAAATCTTCACTACGCAGTCCTCGTAACTAGATTGGTAATTTTGTTCAAAAGTAGTGTGATATAAGAATCCATGCTATTTTGTTTCATATGAACTATTCAGATAACGGATATTCAACACTATTTTGCTGTGGTTCTTACTGCAGAAAATCTTGTGGTAGTGCTACTATTCCATAACTTCCTTTTACTTTCACCATTTTTCGCATTCTCGTGCCTTGATGCCTTTCACGTGCTTGCTAGCCACAAAATGTGCGAAAAAACGGCGACTGTAAATGGAAGTTGTGTATGTGCGAACATAATAAGATTTTCGAGTGAAAGAACTGCACGAGGAGAGAACACTCTGTGTCAAAAGTTGATCTTACTTCTAAGATGCACTCTCTTGTATTATTAAAGAAATGGAAATGTTCGCATTCCGTTGGTCTCATTGCAATTCTATAGAAAGATTTTCATCGAAGAATCTGTAGTTTAATATTAATAGCATGTCGTTCTCCACAATTTTTTTTAGCATTTACAACGATGTAGTTGTAATAATTTTTTGTTCGTACGGTGAAGATTTCTTGTTGCTGATGACTGCCATGTAGAATGACGAATCCAGTTCCTTCCAATCGTAAGATGGCTGGTTAATATAAATCCTATAAATTAATATTATTGCCAGGTCTTAGACCAGTTACACATATGGCGGATTTTTTCCGTCGCGGAGAATTTACCGTCGCCGCCCAAAGAAATGAAACGTTTACACACTAGGCGGAAAAATTTCCGTCGCCGTCGTATCAGCAAGCTGGTTTATGCAGTATAGTTTCTACTTCATATCAATTCACATCAGTTTAACTGTGTTATTCAGATTATTGATTGCAGTGTAGTTTGAAATGAACAGGGAGCAGCTTCTAGCGTTATTGATATTCCGTCGTGAAATTATATCCATTAATTTAATTCTGAGAAACATATAAACTACAGTCAACCCTCGATATAGGGTAAGGTGGTACATTTCCGAACACTTAACAAATATTCTTATTTTATGAACACAATAAACAAAAGAAAAATTCAATTGTATTGAAATCACAAAGTTGGCAACGTAGTCGACCCTTCACAAAAATATGAAAGTCAAACAGCTGTAAAATTTGTCAGGGCAATCAATCTTTCCAAATAACGTTCGAAAATGCAGATACAAATCTAAACACCAGTGAGTACTATTTCGAACAGTGACATTTTCAATGAACGATCTGCTTTCTTCCAAATATTGATTTATTTATTATTATTTACCAATAATATGAGCAATAATGAAGTGTCACATTTTGAATAGCCAGATGGCAGGATTGGGGCATGTGGTCAGCATGCCGACTCCTACGGCAGTTATTGATGGCTTACTGAACCGGAGTCGCTACTTCTTTATGAATTAGTCCCTCGGTTGGTGTCAAGGTGCGGAATGCACCCCGTTCCAGATCGGCCTACCTCAGAAAAATCCGAGGAGGTACCGGGGATCGAACCCAGACTTGCGGGTCCGCAGGCTGCAACCACTAGACCACGTAGGTGGTCTATCATAACATCAACAGCAATAATAAAAATGCTGAACAGCTCGAGAATGATTGCTGCATGCTATTCTGTATTGCATAAATTGCTGAGACGTAATAACAATGAAGAGGAAGTGTAAAGAATAACTTTTCGTTGAAATAATACCACTGTTGAAAGACGTATGAATGCCGCCCCCTTTAACTTATTTTGAGTAGCACAGGTTATAATAATAAACGTGCAGAATGCTGTGATGGCAATACAGCTTTTCCCTGCAAGACATAAGCGGGTTAAACTGCTGTTGGAAATTGTACCTAAAATGTGTTCGTATTTGTACTTTGAGGTAGTTTTTGCAAATTGTAAATGTCGAGGGTTTTATAACATAAAAAAGTCTCGCATCGATTAATGAAATGAGAATTTCACTATCAATAATACTCGTACTACTCATAATACTCATGTTCATTGATATTCGAAATACGATAAACCTGTCAACACAACTCAAATCACACTGAGCATATAACTCAACGGTAGAAAAAACACTGTGTGTGTAAGTGTGCATTTGGTTACGTGGACCACTACTTCAAAGCGACGGTAAAATATCCGTCGGGCTCCAGTGACACCAGGCAGCTGCAAAACTACCGCCGGCGGAAATTTTCCCGATCTTTTTTTTTCGCCTAGTGTGTAAGCTCTAATTTACTTCAATGTGCTACTGTCTTTGAGCGGCGACGGTAAATTCTCCGCGACGGAAAAAAACCGCCGTGTGTGTAAGGGACCTAAGATAGAAATCTTCTTCCTCTTCATCTGGCACTACAGCCCGGGGTAAGCTGTGGCCTCTCCAACAACAGCTTTCCATCAGTCTCGATCCTTGGCAATAGACTTCCATGGTCGTATGTTCTAAGGCCTGTCTCCACTTCATCTCCCATCTCTTCCGGGCTTCGTCTTCTTTCTATTCTAGCTCTCTATCCGGCGTTAGGTGTTCTTATATCTCCCATCCTTTCAACTCTATCTCGGAAGCTGAAATTACGCGCGAGAAAGAAAATTTCCCAAAAAGGTGCCAGTATTGTGTGGATGCAAGAGGAGAACATTTCTAACATCTCTTTTGATGAGGTACGTGGTTGTTTTCATTGTAATTTTAATTGTAAATGTGAGAACTTGGATCATTATACCGATCGCGGCTTTATTTGCGTAGATATTTCACCCGATCGCTCGGGAGTTGGAGCTGTGCCCGCCGCGATGCAGGAACCCGCGTCATTGGCGAACTCTTGCGTGGGACTCACTGTAGATTATATTGCACTTAAAGGGGAGATGTCATTATTTAATATTAATTAGAATGCAAACGATACTTTCCCTGTATGATAATAGTTTACGAATTTTAACGTATGTGTAACTGGTACACTATGGGCTCGATAATCTTGATCATCACGCAGAACCTGTATTTTCAACAATAAGTAGGATGTCACTTTGAAGGGTTATTTTGTTTTTCTTCTCTTTATAAACTTCTGTCGGTATGTCGATGCATTCTCCAGGACATAGGTTATTTTCTTATTTTTAATATGTATAATATGTTTATCTATTTAGGCCTATGTATTCATTTTTTATTTACTTACTTCGTCATAACTTTTTATGTAAATTATTCACAATTATACAATTTACAAACCATACCAGTTAATAAATCAATGCTATCAACTCGGCTATAGTTCCTGTAACTTGTGATTATATCGACCAGGGACAATATCGTACCCGCGGTATTGAGGGTAAAAAGCCAGTTCCTTACTACTAACTGCTCTTCCGATTCCAACAGTCTGGCATCCACGAAAATGAAATGTATTAAGCACATGCCTACAAAGATAATAGTACGATAATCTAAGAGGATCACACAATAGAAACAGTGATTTAAAATATATTTGTAAATATACATCTTTCTATCGCCCACACAAAATGTTCAATGGTGTAACAGAAATAGCTTCAATAATTAATGGTAAAGAATAATAAGTGCACCGCTATGGCACAGGGAGGTTTCACTCCTCTCACGCAGCGAGTGGGTTCGTTTTCTGGTCAGGACAAATTACCTAGGTGGAGTTTTACAGGTTTTTTTCCGGGTTTTCTCACACCTGTGATAGGGATGTCGGGTAGCGGTAGGTCCTTGTAGTCCCCGGACATTATCTGGCCGTTATTACAAACGTCATCCCATCCGCGCCTTGCTCGGAATGAGTTTATGTAACTGGTGTGTTTCGTTCTGTCTTCGTGTTGTTTTGGAGATGACTCCGGCATTGGGCTGAGCATTCACCTAGGGAGGCCCTTTGTGTCTTTGTCTGGCCAAAAATGTGTTTATGTGATCCAAAGTAATCCCTCTTCCGACAACCTGCGGTCCTGTATTGCCCGGGCGGCGAGGGGCTATTAAACGTCCCTACAACGGGAGAGGTTAAACTATAGAAAAATAAGAAATAGCTTATGATAATGAACATAACTCAGTGATTGCAAACTATGAAATATCAAATTTTCACCATAGTATGCTACAATAGTATAGACAGAGCATGCCATTTGATGCCTGAGCTCTTTCTATTAGCCTCTCGCGAGTATGGCGTAGACCTTTTTCTCAGCGACTCCCGACAGGTAGCAGCAGAGCCAAACGAGGTCCAAGTGTGCTGTCCGGAGCTGACTATTTAAACATCAATAAAAATGCCATAAAACATACTGTATCGATCCTTTGTGTAAAATAGAGGTGTAAATATATGTAATACACTTCAAAAGCAAATACTATGAATCTAGATAATGGGTACCGGTACTTCTTTCAAAGAACTGACGACGCTAAAATTGATTACGCATTTAGGCCTATGATTATAATCACAAGAAAACCATTCATACATTACTTCCTTATTCTGACATTCCAGATTCTATTAAATTAAGTCCATTTAATGAAACGAACCACTAATATGTTACACTATTCAAATACTATTATTAGTATTTGTTTTCCACACAAAAAATTATGACAGCTATAATTCTGAAGTATATATAAATACATATATATGTATATAGGTTACATTGAAAGGAAGAATGACCTATTTTTTTCTGAAAAATATAGTTAATATAAAAAATAAACAAAATTAAAAACGAAATACAAATTTATGCCCAAGTTCTTTACTTCCTATAACTACTTTACTATATTCGTCAAATAGTATTATCTGTTTTTCACACAGTAAATTCGTAACAAAATTCTGAAATATGCACAGAATATTTGGATATGAAACAACCATGAACCTAAATTACTTCTTAACATTATTTACAGTAATAAAGCAAATATTTACACATTTAGCCTATAGTTATAATCTAAAGAAGAAAGTAATTTGTTCTTTATGCAATACAACAAGTTTTAAATACATTTCATAATGTGAGATCATTTCTTTACCATATGAATGACTAATAATTTCATGGCGATATAAGGAATAACTCTAGTACTTTTTCAACTATATTTCACTAATTTATACACGTCTCTGCCATTGCAAAATTATTATTGTCCGATGGCAAACCCTACGGGTTCTTTTCAACATAAACTGACCAATTACCGGTACTTAACAAAAACATTAAAAATTAATAATTTTATTGTTTATGGTGATCTCTCAACTCTCCTTGGCAGAATATAGCTATTTGACTTCTGGAATATAACATGAACATTATAAATCTTCAAATTTTATAACAAAGCCAATATGATTCGCATTTAGCAAAACACATAAGCATGAGGCAGAACGAGAGGACAGGAACTCGTTTAGCCGTGTCAAATTTTTGACTGCACAGAAAAGGTTCCCATTGCGAAAATGTGATGTGCATCGAAACATCGTATATTCAATGTGCATTACATAGCCAATTAGTAAAAGAGTCGGTGCTGGAGGGGAAACATGACTAGAGTCGAGGATTTGCAACGCCTGATTTGGACTATAGGCTACATGGAAGATTCCGAGTCAGGGTAAATGTATAATAGGAAGTATTGCGCTGTAAAAACTTATGTCATTTTCAAAACATGGCAAGTTTATTTTTTGTGTTGTTTTACTGAATGCAAAAATGTTTATTGTTAAACATTTACAAAGCTGCAAGACCTAACTCAAAATACTACCGAATAACATGATGATGACAGTAATGTACAGGTAGGGAAAAAGAAGCGGATGACTAAAATATCAAGTTGCCGGTATGAGCCACTGCACATGCCTAGCGGCATTCACAGGATAGCAGGGAATGTACTGAAATTTGTTCTACAGCCGATAAATTGCTTGAAATAAGAAATAATTTCACGTAATTTGCATTGCTTGTGAAAACAAACGTTTCCGTTACATCTCTTACATTTATTTACGTATCACAAGGCTCTGAAATCAATCGGTCCGCTTTTTTTCCCCTACCTTTACATAACTTTTTGATCTGTATCTAGTATCTGGTACCCTATGATCCCCAGGTGGGGCGAAGGGGCCTCCAAGTGGAGGTTTCATTACGTATACTAATTTTGATATGCTTATTTTCCGAGAGAGGGTAGAGGGACAGGTGGTAAGCCCATCGCCTCGCAACCCCCCTCTGGAAACTAAGTATTTCTTGGACGTGAAAGGGCCGAAACATTTTGTCCAGAGGCTCTAATTTAGGCTTGGAATTCTTTTACGTGCCGTAAATCTACGACACGGGACCCCCAGCTTAAAGTCCCTCCCGGAGGACTCCGTGCCCAGGATTTTTACGTCCTGAAAAATCCATCGACCGCGGCCGGGTTTGATCCCGCACCCTGCGGATCTAGAGGCGGGCACGCTACCTCTAGCTACCTCTACCGACTAACTGTTTGATGAGAATGGAAAAATGTTTAAGAGCCGAGAATTTTCACATCTCGCTGCACTAATATAATAAACGAACAACTTCATCGGAGGTCATGGATAATTACATAAAAATTCTTTGACCGTATTCTTCTCTAAGACAAAGACAGGATTCGATTCTAGGAATGCAGCAAGTAGAGGAATGCAATTACATTGGGAGCACGTACTGATCCTCATTAAAACAAAATAGAAATTAAATACCACGCTCTGGAATTAATAATTAGTATGCGAAATGCCTGAACATAATCTATAACACAAAATACATGCCGAGCTCCAACTAAGGAAAATTAACGTTCTCTTCAATAATCTGATGCCCGTATAATCAAGTAGAGCTTGGTTTGGAAGCATCGATCCTACAGTAGTTATTGTCATTCGGACAATCGACCGAAAGCTCAGATTAGAGTGTACTGATTTGGTCCTGACTCGACGTATTATGTAGAAAAATTGAAAGATGATATAATTACTTTTTATCGTATCGTAAAATCAAAATCCTTGATAACATCGCCATCTTTCTCCGTCTTGAAAAGCTTGAAGTTTCATAGGTTTAAGCACTGAATATGAATTATCTAATTACTTATTTATTACATTGTCGTCTGACACAATACAGCCATAGGCAGATATATATATATATAGAGAGAGAGAGAGAGAGAGAGAGAGAGAGAGAGAGATAGAGAGAAATTTGTTACAATAAAATGAAAACATAAATACTTGAATATTGAAGCATGCAATTAAATTGTAGAATGCAGAATGAATTTTTCTATACTAGAAGTAAATCTTACTAACGAAATTATTTTTTGTTTTTAGGCGATAGTCTATTGATTAAATGTTGTAAAATTTTGGTACCTAAATATGAATTATGTTTCAAAATTTAAGCCTTGCAATTTAACCGGTAATGATCTGAAACCAAGAGAACAGTGTGTCCGGCTTAAACGTATAACATTTCATTATTTTATTACTTGAGAAGTATTGTTGATATTTACACCCGGTTTGCTTCTGCGGGTAGAGTAACTCAAAATGTTTTTTAATACCCTAATAAACTTCGATATGAGCATCATTAGTGGCGCGGCAGACGTCCAATCTGCATTCCACCTCTCTCCATGTGTTTTGCAGCATTGCATTTGCGACAGCCGCAACAATGCGATAGCACAGATCTGGTAGATCACGAACTGGTGTCTGGTAAACTTGATTCTTGACGAGCCCCCACAGAAAAAAACATCGAGTGGCGTAATGTTTGGGCTTCTCCGTCGCTGCTTGTCTTCAGGATTGATTTGGTGACGAAGTTGAAGTTTGTACGCCCGTAGGCGCAACCTTTCATGGACGACATCGTGTACTGTCGAACGAGGTAAAATTACCTCCCTACTTGCTCGTCGGATGGATTTACGAGGGCTCCTCTGAAAAGACGTATGGATTAACAGCCACTGGAACAGCGCGCTTGGTGTGGTGACCCGACTTTGAAATCAAACTCTCAGTTTCACGAAGCCATCTGTCACATTTCATGATTGTTACGTACGTTGGAACATCGTCAGTTGGTCCCAGTTGATATTAACGCCGAAATCGACGTTGTAGGCCTACCTAAGTAACAGATTTCAACTCCGCGAGAACAAGCACACAGAAATCCTTTTGCTGTGGAGTCCACATGGCTATTGACGCTAATTGGCTATTTCCACGTTCTGCGCATGCGCGCATTTGATGTACGCTCCTGCCATGCAAACACAAGAAACATTTTGAGTTACCTAACCCGTAGAAGCAAACCGGGTGTAAATATCAACAATACTTCTCAAGTAATAAAATAATGAAATGTTATACGTTTAAGCCGGACACACTGTACTTTTCATTGTGCTGAATTTAATCAAATATTGGTTATAACGTAAAATGAAAATAAATAAACTGATTTAAAAGAAGTTATTATAACTAAACGCTCGATATTAGTTATTATATTCTATAATATATAATATATTAGGTAATATAACGAGAGGCCCGAATCTTACCGATAAATTCATGACCAACGAAGTTACAAGATTAAAGTTTTCTTGAGAGAATTCGGACCTCCGCCCGGTTATATTTGTTTTGACTACTTAGGAAAAAATCAAAGAATTAATCATGTAATGAATAATATTAAAACCACGTAAATGAATTGAATACATCGTTATTAGTGACATTTTAAGCGAGATAGCCCATGGCGGGAAACATTACATCGATATATTATATTATAATGTATCGATCGCTGTGTCATCGGCGATAATCTCGCTGCACCGACAATATCCATCATCTGATATTTTTTTTTTTATAGATTAAAACTCCTTTCTAACATTAAAATTATTACACGAGATTTAAAATGCTTTACCAAACACGAAATCATACATTATTTTCATCTCTCCTTTTGCTCATATGTAGCTTAAACTAATAGCTGTGTTCCTTGATTGTTTTTTTATTAAAGAAGCTATAGGTATGAAGGTTTTTCAGTGCTCAGTTCTTGTGAATTTGCACAAAAATAATAAACGTAGATGCTATAAAATGAAAGCTATAGAAATAGGTAAAATTATGACAACAGCCACTTGCGATTGGTTGAAATTCCACATATTCTTATATAACTCACTGGATTGGTCACTGATTCATGAGCTAAGTAGTCAGTACTAAGTAGTCATCATCATACGTGAAGGCTGTCCTAGCGCACTAACGATTGCTTCGAAGATCAAACATGTCGTCCATGTCGATTAGAAACAGGATAGTCCCAGAATTTTAACTATGAGATATTCCACGGTTGCCAAATAAGTTGTAAAGTAACCAGTTTATATAATCAATTAATCAGTTTCTTAGTGTTTAAAACAGATGTTAAAAGCAACGACAATTTTCCACGCCCTTTTTCCAAATTACAGCAGAAATTTCCAACTAATTTTTCGATCGCCTCATTTGCAGACCTACCCTTAGGATATCGTATTGACTATAACTGTACAGACCAAAATAATCGAAATAGTAATTTGACTCAAAACAGCAATTGGAATCAAAGGGTAATGAAATATGGCTTCTTTATCGAACTCAACTTGTTAATATCACAGTGTAATATCACAGTAAATGCTGTTTTTCCTATTATTATTACCAACATTCGACAGTCCAGTGTGTTATTACTTTTCATGAAGTCGAAATTACATTAGCCTATTTCACTTTGCTTGATAAAGATTTTATATTTTAATAAAGTCCTATTATTATTAAATTTAATATTTATTTTTAATTTACACTATCCATTCCGACTCTATCCAAAAGAAGGTAGCCTAATTCGAGCCAAAGCATTAACTCTCATTTAGTATCATCCCTGCGTCAACGCATAATGATTTGTATTTTCTTTTTTTAAGTAGCGCCCTCGACGTTTTTGCAATAAGATTTGAACTAAATGCATTCTTTCTTGAAGAAATCTTCATGTATGTCATTTTTGCTAAGCTAGGGATTCTTGGAATTGTTTTATTAACTGATAAATTGTGACCACTGAATGTTATTTTTTTATTTATTAAAAAGTAGATTAGCGACGCGATTCTTGGCAATGTAATTATTTATTATTGCGATTATTTCAATTCTCAGTATTTACAAGTCCATAGGACTTAAATCATTCAAGATCTAAAGTTTCTGAGGTACAAAACGAAGTTCTTATTGTCCATTTCGGACTTGCAGGATTTAGAACTCTCTACGGTTTGGAATAGAAATTACTTCAAAAGAAGAGGTAAAACATGTTATATTCTTGCACAAATAACTATGTTACATTATAATCTTAGTATTCTAGTATGTAATACAGTATTTTTTTTAAATACAGTAGGCTATAGTAGGTGATGTGTTTAGGAATATCTTGTGAGTATAGTTCACCCTTAGAGAGCTGAATATATAAGCAATATAATCAAGTGAAATCATCAGTGGACTCTAAGCTTAAAATCGAAGAAGAAATGTCTAGTAAAGGAGATGGAATCCATGAATGACAACCATAACAGGAGGAAAAAATCCTTACATTTTACATAAAACAAAATTCTATTCAGTTTATATCTCTGTTTTTTTACAATACTTTTAGATGCCAAATTTACACGTTAGTAGCAGTGAAAGGGTTAAACAAATAAAATAACAGATGTTATATTTTATCCTTATGTGTTTTTAAATATGTTTCACAGAAATATTTTGAAGTGCTGTTATATGCGTATTGTTTAAACAGAATTACAATATCACTTGAAAAGTTAATTCTTCAGGAACTTATCATAAACCTAAAAAACTATGCCAATATCAGGATATTAATAGTAAGAGTGATTTCACTTTACAAGCTGTAGATAGATACCAAAATATAACTACGCCTCAAACTATATTACCCAATTCGCGAATTCCTGTTTGCATATTATGGGTTATCCAGCAAACTACGCATTGATTTAAATCGTACTGTACCATAGCAATCCGTAAACACATAATTAACCGATACTTCAGGGGTACGATCTTGTAGTAAAATTACACACTTTTTTACGTTTTCCTAATCTGGCTCTTGGGTTCAATGCTCTTTATCTTCGGCAATAGCATAGTCTATAGTTTTTCAGCTAAACTTCAGTCTTCTTCTTCCAGGATGATCCTCATATCGAGGTTTTCCCTGCGACCATACAATCAATTTCGTCTATTAATTCTCCTTCTCCATCTATTCCGGTTATCTGCGTCTTCTGGTGTTAGTCCAAACGTCTCCATTGAGCAGTGAACGTTGTCTTTCCATGAGGTCAGTGGTCGTCCCCTTCTTCGTCGACCCTCTGCTTCCCATTCTTGAACCATCTTTGGGATCCAGTCATTTTGCATTCTTCTTACATGTCCGTACCACGTCAGTCTCTTTTGCTCAATTACCTCACCTATCGTTCGTTCAGTTTCCATAATTTGTCGAATCGTAGTATTCCGTATCCTTTCTCGCCGAGATTTCCTAGCCGACCTTCTCCAAAAATCCATCTCTACTGCTGTTAATCTTTCCACGTGTCTCCTATTCATAGTCCATGTTTCTGCTCCGTATAACATAATGCTTTGCAGTATGGAATTATATATTAATTTCTTAGTCTTGTTGATGATATTTCGACTCCATAAGACCGAGTTTAGCATACCTATTACCTTCTTTCCATCATTGATCCTTTTTGTTATTTCTTTGTTTGAAGTTCCATTCTTTTCTAATATTGAACCGAGGTAACGGAAGTCACCCACTTTCTGAATTTTCTTTCCGTCAATGTATAACTCATCTCTATCACTAGTCAAATACTAAACTTCAGTTCTTCTATAAAATGAATCTTTTGATGATATGTTAGAAATACTCGTGTTAAAAGGATAAGCACTTAATTCTGTGTTAATTCTTTCTTTTAAATCAAATATTTCGGATGACATAATATATTAATATCTGTGTTGTAAGAATGAGTTCAAAATGAAGTGTAGATTCCTCCTTTTCACACATTTTTCTGATGATACGTAAGGAGTCCCGTATTGTAAGAATGAGTTAAGAATAAATATATGGAAATGATTAAGTATTAACTTTTATTTTTCTAAATTTTGGATTATATTATAATTATATAGACAGCCATATTGTATGAGTAAGTACAAATTGAAGTGGTGTCTCCTGTTTAAATATCAAATTCTCGTATTTCGTACGATATACGTGTTGTAAGGTCCATGTTACACGGACCGAAAAAAAAAACGCGGCCGAATATTCGGGCCGAGACCGGCTGATTTTGAGCATGTTATACGAGCCGAATTTCGGTCGCCGAACTTCAGCGAGCGAAACGCGTGATGCATTTTACACGGGCAGAATGTTGACCGAAAAGACGCAAGCTGGAATTCTTTCTAGGGCAAAATGTACGAGGGTTGGAAGTTTAATAATGACAAAACATCTATGAAATCCTCCGCGCGCGTGCATTTGGTCGACCTTCTGCCCGTATAAAAAGCCCATATTACATGGACCGAAAAAACGCGGCCGTTTGTCAGCGACCGAAAAGCGTATTCATTGGGTCAATGGATAGGTAATGTTATAAATTATATGGACCGAATGAACCGCGCCTTCAGACGGTAAAAAGTAGCGTAGGCTGTTTTTACGCCTAGCGACGAGCAAAATTGCAGAATGTCGACCGAATGCATACACGCGGACGATTTTATAGATGTATTGCCATTATTAAACTTCCAACTCTCGTACATTTTTGTAGGCTAGGAAAATGCAAAGAACAATAATTGAGGTGCAGAGAGAGGTATTGTTGTAGGAAATGGTTAAAACAGTAACAGTGGTAAATTATTAATGAGAGACTTACTTCAAGGTAATTACAAGTCTTTCAGCATCTTCTATGCTTCTTCTCATATTCGTATCCTGCTTTGTTATTTTGCAAGCGGCTAAAGTCAAGAGTTCGTCAAAAGAACCAACTGACATTCGGTAATACTGGAGAAACTTGTCAGGGTAGGCCTATTTCCTGTGGTCGCAGAACATTATATGGAACTGTCCAGTTGTCAAACGATTTGATAACAATTGGTGGATCCCCCAACGCGTTTTCTCCCTTTCAGGATATATCACTTCAAGACAATTAAATAAATGCACTGCAACAGCACAACCTACATCTATCTCATCCATTTTGTAATGGCTATTTCCCTCGAAATAATTCCAGCTTGTGCTTTTCCGGTCAACATTCTGCCCGTATAACATGCATCACGCGTTTCGGTCGCTGAAACTCGGCAACCGAAATTCGGCTCGTACTCTAGTTTTACGCGTCTGAAGGCGCGGTTCATTCGGTTTTTCGGCTCGTGTAACATGGGCCTTAGAGTGAATAAATAACCACTGATATACATTTTAAAACCTTGTTTCTGTTTCATGATTTTCTGTATCACGTCAGGTTCTTTTGCAATTTTTTAAAGGAAAACGAAAAAATGAAATTTGGGAAAATTCCTAATCTTTTTTATTTTATTTTATTTTTTAACTCGAATATCTAACTTGTATGACTGTTTTTACTTCATCGAAGTGTTCTGCATTCGAGTTTTCTATACCATCTCAGTTTTATGTAATTTTTAAAACAAGAATGAAAAAGTAAAAATTTGACAGATAATTTCAAACTCATCTAACGGAGTTTATAAAATATTTTAAAATTTAGCCTATACCTGGTATATATTAACGCGATAATTTAACTTCTGAAAATATATAAAAAAAAAAAAAAATTAAAACCTAATGGATTAAAGATATTTTTACATTGGTTTAAGGTAGACATAACTATAAATGCTTTATGCAGGTTACTGAAGCACATGGGTTTATCACCTGCTTTTGTAATTCAGTATATTTCAACAGGTTGTAAGGTTATTGCACCGCTTAAACTTTCTTTCCACGAAATAAATATTAATTTAAGAGGCTTAGACCGAGCAGTTCAAGGAATGCCATACCAGTCATATAAGTGAAGAATGAAGAAAGCCTGTATTGTTCCTGTTTCCTGTCTACTAACGTTATGTGCGAAGAAAATGGAACTAAGAGGCAGGCCTACTGTGTTATATTGTTAACTGTAGAGTTTCAGGTTACTCATTTGATTCTATTTTGTGTCTTATGTACCGCTTTCATGTATTAATACTTTAATTATGCAGTAATACATAGTAGGCTATATGATCCAATAAATTAACATTTTTAGGAATTAAAAAAATATACATTTTGAAAAAAATGGACGTGATGAAACGAAACTAAATGTGGAATTTGTGTCTACCTCAGTGAGAAACTAATATATATAAAACGTTTCTCTTAAGCAAAATGATTGTATACCAGTGATAAATAATAACTCCTGATTTTCTTTCTAATATTTCGGGAGATATATTGTAGGGAATTTCGTTTAGTAAGAGGGAGTAAAGAATAAAGTGATAGCAACTCTTGCTGTTCCATCGTATCGAGCTGACTAGAGGCAATTAAGTTCGGACGGCGGTGTTCCAGTCTGATGATGGGTAAACCACCCTCTCAGTGATGTTGACACGACATTCGGACTGGTTACTATTGAAGTAGAGAACCAATCAAACACATCACTAAATGTGGAGACAGAGAGAAAAAAGCACCAACTCTATTGTCCTCACCATAATGAAACAACATTGTGTTTGGTAATGAGACCATTTTCCTTCAACTTGACGATTTACATGTAAACAGCAGCGATCTGATAACTCAGCTGTTTTACATTGCATTTGTATGGGAAATTTTCATCCCATTCACAAAATAAGTAGTGCCGTCAGACTTACAATACGCTGCCTAGAGGTTTAGGCCATCCTACAGAATTGGGTCATTTCCTGTACCAGGACATTGCATTGCATGTACCGCTGCAACAGAAACCAATGTATACACTATGCAGACTTATAAAAGAGCATAACTTTTAACAAGAACATAGAGTTGTTTAACTGGTTAATTTAGTTAGGTTTTTAAGAACATAGTAAAACTGTATCTTTGTGTTTAATATTTTCTCTCTCCTCTCAAAGCAAACTTGCTCTTTTACTGTCCAGGTGTGCAGTTTCAGAGTAGTTTTAAAGCTCTGAATCAGTGTGCAGTATCCAGATAAGATAATTGGGACCCTAAAAAACCTGTGTGCAGTTTCAAGATCAAAATGTGCAGTTTCCCACCCACAATGTGTGAGAATACAGCTTCAGTAATAATAATCCATTGAATATTAATCAATACCTCATATAATATAATATATTTTACAAAAATTAATATAGATTGAATTGATCGTTCCTGCAAGAATCAGATACTATTGGGCTGTTATTAATACATCGCACATGCGCAGTAGAACATATCATCCTAAAAAAATAGGAGTTTGTTTAATCAGTATGATTGGAGGGCCTTTCCCGAAGACAACACAAATATGAACAGACAACGAACAGGATATATTCGCGGTGGGTGTTAATAACGCAACACTGGCTATCGGCTTTACGAATGAGGAAAACCACGAAAAGTCCCACACTTAGATTAGCTGATCAAGGATTTCGAACTAGTAATTTCTCTATTATTATGTTGCGACTACTGCTTCGGATACCTCACTAAGTGTCTCTGATTTTTATTGTTTAAAATGGCTACGTTGCCAACCATTTTCCTTGTAATCTTTCTGCCCCAAAATTTCTCCTGAATACTGATTGAGTGCTATAAAATAATCAGGCGTGTCTGGAAGTAAGAGAATGGTAGTGGTAAAATGAAACACAAAAATCAAACACTGTTTCCTATGAGAATGTAATGATAAAATGTAGGGACACAAACGGGATATTTTTTTTTGCTGAATTTCCCATTCTTGGAATTAAGCCTCCTGTATTGTCAATTGCTAACAGGAGATAAAAAGAATGTTCAGCCAGATGAAACTAGTTACGACTAAAATAAAATCAGGTAAACTGATGTAACTAAGTGCCAGTATGTTTTTGTTTAAACAGTTATGACTGCAATTATGATAGACTATGCAGAATATGTTTTTTTTTAATTGATTTCCAAGTTAAGCTCCAGATTTATTCATTAAGCAGGGCTAACGGAAGAACAAAGGTCTAGTTTTTTTTTTAATGAGATTAAAATCTTCCAGCATCACCTGAACTGTACAGATATGTGATATCATGACAATCGCACACTCACATAAAAATGTCAAAAAAAATTCATATTGGCCGGTTTCGGGTTTTGAACCATGGACTCCAGAATGTGAGGCCAAAGCGTTACCATCTCGGCCACCGGGGTCATTTTAACGGTCTAGTTGGATAAGCGCTTGTAAATCGATAGTGTTTTTTGTCATAGCTACCTGTATTTTAATTTCCAAGGCCTTATAAGATAACAGTAAAACAATAGGCAGTGTTGTCAAGATAATTGATTTTCATTTTTTTTTAATAAATTCTTTCGAATACGTATATTACCATAAAATAGGCACGAAATTGAGCATTACTCCGAAACAGGTCAACCGATTTTATCTATTATAAATAGACGTCTTCCCATGGACATTATAAATGCGTATACGAAGTTTCATAAATATACGATAAAGCGTATTTGAGTTATTGCGCCTTTAAAGTAGACATTAAATTGGGGTTTACTCCGGTACCGGTCAACAGATTAGTTTAAATTCAATAGGGCACTTCTCATGAACGTCATAAATGAGTATACCAAGTTTCATGGAAATCCGATACTGCGTATTTGAGTTATGGCGCCTTTCTATTAGAAAGGCGCCATAATCTATTAAAATAGGCACTAAATTGGGCATTACACCGGTACCGGTGAACCGATTTGGTTCAATATCAATAGGGTTCTTCCCATGGACATTATAAACGTGTATACCAAGTTTCATTAAAATTCGACAAAGCGTATTTGAGTTATCGCGCGTACAGACACACGGACGGACGGACGGACGGACAGACAGACGGACAGACATTTTTCGTCCCCACACACAATCTCATAAAGTACCATACTGGCACTTAATAAAGAATAGGAATGGACAATGTCCATATCCGCGATGTTTGACCTATCTACCGCATCATAAACATCACTTATCATCTAATTCAGCTGGAAAAATACTATATTGTCGACCGAAGCTGTATACTTTATAAGATATGCTTGAATGTTTTTTTTTATCATATTTGCTGTTTCTCCAAGTTCTGTAGTGGGATTTCGCGTAGTACATTTGGATACACTTATGTTAATGGCAGCCTTCATTTTACTGTCCATGGAATTCTGTTATGCTCGTGATGTATCAATTACTGAAGTGTTTGCATTTCAAGCTCTAACTGCTAGTAAAGAGCATTATTACTAACTGTGAGAGTAATTCATTATCATATATTATATCTATAATAATAAAGTAACAAATAAAAGATAGCATTGTAACTTTTAAAATGACCCTGTAGATTACGCTTTCAATATTATCGTTCCTTATAATTTAACTGCCATTAATAAAGGTATAAAAATTTTCAGATTACTATTTATAGGTAAACTAGGAATTGTGGAATCTTACACTAAAATAAGTGCTATCACCTTTTCATTATGCGATAAATTCTCCTCTGCAAATAAATATTATGTACAGTTTTAAAAAATCACAACAAATTTTTTCAGTTACGTTATAAAATCCTTAATGTCTTTATGAAAAATGATGCATTTCGTCTGAAATCGAATGCTGCTTTCAAACGACTGGTATAGAATAAAATATATCTTAATATTAAAATATCTAGCTTGGTGAATAATGTTGAGGAGATCCGGAACTTAGAGTTATGGAGCCTGTACAAAATAGAATAAACAACGATTTATTTGTCTTGAATATGACAGAGAATACAAAAATATATGGTTTTTGTGGTAAGCTTCTTATCCGCATTTGTTTAAAGAACACATGCTAAACATCACAGGAGAATAATAAATTGTCTGTCAGCGAGAAGAAAAATGGTTGTAGTTGTACTGGTCAGTTTACATACGTTTCCCGGTTTCGAAACTTCCCTTTAGCTACATAGGGGATATTGCCCAAATGATTTGTATTCTTGCTTATTGTACATGATAGTTAACTAACCAAGTGTTAAAGAACGCTAATTGGTTAAGCTTCAAAATATTCATAGATTAAGCCTAGATTCCTAGTTTTGGGGAACTGTACCGTACCACTCAGTTCAATTTTTATCCGACTTCGCAAAAGGAAGAAACCCACATGTTTTAAGTATGTGCCCGGTACCGCAAAGCTTCACCCTCAAGTCACAGAACAAAAGTCATTCATAGGACACAAGTAGATCATAGCAGTTACAGCAGCTTACAGTCATGCTCTTTCGTTATATCATTAAAGAGTTAGATTTGTACTGGAAATTCAGCATTTTGTTTTTTAAACTACAGAAAACAATATAAAAAACATTTCATTTAGTTAAAAAATGAACATTAGTTTAGTAGATATTTCTAAATTATGATCAATGATGCATTACGATCGAGTCACTAGTTTTCAAGCATATTTTCACATGTCTTAAATGAGTTATAATAAATAATAATAAAACAACACTTGAAAGGAAATTAATATGTGTATCACAGTTAAAGGTATAAAGATATGTCCACACCGAAAGCAGATATGCTATTTTAAGCCACAATGAAATGTTTCATTTCATCATTATACATTGCAACTGATCTGTTGTGACAAATGGATTTAAAATAAAATAGGCATTGAGGCGACTACTTTACGTCAAAGTGTGCTGTAATCAATTCCCTCACTGAAGAAATATGACCTTTACATTTTGGTATACCTTGAATAAAGTTATTCGTCGTGACGTTATTTTTAAATATCTAACAACTTCGGTTCATATTTTCTCATTTCGATTACCAAATTAATTAATTCTGAGTAGGAATTTAACTGAGAAATTCAGATGTGGTTCAAGAAAATTGTATAGTCCTATTCCTGTTCTAAGGATGAAATCATTGGCTTATGGTTTGGTACCGTTGTTTGAACGTGTTGCTAGTATTACTAGTACTTCGCGAAGAGTAGGCTATAGTTCTAATATTTCTTTCCGATACTGCAATAATTATTAATAATGTTTGAGTACAACACGTGTGTGCACTGGGAGTAGACACTTCACAATAATTGTTAGCTGTTATAAAGTTGAAACAAAATTATATTTTTTTTCATAAATCTTAAAACAAGATTAAACTTACTACTTCAGTAAGTTATATTATTATAAGTTAAGTAATCAAGAAAATCATCTTAACAGCTGAAGATGGCCATATGGTATTTTGAATTGGGATTCCAATCATAGCTCACTTTGTGAAATGTATCTGCCTCTATTTCAAGAATGAGCGGAGTCCTTCCAGAACTGACCCGCAAGCCTATAACAAGACCTCCTGAAATTGGGTATTTTTAAGTTCCTTTACATTTTCAAGGCCTATAGAGCTGAGGAGTCATTGCATCACCTAAGGAAATACGGATCCTCTTTGATTATATGAGTCTATTATCATGCCGTAACTCTACAATGCCAGCCCAATTGTTTTACTTTTTTCTTCCATACGAAGACATGCTGCGGGCATTTATGCCTGAAATCCTCATGCCATCAGTGGATTTGAATCCGGTGTATCTAGAGACTATTGAGAAACATGTTATCAATGCGATTATTGAGGACGCACTAACAAAATATTGCACCTCATTGCATCATTTTATCAACAGTTCCCCCTTTTAATCATCCATTTATCACCTCTTTTTATCGCCTCGCCTTCTCTTCTTCTCTCGACACTGGACACTCGTGGAAGCCGCTACGTACCCAGAGGAATGTCTGTGTCCTAAAGAAGGGAACAATCACAAGAAATCCAAACTACAATCAATAATACTCCGCTACCCTTTCAGTTTGCAACAACAGTATATTAAATAAACACAATAATAAAATTATGGGCCGAAAAATACGAAAAAAAAAACACACCAGCTCTTTGCCTTTCACAATCATACTCTAGACATTCTATAATAATAATTAATATACACTCATCCTAATTTACCAATCTTCCGTAACGGCCGGTGATCTCACATGTTGCCGATCTCACTCCTTTTCATACAATTTATTTATAACCCTCTCTATTCCTGTAAACCATTCTTTAAAACACTGAAGACCTAACACACAATACTCACCCTTGGGAAGCCTTCATTACTAAATTCCCAAGCCATGAGGAGAAGCCAATCAAGAGGAAGATCTTTCTTATTAAATATTAAGTGCCGCTACTCCGAAATTAATTAATTTTACTTTACATTACCTTTGGTTCAATTCAAATTCATAACATACAATCAGGGAAGTGAAACTATTTTCTTAATTCTAATTTATTTCGTGGCCTATTCCGAATCTTCAAATATGACTGCTTACGAGCTTGAATCTGACCGCGGCTATTATTTTAAACTCGCATGCTAAACGAAATGCTTACTATGCAGCCTAACTAATTACCTGAATCACTTCAATTTGCTTGTTTGCACTTACACGTTATGTGATCACGAGTAAACTTGTTTAATAACAGTCAACTGCCTTTTGTCCACGGAGCAGCTTGATGCACATCTACAATGATCGCCATCTTAACAAGTTCTAACGAAACCGAAGGGATTAAGCTCGCATGCGCAAGACTTCAATTGTCTGCAGAAATGCGAGTCCAATAATACGATGACGTATTGCTTTTCTGACATAATGTATTGTTCGACAATGAACCTAAAGGGCCGAGATGAGCCTGCTCATACAATTTCTCATACCGGCTGACAACTTGTTAAATTATAAATGTTATTATGAGAAAATGTGAGAAGGATGGGGGAGGAGAGATTACCAAAGAAGATCTTCAGATGGAATCCTCCGGGCAGAAAGAAGAGAGGCAGACCAAAGAAGACATAATTAATTGGGATACAAGAAGACATGAAGGAGAAAAACATTCCCGAGAATCTATGGGAGGATAGAGAGGCTTGGAGACTGAGAATACGGAAGATGTAGACATACATCAAAAACCGTGGTGATGATGATGACTATGAGAAAATTCTCATTGCTTCTATTGAAACTATGTTATTATTAGTCCGTTATGCAATATGATGTATTTGTAACCAGGCAACATAATAAGCATCAAATGTTAAAGAAAGAGATATACACAGCTGGCTAATCAAATAACCATCAAAGCAGCAGAATGGCCGCAACCAAAGGATAACTCATAAATACGTTTCTGAATATTTTAACCAGATTCGTAGAAGCATACACTTTTACAAATTTGAATTAAGTAACTAGATATACAAAAAATGTAAATAGTACCGGTAATTAAGAAGTTAATGAAAATTAATACAGAAAAAACTAAGTAGCCTATATGGTCATGAAATTTCAAAATAATGCGCTACAAAATATTACACTAGCCTGTAAATCATTCGAACAAGTGGAGAAATTCATATATCTGGGAGCAATAATTACAGACACAAATTAAGGCAGAAGTTAAGTGTAGACTCAAATCAGGAAATGCCTGCTTTTATGCAGTTCAGAAACACTTATAATCTCGTCTTCTGTCCAGAAATCTAAAAATAAAAATGTATACGGCTGTTATCTTGTCGGTTGTATTACATGGATGTGAGACATGGTCGCTTACTCTTCGGGAAGAAAATCTGAGTGTGTTCGAAAACAGGGTGATTAGGAAAATATTTGGGCCTAAGAGAGATGAAAATGGGGACTGAAGAAAACTGCATAACGACGAGCTTCATAACTTGTACTCGTCACCGGATATAGTAAGGGCCATTAAATCACGGAGGATGAAATGGGCTGGACATGTTGCGCGCATGGGGGAGGAAAGACATATCTCAAAAATATTGACTGGGAGACCCGACGGGAAAGACCACTCGGACGTAGGGGGGAGGACAATATTAGGATAGATTTAAAAGAAGTAGGATTTGAGAGGGATAGCTGGATGGAGTTAGCACAGAATAGGGTTGAATTGGCGGGCTCAGGTAAGCGCTGCATTGAACCTTCGGGTTCCATAAAATAGATAATATTCCTTTAGCTTGCTTAGGAATTGTCTATTGCCATTGAGTAAGTAAGTAAATTAAGAAGTTCATATTCCATAACAAGCAGAAATACTCCAATATAATAGAGCATGCTGTTAAATAAATACAAAATGCAATGCATGTACTTCTTTATTCTTTTATAATTAACTTCAGAAGTATATGGGCAAATAAATATCTTACATTAGGCCTATTCTAAAGTGTTCTTAATTCCACCATTCTACAAGTTTCGAAATTGGAATTGAAGGGATCTGTCTCATTATTGCGTCATTACTTGATTTTGTGAAAATACTTCCAATTCCTATTACATGTTGATACAATTCTTGAATTTATAATATCTATCAGTATCCTGGTATAAGTTTAAGTTGAATTTTTTTTTCAAACTTACTTGTAATCAAGAAAGCATATAAAATAAAAATAAAAAACTTGTATGTTCTAGAATAAAGCAATTTATGAGAAGTAATAATTTATTATCCCACTACCAACATGGTTTTTACTTATAGTAAGACAGCAGAAACAGCCTCCGTTGATTTCATCGCAGTATTGATAAGAACCTTTTATGTTGTTGGCATTCTTTTTTATCCAGTACCTTTGATTCAATTAAACATGAATTTTTGAAACATTAACTATCGTATCTGGGTATTAGAGGTATTGCTAAATACTTAATTATTTATTTTATCAAAACCAGGATATCTACTGTTAAAATTCATAACACAATGTCAAAAGAATATGACCTCATTTATGGTGTTCCTCAAGGGTCTTTTCTTAGGCCCCTATTATTTAATTTATATGTCAATTATCTTGAATATAGTGCAAATGCCGAAGGTCTGATGATGTACGCTGATGATACAACCTTTCTTGTTACTGCTGAGACCGTTGCGGGATTGTATACGGTGTCTACTATCGTTGATAATTTTAAGAAGTGGTGTGCCGCAAATAATGTATTAACTTAGTTAATATGGATAAGCCTTCTTTTATCTTTTTTTAAAAGATGATAAGATCTGTCATATAATTAAAACGCAGATCTGAATGTTACAAAAACTTCTAAGTTTTTAGGTGTTATGTGGATTCTGATCTGAATTGGGAATCACAATTGTGGACGTCTTAGCAAGCTCTGTTTTGCTTTTAGAGTTTTAAAACATTCTATGGACTGTAAAAGTCTTCTTAATGTGTATTCATAGTCGGCGACTTAAGAACCGACTATATAAAGCTGAACTTATTTGACAAGTCGACTTATGTGTTTTTCGTATTCATAGTCCTCTTTAAAGTCGTACTTTATAAAGTCTGACTTCATAAAGCTCTACTTATTCTACAAACTAAAGTCGAACTCCATAATATAAAAATCACGCGTTCACTGCCATAACAACTGAATTAGCCAATCGTGTTTAAGATTTTTTCAGATTTTATGTAAAGCAAAGCCAACTGAGTACGTATTTCGCTAACGTGATATAAAAATACAGACGTCTCTGTGCATTGTAAACAAAGAATTCAATTCATCCAGTCATATTATGCAGCGTGTAAATAAACTAATTAATAGTTTTTTGAGAATATTCTGCGTATATATTAGCTTGGAGATCTTTCAGAATTAATACCGGTACGCTTATGTATTTATTTCGATATTAATTATTGTTTTAGAGAGATTCAAAACAGCTTAGGAAGCTTTGGGCCGATATGAAATGCCCAGCAGAGAGAAATGCTGATGAAAGATAGGCGATTGATGTCGTGTATAAAATAATTCCACCTGTTGTAATGGATTAACCAACAGAGTAAGATCACCGGGTGAAAGAAAAGGACCTGAAGATGGCTGAATAGCCGAAATATATTGTCCAATATACGAAAATTGTCTTATAAAATTGACAGATATAATTTTTAATTATGTTTTATAATATTGACAAATATAAATTTTAGATTTGACAAAGCTGAGCTGATATTTTAACAAAAACATTTTATAAGTTACTAGGGAATAGGTGGAATTATTTTATATATTACATACAAATCCCTCGGAGGAGATAAATAACATGAAATTTATCATCACAAATAGGCGATTGATGTTTCCAAAATTGTGTCTGCTTGAAAAGAAATCTCTTTTTAAATTCATTGTCACTGTAGAATTTGAATAGGTTCATCATGTTTCGCAAATAACGCTTTGGGGCGTGAGTTTCTTCTAATACTCGCCAAGATCCTAAAAATTACTGGCTTAAACTGAAATAAGTCAGGGGGACCCTTGACTTGACAAAGTACGACTTATTTCGACAAATAAGTCGTAATTTAGTGACTATGAATACCAATAAGCTCGACTTTGTCAAGTCTGACTTTATAAAGTAAATACGTCATAAGTCCGACTTGTTTGTGTCAGAAACTCAACTTAAGACGAGATTAAAGTTCGACTTGGATATAAGTACGACTTATTGCGACTATGAATACCGGCCTTAGACATAGAATTATTTCTTATAAAATACTGATTTGGGACAGGGAACGAACATAGATAGGGTTTTTGTTGCACAGAAAAAAAATCTTAAGGCTTATTTTTAACTTGGCACCAAGGGAGTCCTTGAGAATTCTTTAAAAAAATAATAAGATTTTAACAGTAATTGGAATGTTAATATACAAGTCTGCTTTATTTTATTTTAACAACAAAAAATTTCAATCTTTATTTCAGAATTACATGAGCGTAACACAAAAAGCAAAGTTGATGTACATATTTTAAAATATCGAAATGTAGATGCACTAAATCAGCAGTTTACTAGATCAGAAAACAGCTAAGTTATCAATAATTCATCAGGTAATATTTTAAATGTGGAAAATCTAGGTGTTTTAAACTTAATCATTTGTATGGGAGGACATTTTATTCTTTTAAGAATATTTTACAAATATGAATACTGCAGTCTGGGGCTGATTTGGGGATGTTTGTTCCCCACACCTGCCTCAGTCTTCGTTGCGGTCTTAATCACAAAGAAAACTGCTCCCCAGCAATTCGGTTTGTAAAGACAAATGCACCGGTCCACGGGCGCCAACCTGTTAATAAACAGATAGATTTATATTGTGGACCAGTTCCGAATCGCCAGAGGTAGTTGATTTGCCTGGTTAGTCAGTCAGTAGAGAAGATCGTCTTATCTCCGTGGTTAATTTCGAATTAAAGGAGAATACGAGAAACAACACAAGATCTTTCTATTAACCCAATATTTAATGTTCTCTGATTTATTTTAATTTTGATAGGAGGCTTTTAACGTGTGTTGCACAGAATGTCAATATATGTATGATATGTCCTACGGCGCACTTCAACCAAATTTACTGGCTACTTTCAATGTTAGTCTTTTCTTTCGTGTATAAAATCTTACTTATATAGCGCGGATAAAATATCTTTAATTAATAATCACTTGAAAAATACTGTCCTTCACAATTAACGCGCTTCTACTACAATCTACTTCTTCACTCTACTTACGCGCTTCTGAATCAACTATGCGTCGAACTTGCTAATACTTATAATAATCTTATTTTTATAGCGCGGATAAAATATACGTCTTCTTCCTACGACTCTCAGTGATGCAAGACTTATACTCAATTTACTGTCACTTTAAAGTACTTCTGCACTAGACTAACGCGCTGCTAATAAAATATACGACGGACTTGCTAATATTTCTAATAATCTTATTTTTATAGCGCGGATAAAATACACATCCTCTCCCTACGACGTTCCGTGATGCAAGACGAGTTAGTTCATTTCATTTGTTTCCAAATGCTGCTCTCGTAACGAAGTTTTTCCCTACTCTTCTGTTTTTCCATTGGCTAATTATACTTCCTATATGCCCTTTTTGATCACACATGAGTTCTTATTGGTCCACTCAAATTTGTTCCTAAAGCTTCCTTTTCAGCATTTTACAGTTAAAAGATGCTGTGTTCTACTAACGCAACCTGTCAAAAGTGATGTGTTACTTCTGGAGACAGTTTGACGGGAATCGGGCTCGACCCATTTCCTGTGTAAGATAAATCAATCATTAAGTCTTATAATATAAGTCCTGTTGTCCTTTAATGGTCATAAAAATGTTGTCCTTAATTTTAGAAGTATTTTGATATAAGTCTGACCTATATCGGCTAATTATTACTGTGTATAAATAGATTTTGATATCAAAGGGTAATTCAATTAAATAGCGAAATGAACTGTAATATGTCATCTTGTAGGTCTTAATGTCCTCCTTCTAAAGGTGTAATTTGTTTTATTATGCTATATGTCGTTTTGTCGTAATAAGTCCTGAATGGTCACCGGTGTAATGCGTTTTGCTTGTCGTTAGGAGTCGAAATGTCGTGGGTGGTCTGGTCAGTCCGTGAAACAGTTGCAAGTCACAGTATTTTATTTATCCGAAATAATACTGATAATGTCTATCTGTATAATGTATAGCTAAAGATGTATTAAATTATTATTATTATTATTATTATTATTATTATTATTATTATTACATAAGTTTAGATGGGAGATATTATGAAGCAATAATATAAGGAGGTAACTTATGTCTCTGGAATGATTATCAGTTGTTCTGCCTGTTCTCCCGTGTCCCGGTTAACTAATGGATCCTGCAAGCGTAAATATCGGTTAGATGTAGACGTACGGATTTTAAAATAAAAATGACTTTTCTCTTTCATTCGTTCTTTATTTATTTATTTCTTTTAATCATATCTTATTTTCTTTCTACCTTTAAATGCGTTCTCCCAGAACATGAAAATAAATTTGCTTGCAGGGTCAACATTTCTGCTTTCCATACTAACTACCCTAAGGATTTTAAGCATATCTGCTTTTATAACTGTCTTACAAGACACACAATCCCTCTCCATACTTACAAAATTTTCGAAATTGTTCATCAATAACAAATTAATATTGTAGACTGTAGATACACTCACAGAATTAATCATGACGATGGCTCCAAAATGGATCCATACCAAATTCGTCAGTTGTGGGATGTGCAGAGTCAGCATTCCCTACCGCCTCAGTATGGACGCATTAATGAAGATGGCCCACACACAGTTTTATCCCCTACTCCATATATTGTGACACGATCACATATCCCTCACATAGTGTAACCGCAAAACGCGTATCCACATGTGAGTTCTGAGTCATTACAATTATACAATTGAAGATGGAGTTGTCGCTTTACATGGGACACGCTAATTCACGCGGGTTTGCCACGGGCACTCGTATTCACACTCCAGACTTAAACCCTCAACAGCCAAAGACATGGAATTTTTACTTTCATAATTCATATGAGAAGTCGTAAAACTACTTTGAGAAAATACAGAAGGAATTGGGTATAAGCGCATTAATTAAAACTGGTAATTCAATTTTTTAAATAAAACACTAGGAAGCTTCGAGAATTTCTAAAAGATCGGATGTGTTGAAAAATCGCCATACTTTGCGTTTATAATCGGGAGGTTCATTATAGAAATAGTTGAAGAAATTTTAGTGAGATAATACGATAGTAGCAGAATTGAATTCTCTAATATTCCTCATGAAAATGGAAATCGCTGCATGTACTGCAGTTCTTATTTACGAACAAAGAAAACATCATGGAGTATATAAAATTACAAGAATAACTTCAGGTATTTTTAACTTGTCACGTACGGAATAAAATTCGTAAATATATGGTAAGTAAAGTTAAATTCAAGTATTTCGTTCGTTATAAAGTGAATTCATTAACACTTCCGCAATTCAACTCAATACCCTGCATGTCATGAAAATCAGCTGCACTTCTGAAGAGCAATGTCCAGGGATTGCTTTTGGATCACAGACATACTTTTTTGTGACACCATTCATTCCGAACAAGATGGGCATGAGGCGAAGATGATAATAACGACCACGCGAACCACAAGGATCTAAAGTAAACAGACATTCATCTCGCAGTTGGGAAAATTCCCTACCTACATAACTTGACCCGACTGGGAATCGATCCTAGGCCCGCTGCTTGAGAGGAAGGAAAACGATGTAAGCTTAATGATATCATTAGGGATGGGATATTTATGATCTAAAGTAATTGAAAATATGATTGCAAATATGCCCTTAAAAATGAGTAAATATGACCAAAATATCCTAAATATGACCTAATAAAATAACGTTTTTTCAACAAATAAACGTTCTAATTTAAAACGTTTAAAGACACTAAATTCTTATGTCACATGAATCCAATCGGATAATCTCTTTTTAACAATTTTGGTGAATTACAGTTTTACTTGTAATGAACTTATATTTTTAAAGAATTTTCTTCTGTTTGCTCGTTTCTTAAGCTCCAAATAGGCCTACTCGTAATATTTTGTAGATCTTGCGTATCTCTATAAAATATGAATAATTGCATTAATTGTAAAACTTAAGTTACTATTAATTTGGCATGACCATTAAATTAATAAAATAAATTTCATATTTAACTGGACCATGTAGTACATACACTGCATAATTGTGCTCCCTTACCGAATTTATAACTTACATATATCGGTTAATTACAAAATATGACCAAAATATGAATGTGAAGCATATAAGGAGGATATTATATGAACAATTCGATAAAATACTTAAATCAGTTCAACCTAATTTTTTTAATGGTACTGCACATACCGATTTCTTTCGTCAGCCTAAAATCCTGAATAATTCAAATCTTAACACGTATAGGCTATGTGAGAAAATTTGTTGTCTTCTGTAATTTTTCGTTCATCTCTTAACATAAAACATTGTAGAAGTGAACACTTTTTACTTCCCGTGCCCGTACCATAGGTAGGCCTACTATAGGTGGAGGATGCATTGTTTTCGACTCCCAAAATTGAAGTTGAGATTTTAATATAAATACAAGTTTTGAAGTCTCCTGAATCCAAAAATTATATTTTCAGAAATATGTCGGTGTATATGAGTGCTTGTCTGTATGCATGTCTGTGAACAGCTTTAGCTCCAGAACGGAAAATAGCATTGTTTGTAGAAACTCAGTCTTGCCTGGTGAACAATAAATATTTGCGCATCAGGTTCAATCAACTGGATGCGAGTTCTTTGCAATACGGCCTCTTATTCTATAACAGAATGTAATGTGATAAAGAGTTACCTGAGTTACCTGAGTGCATTAATCGGATTTTATTTCGGTTATGTATCCTTAGGGGATGCGATATCATAGGAATCAGTCTCATCACTTTTATAATCAATTTGCATGAAGAGAATGTCATTAGTAATAGTCTATGTTAAACTAAGAGGCAAACCTTACTTGGGTAGAGGAAGTTATGTGAGTTTCACATCAGATTTTTTTGGCCCCGTGTACACAAAGAAATGTGTCTTAGTTAGCACATTACCCAATACAAAAAGAGAAAATTCTAATATCATTTTGAATCTGGAAAGTTAAAACGCCCTTTGAAAGGACAATAAAAGTAGAAAAATTTGAAAACAAAAGACGAACGGCAAACCGGTTAGAGGAGTGAAGACTGGTACTAGTTCGCTACATCCATAATCGTACCTCTACTTCATACAAAGAGGCCAAAATGGTCCTTCAAAACTACGAAAAATCTGAACTCTTATTAACTTATAATAAATTATAGTAAGTGCTAAAACTTTTATTCGAAAGCAATTTCCCAATAAATTCTCTGAACAGTAGTTATAAGCTACTCATCTCATAGACAAACTTAGGTTTTAGGTCTTGTCTTTCAAAATATATTACTTTGAATGAGGCTGAGACAACTGGATGTGCTCTACTGTAATGCAGACATGTACTGTATACTGGAATATATTGGGGATACATTTTTATGTAGACTATGTATGATAGGGCTAAACACGTACTTGCTGGGATTCTTGTCATGTTTGTGTCTGTCTCCGGACTCGTACGTCAGGATAATGTGGCAGGTTTGTATAGTGGTGTTAATCCCTCTCTTTCACTTGTTTGAAGCTATATAAAACCTTGTCCATGGCTTCCGTGAAGCGTTAATTCACAGTTCGCGATAGCGAATGTACGAATTACTGTCAAATGAACTTGTATTACTGAGAGAACCCACTTCATTGCAAATGGAACGTAATGAACTTGTGTCTATTAGATTTTTACGTAGCCGGTAACCCTTTCTGGAAACGTATGCGGTGTTAATCCTTGCATTTGAAATTAAATGCAAAAGTACCTAAAATCCGTGTAAAAACTTTATTTTAACTTAAAAATATTATCTATTATTAAGGTCATGAAAAATAAGACCTGAAAAATATAAATCAATCTCATATGGATAAATTATCTTTGGCTTCAGTACAGCATAGTCCGTTCATTATGAGAAACTTTCTGTACGTAAACGAATCTATCTGGCACTATTTATTTTATTATTTTTATAATAATATTAAACATTATAAAATCTCACATGATATATACTATTTTCTATATCCCCAGCGATCAGGGGCTGTAATTATCATGTCTCTTAATAAGACAGAACAGAAGAATTATGTAAACTAAAATCAGTTAAATCATTTTTGAAAATCAAATTAGGGAGTTCGAATTAGGCAAAAAACAGAACTCAATTTTAAAAATATGTTTATATTCATGTTAGTGATTACGAATAAAAATACATAAAATAAAATGAATTAAGAACAGACAATTAAAATAAAAAATTATAAAATTTCATTCTTAAATTCTATAAATTTCTTTTATTTTTATCTTCGATTGGCTGAAACTATATTTTATAAAATCAGAATTATCAGTAGTCTATTATAAAGTATTATAAAGTGTACTATAAAGTGTGTTATAAAGTTTCAAACGATAATTCAGACCAATGTAATTGTCGTATATAGCTCTTCAATTTTAATTACCTTGAATTCAGAGTATTTAAATTTTGCAGGGTAGTCGATTGCTTTTTAATAGTTATTTAGACAACTAGTTACAAGCGTAGATATAAAGCTAATTTTGTAACGTGTGTTCCACAATATTTTATCTACATTCAGTCTATTTAACATAAATTAATTTCATATTTTAGAAATTTATATAATTTACACATTTGAGTCGGTCAAAGCCTACTTTTATATGGCTGAGGAATTGTTTCCTGGTAACGAAAGTGTGTTTTACGTTTTGAAAGAGTATTTTATGTTTGGAAGATATTTTATGTTTTGATTAATTTAAAGATTAGCTTTTGTTGCCTGGAAACAGTAAACAGTAGTTGATAAATATCGGTTAACTGTATAGATTGTTATTTTAAAAGGTATAAAGCAGTTAAGTGTTATTTGGACACAGTTCATTTAACGTTATGAGCAGTTATCTGGAAGTAATGTCAATTAAACTAAGACGAAAAATTAATCACAGTTAATTTTCACTCCGTGTTTTTTCTGTTTGTCAACCGTCTACACATGGACAGAAGGCTTAGTTACATTCTTACAGGAATCAGAGGCAGCCGCAACGCTTACCAATTTACTCTAAAACATAAAGTGTTTCCATCAATCTTTTTGCACTGGAACCGATTATTCAGACTCTACTTTCATCGACTAAACTAACTCTTAAAAGTTAATTGGATAATTATTATAAATAATATGGATAACTGGTTACAATGATGGCCTTGTCCAATTATCTGGTTAATCCTGTAAATTGGATAAAACATAATAGTTATTTGGGCAATTATTTTTTCAGGTAACCAATGATCTTTCATCTGAGAAATCCCAGCCTCAAGTCATTACCTCGAACGCTATGAGAACAACACTTTCCCTAGGCCTACTTTTTTTTTTTTGTAGTAGTAGTGTGTATTTATTTTCACAAAAAAATTCTCACATATAAATCACATTATTTACATTAACCGGCGCACGGGTCGGTGTCGACCATACGTGCTCACTGCATACACTTAAATTATTACCCCATAAAAAACCCAATTGAAAAAAAAACTATTAGGCCTACTTAATGAAGTGGTCGCATTACTATTAATTTTCACAATACCGCGATGTGTTAAGAATTATCAAAGGCAAAAACGAACTAAACAAGCAATGTAATTATATACCTGTTATTCAGATGATAAATTATTCAGCATTGTCTCATAAATACCAAAAACGGCGTTAGTTATTCTTACAGGTTGCTCTCATTCAGGTTATACTGTTATTAAACGGAATTTCAATGTACAGAGAACTAGAATGTCAATTATGTGGTAAATACCAGCCGCTTTATATCTTAATTCGTCCATTACTAGGAGCTAGTCAACACATTCCATTACAACTGGATGTCACGAGGATCGGATTTTCCATCTGTACAGTAGGCTACAAATCCTCGGCCTGCTATTTCCACAGCTCGACAGAGAATTTGTTTCTAAATTGTAGTTATGAGAATTTGTGTGACATTTCCGACCCTTTTTCTGAAGCATATCCGTTAGTCGCTCCCTCTGAGAGAGACAGACAGACATTTCCCGCTGGTTCTTGCTGAGCTGAACAAAAACGCAAGACCATGTCGATATAGAAGAGGAGTTAGCGGGGATGAGGACGGCGTTAACATCAATAAATAGCTGGCATACCGGTTGGGACGCAAGACCACATCTCGAGGAATGGATTAACTGTGGCGCGAGTGGAAACCACACCAACAAAATTACAAACGCATACCAGGGGAGGGGTGGTGCTACAAAACCCAATTGTAGTGTATAACTTTTAATACAGATCCGATGTATTCTCTCATCTAAAACAATACTCTGCCAATATCCAGCCGCAATGTTTTACAGTGTTTCTTTTTTCATACGTTCAATATTTGAAAACAGCAGTATTTCTGGTGGATAAAAATCACTTCAGTAACTTCGTGAAACTTCAGAACCTTTCATTATGTTTTGTCAGAATTTATGTATTAGTGTTCAACTGTCCAATCCAGTGCCGCAACTACAAAATTTGTTCCCCCCCCGCAAGACTTTATAACGGGCCCCCTACACTTCAGTTCTAAAAGGCAAAGTTTTAGCTTTGCACTGTCCAGGCATAGCGTACGCTATAAACTATAAGGAATACAAGACTCTTCTGTTGGATGACGTAGTTCCCACGCTGCCGCAGATGGTAGTCGCTTAAGAAATCGCACATAAATGGAAAGCTTTTTAAAAATGTATCCTTTAAATATACAGCGGAAGGGCTTGATTTAAATCTGTACAGTTATGATAAATTATGATAAAATTAAACTGTTGAACGGTCAGTTTTAAACCGTTTCAATCTTTCGTTCTTTTGAATCTCCAGTTGCTTCAACTCTACAACTGCCAAGTCAAGCCCAATTAGCCTTTTAACGGGGCAACCATTCGTCCTTATATCAACAAGGAATTGGTTTTAAAAAATAGGTGTTTACAATTTTGCCAGAAATTTTTGATGAGCCGCATAAGAATGGGAAAAGAGCAGCATGCTGTTCGCAAGCAATGCTGTGGTTACCCTCCAATATAGTTTTTGTCACACTCGTTCCTTTTTAATGAAAAGATAGTAATACAATTTATTGAGAAAAAAGTCAGCTGATCGAGTTAGTACCAAGGCTCAGTGACATCACCGAAGGACGATCTTAGGCCTTCAACGAGGTTGTATGTCCACTTCTATATTAGTAGTTCCTTATACTCTGAATAACAAAGAAGCTTATCTGTACTTATACTTATACACTTATACACTATAAATTTCATACGGGAGTATGGACTTTCACAAAGGTTTGTGCTTCAAAAACCCAGAGATGAGCTGAAGAGCAAAATTTCTCAGTTGGGGAAAACTGTCATCTGATAGAAGTCTGAAAATGTCGTTTCTATTTTGAAGAAATGAATCAGCTTGAAGATCGCATAGTTCATCAACATCCTTACAAAAGTCAGTATACTTTTTTTTTCCTGCGAACCGCAGTAACAATTTCCAACAGCCGCATGTATCCCGCTGGCTACTAGTTGGACAGCCCTGACGTAGAGGAAAAACCTAGTGTATGATGAGCATGACGCAGGGCCTCTTCCAAAGAGAACACAAACATGAACAGATAAGGGATGGGAAACATTCAAAGTACGTTTTAACTAAATCAAAATCCAGCATTTGCCTTTGGGAGTGTGGCCAGCCGGCTATGGGATTCGGAACTACGACCTTCCGAATGTATATTTCTTGAACTCAGAACTTCATAGTTGACGAGAGAATTCACAAGCTGACTGCCATTGGCTTCTGCGACTGTTCACAGAATTTCAAAAAACACTGCTGAATTTAACCACTTTTTACCTCCTTACAGTAAAACTCGGGACGCTCGTCTCTCGTCTCTCATCTTTTTATTGCATAGCAAATCCATTCTCCGAATTCTATCGAACTAAATCACTGACTATCTCGCTATCCGTTTTTTGAAATCGAGCCAATCGAAATCTGTAGTTTGCTCGCTCCGTGGCTTGCTTTGGTTTTATATTAGTAAGAGCAGAATTTTATTAGGCATTTTCCTCTGTGCTTTCCGAAGTTTTGCCTTCCCCATCCTATTATCTCACGAGCCTATCGCTTACCTTTTATATATATATATATATGTGCATGATATCAATTCTTCATTTCTCTTGCATCCTGCTGAAAACTTCTCCTTGTTAAGGACAGTGTGGAATACTTTGCACAACAGTATATTTAATAATTATTTTCTGAAACAACTTATGAGTTTTGATTCCCCAGGTGGAAAACATTCATATTGCAATCATGATGTGTTCGTATTAGTATTGTTATATGCCAGAACGTTAGGTCCTAATGAACGAAATAAAAATATATTTATTATTTTGATTATTTAATTCTAGTTACTATATGATATCAGAGATACCAGGAAATGTTGAGAGTACAGTATAAGAATGTATATGTCAGCACATTAGTTTCAGTTCACTTGCCTGTCAAGGTTGCTGAGTCGACATTCCTTTTAACACACAGTGTGTGTGGATAGCAATATTTGCATAATTCAGAAATGTATCTCATTGGTTAAAATCTCGAAATAAGATCGAATATTCACGATTATTGTCGAACAGAGTATATTCCTGTTTTGCATTTAGTTTACCGAAGTATACATTAAATCACAGAGTGTTTAATGAAAGTTTTATCTTAATAACGACTTAAGTACCGAAATAGACGCATAATAATCAAATTTCCCGCGACATTGACGGTAGGTTTTTCGGGTACTAGCGTCATGTAGAAAGATTATTTAAGGGCTTACATTGCCGCTAAAAGCTTTCTTGTTGCTCAGCTTTCCACCGCTATGAAGTAATCCTGCAGATCAAGATGATGACGCTGGAATTTCTGTCAAGAATAAACTGTAAGTTTAAACAATAATTTTAGTATATGACGAAGATAATTTAAATAGTTAATTTCAGAATTATTTTTTAGTAATAATGTAAAGTTTTAAAGAATTTGTAGTGGCTTAATTAAAGAATTCATAGAGTTCATAGATTTTTAAGAAGTAAATCTTGTATTAAACGCAATATAATTTAGACAAAATTCAGAGAAGATAAAGATGTTTTATCAATAGAAATAATTCAAATTTAGACAATTTTTTAGATAATTTTTATTATATTAATTTAAAATAAATTTATATTTATATTTTTAGTATTTATGATTATTATTAAATGGTGCATGAAACTAATTAATCACATTGCATGTTATCCTATATTATCCACAGCAGTGCCTATCCATTTCCTAAAGGCTTAAAGCCAATCCTGACATGTGTAGTGTTATCGAAACTTCGATGGGGCACTACAGTATGACACAAATGCTTATGCATTTAAATCAACTACAACTAGATTTCAGGTTTCATTATTGAAGAACGTTTTACATAACATTTTTGCTGAAATATTACATTGATGGGTGGTATGTTTAATTTAGATTAAAATTGAAAATAAAGAGTTTTTATTTTTCTCAGAAGTGATCTCTTTCAACTAATTCCCATGTTTATTCTCCTCTCTGAAACAATATTCTACTAATATCCGGTCATTGTATTTATACACTCTTTGTTTTTTACTGAATGAAATTTACAAATAGTTGGGAGGCATAAAATGAAACCATCGAACAGGAAAGTAGATTGATTGTGATATAGACTATCAGTGAACCAAAGCTATACAAAAACAGAACGTTTTCATACCACCTGAATTATTGAGATTTTTAAATACACAATACTGTTTGCAATTCGGCTTCCCATTTTAGATTCACACCTGATGAAAGAAAATCGAAGGGCTTTGATTTATACAAAAGGGATCAGGGCTAGAGGGAAATATTATATGTTCAGGTATTGTTTTCAAGGGAGCCAGATATACACAGGGATACAAATGTAAATACAGGTAAGCATAGGTAAGCATATAGTAACACAGCATTTTTTATATTTCCCATAAGGACTAAAAATTCCTTAATACTGTTTTATAGTATCTTATACAGAACACAATTAATTTTCTAGGTTACTATTTTTCAAGTTAATACTAATTTAATAAGAACTAAATATTTTCATTATGTAATACAGTTTCTGAAAAGGAACAAAATATCCCACTCCGAACATTATAAACAATAACTTAAATAATAAAGTTAACAGTATGGCTGGCGTATGTAGGAATAATTATTAAGTAGTTCTCAATCAGATATTTGCCGCACTGAAATAAACCAAGGCCAATTTATTTTTGTATATAGCATGGATGTTCAAAGAGCATACGCAATATTAAATACAACACGATAGCATTTTAACATTGAATGAAGGAATCGAAATTTTACTGTGATTGAGCTTAAACTCAATTTAACTACTGTATGAGGATTTATATATTGGCCTACTACTGTACTCTGTGATAATCAACAGATGTAAGATTTAAATAAAGCTAAAGTAATCATATTTTAGGAAAGGGTGTTCCTTGGAATTAGCCGATATTCCTCAAGTTGATTTTGCTCTTTCCTGCTTATTTTTTAAGTTACTCAATTGTTTAACAAGATATTAGCCACTATTATATTAATTGAAGTGTTCGAAGTGAGAAAAAAGCAGAGATGGTATGTTTCTCAACAATTTTATACAAGCATCCCTGGCAAAAAAAAAGTGTCAAAACATTTTAATAATACTGAATTTATATATTTTATTATATACAATATATTTCACCAGTTCAAGTCAATAAAAGTTCCCATCTTTGCTTCATTCCTGGAGGTGTTTTCTTTTTCATGGTTATGTTTCATCTATACTCTGGCACTCCTGACCTACCCATAACTTAATACATGTCTCCGGCTTTAAATTATTTATGGAAGGTGCTATCATATTCAAGCACCAACAATGTTCATTCCATTATATGCCCTTTCACCTTCGGCTATCAGTTGTTATAATTACCGTACAAATTAATATGACGTGCCAATCTCCCAGCATGCACAGCACTCAAGAGTAATCCATTCAGAAAATGATATTTAAACTTCTAGCACTACTTCTAAAAACATCAAACAACAAGAAAAAAACATGAAAATAGTCCGTTTGGTTATTATTTTTTTTCTTTCTTGTGTGCCCTCCCTTACCCCCGGAGTGCCAAGCAATGAAGCTTATCACCTCCGGTCAAACCAAATTTTGGTAACCATTTGTTTGATGTGTTTACCTAATAGTGCCCTTATGTACATCCTGATGGGATGTGTGGTGAAATTGACATGTTTGGGCTGTGTACTTGTGTCGTTGTGTATTAGCGCGGGTTTGACTTTCTTGCCATAAGTCGATTGCTTGTCGTTAGTTGTGTTTGTTTAGTATCGTGTAGAGATTTTTCTAAAGTATGTAGCAGTGCGTGAATCTGTGTGAGCGGATTATTAGCCAGTCCGGCATTTGCCTATGAAAACCCCTCAAAAACCTCGCTCGGACTGGGATAGTGGGCACAGCACGGCCAAAGGCCATCTATCATGTGTTGGATTATTCATTATCCTGTTCTTTTTGGAGTAGCGCTGTCTTGGCGAAATTTTTGAACACAGGGAAGGTGTGTTTCTGAGTCCAGAACTGTAAGTCAGGGGCCCAGGCTTCTTCGTCTGCCCTAGCAGCTTCTAGAAGGAGGAGTCTGGCTTCGCGGTACCGAGGACAAGTGTAAAGCATGTGATACATGGTATCAGCTTCGCAGTCTTCACAGATGCATAAGGTATGGTCGGCAAGATTGAAACGTGCTAAGTTGGCGGCAAAGTTGCCGTGGCCAGTGAAAAGTTGATTGACGAAGTGATCAAGTTTAATCCAGTGCACTTTGAGTCTCTTGTGTATTTTGGGGAAAACGTCCCTTGTGACGTGTCCATGTTGGGCTACTGCCCATCTTTGTTGCCAACGGTGTATAGCTGCATTGTGAATTTGTTCGTATATTTGCGATTTTTCCAGACGGTCATATTCGTTTTGTCCAACTTGAAGGTTACCTATAGTGAAGGATATTAATTTTCTCGTTTTGTACCTCGATATTCTTTCCTTAAGGAGTAGATCAACGGGAAGGCTGCCAGCTAGTACTTGGAGGGCGTCGCTTGAAGCCAAAAATGTATTACGAAAATAATGACTGTGCCAACTGAAAACTCAAGGGGCGGCATACCACTAATAATTTTTACCAGTACCACCAGCAGGTACCAGTAGGTATTGCATACCTACCGGCTCACTTCGAACAATGATTAATTCTCGTCACTGAAATCCAAATCGAAATTCCAAAGCATATCTTAAAATTAGTTGTTTTAACTTACATAAATCGCCACTTACAATTGTTATATTTCTTTTGCCTTTGTTCGTTTTGTACAGTTTTTGCCAATATTTTTTTTTCTCAGGAATTCACTTTTATGGCATTTCAAACTAACACTGTTTTATAAAAAGTTAACTGAATCTGCCGTTGAGTCCAGCTCTGTATTTTATTTTTAAGAAACAATGTACTACATCCAATTCGCTGTTAAAATAATTATAGAAGATGATCACTAAAACGTGGCATTTTTTCAAGTTACGCATTTCAGTCAGGAAAAAACGAGATCAGAAGTACTAATTATCAGCATAATTACTTGTATCACGAAAATTTTAAAAAGAAAATTTGTTTCAATGATTAGTGTAGTTTTGCTGTTTACCGCTGTACTCCTAACAAAATACTTTCACCTAACCAAGGCACAAAATATAATTCTTTCACAGCAATATTGAAAAATCCCCCCCAAAAGAATTAATTATGAACCAGATTCTCTAAAATAAGAGTAAGTATGAATAAGAATCTTTCAAATGTAAAGAAAAACATAAATTGGAATTTATTTATATTTACATGATGGAGAAAACTTGAATTACCTAAGGATTGGAGATAATCTATTATTATACCGATCCATAAAAAGGGAGATAGGGCCGATGTAATAACTAATTTCTCTATTATCAACATCATACAAAATTTTGTCCAGTATACTTCTAATAAGATTAACCCCATATGTGGACGAAACCAATGGAGATCACAAATGTGGATTTAGGAGAAATAGATCAACCATTGATCATATATTTTCTACTCGCCAAATCTTGACAAAAAGTGGAAATATAATAAGTCTGTTCACCAGTATACATAGATTTAAAAAAAAGCATATGTTTCAGTTAGGCGAGAAAAATTGTACAACATCCTCATTGAGTTCGGGATACCAAAGAAGTTAGTTAGGCTGATCAAAAAATGTCTAAATGAAACCTATAGCAGAGTCAAGGTAGGGAAACTTATATCAGATAGATTTTCCATTAGAAGCGGCTTGAAGCAAGGAGATGCACTATGGCCTTTACTTTTTAATTTCATTTTGGAATATGTTATTAGGAAAGTTCAGGTAAACAAGGTAGGCCTAGAATTAAATGGCAGTCACCTGATTTTAGCTTATGCAGATGACGTTTGTCTGTTGGGAGATGACATATGCACATTCGACAGTAATGCAGAAAGTCTTTTTGATGCCTGCAGGAATGTTAGATTGGAAATTAATACAGAAAAATCTAAGTATATGGTCATGAAACGACAAAATAATTAGGTACAAAATATTACAATATCCGGTAAATCGTTCGAACAAGTGGAGAAATTAAAAAATCTGGTACCAATAATTACAAACACAAATAACATTAAGACCGAAGTTAAGTGTAGACTCAAATCAGGAAATGTCTGTTTTTATGCAGTTCAGAAACTCTTCTAGTCTTCTGTCAAAAAAATCTTAAAATAAAAATTTATAAGACGACTATCCTGCCGGTGGCACTATATGGATGTGAGATTTGGTCGCTTACTCTTCGGGAATAACATAATCTGAGAGTGTTTGAAAACAGGGTGCTTAGGCTCTAAGAGAGATGAAAGTGGGGACTGGAGAAAACTTCCATGATGACGAGCTTCATAACCTATACTCGTCACCGGATATAGTAAGGGTAATTAAATCACGGGAAATGAAATGGGTTGAACATGTTACGCGCATGGGGGAGGAAAGACATATCTCAAAAATATTGACTGGGAGTCCCGAAGGGAAAAGACCACTTGGAAGACTTCTACATAGGTGGGAGGACAATATTAGGATAGATTTAAGGAAAGTAGGATTTGCGAGGAATGGTTGGATAGAGTTAGTACAGAATAGGATTGAATGGCGGGCTCAGGTAAGCGCTGAAATGAACCTTCGGGTTCCATAAAATAGATAATATTCCTTTAGCTTACTTAGATGTCTATTATCATTGAGTAAGTAAGTAAGTAAGTAAGTGAACAAGTTGGAATGGTAAAAAAATTACTTCGGTCAACTTGTTGGCAGGTTAAGCGGGTAGAAGGTGAAACTTCTACTTTCTATAGCTTTAAACCTTTATACTTGAGTTCTATATAAATACTCAAGATCTAATAGATAATATTGTGGAAAAGTTTAATTTCTATCAGTTAATTAGTTTTTATTTATTTAAAATTCAATAAAAAATTTGCATAGCCTATCTAAAATTGAAAAGTCACACAATTTTTCAGAAAAATGTTTGAACTTTTTATAATAAGACATCTTTAGAAAATCAGCATGCATCAGTTTTCCCACTAAACTCGCTGCATATCAAAAATTTGCATTAGAACAATCATGGTCACCAAACATTTTGTTTTTATTTTTAGAAAACTGTTGGTTTAATAAAAGAAAAAAACTATGCGCTGTTTTGGTAGTCAAATCCTACTCTCAGCGTTCAGTTTGTAGAACCCATTTAGGTATAAATATGTAGTAATCTAGTGAAAATAAAGTATGAGAAAACGGGTTTAAATGTTTTCATGTTAAAATAAGAAATATGTATACATACAGCTCCGTAGAAGTTCCCACCCTTTAAACTGATGCCTTTCTTAAAAATTGTATGTTTAAATACCGGTAATCTTTCCTTAGAGATAAACATTTCAAGCCGTTCAAATTTTTTAGATTTTTTTATTTATATAATTTAACGAACTTTGGATATTTAAAGAGGCCAGTATTTTAAATATCTCATAATTAGGAAGATTAAGATGTGTCTCAGGTGCTGAAACTTGGCCATGATATACATTAAAGTACACAGCTTTTAATACGGAAACAAAACATGCTAATTCTGACCAAACAATTGTGATAATTACCATCCTATACCCTGCTTAGTGTTCCTGAACAAATGAGGTGGTTTTAACCCGCTTTCCAATGGGAAAACTAAATGCGAAATGAGGATTCTAAAGAGATATGTTCCTATTCTCAAAAGTACCTTATGCACATGTACTCACGGGTCGGCTGATGCACAAGTCACTTGGAAATTTAGACCAACTTTTCAAACATAGGAATCATATTTTCAGTATTTTGATGCGTACTATAATTTGTAAATAACTGTTATATCCATTTGGAGAAGACGCCGAATCTAAATGAAAGTGGGCCTACGTAATAAAATATAAGCGAATCGGATACCTGTAAACATTAGTACTTGTAGTGAAAATCTTGTTTAAGCAACTAGAGTCCTATGAACGGTGGAACCATACGAGACACCTAGCGTCGGAAACTGAAACTATATTCTCTAGTAACAACATCATATGACTAATTATATTTTCCCTCTATTACTATACTGTGAACGTTATTAGACACTATAAGCGGAACCAGATTCATTTATGTTGGTAGATCAATTCGTTTCTTATGCAAACGGATAGAATCACAATTTTCAAATCCGTACTTTAAAGAAATGTAGGCCATACTAGTTAGTTCTGAGTCATATTTCGTTGGATAGAAATATTAATTCGTGAGTGAAAGAAAAATCGAAGATTTTTTGGAGCACTGTATAGGCCTAGTATGAAATGTATACCTTACTCTTAAAATTAATAATACTTAAGTGCATAAAACTTATTTTTATCGTTCCTACAGTATTTTGTGAATTTTATTATTTCGTAACCATAAAAATAATCTATAATAATTACAGTAATTATAACCTTATGTCGCATAGAACGTATATAGAATGTTAGGTGTAGAATGACTTCATTCTTGAAATTTGAGTTTATTCTACTTTAAAGCAAAAAGTTCAGTGGTCCTATTTTAGTCCTTTAATCCGAAACAAAGGTTTAGTTATGCTACTTTTCATCGTCGTATTTATATAAATCTATTGTTCACATAAAACAATAATTAAACAAATGAAGCGAACTTCCTATTAGCCATTACTATTCGTGTAATTAAAATATTTACTGATACCTAAACATCTTTTATTTATTTATTTATTCATTTTGGAATAGGGTAGAGTTTAATGTATACTGAACAGGTTTATTGTTATCGGTATCAGCTTAAACAATAATTAATCCATGTTTTCTTTCGTGGTCCTAGTTTATTATTAAATTCTTAAATTGTTTGTGAGTCAAATGACATGCTTAGGTGTAACTCTCTGGCACATAGATATTTGCGGTATCTTTATTCAGATTTATAAAAAATCCTTCGTTATTTCAAACTTCATTGTCCGATCGTTTGGCTAAATAAGGGTGACTAGAAAAAGCAAAGCTAAGAGTAGAAAGATCGCCATGCATATACCCTTCTTCCAATGCAACGGGATTTTTACGCCCATAAAATATACGACTGGATTTAGGTTAACTCCTTGTATAAATTATAGTTTGCTGCTTTTGGTACTAGAAAAACTACAACATGAGTTTAGAAACGTGAATCATAAGGTACTTGCAACGTATGATGACAACGTATTTTGACAACTGAGAAGATATTTATTTTTTTATTCTTTTATCTTATTTATTTATTTTGTTGTGTTACTTAGTATCTATGATTTTTGTATCTTCTGCTTCTGTATACAGTGTGTTTTACCATCATTTGCTTTTTTTTTAATTTCTATTGGGGCGATGAACTTGAACATCTAACTGCAACCATATTTTATACTTGCCAACCTTCTTTACACGTCTTTTGTTACCATGTTAATTGCGTCTATATCTTCAATGGTTGGCTGCAAAACCAATTTTAGCACATTGTGAATAAATTCTTTAACAACAAACTTTATTTTAATATCTTCAACTATTTTCAAGGTCTTACAGCTTAGTTATAAACTTGTGCTATTGAAACGACCCTAGAACTAGCAGGTATGGATTCCTTGCCAGAGTGCACGCTCGGCTTTGTCCCTGGAGAGCGAGTGTATGTGTAGTGGATGCTATTTTATATGCCGAGGAGTTGCGCCGGCAATGAGCCCTAATCCAATATTGCACAGTAGTTAGGAGTCCGCGAGATAAACAAGCATTCCCCGTAATTTGGGAACGCACAATACAGCTGTTGTCACTACCATGCCGACCGGATCAATAAAGGAGAGATGAGACAAAATTTGAGTTAGATTCACATACCCTAGTTATTACGCATGCGCTTGTTATTATCATTATCATCATGGCGTATATGTAGTTAGCGTCGCTTTAGAGGTAGAGATGAATACACAGGCTTGCCTGCCTGTGCGGAAGGTATGCACCTCCAATCCCGTTAGGAATGTCATTATCTCCTATCATACTAAAGCGACATGTTCTTCAACCTCGCATATTTACTAATTATGCACTCCTTGTTCTGTGGAAGTCATGTTACACTCTGCACCTTGTTCTATCTAATAGTATCCCACGTCATTTGACTTCCAGACATCTGTAAAAGTCCCAAGTAGAAGTTTGGTTCGAATAAAGTATTGAAAAACACTATAATGGAGACAATCATCATCATCATCATTACCATCATCATCATTACAATCATCATCATTACCATCATCATCAACAACAGTAGATCTACAGCCCTGATCGAGCCTCAGCTACCTTAAGAACTCTTCTCCAACTGCCCCTGTCTTTGGCGACCTTCCACCATTCTTTAACTCCCAAGTTTCCCCAAATCTTCCGTAATACCATCCATCCAACGCAGTTTGGGTCTTCCTCTACCTCTCCTTCCCTCATGTATGCAGTTCACAACTCTTACTGGGTCCTCAGTCTCTTTCATCCTCTTCACGTGTCCAATCCATCGTAATCTTGAGATCTTAACTACTTGCACCACATCTGGGTCTTTGTAGAGGCTATATAGTTCATAGTTCGTTCTCATTCTCCATACCTCCCCATAATGGAGACAATGCAACTTTTTAATTATCTTGACTTGCTGAGGTGTAGTGTTTTGACTTATTCCACTTCTGCGTCTTACAAAGGTAACAAACCTAGGAAAAATATATAAAATATGATAATTAGGCTATATTACAGTAAATACTTTTGGAGATTAATAATGACATCTTGAACTTATTATAACTATTTTCCAGAAATCGTTATCATACTTAAGATAGCAAGATATGTTATACCAAGGTCTAATAAGAGTCTCTCAGCTGATACTGCTCTGTTCTAATACATTTCGTCTGATGGTATTTTAGTTTATTCAGTATGTTCGCGAAAAAAAATTGTAATGATTGTAATGACAGTGTAGTAGCTTCAAAATACACCGGAATTGCTTTAATGTGACTGAAACAATTTGAAAGTAAGTTTGTATGAACACTCATAAAGCATTTATTAAATACGAGAGCTGTTTTTTTTCAGCCTCCGATGGGGCATAAAATGAAAACCACAGTGAAAATCAAAACTATTTTATTTGGAACATTTAGATACACCTTCTAGCTACTTCTCTACGTAGTAGAGCTCCGATTGAGACATTCGTCGTAGCGTGGTACCAACTTTCCAATACCCTCTTCATAGAATCTTGCCGCCAGCATTGAGAAGGGTCTTCACGGCATTTTGAAGCGTTTTGAAGTTCTCCGTTGATGTGGAAGCGCTGTCCTTCCAGATCTTTCTTCAGCTGTCGAAAAAGATGAAAGTCACTAGGTACGGGAACGAGTTTTTGAAATCTATCGTGATAGGGGATGAAACGTGGATTTGTTACGACAATCCAGAATCAAATAAACAATCCAAACAATGGATGCACACAATTTCCCTAACAAACCCAAGATCTCGCTTCCACACCAACGAAGAATTTCAAAACACTTCAAAATACCGTGAAGACCCTTTTCAATACACTAACGGCAAGCTTCCGTAAAGAGGGTATTGGGAAGTTCTTACCACGCTACCACAAATGTCTCAATCGGAGATCGACTACGTAGAGAAGTACCTTAGCTAGAAGGTGTACCTAAATGTTCCAAATAAATCAGTTTTGATTTTCACTGTGGTTTTAATTTTATGCCCCATCGGAGGTCGAAAAAATAGCCCTCGAATTCCTGTACTTTTCAGGATTCCACAGTCTAAGTTAACTAATTATGTCTTTTAAAACTCAAATAAAGTATAGTTCCAGCATTAATGAAGGAAACAGAATTCTTCATGTATCTGCCAATTTATTGTTACTAACATATGCGTACATTGTATCTCAAAAACATTCTTATCCTAAAATCGTAGAAAATTTTAATATGAAAATAAAATTAATTTCAATATTCAGATAATAATACACAACTGATAGAAGAAACTTACAAATTTAACTCATAATAGGTAGTTCTAAAGGTCTTGGCCATGGAAGGTAATATATTGATGTAGTGCACAATGATGAGACAAATTACATTCTACCTGCTGTCGCAGAAGATAATTTTTAAATCATTGAGTCAAATTTCTATAAAATAGCTATGTTTTGCGTGTGATGATCGTATCACAAGAATAAATATCTGCACCTTTTCAAATAATGCATTACCAAAAATATAAATTTTCATAATTGTCGGCTATATGTAGGCATATTTAAGCAAATTTTCCTCGCGGTTACGGCCACGCCTGTTTTCATTCAATGATATCTGTCCTCTGTAAACAGGGAAAATCGTGCATAATGAGTAATAAATAACCTTATTAATCCCCGTGGTCTGCCATATGCATTCTCATTTCTTGTTATTAGATAATATAGAACACTTAAATTGTGTAGTGAGATCTCAAAAGAAAAGAAAAACGTTTTACTGATAGTCGTATATATATATATATAGGATAGAAAACTGAAATAATGACATTTCTAAAATTCAGTTTCATGAGCCTTAACTTAAAGTCAATTTTGTGTATTTACTCTCATACTGTCGGAATATTATTTTTTCTGGTTATGTTTTTATAATAGAACAATTTAACATAGTTGGTATGAAGAGATCAAATATCTTAGGAGTTGAGTTTTATGTAATTAACTTTATGAAATGTTATGTTTCTTACCTATTGTGAATCCTATGTTGTGCCAACTACTTTTTATTGGTATGTAATATTTTTTTGTGAAGTTTAATATTCCTACTTTGCTTCAAATTTTATATTGATATCAACCTGAACGATTGCAAGCTGGGATTTATTTACTATTTTATACTTTATTACCATCATTACCTTTGATGGTATGTATTTTTTATATTTATAATGGTAATGTAGTTTTGAGTTTTTCTTTACTTCAATTGTCATAATGTTGTGTGACTGTAACATAGGCTTTCTCCTAGTAAAGGAATTGAATAGATTTATAATGCGGTTTAGGAGCGCACTGTGAGGATTTATGTTTTATGCCATCGCACTTGACGTGGAAATCTTAATTGAAAGACTTCATTTTGGGACGTACTGTGAGGATTTACGAGGTCTGTTAGAAAAGTATCCGACGTTATTATTATTAGTTAATCTGAGGCTAAAGTTATTATTATTATTATTATTATTTTTTTTTTTATTTATTTTTTTTTTTTTTTTTTTTTTGCGGAAACCTGAAGGATTTGAATCAAGCACGCTTGCATGAAACGACCTTTAACCTTCGTGCGAATGTGTGAAATGTTTCCCGCCTGTAGATAGCGTCTGTTGCTGGCAAGCAGCATTTGAGTGAGGTAGTGTGTAGTGCTCTCGTCGTTGCAAGGAAAATAACGGAATGACCGGAGCAGCGCTATTTGTCTGAAACTGGGCGACAGCCAGGTGGCACCAGGTGGAAACCATTCGGAAAATTCAGACGGCTTTCGGTGATGATGCTATGGGCATCACACAGATTAAGGAGTGGTACAACCTGTTTAAAGACGGCCGAACATCGGTGGTGAGCGAGCCACGCTCCGCTCGGCCATCAACATGCCGAAATGACCAGGTCATTGCCAAAGTGAACGCTGTGGTGATGCGGGACTGTCGTGTGAGTATCCAAGAAATTGCGGAAGAGGTGGGCATCATCACTTTTTCGGCAATTCAACTATGACCGACGATTTGGCCATGAAGAGTGTGGCGGCGAAATTCAATGCCGATGCTGCTGACGGCGGAGCAAAAACAATTTCGTGTTGAAGTCTCACATGACATGCTTGACTCCACAAACAGTGACCCCGACTTCATGAACACCTTAATGAGTGGTAACGAGTCCTAGTGTACGGGTACGACCCGGAAACCAAATTCCAGTCGTCACAATGAAAAAAACGAGAGCACTACACACTACCTCACTCAAATGCTGCTTGCCAGCAACAGACGCTATCGACAGGCGGGAAAAAAAATCACACATGCGCACGAAGGTTCAAGGTCGGCTGATGCAAGCGTGCTTGATTCAAGTCCATCAGGTTTTCGAGAAAAAAAATAAGGTCGGATACTTTTCTAACAGACCTCGTATGTTTTTTGCCATCGCACTTGAGGTGGAAATCTTAATTGAAAGACTTCATTTTGGGAACACGGTGAAACGAAATCATGTAGGAATGGCAGATAATTTACAGGTGTTTCACCTATAACAACGTCAATTTTTTTAATATTGTATATAACATTTTACCATACGAGGGCGATGGGGAACATGAAAGGGGAATGCATTAGTGGCAGTTGCCCTGATGAGGTCTCAATTTGAAAAACATGCATCTGTTTATTATTATGTAAAATTGGAAGCATGCAGTATTGAAAACACTGGGTTTCGTTTGCTTATTAATCGCACTTGTTTACAGGTAATGCAATACGTTAGTGAAACGGCAGCACTATGTAGCCTATATGTGAATTGTATGTTAATGATATAAAAGTGGAAGGCCACCTGCGCGGTTGATTCAGTATTTCAGAGATTCTGCCAAAGAGAATGTTTTGACTGTAAGTAATATCTTTGATCGATTTGAACAAATTTTCGTATCTTCTGTTGAGTTCTAATATCGATTGCCAAGCGCTGTGTAATTTTATAAACCTGTTTCTAGCATTCTAGAAGGGAATAAACATGGTTGAGGACCACCATAATCAAATCCCCTCGGCCTTTTTGGCTGATAACAGTTCATCTAGAGAAAATAGCTTCGGCGGTTGGTTCTTTCATTAGGACGATCAGCAACTGATAAATTGCAACAGGAAGAATCTAAGTAGTCCAAGAGTAACTGCGAATAGAGAAAAAGTTAAAATTATAAGTATGTTTTAGCAAATTCTATGAATTTCAGTAGCTGTAGCAAATTTATCACAGAATATAAAAATTACCCTTGGCGCTTTGTGCAGTATTACAATAGCCCTATTATTTTTGGTTGCCCGTCAAATGAAACCCTCGAATTCCACTAGTAGGGGAACCAAGTCCCGTTATAATGAAACTGTCCCGTGCTTAATTTCATTGTCTATGTAGTTACCCAGGTAAGGAAAAGACGATTCAGTTATTTTCCCGCTGAACATAGTTAACAAGAAATGAAAAATACTCCATATAAAAACTTAAAGTTGTACAGAAAACAAGTTAATGACACCATAAAGCAGTAGGCTATAACTTATCCCTGTCCGTGTAATTTCGATAACCATTCCAGAATGGAAGTGAGTTACCTGTATGCAGTGAAAAAGCTTTCTTTAAAATAAGTTACGTGTAAGCAGCTTTCACATTGAAATAATCAAAACGAATCCCATAAAAAATAGTTATTATGCAACGAGTCTATAACGACATTTATTAAGGCACGAGTATGCGCGTTTTCCTCGGTTCATAATTTTCATACGAGTGCCTTAATTGCCATAATAAAAAAAGTGCTTACCACTGTTCTTGGTCGAACATAATTAAATGTTTAAGATTTTTTTTAAATACCTCGAAATTGATGAAGCAAACGACTGTCGGACAACAGCTATTAGCGGTTCTTGTTTTTTCCGATAGATGACAGGCTTGCAAGGAATGATGGCCACAGGGTTTCTCTTGAGCTTTAACGTCAACGCATATTAAAAACACACCAAATTAACTCAATTGAGTACAATGTTAAAATTAACACGAACAGAATTGATTTTATTTTAAATACTGGTTGTTTATTACGCAGTTCCATTTGCTGCTCTCAAGGTTTCGAGATCGTTCCGTGTTCGATAATAATCGATATCACACCTATGTAATAACGAAAGTATGTGTCTAATGAATAGGCCTATCATTACGATACCGTTACGTCACATATAATAAGCTTATTATCGTATGGTCGAACAAAAACTAATTTTCATGATATTTCTTATAATGGATTGCACGACATTGTATGGAAATCCCCTAAGCTCATACACTGATCTCAAAATTTATAAACACTGCCAGTGCTCTACCAGAAATGAAATTGCCTTGTGAAATGCCTAGATAATTTTAACGTCTTAAAAATCCGTTAATATTTTCATAATATGTAATATTATATTAAAATTACTCTACTTAAAACAATTATTCTTATTTTCTATTTCTTTTTTTGTGTATGTTTCAAATTCTCTTACTATTCTCTATTGCTATATTTTGTTATCCCATTCCCAAACAAGCCCTGTTGTTCGCGATACAGGAAAACGTTTTGGTAACTTATAACTCACCTTTAAACAATGGCTAAAAAAGGCATTAATTAAGTTTATTACAAACATGTAATGAATAAAATTTAAACACATTGCCTTAGCCTTTTCGATTTTTAAATACTTATTTTAATACGATTTTTACGTGATTATGGTCCTAAAAACAGACTCAAGTACAACATCTTTAATGGTAGGCCTATATTTGGACTCAAGTGACTTCAAATGCTAGATATTAATTTTCAAGATCAAATGCAATACTTTCTCCACCAGTAATACCCAAAGCACAAGTAGAAAAATTAATAAGTAGGGTAGCATACGTTAGATAGAAGTAAAGTAAAGTAAAGTAAAGTGATCCCTATACAGGCCGTGGAGGCCCAGAGGGTTCCAGGAGGTTGAGGCTCCCAGATTTTTAGACAATCAGCACGTGAACGTGGTAAGGTTGTCAGCCTTACGCACCGGCTGCCTTTACCCCAGGATTGCTCCCGGTACTCATTTCTGTTAGAGGCTGAGTCGACCCCAGGGCCACAGGGCCACCAGAAGGATTAGGCCAATTGAAAAACTCCAATGACCTCATCGGGGATCGAACCCGCGATCTTCCTGTTTGTAGCGCAGCGCCTCAACCACTACGCTACGGCGTACCCCCAGCATACGTCAGATAGCAAATAATAATCTGTAATAATTTGATCTGTTCCCTTCATTGTGTAATTTTCATATTGTATATGTTTCTTGTTTCTTTTTTCTGTATTTTTTTAGTTGTAGTATCAGTTTAAATATTTTAAGGGGTGTCCCAATAAGAACGCCGGATTTAATAATGCACAAAATACATTTTGTTTTCAACAAATGACATATATTTATACATGAATACAAAGGGTATATGTTCCGATTTATGTATGAAAAATGATATCTGGCATATGTCCACCACGTCATCCTCTGCAGCTAGTGACTCTGTCCATGAAATTTGTGATAATTCTTGCACAGTATTGTGCCTGGATTTGGGCGATGACACATCGAATTTCCTGCTTCAGGTCTTGTATGGTTCGGAGATTGTGTTCATAAACCTGCGATTTAAGAAACCCCCAAAGAATGAAGCCTACGAACAGTTGATTCCGTAGGCGTATTATTCCGTCCTAAGAGCGCACGAAGCCTTTGGACAGTTTGAGCATAGCACTCACAATTCTTGTAATGAATTTTGACAATTAAAACTAGTTGTTCAGCAGTGTAGCGCTCCATACCCAGTAATTACAACAAATACAGGAAACAGAAAAGCTAACTACAGTGCTGCCAATCCCACAGCATAAAAATGGCGGCCAATTCAAATCCGGCGTTCTTATTGGGACACCCTTTATTAGTTTAAAACTATTGTTGTAAAACTGGTGTAATTAGTATAAGAGAATGTTGTAATGGGGCCATGAGGCTGTTCTATTCTCAACAAAATAAGTAAATAAATAAATAAATTGTAAATAAATAAATAGTAATAAATAATGTTTATTTTAGTGAAATTTTCACTCACATCAATAAGAATGATTTAGAATCACACGAAATCGTTTCAAAGAGATGTACCGACCATCGTTGTGTCTATCTCACAACGATAGACAACATTTCCATTCTAGTTATGATTCATACCTTTCTTTAAAGCCTCCTTACACTTTGCTTAACTTTTTTTTTCGTTTTGATTGCGAAAGATGTAACATCAACGAAGACTGTTTGCTTTCATAAAACGTACAATATTTGAACATCAGAAGATACAACACGGACGGAGCATCGAGAGAGAAATCTCACAGTCAACTTAATAACATCCATTTGATCAAAGCTATGAAGAAAAACTACCATGCAAGTGACTGAATGTCTCCTCCTCTTTATAAAATAAATCACATAAAATGTGAAGAGTATTCACTTTCGGTATCGACTTCAGACTTCCTTCACGATGTAATTATTGCCTCAGTATCTCACCATTTTTTTTACGGTGATTGATTACTAGTAGATAAATGTATTATGAAATGAAAAACATATACTCTAAAAACAAAAGCTCTATAGGCAATTTTAATAATATACCTTTTATATGGTACCAATTGTGAGGACACTGGGGAACTTGAACAGTTGGCAAAGGGAACATAACATTAAAATTAAATAAGCGTGCAGTAATGGTGGTAGGATATCAGAATTACATTTCACACAACATTTTACAAATCAAAATTAAAATTAGTTTTACGAATACCTGTCAAGTGTGTGTTAATTACTATAGTATCAGTTTAAGGCCAAGTTTTTTCACTAGAAATGAAAGTGTTTTCATTTTTAATAATGCTATAACTGTTTGAACTTTCGCTCTTAACTTCCCTTCGGTATAGATTGAGTTCATTGCAGAGAAGTTGTACAGAAAATAAATAAAAGAACAAAATTGAAATGAAATGCTTTTTTGGGGGGAGGGGAATGTTGAAATTTCTCATACGTCTTCTAACTTTTACTTATCATTACAATTTGTTTAATTACTTACAAACCTATGGCTAGAAAATTGTTTTCCAGGGCCAAACCCGGGACATTTGCTCTCTGAGGACAACTCAAAATCAGATACTGTCTCCGTCAATTAGGGGTTTGTGGCCATTCTTTATACACTCAGAGACAAAAACAAACCTAGGCCTACACTTGAATTTTACGTCACGAGTCAATCTTAAACGACGGAAAAATTTTTCAAATGAGAATAACTTTACGTTTTTAACAAAACTTTACAGCAATAGAAAAAGCAATAAAAAAACACAACAGAGGCCATGTGTACGAGAGAGTGGACACAACCCAATTACGACATGAGACACATCCTAACGCGATATGCAATCCATGGATTCCACCACAAGGTTTGCTGCACGAAGAGCTTCCATGAACCGAACCCGGAATGCGTGTGTGAATTGTGCAACAAACCATGTGGTCGGTACCATGTTGAAAAGTGTATAGAAAGACATCTATCACTTCATAAGTTTTGTTCAGAATAACTCACCTTATGCACATTTGTGCGCATTTAATCTCATTCAATAGAAAAAACTGTTGCATTATTAAAAGAAATCTCTAATTTTTAAACGTTTATTTGAGTTTTCAGTAGCGTGTGTTACCACCCCTTGCTCTAATGACAACTTGTAGGGGACGTGACATGCTTTGAATTATTCTCGTAATTGTTTCTTATGGGATATTTTCACATTTTTCTTCTAAAGCTGCTCTAAGTTCATTTATGGTTTCAGGAACAGGTCTGCTTTGATGACTCTCTCTCAGTATAATGTCCCAAACATTTTCAATGGGATTTATCTCAGGTCTGTGCTCTAGCCAATCCTTAACCAACTTCATTAAGTACACTGGAAACCTTTTTCGCAGTGTGCCCTGGGACACTCACCAACTGTGCTCAACGCCAATCAGAAGCTCGAAATTTAGTGGTGTCAACCAGGACCATAAAAAGAAGACTCCAGGAACATGGTTTGGTATCAAGACGGCCTTCCAGGATACCGAAACTGCTCGCACATCATCGAGTAGTGAGTCTGCACTTTGCCCTTCAACATACAACTGGGCCAAAATATTAACATACAACTGGGCCAAAATATTAACGGAAGACTGGAAGTCTGTCTATTTTTGCTCTGAATTCATCAGATGGACGAGAACTTGTATGGAGAAGGGCTGCATGCAACAGCTACATTGTCACCAAGTGTGCTCTTCGGTGGAGGATTAATTATGGATGAACCTCTTTGCTGTTGGAGGTATGCTTTTGCTGCCTGTCTAGTATTTTCTGTTGTGCTTGATAGAATTCACATTTTCTGTAGTTTGCTGTGTGGGGTCCACCTCTGTGTGCACATTTTGGTGTTGCTGAGGAACCTTTCTCTGGGCATTCAAATATTTTATGGGCATTTCCACAGCAGTATGAACTCTAGAGTGTCCATTGTTCTTGCACCAGAATGGAACAATAATTTTTTCCTAATGCAAGAATATGCTAGGGGCCTAGGGCACACACTGCGAAGCAGGTTTCAATTTTACTTAATTACGAGAATAATCCCGAAGCATGCTACGTCACCTACAAAGATATCATTACAGCTAGGAGTGGTCAAAACCTACTAAAGTAAAAAAAAAGTTAAATAAGATAAATAATTTTTTTTACTGGAAATGAAAAATAATGACTGTTTGTGTATCATTGTTGTGGATTTTTAATAGAGGCAAGAGTTTCTTCTGTTGATGTAATGTTTTGTTCAAAACTTAAAGTTATTGTCAATTGAAAAGGGTTTCCGTTGATTTAAGACAGACTTATGATATAATATGCAAGTGTCAGATTTGGTTTTTGTCCCTTAGGGTAGTAGAATTTTTGTTATCGGCATAATTACTATAACCTTAATTGTCAATATCAACAAAAATCCACCTTAAAATCTTGATCTTCTCTAAATATAATTTTTTAATACTTAATTCCAAATATACTAGGAGTAAAAGCACATAGTAAGTTTCTCCTTCATTCATTCATTCATTCATGGTACTTCTGCCTTACGGCAGGTCTACACTCCCATGTAAAATTCCATTTTCCAGCTCCTTCTACTTTCTGCTGCATCCTTTAACTCTCCATAATTTCTTTTCATCTTGATATCATCCAATATCTCAATTCTTCTTCTTCCTAGTCTTCTCTTTCCTTCTATTTTTCCTTCTATGGCATCTAGCAAGAGTGCTCTTCTTCTCATAATGTGTCCCATCCAGTTGGCTTTTCTCACTCTTACATCTTGCAAGATGTGTCTCTTTTCTTCCACTCTTCTTAAAACTTCATCATTTGTGATTCTATCCGTCCATCGAATCCTCTCCATCCTCCTCCAACACCACATCTCAAAGCTCTCCAGATATTTCTTTTCCCTTTTCCTGAGTGTCCATGTTTCGGCTCCATACAAAGCTACACTCCATACGAAGCATCTCATTAGTTTTTCTCTTAGCTGCAAATTTAGTTTTCCTGTGAGTATATTTCTATTTTTGTTGAAGGCTATTTTAGCCATAGCAATCCTTTCTCTGATTTCTTTGGTGCATTGGGCATCTTTGGTGATCATGCTTCCTAAATAACGGAATTGAGACACATTATCTAGCACTCTGTTCTCTATCAATCACCTAAGTGGTTCTTCTGTCATTGAAATCATCATGACTTTTGATTTGTCTGCATTTTTCTTCATCCCATATATTTTTCAAATCTCCACCAACCGATCCAGCATTCTTTGTAATTCTTTCTCTGATTTTGCCATACTTTATGTTATTTATGATGCGTCCTCCTACTTTAAAATCTCCCATTCCTTCCAAAGTTTCATTCATTAACCATTCTCTATATATATTGAACAGAGTGGGCGACAAGCAGCATCCTTGTCTTACTCCTCTTCCTATGATTGTGCTGTTTGTTTCTGCTCCATTTTCTCGAATCTTCACTTTTTGTCCCAAATACAGATTCTTGATCAGCCTTCTATCTCTCCAATTGACTCCGATTCGTTTTAGAATTCCCAATAGCTTTTCTCATTTTACCCTGTCGAAAGCCTTTTGCCAATCGATGAAACAAGTACAAATTTTTTCATTGGCATTATCTTTCAGAGATAATTCTCATGAATCCTATAGCATCTCTGGTTCCTTTCCTTTTCTAAAGCCAAATTGCTCTTATCCTAGATTTTCTTCTATTTTCTGTTCCAGTCTTCTGTTTAGTATTCTTGCTATTATTTTTGCTGTATGTGAAATTAGGCTTATTGTTCTGAATTCTTCACATTTCTTTGCTTGTGGTTTCTTCTTTATTGCGACCATAGTCACATCTAAAAAGTTTTCCGGCCATTCTCCACTTATATATATTTTGTTGATCATCCTCGTTAGTGTATTAAGTCCTCCTTCTCCTATTTCTTTTAACAGGTCCACAGGTATGTTATCTTCTCCGGTAGTCTTCGTTCTTTTCATATCTCTAATGGCTTTTTCCACTTCAAATTCTAAAATTATTGGTCCTTTCTCATTTTCGTCTACTTCTTCTTCTGTTTCTATTTCTAATTGCCGAGGTCGATTTTCTATGTCACAGAGTTTCTTGATATAATCTTCCCATATCTGCAGTACTTTCTCCTCCTCTGTAGTTTATTGTCCTCTCGGGTCTTCTATACCGAAAGACCTCACTCCTTTGTTCTCTTTCCATCCTATCTCCTTTGCTTTGCTGTACATGAGGACATATCTTCCTCTTCTCTGCATTTCCATAATCCCTTCACTAACTTCTTCCAAGTACTGTTCTTTTGCTTTATATGTTTCTCTTCTCAGCTCATTATTTAGTCTTCTATATTCTGTATTGTTCACGTTCTTCCATTTTCTTTAGCATTTCTTGTGTAATCCATGGTTTTTAGCTCTCTTTTCTTCTTTTGCTACATGTCTTGTCATTGTGTCCTGTAATATTTCTTTTATGTTGTTCCAGTTGACTCTTTCATCCTCTAATGTACAAAATTTGCCTTCTAACTCTTCCTTTATTGTTTTCTTTTTTGTCTGTAGCTTCTCCAGATTCCATCTTCTTTTAGTCCTCTTAGATTTTCTTATTTTCTTCATTCTTGTTTCAATGTCAGCAACCAAAAGATTATGTCCTAATATTTCAAAATTTCAAATATTGTATGTTAGTCTTGATACCTTCAGAATTACATTGTTTTTTCGTTTATAATAGTGGCGTCATTAGTTAAAATTTAAATATGTATATTTTTTTTCTACAAAAATGAAGAAAAACATGCACACAAAAGAACAGGCAACTTTATATATCCTGCTCTCTCAAACTATTTTACATAGATACTTCAATCTTTCCGCGTATGTTCTCCTTATAACTAACCGAATCATGTAGCAGATTATGAATAGGCCTATAGCTTCATTGAATCAGTTTAATAATTTATAGCACATGTATAAAATTTGTCACACAAAAAATGTGAAATCTATTTAAAAAAACACGTATATATTATTTACGGTATATATGGTATCAAAGTACATCTGCTACCATATGTTAAAGGAGTTTGCAAAATATCAGTACTCTAGATCTAATACATCAGAGAAGAGGGTATAAACATAAATTAAAACTTAGGTTTCACATAAAATAAATATTTGCGTTTAATTTTCTGGCTTAAATCAATGCATTCCAGGTGAGTAATCTTCATATTTAGTCTCTGACACTTTCTTCTCTCATATTGCTTTCTTTTTGTCCTAGCTGTTTGTGCATGATGGATGCAGTTCTTGTCGATCATTTGAAAAGCTTTCTATGATTTTAAAGGGATGCAAGTACTATGTAAATGTACTTTTAAGTAGGCAAAATATTGCGTAACACTATATAATTACATAATATATTCTTGTTCAGGAAGAGTAAGATATTTTATCCGCTAAAACAAAGAATGCTATTTTTGATCATCTCAAAGTACCTTATTATTCTCTTACGTAGCCTAAGCTCTATCAACAGCCAAAATTATGGCATTTAAACTTCGAAGACCCTACATAATATGGATACTATACTTTGACTAAACAGAATATTAAAACATAGTAGTAAATGCTATAAGAGAGTAGAGACCGTATTCGAGTTTTCAGCACTATTTTTCAGAATGAATGGAATTTAGTTATCTAATGTCACATCTCATCATTGTTTCCATACTGTATAATTTAAAGTGAGTTTTTAATTTAATAAGCTTCATGGATTTTTTTCTTAAATGCAAGCAGTGATTTCATTGTGGGTTGAATGAAGAAGTTATAATTTTTGTATCATCAACTTATCCTACGCATATTACTTTCAGTGTACGCACTTATTTACCAAGCAAAACGTAATAAATCAAGAAACTAAATGTTCTTCTATATTCAGTATAAGCTGAAACGTACACTTAATTCAGTTGTACATACTCATAAGTAATTCCTTCAATATTAAAAAGAGCATCAATATTGGTTGTCTTCGTAATGACTCGGCACACACAGATCTCATGGTGCCCCAATCGAGTTTGGATGGTATAAGAAAATACTACGGGAAGGAAAATTGAATTTCATCTGTTGGTGACCCCAATCCAACCACAGCGACTTTTCCATCCAATTTCCCGTTAAATTGTACTAGATATCGAAACTAACTCAACTATACGGCAGTGGACGGTGAGAAGTCACTGCTCTCTAAGACTTTTTGATATGATTTGTGTTCCTGAGAAAAAGAACTCTGATCACCAAGGAATGAAAGGCAGTAATACGCTGTATTTTTTCACTATCTGCTAGAATTGAGTTAAGTGAGAATTCTGCATTTTATATGTAATTATGGAGGGTGTGATTTCTAAAATAGAGCCCGTGAGTCTGAAGAAGCAGAGAAGTTAATTACTTTTAAAAGGAATTAAAGCTAATTAAGATGGTATGATAACAATACGAATTTTACTACTAACTATGATACAATAGGCGGTGTGATTTTTAAGTAATAAATCCTGCAGCCGAAGAAATTTACTTCTTTACTACCATATTTAGTCATGTTAAATCACTTAGATCTATCCTCCATGCGTTTATAAGCATGCATAATAAATTGTGTTTGATATTTATGTATGTATGTATGAATGTATGTATGTATGTATGCATGTATGTATGTATGTATGTATGGATGTACGTACGTGCCTGTGGTAGATGATGCAGCGGTCGGATGGTAGTCCTAGCCTCTCCAGGGATGTAGCGCCAAGGAGTTAATTTTATAAATGTATGTATGCATGCACATACATATTATTAACAATAATAAAAATTATTTTAAATGTGTATGTGTTTGTTTGTCCACTCCTATGTCTAATTGAGTCTTATAACTGGCTATATACGTTTAACATCTAATTTTTACCACAATATTATTAAAATTACATTAATGACATGACAATATGAAACTTTTCCCTTTTGAACTTAAATAGACTAGCTGTTTTTTAAAATTGTCAGTGGCCCATATTGGAAGCCATCTGAAACTGTACAATAATTTTGATTACAGTGTACAGGTTTAAATACATGAAATAGAACAAATGGAATTTAATTCAATGTGCCGCATAGCATATAAACAAGAAGCTGGAGTAGATTTTTGTGCTAAAATAATATCTTGTTTGCTATAATGAGACTGTAGATTGCCATATAATTATAAGATTTAATGAAAGTAATCTAATACAATACAAACACAAATCATGCAATTTTTTTTACAGGGACAGTTCACCAATCATCATGATGATAATATTATTATTAAGTGTTATATAAACAAATAACTTGGAATTAATGTGCCAATACTATAACAGTGACATTTATCTACACAATAAATGAAATATATTTTACTGCAGTCATAAGTTAATAAACTCATATCTGTGGGTACGTTGCTATAAGATACCGAATTACAACCTCGATCTTCGCGTTGTTTTGATTGTCCCATGCGTAGCCTGTCGTAATTATTACACTAAATTTATTTATCTCAAACTAGCAGATACCCACGGCTTCGCTCGCAATTATTAAAATGCACATTTAAATAATGAATGTAGCATTCATTCGTCAAATACATTGTGCAGCTGAAAGAAACGACATTAACTTGAACCTGATTATAGAAGGAATCAATTTATTATGTACATAATGGCGTTGTTAATTTAAAGCTATATGACCAGAACATAATATTATCTTGCATCGCCTGTGGGTCAGAGAATATTTCTTGTATTGACGATTTTAGTTTATCACACGATGAAATACGTCTCTAAAGGCGTGATTCTATATTAGCTCCCAAAAATTTAAAAGTGGATTTAACTTGATTTCCATATTATCTCTTCTTATTATATAGAACATTGTAACATTTTTATAACTTTATTTTACATTTCTCATTTGTGTTCTATGTAACAGTGATGGACTCTGATTTGTTATTAACTCAATTTACCTTTAATTGATAAAAATACAACTGCAGTGATATAGAACGTGCTTCGAAGCTTGGTATGTGAATGCTGTACTTGCTGTGAAAGTGATGGACAGGTACAATAACCGGTATGGAAAGACTGAGTTTCTATCTAAGTATATTAGCCACATGTTTCCACGTGGTGAACGAATGTTTCGGACAGATGTATTGGATCTGAAGGAGAAAAAGTGTCAATATTTATTTTTCATATGGAGGCTTTCCCAGTTCCGTATTCCAATCGCCTACGCAGTTGCAATCCAATTTTATTAATGATGTCTCGCAGGTATAAACTTATTCTCTGAGTTAGCTACAGCGAATTCCACATCAGATTGAAAGCTATTACGTTAATTAAAATAAAACATTTCAGAATTTCTGCAATAACTGAGCAATAATAACTGATCAAATACAGTGTGCGGGTATTTCTCAACTTACATTAACGCAGGTTAGCAGAGTAAACGGTTGCAGTTTTTTCGCCCCAGAAATAAAAATTTCCTAGAAGAATGCATTACTAACTTGAGCTTTTATGATTTTTTATTTCATTTATGTTAGTGATACACCCTATAACCCTTACTTCACTGATATTACCGTAATAGCCTATGCATATAAATATTAAGTTTGGACTGTAAATACCGTAGTTATCCATTTTGTCGCTTCGGTTAAGTGCGTTTGTTATTCTAGCTATTGATAGATTTCTCTTGATTGGATTTTCCGCTATGTGGGTCGAAGCAGTGAACTCTTGAACTTCGATATTTCAGTAATTGACAGGTAAAATCATGTGCACTGAGTAAATGAACCGTTAAATTTTTATATGCCTTAGCTTTCTTTAATGGAATATTGAATAATAGACTTTTTACAGATGTAGGCCGTGTTCATTCTGCGTATTTATTTCCAATATGCAAATTGAACGCGAATCAAATTCTGAATTTGAAATAATTGAAAGGTTAGGTTTGCATTAAAGGAGGCAGTGAACACATTTTTATTTATATTTATCATTGGCCAGGGAAGGAACAGCCTCCATGGGAATGCAGTATAAATAAGTTATTGCCATTACCTTGTGTTAATTTTAATTAGCCATTGCATTGCATTTTTGTGGTGTTTTATTATACTGTTAGAACCGGCGATTTCTTTGAATTGTGTTTCATGCCAATGACTAATAAAATATACAGACTATTATTAGTATATTATTTTTACATCATAGTGATCGATACATAATGACAGTTCGTAAGTTAAAAACTTTATAAACACGTGTTTAACTTCGCATAATTTCGTGAAAATTGCTTCTGAAAACAAATCATAGTTTAAATTAAGCAAGTTATTTATTCTGATAGTAAACTTTGTTTTCTTGTGCATAGATTCTTAATAAATACCAACAGCAGTATGGACTCTAGAGTGTCCATTGTTCTTGCCTCACAATGGAACAATAATTCCCCATATCTTCTTCTGTCTCTGAGTTTAAACTGTCCTGTTGAAAGTGAAATTTCAAATTTCTACTGTGGTACAGTATCAAACGTGTGCTAGTGTACTTACCGCATTATAAGTATCGTGTATATATGAGCATCGCCGTTTGCTAGTCATCGGGCGTCGCTCAGCTTAAACTCACCTTTCTCGAGTTCAGAATTTTGAATCCCTTAAAACTTCGTGTTTTTTTTCTGAAACAATATTTCTGAGAAATATGGGAATGGAAAATTTACACCCGAACAACGCTCAAATTATCTTCATCCATTTAGTCTAGTAGGGAAAACTTATGAATAGCGAAGTCAACCATACGTTCCTGTCGATATGAGCAGCTGAAATTTGATGTTTTTTTCCTTGGGAACTGGGACTTGAAAATTACATTCAGAAACAGAATAGAGCGTAAAGTACGATTACTTCCACAAAGTCTCTGGGTTTTTACGTATATATATATATAGATCCCGCACGAAATCTGTGCCGATTGCCTAAGTCATTACATTACGTGTTCGTGGGGACTGTAGCGTCGATTGGCCTGCTACCTATCTTTGTTGGGGAATGTGTTGGGGTTATTAGGACTGTTGAATTGATTAAGAGTATTAAGAACCCTAAATAATGTCGTTGTATTGGCTTTTGTTTTAATAAATATAAAATACACCAAGCTGTAAGTTTAGGAATCTTGAAGAAGGGTAGAGGGTTTACTTCCTCTGCCCGTACCATAGGTACTATAGGTAGAGGAAGTGTCTTCGACTCTCAAATTCGAAGTTCATTTTTAAACTCGCCATCACCTGCCACCGCATCAATACTTGTATTGAAAAGACCAAATAAGCTCTAGTGACTTCACGGGAACCGGTGTTTAAGGTCTGATATTTTAGTATAATTGTACTGTCCGTGCATTTAGACGAGAGCACTGTAAACACAATGCGCAGTGGAATCAGTCATCACGTGATTCATACTAGCAACACACTCCCCTTCCGTCCCGCCCTATCTCTGCGGCGCATGCAAGTGCTCACGTCTAAATGCACAGGCTGTATAACAGAGTTCCTCGCCTCTTTCCATTATTTTACTCCGCTACTGACGAAATACAAACCAGAAACAATCTGAGTTCGTTCAGTTGATAGCTCAAATATCATTTAACGAACAGTATTATATGGAACTAATTCCGTTATATCAAATCAATTGAAACGCTGCTAAGACATCTTGAATTCAGATCCTGTAACGTTCCACGCCATATCCCTTGATACCTTAAAGTTACGATAACATAACGCTAATTCCAAGAACAGGATCACATGATATTTCGGTGCGCCTTGAATGACCGTTTGCAAACGACAAGATCTGGGTCGTTTGTTCAGCATGAGATTCTCATGGCGTTAGTGGTCTAATTGACCAGAGCAGCTATTTTTTTTATTCAAGAACCTCTTCAGCTGTCTTCGCTAGACTGTGTGCACCCGTTTCAAGGTTTCCTACCCATAATATGATACACCGGAGGTCCTTAGTCTGCAGCGCTAAACACTAGACCACAAAGAGTTGTTATTCATGTATAAACTACTATTAATAAAGCTCGTCACCTCAGTTGAGGAGGAAATACTTTTTTATCCATTGAGTTTGGTACTATGAAATAATTTCTTTCGTAATTTTAAGGGTACGAGTTTTGTTGGTATTAAATTAACAAGGTTTACATTTTCATAATTGAAATGTTAAAACAGATAATGTAATTTATTTTGTTTAACATGTTTCACAAGCTAGTGTTGTGTAAGGAATATACACGAGGTGCTCGTATTTCACTTCCCTTGTATTTTCCATTTCTTTCTTGTCGGCTGCCTTCCACTTCAGCTAAACTCATAATGTGTAAAAATAACAATGTTACAAGTCATAGGATTCTCTCAAAGCCCTCTCTCCTGAGGGAACCATCGTGCAAAGTAAAACATAACCAACAAGTTTTCACACACAGTCTTAATTACATAAAGTTGTCTGGATGAGCACGTGAACAAAGTAGGTACGTGTTGTTGTGAATCGCTCTTAATTGTGTTTGGAAGTTGTACAGCAGTAGCAACAAGTTCAGCAGTTGACGTCTTGTCTGTTGTGAGAACCATTATGTGAAACTGCTTTTGCAATGCTCTTCTGGCTGGGAAACCATCCAGGCTGTCAAAATAACGGCTCAGATTAGAGTACCATGTTTCCAGCCGCCAAAACCTGGCATGGACACAAATATGGAAACCTGTTACGCTCTAAAATATAGATTTTAATTAACAATTTTGTGGATTCAGTTACTATGTTTTCGATAAGTTAGCAAGTCTTTCAATATTATTTCTAGTTGAATAGTTCACTTAGTAAACAATCCTTTCAGAGATAAGTTGGATTTTATGTTCACTCTCCTTCTTGTAATCCTTCTTGTAATCTTGTATTCCATCACGTTTTCTGCTCCTATTTTACGCGGGTGCAAGCCCGAGAAATTATTCTTAAGAATTCTCGCCAGGAAATTTGCAAATAGTTTATAAATAATCTTTTGACCACTCCACCTCACAGCTTTATACTGAAATGTATGTAGTATATAACATCTAGCAGAAACTAGTGTTCATAATTCAATTTCCTACTCATCTTTATCGGGGGTACGCCGTAGCATAGTGGTTGAGGCGCTGCGCTTCAAACCCGAAAGTCGCGGGTTAGATCCTCGATGAGGTCGTTGGAGTTTTCAACTGGCATACTCCTTCTGGTGGCACTATGGCACTGGGGTCGACTCACCCTCTAACAGAAATGAGTAGACTACCAGGAGCAATCCTGGGGGTAAAAGTGGCCGGTGTGTGAGACTGACAACTTTATCACCTTCATGTTCCGAATGTCTAGAATCTGGGAGCCTCAACCTTCTGGTACCCTCTGGGCCTCCATGGCCTGTATAGGGAGCACTTTACTTTACTCATCTTTATCAGTCAGTTTACAGAGCTAAAAGATTGTATGATTGAAGCTTACATTGTTCCATCGTCAAGATAAATGACGCAGAAGTGCAGTTTACTTATATATTTGCACTTTCTCACAATTTTTAATAATGTTTTATAACTGTTTTTTACTTTGTTTCGATACGCCTTATCAGTGCCATTAACTTATCTATATTTATAAAAATGAATGTATGTGTGTGTGTGTGTGTGTGTGTGTGTGTGTGTCCTTTGTGCATTACTACACCATTCATCCGATCGCCATGAAGCTTTGGGAAGTTGTTGGGTGCATTCCCGGGAAGGTTTCTGTCATACTACATTTTTAATTTTAGCCTTCGTTCGCGAGTTATGAGTGAAAAACGGTAAGAAAACGTGCATTTTTTACGCTTTCGAAGCATCAGTTTTGAGTTATTCATTTCGGTTGTCAAATCAATTGCAGAAGGCTTTGTCTATTATTGTCATACCTTGGAAATAATATCGTCGCGATCGCTATGGAAGGCAATGGATATCTCAGGTTATTATAAAAGCTATAGGTGTCGATAAGGTAATGTTAAACATATTTTATTTGACATGGAATATAGTTTACAGAAAATTCCGGGGAAGTTGCTTAGTTCGGGGTCCTGGCTACAACGTTTTTATATGTAATCGTAATTAAAATATCTTATGTAGGGTCGTTAAATCTGCCTGAAATGTAACGGAATTATAAGTCTGGACAAATGAATATAGAAATCACGGCCTCAGTAGGCTTATTCCATTCTTCACCTATATAAATAAAAACTAATGTACTATGTCTGTCTGTCAAATACATTTACGCACTTTTTTTTATCGTGAGTTTAATCGATTTCAATTCTCATAATCTTTCGAATACTGCATTTTTCCATTTATTTTCTAATCGTGAAATTCACTTCAAAGCCGGATTTATAGCTGTTTCATTAATTAGGCCTATCAAATGTTTAGTTTACACCTATGAATGTTTCGCGTGCAAAGTGTTAATAAATATAATACTTTAATTATTTTGCTCTTAATTGTTAATCTTTCAATTAATTATCTTGGGAGAAGCCGTGGGGATCTGCTATAAGCTATAATAAGCTATAGCCTATCTAGCGTTTTCTGAGGGAATAGTTTGTGTGTGATAAGTCGTTCTTCCCCATTTCAAATTCTTAATACCTATATAAAGACCTTAAAGACCTAGAGTTTGAAAATCGAAAGTCCTTCATAAGTTATTTTCGCATTAACAAAATACAAAACCCGAGCGACGCCCGGCCTTTTATGCTAGTAAAGTTATAAAAATAAATGTGCTAATAGGATAATCATGAAGTTAAATTGATAATAACTACTTCAGTAGGGGGGGGGGTGACGGCTTTAAAATTAGTGCTGCATGTATTCCTGTCATCGCCAAAATCTAAATTTGGATTATTCTATATTTTGTCTACTTTGGTAGTGTTGGGTAGTCCCTTATTGGACCATTATAGCACCCCTTCCTTAGGTATTTTTTATTAATTGTATAATCTTGGTAATGAGTAGGGGGCGGATATCTATGATATGTCATATTTTTCCCCTTTGCATTATTTCAGGTTTCGGACTAATTTAAACCCGATTCCAAGCATCCTGGTGAAAATGGAACGGCTTTTATTGTGCATATAACTGCATATTTAGGAAATTTTCAACTATTGTAGCATATTTAGTATGAATATGCATATTTAGGTCATATTTTCGGCATATTTGTGTGCATATTAAAGAAATTTTGAAGTTTCATATCATATTTTGCATTATACTGATACTTTTTGAGAATTTACAGATATTTTAAATAATTAACATTATATTTTAATAAAATGAATTGTAATGAAACTTAAAAAAAATATACATAATGTGTAAGTGATAAAGTCATATTTTAAATTTCATTGGTCACATCTTAATGTTTTTTTAGGTCATAAATGCATGCATATATCCTATTTTTTAGGTCATAGAAATCCGCCCCCTAGTAATGAGTATTGAATCCTAGCTAATTACCTGTGGTGACTTAGGCCGGTATTCATAGTCGCAATAAGTCGTACTTATAACCAAGTCGAACTTTAATCTCGTCTTAAGTTAAGTTTCTGACACAAACAAGTCGGACTTATGACGTAGTTGCTTGACAAAGTCGAGCTTATTGCTAGGCCTATTCATAGTCACTAAAGTCGTACTTTATCAAGTCAAGGGTCCCCCTGACTTTTTTCAGTTTAAGCCAGTACCATGGATAGTAATTTTGAGGATATGGGCGAGGTATTAGAAGAAACTCGTACCCCAAAGCGTTATTTCAGAATTATGATGAATCCTTTCAAATTCTACAGTGACAATGAATTTAAAAAGGGATTTATTTTCAAGAAGACACAATTTTGGAAATATCAATCGCCTATCTTTCATCAGCATTTCTCTCTGCTCGCATTTCATATCGGCCCAAAGCTTCCTAAGCTGTTTTGAATCTCTCTAAAACAATAATCAATATCGAAATAAATACATAAGCGTACCGGTATTAATTCTGAACGATCTCCAAGCTAATACATACGCAGAATATTCTCAAGAAACTATTGATCAGTTTACTTACACGCTGCATAATATGACTGGATGAATTGAATTCTTTGTTTACAATGCACAGCGCCGTCTGTATTTTTGTATCACGATGGCGAAATACATACTCACTTGGCTTGGCTTTACATAAAATCTGAAAAATTTTTTAAACACGATTGGCTAATTCAATTGTTACGGCAATGAACGCGTGATTTATCATATTATTGAGTTCGACTTTAATATGTAGAATAAGTAGAGCTTTATGAAGTCAGACTTAATAAAGTACGACTTTAAAGAAGACTATGAATACGAAAAACATATAAGTCGACTTGTCAAATAATTTCAGCTTTATAAAGTCGGTTCTTAAGTCGCCGACTATGAATACCGGCCCTGGAATACGAAAAACATATAAGTCCACTTGTCAAATAAGTTCAGCTTTATAAAGACGGTTCTTAAGTCGCCGACTATGAATACCGGCCTTAGTGATTAATAGCACTAATTATTCATTCATATATGTTTTACTGGTTCGTGTGTATATGACACTAGTTTGGGATTCCCTTATTGTATAGGGACTTGTAAATTTTTTAAGCCGTGTAGGCTAATATTTATTGATATGTCACTTGTGGTTGAGAATTGTTATAAGCCTTTGCTATTAAAGGTGGTGACTTTTTCTGGAATTTTGTATGTCTTCTATTTTGAACTTATATTTGTACAACCCTCCTATTCTGATTGGTAACGATGGAAAGAGCCATTTGAATTAGCTCGTGAGAATCCATCTTATAGTTTAATGGTGAATTTACACTTCCAGGAGTCATAAATAGTAGTAAGTTTTATACTGATGGACTTCGCATCATTTTTTAAGTGAAGTATTTGTTCTAGGGTTTAGGACAAAACTTTTTGAACCGAGGTAAAGGATTTATTTTTAAATCTAGCGTATAAGTGTAAATCTGAAGCACGATTTTTCGCCGACTAGAATTATTATGCATGATTTAAAAAAAAGATGAATATCTATTTTCATTTTTCCTATAAATTATAAATTAATATGATGTAATAATGCACTGTAAGTAACTTTTATTAAACAATTTTGGTTTTATTCTGATAGGGAGTAAAGAGGACAAATCTATATAGACTAATATTTCCACAAACGTTTAGAGAAAATTATGAAAAATACACTTAAAATAGTGGATATACATAATATTTTAAGTAAACTGACATACATAAGCATTTCTATATATTTAATACTTATAGAAATACTATAACAATTAGTCTTGTTTAAAAATTACTTATTAGGTATTGAAAGTTTAAAATGGCTCACTTGAGAAACAAAAAGAAAATGAAGTACCGGCTTTCTCTCGCGGCTCCCTAAAATTATTCATAAATTAATTATTTTAAATTTGCTACATGTTAATTACCCTCATAGGTCAATCATGAAATTTGTCAATCTATCACAGAATGTAATATTATGAAGTACCTTACCTTTCATTGAGAGGGGTTTGTCAAAAAATCGAGATGCATTGACTTATCCCTTTCTGATCCTTTTGGTGATGGACGATCAGTTCCCTATTTACCCTAGTCTGTATTATTTGTCTTCATGAACTGAACACATTCATTCCATTACATTTAACTTTGTTTTTAAAGAAATTTGTGGTTTTTTTTTTTTTTTTTTTTTTTTTTTTAAGACAAATATTAACTTATTCTTTTTTCATTTCAGCTCTGTAATTTTTACTGTATGATAATTAGACAGTTTGGGGGTTTTGCTCTGGATGTAAAGAAAATAAATGCGACAAATAGTCTTTATGAGTACAGATGTTGGGAGTTTATCGCCTTCCTTATTATTATTATTATTATTATTATTATTATTATTATTATTATTATTATTATTATTATTATTATTATTATTATTTCTCCACGACACAGAACTTCCATAGGCCTATATTCTTTTCCTGTTCTCGCGAACTCTCCCTCTCACTCTCATTTTCACAGATACACACACAATTCTACGAGCGCATTTCAGATACACACTGACTTACACAATCATCCACACAGTCTCATCTAGTTAACAGTTAATTATAAACTTATTTCTCCTAGCAAACAAACTGGCAAATCCTGTCCCCTATTTATATGAGACAAACCTGCTATTGATTTTAAGCAGGTCGTCCGTAATACGACAGCACAGGCAACATTGACATAGTGTTTGAATTTGTTTTCATATTTAACTGGATCTCTTTCTCATGCACTTAAAACATATTCATTCGATAACCAACACGTTTTTCTTCTATAGACCCAGCATAGGAGTTAGAAGAACTTCAAATCGCAACTCCCTAGTCTACCAATTTTTTTATAGTTTCTGCTTGCGAAATAAAATTTTTATTTGACCATACTACAATACGCTTATTACGTGTGACGTAACGGTATCTAGTTATTGAGGTATCTAGTTATCTAGTTATTGTGGAACACGGAGCCATCATCAAACTTTCAGAGCAGCAAATTAATATGCGTAATTAAACAACCTGTATTTCAAATAAAATAAAATCTGTTCGTCTTAATTTTAATATTATACTACAGTGAATTTATTTCCTGTGTTTTAATATGCGTAGTTTGACATTAAAGCTCGAGAGAAGGGCTGAAAGCCTGCATGCCTTGCAGCCTCCCTTTTGTCGAAAAAAGACGAGAACTACTGTACAACAGCTGATGGCGAGGGTCGTCTGCTTAGTCAATGACGGGGTATTCTATGAACCCAAAACTCGCTTTGCTCGTTTCATAAAAACATACTCGTATCTTAACAAATGCCATTATAGGCTTGTTTCGTAAAGTACTATCACTTAACCTCTCTTCCCATTCTAACAAACATGTTCTCGCTAGTTTGAGTGAACATACGGTTCTTAGATAGTGGGCAAGTACACTTTGATTTAAAAGATGATCGCAGGACATATAATAATAGTAAAAATATATCACCCTAGAAAACTCGCAACATTATAACAATGAAGTCTTGTGTCGTACTCTATAATAGGCTATGTTATCCTCAATTAACTAGCTGCAAAAGGAGGTTCTGGACATATTATTCCATCCAATTTGAGATAGTAGATAAATTGTAAAGGTTGAACTAACGTTTGCTATGTTTTCGAGTTCTAAATGGAAGTTATTGTGAACGTAAATAATGTAACTGTACTAATTAAGATTCACTTATTTCTTTCAGATCCTGTTCCTGTTCATTTTTTCATGGCCGTTGCTTCTTCAGAATTCTTGGTGAGTTCAAACTCTGTACTAATAATGCTTGTAGCCTACCACGATTTATCTTATCGTCACTCGTTTGAAGTTTAAGCCTACACTTTAAAAAATACTTTTAGCATGGTAATAGCGTTTGCTTCAGACGTAACTTTGCCTTAATAAAAATTAGAACTCACAAAATATTAGTTTACAAGAACGACTGAATATGACAGCAATTTGTGTAAAAATTTCAGGTTCCAAAAATTTTGTTGTGTGTGTAATATGTTTATAGCGCTTAAAATCTGCATTATTAAAATGCTATAGTTAATTTATAAACCTGTCCGTCTTCATTCCAATCCAACTTTATTATTTCTAATTTGACTAATTCTGGCGGCTACTTAACAAACTCCCCGCGAACTCTGTCATTTATATTCATTCAGCTTACATCCTTCCAGGTTCGATACTGAGAACACATTCTTCAAATGTTATGTGAATTTCAGACCGTGGGGAATTTCTCTATTACCTTAAAGGAATGTGTTTAGTAATATTAATTATAAAGTTCCATGAAATGAATTGCCGAATTATCATGAATATTCAGTAGAGTTTCTAAGATTAAAATAACATACAGAGATGTAGTTTTAGGCTAAGCAATGTTTTACAGTAAAAAACGTAAGAACTCTAGCCATGTTTAATTTTAAATCTACTATATTAGCAATCATTATCTTTAAACAACGGTGATTTGCACGGTGGATTATACGGACTGGCTGGCTCTTCGTACATTTCTGAAAACCTAGGCCTACAGGTCGTCTAGCTAAGGAGACATAATCCAACATGCGCAGAGTTAAACCCGCAGCAATTTGTTAGATGTTGATCGTTCGGTATTTATGTCGGAAACGCTGAAAAAATTATTCATACCTCAGCATAAAGTCACTATGCAACCCGCAAAGCAGTCTTGTCACTTATTTCCCCTCCTAACTCTACAACCTTTATACAAAGGAGCACCGTTCATTACAGGTAAAAAAAAAAAACTGAATAAGAAAAAAATCGTGTAGTCTTGAAATTTGGCAGAGTTATCGGCGGGACTCCTGAACAACATACTATAAAAGTCCCCGAGGGAGGGGGTGAGCGGGGGCGAGGGCTCGTTAAAGGTCCCTTTTATTGGTTTTTCGCTTATATCTCAACAACGGTGCATCGTAGAGGAAAAATTATGCTATTCACAATTCACGCTGTTAAAATTTCCTAGAAGTTTGATTCTATACATTTTTTTTCTATTCCCAACAGCTTTCGAAATATCCGCAAATTTTCGAGAAATGTTCTTTCGCCTCATGCTTTCCGACATACTTTGCCTTCTAGCGCTTCAGTCCTTAGATACACAGCAATTCTCTCATAAAAGTAGCGGTAGAGTAATAAATGTTCTTTAAAATGAGTAGACCTAGTCATTTGTTATATTTACTTCAAGTTTTCATACGTTATAGCAATTTTAAGTTCCGGACCAATTTCGAGATTTCGAAAGAAAACTGTACATCGCACTTTCCGTTTATTTAAAGGTTAACATCTTTGTATTTACACTGTATACTGTATGATTACACCGTGAAACGTGCGCGGAAGGCAATTAAATAATACACAACCATCTATTAAAGTTGCGTTCTTTAAAAATCCGATTACGGTACAAGTACCGTAGATGAAAGGGAAAATACATTAGGCCTACGGTCCAGGAAAAAATAATAAGAGAAAAAATCATGTTGTTTTGAAATTTAGCAGAGATGTGCGGAAGAATGTCATGAACAACATACTAAACGTCACCATGGTTGGGGCGTGAGCCGGGGGTGGCGGCACGTTAATTTTTTTTTCAGTATTTCCTAAATATCTAAAGAAAATTATGGGTTCTAGCAAAACCGATTTATGTAAAAAGTTAAACTTCATAAAATTTCCTACAAAAATAGTTGAGGTAATCTTTCCATAGTTCAGAAAATACTCATATTCGGATAATGGTTAGTTTGGCTTTATGGTTATTTAACAACAGGGGTGTACTGCTACTTAGACCACCGATGTGTTGGAAAATTGTCTTACAAGAGTTTTGTGTATGCCTGTAAATCTACCTTCGACCTGGACGGAGGTCGAGCCAAAGCCAGGGCCATGCTACTGAGCCACCCAGGCCGACACTAATGGATAAAAAATGTACACTCAGGACCGAAGATTATTAAGTTATACTTTTTTTTAAGTATTGCTAATCGATCAGTCGACAGTTCATATATATGCTATTGCGAAATCCTATTGCCTTCACCCAGTTAAATGCTCGTAAAGAAAGGCCCAGAGACGAACTGTAAATAGTGTACTAACCGTTCGGAACAATTTAGCACACGGGTTGATGATGCGCAGTAGGCTGTAAACGTTACCATGGTTCTGCGCAGCCCGTGTGCCATGTCGGTCCGAACGAGAAGTACGCATGACTTTCTACAAATTACCTGAAGTTTTAGCACACATCCGTTACTATCGTGTTTTGGGGGATATGAAGAATGGTTTAAAGGAAGCAAATGTATGGAAAGGAGCTCGTTTCTCCAAATTAACTGCAATAACATTTTTAAAAAATTCTGCTGCTAAAAATTGTTTTTATTTCCTTTCCATCATCAAATTAGTCCCATTGTAACATATGTTGCTTTTATTTTTAAAGTTCCTATTAATTATTCTGGTTTATTCTGCTGTCCCCTTTAATAGATTAATTGTAAATATTCAACCCCTTCAAATTAGAACATTCCAATTAAAATTACGTTTAAATAATTAAAATGGCAATTTAATCAATTGAATATATTTTATGCGTATCATTGTAAATGGTTTTTAAAAACAAAATATCCCCAATTCTCCTCAAAAATATTTTGTGTAATTTCTTTGCATGAATCTCAATATTTCAGTCAGTTGTCACCATGGACTTGAAACACTGGGTAAATTTTGTAAATTTTTCTCTCAAGGGCATATGAGTAATTTAAAGTTTGCTAGTTGAATTGTAGATTTAATTAAATATTGGTGTAATAAACGACTGTTTTCAAATTATTAAATATTTCTAGTGTTGAATGCCTCAATCTATTTTCATTCTGATAAAAAGCGCAGGCCCACACTACATAGCAAGAAAATCTAAAAAGTTTAACTAATTTCCGTCTGTTTTATTAGATTTTATACTAACCCAAACGTAGGTATTATTGCATATCGTTAATTTATGTGCGCTTTAGGGGTCGTAGGGGTCTTCATGAAAATACAATAAGTAAAACCTTCTTTCATCATAAATTTAATACTATAAGTACAGGTTGGAAACATTCGTTTTATTTATTTCATGCCTATTTATTTCCTACTATATCTATTAAATTATCCGCTGGACTATCATGGGCTTACGTTCTAAATTGAGAAGTCTATGCTTGCTACTATTTTACTGAATGTCAGAGGGTAAAAAAGTTCTACATTATTTTGTTGACAGTCAACGAAATTATGCTTGCAACTAACACATACTTAACTTTTATTGGTGAAATATAATCTAAATTGGAAAGAATGGTTGTTAAAGTAGATCATAATATGAAGCTGGGTTTAATAATCCCATCATGGCTTGGCAAGAAGAAAGCATGCTATAAAAACCGTACGGTACTTTGACCCAATTCCATAATGCTGACATGAATTTTAATGTTTCCAGAAAGTTAGATAATGATGCACTCCTTTTATTACCTTTATTTTCATTCTCGCATATTCTTCATACTTTTTAACGCAAGAGAGATACCAGATAACACGGTCCAATACATCTATTTCTACTATTGCTAATAACAAAGTAATAATTTATAAACATAAACAAAACAAACTTTATTTGTAATATAATATGAATTTCGTACAGAAAAAACGGCTGAAGCAACAAATGGTTCTTCGTACTTCGTACGTCTGCTTTAGTTAATTAGATACTGTACTCATATTGGTATAGGTATCCATATGCATCTAATCTGCGAACCTCAATAGGCTAATGCAATAATGCATCACTTAAGCTATGCACATATATTCCTTCATTCGCAGTAAACTGCCTTCACCCATTCCTAGTAAATTGCCTTTACCCATTGCCGTAGTAGCAAATACGAGTGAGGTTTTTACGGGGATTCTCTCACTGTATCGATGAATACCGGATCGAAGACATGACCTTCGCTAGACAGATGACCGAACATAAAGAAAATACACAGGTATATTATTGATGAAGCGAACAGCTAGCTCAACGCACATTTCCCCAATGATATAGGGCATACAAGAAGAGGAAATGGAGCAATAGAACAAATGCGCCGAAAAGTTGCCTGGACCGGAGGATAGCCTATGGTCGAAGGCTCCGGAGGTGGTGGAGGGCCAAAAGAAAGCCATTTTAACGAAATATGATTTCGTAGAGATAATATTGAACTCAAGTGACTGAAGGGAGGTTCCATACGCCCAGAAAATTACATAGTATACAAAGTTAGATAGAAATAATGTCTAATTTTTAGATTCCGCTCCAGAAACGGACTAAACTAAACTAAAATCCGTGGCGCTACATCCCTGGAGAGACTTGGCCTACCACCCGACCGCTGCGTCATCTCCCGTAGGCAGATGGCAGGATTGGGGGGCATGTGGTCAGCATGCCGACACCCACGGCCGTTAATGGTGGTTTTCTTGACCGGAGCCGCTACTTCTCTATCAAGTAGCTCCTCAATTTGAATCACGAGGCTGAGTGCACCCCTGCCAGACCTCCCTACCTCAGAAAAATCCGAGGAGGTACCGGGAATCGAACCCGGGCCGACGGATCTGTAGTCAGCGACGCTAACCACAAGACCACGCCGGCGGACTCCAGAAACGGACTAGAGATAAAAAATCTGACTGGGATTCATATTTTAAAAAGCGGCCCGATGAGGATAATAATAATAATAATAATAATAATAATAATAATAACAAATTTAGATATTCAAAGAAGAATAACGGATGGGAAGAGAATTATAGGAATGCTAAATTCAATTTTATGGAGTAAAAATATTTTACATAGAACTAAAAAAATTAATATATCAGGCATTATTAAAAAATACAACATTATATGGCGCTGAAACTTGAACGATAAGTAGACAACAAGCAAACAAATTAATGGTATTAGAAATGGATTTTTGGAGGCGTGCAGCAAGAAAATCCAGAAAAGAAAAAATTCGGAATAATAGAATAAGGGAAATAATGCAAGTTGAAAAGAATATTTTGGAAATTGTAGAAGAAAGACGCTTGAAATGGTATGGACATGTACTCAGAATGACAGAGGATAGAATACCCAAGAAAATTTTGGATTGGAAAGTAGAAGGAAAAAGAAGAAGAGGGAAGCCCAAGAGTGCTGGATGGATGGGGTGAAAAGGAGTATGGCGAGAAAAGGATTAAGTGAAGAAGATGCTATGGACAGGGACTTGTGGAGGCAAAATATTGTTGTGGGATGAAGGAAAACCATTGTATTGTGGAATATTCCTTAATTAAAAAATAATAATAATAAAAATAATAATAATAATAATAATAATAATAATAATAATAATAATAACGATAATAATAATACATGCGAGATGATTTACTAAAATTCATTCGATATGCACAAAATACTGACTTTGCTTATCCGATTTATGGAAGAAAGGATTCATTCATAAAGTGATATTAAAACTGCGACAGACGTTATTATTAATGTTTATTTTAGTTTATGAATTCTGTTAAAGTGTGCTTGAATATGCAAGCAAATTAGGGCCAAGATTACGATATGTATTTGTATAAGAATGTTGTATTCAACTGAACATGGAGTTAGCTAGTCCATTCAGAGCAACCATCAAGTTAAACCATCGTGGCTCTAAGCATAAACTCAATTAGAAATATATATCAGAGAAACATCTGGTTTCTGTAAAGAATAATCGTAATACGTGAGTAAAAATTCTCACATTTTACATAAAGCATTTGGCCTTGTGAATTAGTCTTATAAGTAGAGTCCGGATTTCCATGCAAATGCATGTTTTTATATACTTTGGTAACACTTCTTAAACTTTGTAGTTACTCATTACATGACTTATGGATTCCAAATAACCATATTTTTTCCGTGCATGTTTGCATATTTCGGCCTTTTTATGGCAAAATTCATGCATAATGCATGTTTTGGAGTTTTTTGGTTTAATGTAGCATATTCAGACGTTTTTAATGCATATAAACCCTCATTTTCTGGTTTTAGTTCATAATATCAAGTTACCATGCATAACTGTGTATATTATGAATGTGCCTCCATAAAATCTCGGCTTTTCAAAGAAACGTAAACATGTTGTATTGTAATATTTTGATTGACTTGACAACAGAGTTTGCACCTGCATGAATTTGAGAGTGCAAACTACTGTTTACCCTAAATAAACAGTAATATAATCCGGCAGACCACAAAAGGTCTCCGACTCCCACCACCTTCCATTGAAAGAAAACTGCTAAACAGAATGTTCACTGCTTGAATTTGTCAGTCACTAGCCATTGTTGAAGACGTTGAATAAGTAATTTTATAATCATGTTGTGGAGAAATGGGTGTGACAGTTGGGGAAAAACTTTAGAAGGTACTTAGTTCAAATCCTGATCTTAAACTTCTGAAAACAGTGAAAGACGTATTGTGTGGAAAAAGTGGAAAATACATGGAATTCGATCTCACCCTCAGTCAAATTTCTTCCCTTAACTGTTCCTTAACTTAACTTATTCCCCGATACTTCTTGTGAAGTAGAAAGATCCTTTTCTGCGTTCAAGAATGCCCAACTGATAAACGCACGAGTTTAAGTGTGGAGAATTTGAAAAAAAACTTGTTGTTGTACATTGTTTTAAGAGAAATTGAAATAATTGCAGTACATTGCGGATTTTTGATAGTGCATGTTTCGCCCTTCATTGTGCATATTTAGAGATACGATAGTGCATGAATGCATGCATGTTTTTAAGTTTGATAGTGCATGAAAATCCGGGCTTTACTTATAAGTATCTCTGCTTTAAATCAATTGTTCGTTGTGTTGCATTTATACGTCAGTAAGCAGTGAAAAGGTGATTAATAGGGGGCGGATTTCTATGACATCATATTTTTCCCCTTTGCATAATTTCAGGTTTCCGACTAATTTAAACCCGATTCCAAGCATCCTGATGAAAATGGAACGGCTTTTATTGTGCATATAACTGCATATTTAGGATATTTTCAACTGTTGTAGCATATTTTGTATGAATATGTATATTTAGGACATATTTTGGCATATTTGTGTGCATATTAAAGAAATTTGAAGTTTCGTATCATATTTTGTAAATTTTGCATTATAATGATATTTTTAGAGAATTTACAGATATTTTAAATAATTAACACTATATTTGAATAAAAGGTATTGTAATGAAACTTAAAAAAATATACACAATGTGTAAGTGGTAAAGTCATATTTTAAATTTTATTGGTCATATTTTAATGTTTTTTTAGGTCATAAATGCATGCATATATCCTATTTTTTAGGTCATAGAAATCCGCCCCCTAGTGATTAATTATTAACGAAAGTCTACGCGCATGGTCAGTTCGAAAAGCATAAAATCACAAGACGTGCAACGGCATTTCCGCAAGGACTTTTATTGAGTACAATGACTGTGTGACTCAAGAATATCATATGTTATATCTTACAGAACTAAACAACATAGGATAAGAGTCCCTATAGCCCCAATTACTTTTTTTTAGTAAATCACATAACCACTGTATTTAGACATTCGAAACATTAAGCTGGTCCAATCGAAATAATAGATTATAATAAAAATATTGATTAAAACTTAGCCTTTGCTAATGATCTAGTGATACTTGCTAAAAATCCGGAAGAAGGAAAGATCAAACTAGAAGAACTTGAGAAAAGGGCTGCAAATATTGGGTTACAAGTATCTTACGAAAAAAAAAACAGAATGGATAACCAATATCAAAAATGCACCTGCAGAAATTACAATATCTCAAAATAAAATAATCAATAGGGTTAATAAGTTCAAATACCTTGGTGAAGTAATAACGGCTACAGCGATAGAAAAGGAGGGCATGAAGGGACGAGTTTACAAAATGGAAAAAAGCATACCATGCAACAATGAATATATATAACAAAAAATCACTATCCAAAAATGCTAAATTGAGGCATTATAAAACGGTAAACTTACCAGAAGCTCTGTACGCAACAGAGTGTATAAACACCTTCTCAAATAGAAGAATAAGCAAAACAGAGAAGAGAATCTTAAGGAAAATTATGGGACCAATTTGGGAGAATAACAAACACAAACTGAGACCAGAAAAGGAGTTATACAAACAAACAGAAAAGTAGCCATGCTTTCAGGAAAAGAAGATTAAGATTCTATGGTCATATTTTCAGAATGGAAAGAGACAGACTTACCAAACAAATTTTTGATCATTATGTAAGAAAAAAAACTAAGCCAGCATTTTTCAAGGAAGGCGGCCATTCAAAATGGCGGACGACTGTAAATCTTTAAATTCAAATATCTCGGGACTGAGTTCATCAATCTTGAATTTTGTTTTTTCAAAATGTAGGTTATTCGTCTGGCTACAATTTTGTTTCACATATGTATGGCCAAGAAACCAATATTTATTGGTCAAAACTCTAAAAATAGGAAAAATAGGTTTTTTATATTTACGTTTTGCGGTTTATTACTCTAACCGTTGGGTGTATCGAAAAAGTGTTCGAAATAAAAGTTGTAGAGACACATCTCACCTTTAAAACGCAAAAATAAAATCGAAGATAGGATCAATAGAATCCGAGATATCCGGATTCAAATCGGGCGGGCTGGGTTGAGCGTGTTGACCGAGCGCTCGGTGCAGCCTAACGAGAGGCGAGACTTGGCGTAAAATCTTGCGCTTTATTTATTTTCAGCCTCAGTAATTGATTTATTACTAGATAAACTTACATTACCTACTAATGTGGACTATTTTTAACATGATTATTAAACACTTACTCATAAATACAATTAGCTGTCACGGTGGCTCATGCTTAGCGCGTGGGCCTGGTATGCTAGCGGTCCCGGGTTCAAACCCCGGGCCTGGCGGGCGTGTAATTTGTGTTGGACGAAGCCGTGACCTTTGGGGGGTTTTCTCGGGGATCCTCCCGTTTCCCCCTCTCATTCCACCAACACTCTCCATTTCATCTTCAAACTCCCCCTCATAATCATCCCGTTTCCTTTCCCGGTTTCCGGTTTACCCTCGCCCCAGCACCTGCTGTGGGCCTCTCCCGTCCTCCCCGTGCAGTGGCTTGTGGTCATGAAGTTGCTGGCTGGTGTGCTGCCAACCTGGGGGCTCTGTAAGTGGTACCGAGGCAGCGGCACACGTGGCATGGTAGAGGTATCTGTTGGATGTAGGGGAGTTCCGTGGGGGCTCGCGGTGGGGTCTGTTGTCTAGGGGCCATTGGGCTTGCACATCATTACATTCCCGGAGGTTGGCACAATGGGCCTTCCACCCTTAAGGGGATTCAATCAATCAATACAATTAACAATTATATAATTTATCTGGGAAATGGACATTAATAATTACAAACTCATATAATATAGCCTACTGTCAAGGCTTTTATCTTCGATTTTTAAGAAGAAATCGTTAAAGGAACTTCAAATAGATGAAATAATTGAAAAAGGAAAAAGTAATACAATTTAGGTATGTATCGAATACTTTTAACAATACTTTCAGAAATGAACACAGGGCGTAAGCAACTAAGAAATAAAAATACCTATAAAATGCCTTATACAATATTATGAAAAATCTTGAATTAAGTCTTCTTCACTAGAATCACTGTAATCAGTTTTTATAATTGCACTCTTAATCATCTGCTGTTGCTTCGGTACACCTCTTGCACCCACAGATCTCGGTGCATCGGATTTGAGTAACAAATACTATTAACAATTATATAATTTACCTGGGAAATGAACATAAATAATTACGAACTATACATCCCATAACTCTGTACTTCAAGATGAACATGTTCAAGCCACTCTACTTGATACATCTTCTTACAAGTAATGGAGCAATGTCGTCCTCTCGGATGAAATATATCGCCCTAGTGGTACTTTTCGTTTTTCTTCGGGCTAATCGAGAAGGAAATTGATTTCTGTTTTTAGCTGCTGTTGAAAAAATTGTGCCTTGAATTTTTGCGCTGGATAGAGTGAACTACTCACATTATCTATCATAAATCTTTCTCTAATTAACTAAACTAGAAAAGAAGAGCCCATATGTTCACCAATATTATGTAGAAGGAGGTTTTAAGTACAAATAAGAAGCAACAACCCATTTTCTAGAATTCCAGTGGACCAAGCCATCGAAGAGACTCTAAACAAAGACACCCAAACTCTTGAAGGTACTAAGGGTTTCAGTCTGAAAAAGTAGGCTGTAGTACGGAAATATGTTAATGCTGAGTACAGAGCTAAAAACCTCCTCGGCATTCTATCATCCAGCGAAACAAATCAGTGCCACCCTGACCTCCGAAGCCCAAGGACACTTAGAGATGAGAAAGACGTGACAACTTTCACTGAACTTCTAGCCGAGTGGACGAACCCCTTCGATTCCAACCCTTAAGGTATTGTACATTTGCCTATTGGAATACATGTTGATGAATCAACATCTTCTGATCACATTGATTCAGAAAACAAGGGAAAAATAGCTTATTAAGAGTTCACATTTCGGCTAACTAAAGGAGAAGGGTTTCATAAACGTATTAAGAAAGTGGGTCTTAAGATTAGTAGACTAAAGAAGAATAAAAAAACCAAGGTTGGAAACAAAGAAGGAAGCCTCCAGTGCAATCGAAATCTATTCAGCAAAATTACCTAGGCCTATATTGCAGAAAACCAACAACTTGACATGATGGAAGTGTTCAGATATCCTCTGGAACCATTTCCATGGACTCTGGCGAATGTTAATGGGCCTTTGAAGAAAACCTACAAATCAGTGTTTGCCCATTTTTTGGAAATGTACACCCACCCCTGCCAGTCTGCCGGAAAAAGATTCGGCCTGCATCATTGATTCAATGGCTGTGCTTCAGTCTATCAAATGAGATCAAAAAACGTTTTACGAACTGTCAACAAATTTTCTCAAGCAGGTTTTGAATATAGGTCGGAGGCTCGCCATATATTATCCAGAGGTATCGATCAAATCTTTGAAGCGGGAAAAAATCGGAACAGCTGAAGGTATCAAATTTAGTGAAATTAAGGGTGACCACACAGTGGTTTGTTGGAGGACACTTCTAAGGAACAGTTACGGCCCCCGCCCCACCCCGCGGGAACCCGCCCCGTTTTGAATCCGGATATCTCGGATTCTATTGATCCGATCTTCCATTTCATTTTTGCGTTTTAAAGGTAAGACGTGTCTCTACAACTTTTATTTCGAACACGTTTCCGATATACCCAACGGTTAGAGTAATAAACCGCAAAACGTAATGTCAAAAAACCTATTTTTCCGATTTTTAGAGTTTTGACCAATAAATACTGGTTTCTTGGCCATACACATGTGAAACAAAATTGTAGCCAGACGAATAACCTACATTTTGAAAAAAACAAAATTCAAGATTGATGAACTCAGCCCCGAGATATTTGAATTTAAATATTTACAGTCGTCCGCCACTTTGAATTGCCGCCATGTTTGAAAGCTACCTCCTCATGATGGGCCCCCCGGACTATTTTTGCTCCACATGACCCCAGGAACGTGTGGTATAAGTTTCATTCAGAACCCCCAAATTATAATGACTTGGTCAATTTTGGGGGTCTGGCACATGGACTATATATCACAATATTATCTTTGCTTAGAAAGATAATATCAAAATTAAATTATTTTTCTTCGCGTAGAAGTATCTAGCCGAATACTTGTTGTTTTCACTTTTACTTGGGTAATTAATTGAGCTTAACTAATGTTCTTGTCATTACTATTTCGTTCATATTACGCGGATTTGAATTTGACTAATAACGTTTAGCAATGAATAGGATATCAACCAATCATGGTCGTTTATCTTTTAATATCATTTCTGGGAACGCAAGGATGCGTTTTTTTTAATAAAACGTCAGCTCGTTACTGGAAACGTAAGGTAACATGCAATGATTAATACGTCATATGCTGCCGGTGAACAGAATTAATATAAACATATTATAGGCCTATACCACATAACTGCTTTGCAAAGTGAAATAATATCAACGTGCATTGATTAAATATACGATTTCTATTCGTTACAAAGCAAATGTGCTCTTTTCTGTTCTGACGTTAGCTTATCTTAATTAGGTTAACTATTTCTCATAGACACTATTGGTAGATTGGTTACAATTTGGTAACTCATTCGATTCATCGATTGTTCATTAATTTAGTATGCCGTGGTCTCACAGCTGAGAGAATATAGATTTGATTTTAAACAACAAAGTAAGAAAGTAGTTATTGTTTATATGATCCGTTACATTTTATCCATGGAATAGTCTTAATAAATCTAGTTATGGATTACCTAAGATAATCATTGTGAGACCTAGGAATACGTCATGTTAACCTGCGAATCTAAGGTGATAATTATAATTCAATGAACTTCATATTGGACACTAGAAACGTAGCCTATATTCAAGATCTAGTATACGTGGTGAATTGTCAAAACAAGAAAGGTTTAAGTAGAGTTATTTAGAAGTAATATTTAATGTTTTGATATATTATTAACTTTATCAGAAGATCTGTTTGAACAAAAAACAAAAACAGAAAAAGATGTGAACATTTTGAATCGTCGTAAAATACTTCCCATCTCTATGGTGCTTACACGCAATTAACATCTTATCTGAAAATCTTTAATTTAGTCCCTTATATTTCAACTTAAACGCACAATAGCAAGATTAGGAGAAATAAGAGGGCCGAAATGTATAGTTCGCTTTAACATTTATATTTTCCGTATAATAAAATTCACACTTTTCATATGTTTGAAGTCAGGTAGTCAAATTATTTTTTTAATATATTTGTGAAGTATATTGAATATTTCATTGTAAAACCTGGTTTGTAGAATGAAACGGAAATGATGTGGTAACACACGAGGGATGAGCCTACGATCGTTATCGCTTAATTTCCCTCTAGGAGAAGACAAAAACGTTCGCAAAAGCACCAAACCAGAACTATTCTTTAGGGATCCCATTTATTTTAAAGCCATTTGTTTCGTTAAATTCCATAGGGAAGTGGTAAATATATTTTAAATTGCTCATTTCTCTTAGCCCATTGTTTTCATAATGTTAATTTAAATTAATATTTTTGCTCTCTACACGGGAAATGGACACTATAGTTAGATCCAATGTTAAGCACTTCATAGAATTAACAACGAAACAAAGGTATAATATTTTTAACAGCATTTCTGCTCGCGGGCTGCTAGTGACTCTCATTAATAATTCTAGTTCTCGTGTATAAAATAATGGAGATCGATAGAACAAGACAATGTAAAGTCAATATAACGTAGGAAAAATGAAAAATAAAATATTGTTTTGAAATATTTGAGATTTCCCTGTCACCGAGTTTATTCACATTCTGTTTTTATAATACAATATAAAACTGCTACCTGGCACAGACAAAATACTGCACTCGGTAATGTTCTATTAATATTGGATCTAAAAATTGCGTGATCTGATCTCCAAACCAAAATAGAATATTTCTATTTACCGGTACTTAATTTAATAGAGTCACTTGGGTGAAAAATTTATTTTGCAGTGGATTTCTGTTTCCATCCTTAGCGGGTTGCATCTCTCGCAAGGTCGATGATATTTATATAGTGCGTTAAAGTGACAGCCCCATCCATGTCTTTCGATTTACAGGCATATAAAAGAACTCCTGCGGAGAAACGCTCCGGAAAACCGGTGACGATTATTGACCTATGTAGCAATACAAAACCATCGTTAAATAACTATAGCAAACAACAAAATAGTGGAGAAGAGCGGGTCACGTCTGATGTTCTCTACATGAATATAAAATAACATGGGCCTATTGTTACAGAACGTTTAAAAACTTTGAGTGTGAAGTATACAATATGAACCATTGTCATCCCACGCTTATCAGAAGAATTTACACGTAAAACATTGAGGGTTTATGCATACACGTATAACCTTCAATTTTTGTAATTGAATTTTTTTTCAAGTTCTCAGCATAGAATTTACAAGAGTGAATCAAAGATACTAAATTGTTCCTATTTACACCCAAAATTAACGCATTTTTTTTGGAGGAGATGGATTTTTTACGGAACACTTTTAAACCATGTGAAACATTCAGGCAATGGAAAATTATATACAGTGGCGCCAACTTTTGAAAAACATTGGGCGTGCTCTAAGATTTAAAATTTTCATACTCCCCTCCCTTGGTTCATGAAAATGAACAGGGAATGACAGAGAATCAACATAGATTATAATAGACCGACACTTGAAATTTTGACAGTACCTTCGTGTCATGATGTAGGTGCTCACTAAGAAAGGATTTTGAAAAATTTTGGTTTGAAATGCCAAAAATCAAATATTTTTAATCAAATACAGATCACATTGCTTGTACAGTTTTCATAACAACAGTGTACTGTTGGCAGTACATGATACGTGATTTTGACAAATTAGAGAAGCTATCGATATAATTCAGTGATGTAAATAAATAAATAAAAATGAAATCCACAAAAATAATGCACAATGAGATGCACTCACATAACTTTCTCTGCCCTGGACATAGAGAATACCATTTTGTCACTGCATATTTTGATGTAGGCTAGAATAAGAGTTCGTAAAGCAGGGAAAGCATTTTCAATTGTCTCAGCCCGGGTGTTCCAACGAGTATGCCATATCAGAAGTCTGTAAAAATTTATATCCACTGATACATTATTTATAGCTGTGAGCTTTGTATTTTTAGTTGAGAAATATGGATTTTTATCATAGGCCCTAAGCATGTAAAAGGAGACATAATAGGATGGAACATGTTTAATCCTATGCGGGCAGTATATTATTATGTCCCAGGTTTTGGGGGAGGAAAGTAGGCTATGAAAGTGATATTGAATTTCATTTTGATTTCAGTTCCAAAACGCTTGTATGGTAACATTAGAGCGAAACATAAAATACTTCGTAAAGACAAAACATTTTTATGTTACCGGAATTTCTATTTTCCATTTCAAACCCTACCAGGCTTTGTGTGTAGAATCAATGGGATGCAATATTCTACTTCCTCTACGAGCCATAAAAAGCTATATCAAGCGTTTTCTGAGGGAAATTCTAAATACCTATATAAGGACCTAGAGTTTGAAAAAGAAATGTCCTTCATAAGTTAATTTCTTTTTTCGAAATACAAAACCCAAGCGAAGCCGGGCCTTTAAGTTAGTGAAATATAAGAGACATAAAATACGAATACACCGCAAGGAAAACTCACGAATTCATCCAGTTCAAAATGTCTCGTTTCACAACACAGTCATTGGAATTATGTGTTAATTCCAGGCATTTTAATACGGGTCCAGATATCTAAGTACCTAAGTATTATGCTAGGTGGTGGTAATTATTGCATTATGTTTGGTAATCGTCGTACTTTCGTTGTTTAAACAAGAAATTACCTACAGATAAATAATACTAAAAAACTCGCGAGCGAAATTCTCTGAAATAATATATAAATCAACTAGTCATTATACTATTGCTAAAGCAATACTAAAATTCCTGTTTGTCTATCGTTGTCATGTTTTCTTTTTCTTACTTTTCCGAAATACATAATATTAAGGAAGAATACTGATTATAAACTTCTAAATCAAGATAACACTGGAAAAATGTTTCATATGCCTATACACCTAGGTATATATTTCTTCGAATCGTCTTTGTAAATCTGTTCATCTGGTATCCCTCGCCTGTTTACACAACCTATTTCAAATAAACCGTGTACTGCATTCTAATTACTTAATTCGAATGTATGGTACACAAAATACAGAATTTAAGTTTAACACCCAAATGAGTTTTGCCCTTGTGTGGGTGCCGTTTAGTATTAATCTAATATATAAAATCGAAAGTGTGTATGTATGTTTGTTCCTTATACAAATCTACATTTCTTTACCAATTTACACGACATTTTGCACACATACCCAGTTAAGCTCGGGAAGTATAGCTGTCGACATTAAAATTGAAACAAATCAGTCCTTCCCTTGAAAATTATATAATTTCTGTGAATATTCTACTGAAAAAAATGAAATGTTGTTCAGTTCACATGGCAACAGTGAATTGTTTACTGTGATTACACAGGGCCTTTTCAACTGGACTTTAACGAATTATGATTCCATCGAAGTAATATATTGGCGAAAATAATTACTGAAAATGAAATCCACGAAAATATAGCACAGTGTGATGTAGTCACATAACTTTCTCTACCCTCGACATAAGAAATATTTACTCACTTCACATTTTGATGTAGAATAAGAGGGACAACTTAAGTGTGTGAGTATGCTATATCAAGATTCTGTAAATAATCCTTTCCGCTGATAAGTTATCCATACCTGTAGGCTTTGTATTAGTTGAGAAATAGGGATGTTTATCATAGGCCCTAAGCATGGGATGGAACATTTTCAGTCCTATGCTCGCAGTATATTATGTCCTGGGTTTTAGGGGAGGAGAGTATGAAAGTGATACTGCATTTCTCTTTTATTTCAGCCCCGAAACGGTTGTATGGTAACATGAGAATGAGAAATAAAATTTTCCGTCAAGTCAATACAATCTTATGTAATTTATGTTTCTTCTTATTTTAACCCCTCCCAGGCATGATGTGTAGAAGCAACGGAATGCAGCATTCGACATCCTCTATGAACCATAAAAAGCTATAGGCCTATCTAGCGTTTTCTGAGGGAATCGTTTGAGTGTGATAAATCTTTTTCAAGTTTTACATACATAAAGTCCTCCATGAGTTAATTTCAAATTAAAAAATACAAAGCCCGGGCGACGCCGGGCCTTTTCAGCTAGTTATAAATAAATACCGTTAACAATCAATAATATGGTAAGTAATTATTAAGAAAAATTATATTTAGTTTGCAAAACAACTTGAGATTTCTTTCTTTTTCTTTCTTTATCTTAGTTTTACCTCTCCCTTTTAGGTTTTAAGCTACCCAAGCCGGGCCGCGACCTGTCGGGAGAGGGGTTAGCTTTGGTTCACATACATACTTTTTTGACCACACAAGGACATGGAAGGCCTCTCCGGATGAGTGATCAGCCCAATGTCGAGGCCACCTCCGAGACAACACGAACACATAGGACGAGACACACCATTCACACACACACACGCTCACTCCAAACAAGGCGACGAGGATGGGATGAGGATGATAATGCAGGCCAGATGATATCCGAGGACCACAACGGCTTAAAGTTACCCGACATTTGTCTCACAGGTAAGGAAAAACCCCAGAAAAAAAAATTGAGTTAGGGACGGAAATTTACAAATTCACATACTCATCACTAGAACTAGAACAAAAGATAATAATAAAAGGAAATGGACTGGAACTTAATATGGATATGAGACATGGTCCCTTACTCTTCGGTAAGAACATAATCTGAGAGTGTTTGAAAACAGGGGGGCTTAGGAAAATATTCAGACCTAACAGAGATGAAAATGGGGCCTGGAGAAAACTGCATAACGACGATCTTTATAACATGTACTCTTCGCGGAATATAGTAAGGGTAATTAAATCAGAGAGAATTGAAATGGGCTGGACATGTGGTGCGAATGGGGGAGGAAAGACATATCACAAAATTAAGTAATGACTGGGAGACCCGAAGGGAAAAGATCACTTGGAAGATCTAGTCGTAGGTGGGAGGACAATATTAGGATTGATTTACAGCAAGTAGGATGGTTGGATGGAGTTAGCACAGAATAGGATTGAATGGCGGGCTAAGGTAAACGCGGTAAAGAACCACTCCCCCGCAATTATTTAGCTAACTACATGTTTTATTTAAATCATTTATTTATCATGGATTGCACTCCAAAGCCAAATTTTTAGTTGTTTCATTATAATTATTAATAGTTTAGTTTATGAATGATTCGTGTGTAAGTGTTAATAAATGCATTTTAATTATTTGTTTTTAATTTTTTATTTTTGAATTAATTATCGCGGCCGAAACCGCGGGCATCTGCTAGTTGACTTATATAATATCGATAAGACTATGGTATAAATAGCCTACATGAAATGATTTCATTGTTTCAGAAGACAAACTTTGTAATATTGTCTTCCATTACAATTCCTTGCTTTGCCCATTAAATTAATATCCTTTTTGTGATTTTTATGCACCCCAATTCTATGTTTAACTTTTCCGTACTCTCCTTATTTATATTTTCATCAGCAATGTGATTAAGTTTTTTATGAATACATAAAAAGCATAAAATTATGGCGGTGGATGTGGACACTGCATTAACAGATTAAGACGTAAAAATTTAATGTTCAGATAATCGTGAGTGAGTCAACAATAACGTGGTTTTAGCTTTCCGGCGATTCAATAAGGAAGCATATTTCAGTAATGGTAATAAATAATTTAAAAAAAAAGGCCTAAGGCAGATTATTGGGTGGGCTTCAGCCCCATGGGCCCATATAAGTTGGCGCCTCTGATTATATAATCACATTCCGAATCGACATTGGTCGAAATGTAGTGGTATTAGAAACCATGTTAGGAATTTAAAAAAGTAGTACAAAACTGGACAAAACCTATTAAAAGAATTACAAATAGAATCCCTGTTGATGTCTTATTGGGTCAATCTGACCAAGGTCTTAAAATAAGGGACACCCTCATTTAAACTATAAGAGGAAGATGTTTCGGCTTGACAATATCTACTCGTACATTAATCTTCCTCCATATGACAGACGTGCACGTGGACATATAATTGCCTGCAGTTTTATTTTAATTCCTGTTGACTTAGTTACATAAAAGAGCTCATGTAATAGGGATTTACGCGGCGGCGCATTCCGGTAATATATGTGTGAGGGTGAAGAATGATGGGACCACATATCCCCACGGCCAGCTAGTAATAACTTTGCCTGACTGTCAACTACCATTACTGATTCTATCCCATTGCGGTCGGATCGCCAGTAACCTCCCACAATAAATCTCCACTTCGACACTTTGCAAAGTGTTTCACTATCTGTGGCTGTCTCCTACTCTTATCTAGGCCCTCGCTTATCCTTCTCTAATTTCCTGGTATGCATTCAATTTGTCTTCCAGTGACGCCGCTTTGTGATTCGCGCGTTTTTAAAATCCAAATAATATAACCCACATATCACTCATGACGTTTACGCATGTTCTAGGTACAGCTATAAGCTCTTAATGATCTGAAAATTCATATAACGGACCTTGTGGTACATAAACACTACAGTAAGCTAGCCATTTATGTGACTGCATTTTTATTGTGCCTTCACATAATTCATTTCAGGGGACAGAATGTGAATGTGATTTATTTTTTATGAATTATACGGTAGCAGCAATGAAATTCATTCAAACGTATTCTTAAATTAAACTCCTGCATTCTTGTACAGTCAATGAATGTCTAAAGAAAAGATAAAGGGAGAGAGAAAATAGAAGAAAGAAAGAAAATGAAAAGGAAAGAAAACGGTATGCTAAAAATCTGTCACTGGCATGTTTTACTATTCGTTTTAATGCTCGTAGAGTGAAACTAGCAAGAAATAACTGTGCCGTTAAGAGGAGATAGTAGATAACATTACAGAAAAATATATAAAATGATTATAGTGTTATAATTATGATCCAGGAGCTCAGAATTATAAATTTCTGAAAAAAAAAAAAAAAGTCTTGTGTTTGTGTTTATCTCAGATGCAAAAATCAGATAATAACGAAATTTTATATTCTAGTCGCACTATTCCTGACGATGCAACACCAACTCATACAAAATATGCATCTTTCAGTCCCTTCTTGTATTGGTCCGACCATAAAGCTTTATTTGAAACAAGTTTTCGTACAATTTGTCTGAAGGTACTTAGACTATAATCGACTTTCTCCCCAATGTTGAAAGTACTAGGCTAAGACACTTCACGCCCAACGTGACTTCACGTGATGAGAGGGACAGCTGAATGAACGTTTTTTTTTATTAAGGTATCATTTATTCTTTGCCGGAATATAAATCAGGGACATCACAAGATCCTGGATAGGTGAAGTCTTCTGGGGTTTCAAATATAAGTTATACTTGAAATGTAAGTTATACTTTTTAAACATTTTTTTTCAAGTAGGAAACTGGAATAATGGACAGTTGTAGTCTAAGTCTTTACGTTATCTTTATGAGCACTTCAGACCATTACATTTCCTGGTGTTTATGGTTCCCGAACTTTCATACAATGGGCACATGTATTTAACGTAGTGCTAAAAGTCCTTAACCAATTCTATTCACCACGGCGTAATCCTACGTTTTAATTTTCTCCTGCTGAACAGCATATCTCCTAGAACAGGCCCGTCCTGCTTTGGAGGAACTGGGGACCAAATTAATTAAGAGAAGTCATCTTGAGGGCCGCACCAAAATTACCTAATTTTATTCATATTAAATAACCACTTGGATTATCACTTACAAAGAGGATGCATGAATCCATTATTAGCCTAGTCAACCTTAACCCAACGGTAGATGTTACTAAGTTTTTTTGGAATAGTGCGCCAATAATAGAAAACTTGTGTGTTTTTTAAAAATATAATTCTTGCAAAGTATAGTTTTTTGTACCAATTAAATGACATAATGGTAATATATTTATTGAGAGAAAAGGCAGATGACCTACGAGATTAGCTAGCAGTTCCTAGTCTCAAAGCTATAATAGAAAAGCTTCACTGAGTTCTGTAGTTAGTTCTGATAAATTTCACAGTCGGAAATGCACTTTCACAAAGACATGTGCTTCCAAACATAGGCATGATCTGAATGCCTAAATCTCTCGGCTACGAAACTTCTCATCTGAAAGCAATGTGAAAAGGTTTTGTATTCTGTATTTTTTATTCTGTTCGTTTTGTATTCTGTTTTGAAGAAATGGACCAGTCTTAAAATCACATAATCAATTTGAAACTTTGATATTTGTAAACATTTTCCATTCCATTGGATGGTATTTGAAAAAATGGAAAAGTTGCAATTTTTATCCTAGCTTTAACTTTAATAGATTTGCATATTATTCCCATGGTAACTGTTAGTAACTGGGCGCTGTTTTAACTTGAAACTATTTTTGTAGTTCTTTTCTATTTTGTTTCGCGGTTCACAATAATAACCTTCAAGGGTCCCCTGTAAGACAAGTTTGCCCTGGAAGCTTGACTGTGGTACTTTCTTTAAAATACCTTTTGGGTTTCAGTATAGCTTTTACTACCTAAATATAATTCCATAACTATGATGTGTTCATCAGTTGTAAACATTTTACATGTCTTCCCTGGACCATCATAAAAAGACAATATTCAGAAAAAACTAGCCTATTTATTATAAACGTTTTCCATCGACCATTTCCTGAAGATAATTACTTCACTCGTGAATTACTCCGTGTGTATGTGTGTTCGTATACATATACATAGGCCTATTCGTATACACGTGTGTGTGTGTTCTGGTGTCACTACTGTGAAATTTCGGACTGTCTGAATCGAGTGATAAAATCGAAGAAGAGTAAGGCAAGGCGGAAAAGCTTGCTGGCTGGTATGAACTCTGGAATGAAAGCTTTAAAATTTAGAATAATTGCATTAAAAATGACGGGATGGCGCCAGGCTCTCACAGATGATGCTCCATAATGCAATAAAACCGGGAATCATTAAACGTCATTACGTGGCAACTTAAATTGCGGTAGAGGTTGAAGCAAATGCTAACATGACTCAGTAAATTATTCCAAATATGTACTGTATAACACTTTCCTCAAAACTTGTATCCATGGCAGCATATGTTCCTGCACATCTTCTTTAAGACAGAATAATATAAAATTGATAAGTTAATTTATTTTATACTATTTCTGGGACTGTTCATTTTGACTATAACTCTCACTGGTGGAATTAAAAGATAAATCATTGAATGTTTGGCAGATTATTTTAAATTGAATTGGAGTATTAAAAGTAACCCCAGATCAAGAAACCTTTCTTATCTCCACATTATAAAAATTAGATCAATAATTAGAGGATATAGTAAAACGTCAAGTTTCGGAAATATTCCGTTTGACATGGAACATATTCTTATGTGGAACACATCATTTAATTATACAGAGTGAATTGCAAGTTTTGTACGACCTCAGAAAATAATGGTACGTTGGTTTTATGGTTACGCTATTCAACAATAAGGGTGTATTGCAAATTAGGCCTATGAGTCCCGCAGGAACTCTTTTACATGCCTGTAAATGCCTGTCACATTTATGCACACATAAATTCAATCTACTTGGACCGGGATCCAACCAGCAACCTGGAGAACAGATCATGAAACGATAACTGACATAATATCCATGAAGAATAATTATAAATATGTGTGTCCTATTTCGAAAACAGATATAGGGTGATAATATTTTTTAGATGAGAAATGTCTATAGATGTTGTATTTTTTTATAAGGACAAGCTATAAATTTGTAGTGTATTGTGTAATAAACTCTCATAAAGGAAACAGAAATTTATAATGAAAACTCAGCCCTCAGTGTTCTGTTTCCCTCTTTTGTTTTTTTCTCTGTTGACATTGTTAAATAAAGTTACGGCGAAGATAGTCGCAGTAGTCTGAATACGAAAGAACACAAATAAATGTGAGTGTAAAACTTTAGTAGTTATTTATTATAGTACCAATAACACTTCAGTGGTGACCCCGATGCATCGGCACCTCAGTGGTGACCCGATGGAAGAAGTACAGCAGACTACAGCTGGAACTGCTCAGGAAAGCCAAGAAACCGTAGTAGCCCGCGTATCTATCAAAGTTCCGCCGTTTTTGAAGCCTGATCCGAGGATATGGTTCATTCAACTTGAAGCACAATTCCGTAACTCGAAGATCACCCAGGACCAAACTAAATATGGCACTGTGGTGAGTTCAATTGACTCAGAAATTCTGACACAAGTGGCCGATATTCTCACGAATCCTCCGTCTTCCGGTAAATATGATGCAATCAAAAAGCGTCTTATTTCAACTTTCGCAGATAGTGAAACGCAACGAACACAGCGACTATTGACAGACTTGGAACTCGGGGATCGTAAACCGTCGCAATTACTTTGTGAAATGAGAAATTTTGCTTCAGACAAGGTAAGCGAGAATTTTCTTAAAACTTTATGGTTACAGCGGCTACCAAGAGAAATGCATGCTATCCTGTCAGTGAGTAGTGACGATCTGACGAAATTGTCGACCATGGCAGACCAGATTTGGGAGCTAAAACCCACAAGCTCGTACCATGTTGCTCCTATTGCTGTTACGCAACCAATGAACAACTTAATAGAGGAACTGAGGAAGCAAGTTTCTGAGCCCTCACTCCATGTTGCAGAGTTGAGTAAGCATGTTTTCGCCGACTGCTCTCATGTTTTCATACATCATGCACCTCCATTATCCTCACTCCAACCTGCGTACGACGGTCCCTACCCAGTAAAGAGTCGAACTGATAAGTTCTTCGACATTAATATCGGAGGGTTAATAAAGCGAATCTCAGTGGACCGCCTGAAACCAGCTTTTCTATTGGAAGAAGGTCCCCATAGTGTTACTAACCCTCAACAAGAAACTCGTACTGATGTGACTGAACATTTCACCAGATCAGGACGCAAGGTCCACTTCCCTGCACGTTTCTAGGACACTATCGCTGTCACTAGGGGGGGAGTGTGTAGTGTATTGTGTAATATACTCTCATAAAGGAAACAGAAATTTATAATGAAAACTCAGCCCTCAGTGTTCTGTTTCCCTCTTTTGTTTTTTTTCTCTGTTGACATTGTTAAATACAGTTACGGCGAAGATAGTCGCAGTAGTCTGAATACGAAAGAACACAAATAAATGTGAGTGTAAAACTTTAGTAGTTATTTATTATACTACCAATAACACTTCAGTGGTGACCCCGATGCATCGGCACCTCAAATTCATCTTACATGAATCAATGTGATACAGCTGGATTCACTTCTCATTTTGGAACACTGCTCATAAGGGCGATTTCAACGATGCAACACTACTCTAAAACAATCATGGGCAAACCCCTATCCATTGACACGCAACCCGCAAACTTGGTCAACTTACACATAGTTCGAAAAGAACGGGTAGATGGAGACACAAACAGACAATAAGTGCAGTGGCGGTTGCTCATTTTGAGGGAAACACTAATTTCACTTTATAATATACACTACAATATACAAATAATACAAACAATTTTGTATTTTTAATTATTCTTTTACGTGTGCAATTATTTCATCATACAAAGGCTTAGAATGTGCCATAAAGCCTTTCCAATCGTAACTGTGTCGCAACCCATCACTGCTTGCAAAGAGATATGATTAATGCACGCAGTGGCGGATCGTGGGTGTAGAAACAGGGTCTTGCATTATTTTACAGGAAGTAAATACATAATTAAATGGCAGGCGGACGCCACCAAGACTGCTAAGATTACCTGTAACTTCAGAGTTAAAATAATGTTATACATGCAGAGATTGATAAAATCTTACCCATTATTTGGAGAGGAAATCCATCCTTCTTTCCTTCTTTTTGGCGAATTTGTCAATTACTCTCTGGTTGAAGTCAGGCATGTCCATGATAAAATTATTTTCGATGGAAATCATGGCCAGTGCTGACAACCTTTCCTGGCTCATGGAGTTTCTTAAAAATGTTTTTGCTGTTTTCAGCGTAGAGAAGCATCTTTCAGCTTCTGCAGACGTCATAGGTATGGTTATCACAAGCTTTAATAGTTTAGTAGTTTCACTAAATGTTTTTATTAAACCATTCCGTACAATGAACTCGCATAAGCTAACGGAGCCAGAAAGCGATCTGAATTCTTCCGCATGGTAAATGGAAGATAATTCGTGTTGGAGTTTACCTTTATCAAGAAATGGATACACAGTACATACTGTTTCAAGTGTTTCTTCGGGAAATTTGGAACTGGAAGAGTACTCTGGAAACATTTCTGGTAAAAACAGTGATGCTGCAACAACGTGGCCAGTGAACGTAAATCTTTCCTTAGCTTGAGAAATAATAACATCACATACTTCTTTTGCCTCCCTTACCCATTCCGAATCATTGTTCTTCCTTCGTTTTGTTGAACTACCACTTGGTTGTGTGGCATCATTGTCTATTACATCTCTGATTTTCCTGATGTTCTCTTCAATGGACATAAGAGCTTTCTTTGCTGTCCTTGAATCAATGTCTCTTTTCTGGAGTTGACTGAACACTATTTCCACGAGAGGCATGATTTTTGCAAAAAATGAAAGCCAGAAACTGAAGCTGTAACTTTTGAGGACTTTCAAGTGACCATTAGCCTGGCAGATAGTGTTTTCGTTCCTAATATCACTTGATTCCAGAATCGTTTTCATGCAATCAATAATGTCCTTCCGATCAAAAATAGTATTCACACTTCGTGAGTGAAAGCAAATAACACTTTCTTTATTGCATCTTTCAATCAAGAGGGTACATTGTATCCTCGGACATCAGAATTGTCAAAGTACAAATTACAAAGTACAAAAATAGTACAAGCTTGAAAAGAGTAAAATATATAGACGATCAATTCCTTATATACCTAACAACCTGACTTACACAAATAATTTCACATATTTACAAGTACAAAAATGTAGAACAGTACAAAAACTTAAAAGGAATAAATAAATATAAATTATAAATTCAAAATGAACCTAACTAACCTATAACAAACAATTTCACATTTTTACAAAGCACAAAAATGAAGAGAAAAAAAATTGAAATGCATAGATATGATAAATAACTAACAACCCTTAACAAAAAAATTTACATATTTACTAGTACAAAACGAAGAACAAATACAAATCATTATCACTTAGTAATATATTATCAATCTGTGTTTGAAAAGAATTCATCAAGCGAGTTTAAGCTTTCATTAATTAGATATTGTTTTAACTCTTTTTTAAATGTCTTAAGGTTAGGTAGATTTTTTATTTGGGATGGCAATTTGTTAAATAGTTTTATTCCCTGATAGTTTGTTCCTTTCTGATACAATATAGTACCATGCGAGTTGATATGGAAGTTACTACAGTGACGAGTACTATGAGAATGGATATCTTTATTTAAAGGGTAGCATGACTTGTTTTTGAACATAAGGATTAATACTTCAAAAATAATGATCTGCATTGAACACAAAGTCACAACAAACTGAAGAAAATTGTTGCAAACACTCATGTTGAAGAAGAAGTTGAAAAAAATTAAACCTTGGATTACCACCAGCATTGTTAAATCTATACGAACAAGAGATAATTTAGCAAATTTAGTTAAAAAGGATCCACTAAATCTTGAATTATTATCCTATTATAGAAGGTATAGAAATACCTTAACCAGTGTAATTCGAAAGATGAAAATCCAACACTTTACTAAAAAAATTATTGACAATAAAAACAACCCTAAAAAATTTTGGGATACCTTAAATGAGGCTACAGACTCGCATTATATGAGTAAAAATAAAAGTATGCCTAAGGAAATCACAAGTCGCAATGGGTTAAAAGTCTCTAACAATGAAAATATAGCTAATGAATTTAATGCACATTTTATAAATATTGGCAACGAAATTGCTTCAAAAATAAATTATAAAGTGTTTGATTCTCATCACTATAAGTTTTCTAATGATTGCCTGAGTTCCTTTTTTCTGTTTCCTGTGAATGAATATGAAATTATAAAAATTGTAAAACATTTTAAAAATAACGTATCTCCTGGTTTAGATTGTATTACTAACATCACTCTAAAGATGATTATAGAACATATTTCGAAGCCTCTTGCACACGTAATAAATCTATGCTTGTCTCAAGGTATATTTCCCACCGCATTGAAACACGCAATTGTGATTCCAGTATACAAATCGGGTGATAAATGCAATCTCAGTAATTACAGACCTATATCTCTTTTACCTTGCCTAGCAAAATTATTTGAAAAATGTATAAAGTCCCGTTTAATGTCCTTTCTTGATAAACACAATATATTAAATAATAATCAGTTTGGTTTCAGGAACAACCTCAGCACAGATGATGCTATTATTAGTGTTACATCTAAATTAATTCAAGAATTGGATGCCGGTAATAAATGTTTAGGTATATTTTTAGATTTGCAAAAAGCTTTTGATACTGTCAACCATGATATACTTATAGAAAAACTGGATAAAATTGGTATTAAAGGCGTTGGACTAACATTTTTTAAATCCTATTTGAGTAACAGGACGCAGTCAACAAAAATCCATGATTACTGTAGCGAAATTCTGAATATTGATATTGGTGTGCCGCAAGGTACTGTATTAGGTCCTATATTGTTTTTGATATATATTAATGACTTATTAAATATTGATTTGAGCAGGTATTCGGGTAATATATATTCTTATGCTGATGACACTGTAGTTATATTTAGCGGTAACGACTGGGACGTAACTTACCAAAACTCCAATAGAGGTATCAACATCGTTAAGGAATGGTTAGATGCAAATTTGCTTTCACTGAATACTTCTAAAACTACGATTCTTCCTTTTTCTTTAACTACCCAAGGTCTTGACTTAGTAAAATTAAATAATACGATAACAAGAAACATTACCATTCATAATAACTGTAATCGTGATAACTGCAATTGTCTCTCCTTAAATTATTCAACTGAAACCAAATATTTAGGCATTATAATTGATGAACATCTAAGATGGAATAAGCACATTACTTATGTTTGCAATAGGCTTCGTAAAATAATATATAAATTCTCGATCCTCCGTTTTTATTTACAACCTCATATCTTGCGTTTAATTTACATAGCTCTAGTTGAATCTGTATTGCAATATGGTATATTGGGTTGGGGAGGAATGGCTAAATCCAACCGCTTGCCTTTAGAAATTCTACAGAAAAGGATTATTAAAATATGTCTGAGTAAACCTGCTGATTACCCCACAAAACTAATATTTTCTGAATTTAATGTCTTAAATATTGAACATATATACAAACTCAAATTACTGACTTACTTCCATAAGAATAGAAATATTTTCAAAAATAACAATCCTCATCATTACCTTACCAGACTGAATCAAAATTCTATTCTATATGAACCCAAATGTTCTACCTCTGCTGGATTAAATCACAGTATAAATTTCGGCCCAAGATTATACAACTCACTAATAAGAGCTCATCCTGAACTATATTATCTAAATTTACACAGATTCAAGAAAGAAACTTATAAAATTTATTCAACCTAATGCATGACTCATTTTACAATATCCAAAGTTTTTGCTTTTCATTTTGGCTACTCGTGCTTGTCATTCCTCTCTTACACATAATTTTTAATTATATGTTTTGCTTTTGATTTATGTTATTTACTATTTGCCTTGTTTTGTGAGTGTATTTGTGTATGCCATGTGTGTGAGTGTGTGTTTGTGTGTTTTGTAACGTCGCTTTGCCCTGAATTTTTTGTTTTATAATTTCCAGTGTTCACTGTTTTTTGTTTTTGTGCTGAGCTGAGCCCGAGCACGAGCTTTTGCTCATTCGGGCATCGGTTATGAATATTTGTTTTGTACTAATAAGGTAAATAAATAAAAAATAAATAAAAAGCTAAACGAAACAATAAAGTAGCAGAACTCCTACTGTAACAAAAATAAAAATGTTGATTTAGATCTACGGACACTCATTAAATTTTAACGTTATGTTATAAACGATCAAATAAATATATAATAGTGTCCAATAGAATGTTCAAAATAGTAATACAGATTAGTGATTACAGACAAAATGGCATCTCTGCGAGAGACTCATGGGGGAAGGGAAATCCCGGTTGCAAGATCACAGCTGACGTGCTTCGGCGCGCTCTAGCTGTGAAGACAAGAAACACGCCTTGTGGCAAAATCAAAGCGACGACCAAATCGTTCAAACCCCGGGAGTGTTGCTACCAAGTCGAGCCCCTAGCATTCGCTGGTCGCCCGCAGAAAGAGGCAGGAAGTCGTCGCTCTCTCAGAGCGACGACCCCGCTCATTTAAATGTTTAAATGATTTAAAATTGGTAAATATCGCGTGAAGCGTGTTTATAGATAATAAAAACCTACCAAAAAGACCATTTGGAAACAGTTTAATAGTTTAAAGTACTGTAACTTAAGAAAATTCTTAGAAACTGAAGAAAAATAGTTTTTGCAAAAGAAACTGGTCGTTGTGCAACGCTGCAACATGATCAGAGGCCGCCACTGCATGCACGGGAATAATCCACCACGTACACCTAATGTCCGCAATGCCATCTTGTGTCTTTTGCGGGAAGGTCGAGAACCACAAGTGGTTCGTGAACCAGTAAATACCCATGTATGCTCTAAAATAAAGCTAATCGCTCACCAATGAACCGATCTAGTAACGGATGCAGTCCGTCATAAATAGTATGGTTGAGCGTAAGGCTCAAAATGGACTTTGACTGACGATCTACATAATTTTATAAATAAAGATACCCTACAAATGTTCTTTCAGGCCAGGTCAGGTCAAGGCAAGTTCACTATTCTTACAGAAGCATCCTTTTGCGTTAAAATCCAACACGTATTTTTGCGAATTGTATCTGGGTATATCTGAACAAAACCTTGTTCGGAAATGTCGTTAGGCATTAAAAACAGACTTGGTTAACATGGAAATTGAGGAAACAAAATTCTACAGGAGACATTTCGTCTCAATAATGAGCAAATGCCATAACGCAAAAGTGTATGAATTGTGCGTGACTTTCTAGGAAAACCGCGTTTTACTTGAACAAAACTTTTTGAATTATTCTTTATGTTTATACTGATTACATGTATAGGCCTACGAGTTTTGTAAAACGTGAGCTACATGTGTTCAAAATTCAAGAGAACATGTGGAAGGTTTGTATTTACTCCATGCACAGACCTAATATTAAATAAGTCTTTCCTTAATGAATTATTCATTTTTATGGATGCACGAGTGAGGACTAATAATGATATTTATCTTAGTTTATACACAATTCTTGGGTAAAGTAATAACAACATATTAGTAGACTTCACCTCCTATTAATATTCTCCTGAGGTAATTGAATGTGTGCACTCTTGTTGTTATTAAAACAAACTTATTATTAATTACAATATTCTAATCTTAAAAATGAGGAAATATAATGAACCTTCATTCTAAAGAGCCCTCACAAGCCACGTAATAATATCTTGGTAACTTACATCCCATAACAAAAACCACTTGAAAAGTCAGTATCGTGTTACTTGCTTGAAGTATAAGATAACGAAATTGCATTAAGGAAAAACGAAAGAGTAGAATGAACTGCTAGAGTCTTCATTTTGCTTATACTGTTGGTGCACATTGCTAAGAATACGTTTCAGTCTGTTAAGAATTGCAAGGAAACGCTGGAGTAACGTCGTAAAAAAGAAGTCGTATAAACGGCCATAACCTTCTTTATAATGTGACGAATTTGTTTCGAATACGAATATGATTGTTCGCAATTCTATCAAATGCACTTTATTAGCATTTTCTGAAAACTCCAACATAAAAATGCCTATATAATGGAAGTATACAATACCATTACATCTGGCTTTATGTTCAAATCTGAGAGATTTCCTTATAACCGACGTAAAATATCTCACTGCAGTATTATTCTCAATTCTCGTACAAATACATAGAGCTATATAGAAGACATCTAAAAGTTTATTCCTATTCATTCAGGATTTCTTATTAAGGTGGATACTGGAAAAATTCTGTTTTCACAAACAAAAGGAGGAGTATAATGTCTATTTGGACTTAAGGCAAAGTATTTGTTATTCTTGTTTAATACCGTAAATTTTCCTCTGAAGTGATATGAATGTAATATTAAACTTTAAAGTATTCTGTTATTACAAAGGCAGAATCTAAAATAATTTTACTTAAAAGGATAAAAGTGTCAAGCAATATTTAAATAGGTATTTTTCGAACTACTTCACCCATGTTTCCTATAAAATCACAACAGTGAAATAAAAATTGCAGGTAATACCTTGATACTTAAACTGGCTTGGATAATGCGATTTTTATCGCTTCACATAGGCCTAAATAGAGTGCGGGAGCACACATTCAGATACACATCCTTCTGAAAAGTCTTACTGTTCATAGCCTATGTCAAGTTTGTGTTTGTGGAAGAAGTAATTTATTACTAGATTTACGTTTCTAAAATACAAATTTAGGTTCCTAAAATAGGGTATAAAAATCAGAAGATATGCTCTATTATAAATCCAAATCTCATTTTATGTTGCCATTTTCTTAAATATCTATTAATACAGAATTGTATTTATTAATATGCCCACTCATCAATGATCATGATCAAACACGGACATTCAGTGCAAGTAAATTTACAGGACTTTCACTCGAGCCAATATTAGGTTACTGTCACTGATATGTGGTACACTGTTTTGCATAAGAATTTCATGTGGTATATACGTTTTAGACGATAACGTTCATTAACTAACAGGCCCATGAATTAATAGACAACACAATTTAATTTTTTCCAATTCTTGTCCATAGTTGGCTTCATATTGAACCATCCTTTATTTTTATCATTTAACACTATACACAGCCACAGAACCCTACCCTAGCGTTTTTGGTTTTACCGTTAGGCCTACAAAGAAGATTGGCCCGTTAGCTTATTCATCCCTCTCGTAGTCATTCACTTTCTTTTGCTACTGGATAACAAATTTTGAAAAATAATTAATTTCCTCGGAAAGTCCATTTTGATGAAGACAAGACATTGCTGCTCTTAGACATACCATTAAGTATGGCGTTTACTGTACAGTCCGAGCTAAAATCTCAATATGAACTTAAAAATAAGTGTTATAATTTGTAACAAACCTGTAGAAAAAGTAACTTGTTAGGAACTTTAAGGGGAAGAACGTGCAGAACGTTAGTACAGTATTAGGCTCTAACACCAAAATAGGCTGTTTTAGGTCTTATAAAAGCATCAGTTTCAAGCAGTCACCTATCAAACGCGTATATACAAGTTTCTGTGTATATATCTTTTAAGAATTAAAATAGGATTTTACCTAAAATCCGAAGTCTACTTATTACTACCCTTCTGAAAAATTTCAAGTAAATTTTATTTCTGTATATGCAGTTAGTGGCCAAATTTTAAACACAATAATAATTGTTAGAACAAGCAGGAAGGTTATTTTGAAGAAATTACTTATTCTGATTCAAAACGTTTTTCTATTTTGGTATTATTAGTGTTAGGCTATATTATTAAGTATTGCTTTATTGCTAACAATAACGAAGATTGTTTAATAATGCTAATTGGTTTACCCAATCATACTACCATATCTGTAATTTTTCTAGTAATAATTGTTAGTGAATTTTCTTTGCGACACCCTTTATACAAAATACTGTATTGTGACTGTGAGGAGTGAGGTTGTTGATTGAATTTGGATGCGTCTTGGACACTCCCGAGTAAACAGACTGTGAACAATGGAACTCTGGTCCATACGCTCCACTTCACACTTCTTCAGACAACGAAGCCAGCCATACCTATATTTGCTCCAACTGACCAGACGACAGTGCCAATATCTTGCAATGTTTTCTATTCTGCATTCTGACAGCATCCTGAAGCTTCAGGCGTCGATAAAATCGTGCTCTGAAATAAATAACATGGCCTGTCTGGCCTATATATCCTTCACAATTACTGCTTCATACTTCTCATATTGTCTGTCAGTTTGATTTCCTTTATTAATTCTTGGTATTTTTTCTCATAATTCTTTGTTGATTGCTTATTTAAATTTCTAACACTTCCAGGGACGAATTAAGACCCCTGGCGAAAGTAACAATTGAGTTAATTGAATAACCTAATAATAATAATAATACATTTTTTATCACTATGTAAGTAAAAAAAACTAAACCAGCATTTTTCAAGGAAGGTGAAGAAGATTTGAAATTACTCAATATCAAAAAGGAGGATATTGCAAACAGAGAAAAGCTAGGAAAGCAATATTTGATGGCGAATTTCCAGAGAAACCCAAGAAGAAAACAGGAAGTTAATCGACGGAAGAACGGAAACAGCAACATTGCGAAAGAATGAAGAAGTTTTTGGAAGACATGAAGAAGACAACTGTTTCGCGTGGTCCTAAGCTATCCTATTATCCTTATTGAAACATCTCACGAAAAAAAATATGTTAAAATTATGAAGTTGTCGACTCAAGTTTTATTAATACGTTAATAAACCTTGTTTACTTTCTGCTTTCTCGATATCACTATAGGGATTTTAGGTAATTTTGAAGTTTTGCCTAGCGAATAATTATGTCTCTGAATTAGGATAAGACAACGGCAACGTGCTCCCTGATTATGTGGCTGCTTACTCAATACCGCAGAATAAAAGCAGACTGTGAACAATTACGATATGTGATATTACGTCAGGATTTTCTTCTAGGGTTTCAACTAAAGTAAATATTAAATACAAATAAAATTAAAATCAACGAATGATGTTTATGTTACATGACTGAAAATTTAAAAAAATTCGAAGTAAAATTTTACTAGTGTTAAAAATAATTATTCTTCAGTTACTATTGTCTCTTATGTTCTTCTTTAAACTTTTTGAAAGAATCCTAACAAGATTTAGGAAAGCTAAATAAACGGATGCTCCTGCATGTGTAATTCGTCTAGCTTAAGGGGGATAAACTGTTAATCCAGTTCCTGCTAGACGTCTTCTAAGAAGAAGTGTTAGGGATGGAGGTAGTAATCAAAATCTTATATTATTTATTTGTGGTAGAGCCATATCTGGTGCTCAAAACTTCTTCTAGTTTGTAGGGTCATCTACATGACCGTCACACTTTGTTTCATGAAAATAATTCACTTAGGATATACATTTTTATTAAGTGATATAAAAAAACTATAACTCTGATGAACATCAAGAAGAAGACGTAAGAACTGAGAAAATCGGAATGCAGATAATAAGAGCTTTGGACAGGAAATAGTGATGTGTATTATACTCGACACGCATAAAAATATTGCAAGTGCGAGGGCGAGTGCGTCCTGCATCTCAATGAGGGCCGCCACCGCGGGTTAATTTAAAGGGAAAGGTGATTAAGTGACGCCTCAAGATGGAGCAAGATGAATTGTGACGACGCCGACTCGGAATACTAAGTGTATGAGGAACTTGGATGTGATACCAAGCCGAGCGTTCCTACAACACCCTCCGGCTAAGTGGACTGCTTTATGTTCTCGACACTTCTCTGTTATTAGTTCTAGCCTAGTTGTCTAGTCAGCGAGTATATTTTTTCTGTGAATGAAAACTACAAGAATGCAGAGAACGAACGGTATGCCTTACAATTAAATAAAAATTTACAGCCAGATAAGAAGATTCCTTGCGTATAATTAACATCAGAGTAAAAAGAATGTTGGAGAAAAATAGGTTCATATTTTAATCAGTTGATTCAGATAAAAGACGTAAATGTTACGGAAGAAATAAATGCAAAATTGGACTGAGTTCTAGATAGCTGCGTATTGTTGATACTTAGCTTAGTATACTAAATATCCTGCATATATAAATAAAAAATATAAAAAATTAAAATGTTAAAGATTCTACCGCTCACGAATTTTTCAATGTGAAAATATCAAAGCCCAAATGTTAGGCTATGTTATATTTCGTGTACTTAGAAGTTAATAGTATGCTGAGAACAGACAATGTGTTTTAAAATACAAACAACTGTAAAAGATTTGATCCCATATGTACATCTTACATTGAAAGTATTCTTTTTTATGCAAATGTCTTTCTTTTAAACGGAATAACTTAATACAGATAGTTGATTGGTTAATTTTATTAACGTTATACAGTACAGTGTATTTCAATACAAAGTCAAGTTTGTTAGTATAATTATCAACATTTCATAAGTATTTAAACCATTTAAATTTACTAAATTACTCTTTAAAGAATTATTTAAAAGATCGGTAATTTGCATCACAATTTGAGGTCTCACTTTCTTTAAAATTACGGGTGCAATTTCATCTATTGCTACATAAAACGTACTTTTCAACACTTGAATGGTTCCTAAAATCCCTTTCTCAGTTACTTCCAAGAGTGCAATTGAGTTTGAAAATGTAGGTAGATTAATACAAAATTCTTCGAGGAAGTGGGGAAATTATTCATGTCTAAAGTTCGACAGCTCAGGGTAGAAAAGGTTGGAAGGGAGGGACAAAAAGAATAATTCTTTGTATATGCATTGCTTTGTAATATAGGCGTATTGCATTATTATTGTCATTTCTCTTCTGTTATGATTGCTATTTTTTGTATATATTGTCCTCTTTTTCTTCATCTTTGTATAGCATTATTATACTGTATCGTATTATATTGCATTGTATTATTAGAACATTTCTCTCGCTCTGTCTTGTGCATTGTAAAACACGAACGGCTGTCTTGTAAGCTGGATTTGTTCTATTCAAAATGTATTGAATATGTATGTAAGAATAAAGATGCACCTTACTATACCATATCATGCCTTACTTGAACTGTTTAATATTTCAAAGACGTAGAGAAAAATTAGAAGAAGAGGTTATTAATAGCAGAAATGTTAAAAAATGATATATAAATTATATGAGAAGAGTTTAAAAAAGTAACAACAAAAACTAAACCAATTAACCCAAAGTTGAAAGAAAAGGAAAACGCGAAGAGAAAAAATAAAAACAATGTTTAAAAAGAATTACGATAAAATGGTGATGTTTGGAAGATAATGTGAAGAAGAAGAAGAAATATTACACGATGATATCAATAATAATAATAATAATAATAATAATTGTTGTTATTATGACTCTTATTATGGGATACAATTGGGGAAGAAGAAGGAGTAATTAGAAAATTCCGAGTAAACAAACAAATATAGAAAAATATTAATAAATGGATCAATGAATAGTACTTAAGCTATTTCCGATTATGCAGAAAGTGATAAACTGAAGCACGACAGAGAACAGGAGACGACGAAGGTGGTCATGTTGTTAATAAATTCCACTCGAATAACCGGGATTTAATCCTGGTTCCAGTCGTGTATAGTGAACATTCAATTTTCTTGGTCATGAGCAGCGAGGAAGAAGTATAAAAAGGACATAAGTAGGCAGGATCATAGGCTAATGGTAACGACCGGAATAAAAATTGAACAGATAGTGGCATGAAATAAAGCTATGGTTTGTGTAACTGTTGCCGGTGAGAAGTAGAAATGAACTAAAGAAATGGAACCCAACTGTAGATAATAACAGAGAATACGTACAAGATTTCAAAACCTTGTTACAAGCGGAGAGAAGGAAGCTAGAAAAGAAATATAGGGGAAAACGAAGATAAACATTATGACCTAGGAAAGTTATGATGAGGATAACTGGAGAGAATTTACTTCTTATTTTTATCTGCTACAGTTATTTCTCTGCTTCTTCAAACAACTATTAAAGTCACATATTTTTGTACTATCACATAATAAAATCCTTTGCTTTCAAGCTCCCATCATTTTATCACAAATCTTCAAGAAGCAGGACGATTTTAATGACAATTCACATTTTAAATAAACACATTAATAAAAGAATCAGAAAAACTCTATACTCTTCCCAATACTTTAATTTCATATTGGTGGAGCTGTTGAGTGACACAAAATTCTCCGAGGGGGTGGAGAAATTCATGTCTAAGGCCCAACAGCTCAGGGTAGAAAAGGATGGGAGGGAGGGGCAGGGGGAGTAATCTTTTTCTATTGTCATATCTTATCTATTATTAGTACTATTATTTTTCTCTTTCTTCATCTTTGTATAGTATTATTATATTATAAGCTATCGTATTATATTGTAGTGTATTATTAGTGTTATGTTTATCTTTCTTTATCTTGTGCATAGTGAAAGCACGAACAGCCGTATATGTTCTATGGATAATGTTTTTAATATGTATATAAGAATAAAGATGTACCTTACCATACCATATACAGTGATCGCCGCTTAATGTAATCGCGGATAATGTTATGAATCGGGTAATGTTAACATTTTTATGAAGTCCCATACGGATTAATACTGATGCAATAGAAAAATTATGTTCATTGTGATCAAAGATTCGGTTTATAATATCACATTTTCCTTTTTACAGCTTTATTTCCAAGTACTGTACATCATTCAAAATTTAGTTTTTAAGGGTTTCGTTTCAAACAGAACTGTATTCTGTTGTATTGGTAGTGTTCCCTGTTCACACGATGACCAGTTTGAGGGGGTGGCATTCCGCAACTTTCTCTTTTATGTAATAAAACATGTTTCATCCCTCAGTTAAGCTGCAACTTTTGATTTATGAAGATAACTGTGTTGACATGCAGTGATGGCTAATGTAACATTAAAAGACGAACAGACAGGTGTTAGATGTTTTGCTACGCGGTGTTCAACACAGATCAGCAGACTTCCAAAAACACTCATAAATGAATGCTGTATTTTTTTTTTATGATTTATTATCAGCATGCTCCATTACCTAGTAATATTACATGCATTATTTTTACATTATTCTACATTGATTGTTACCGTTAATACATTTTTTGTTGTTGTTGCAATTGTGAGTTGAATACAATATTATTTACACATATAAATCTTGTTATTGATGTCTGCAGGATATTTTCAATGTTTAAATCAAACTGTTCATAAGTTGATGGAATGTATATACTTGTAGAAGGCCTTCATATGTCTGTTTATTAGCTGCTGATTTGTGACTGGCCAGGTGTCCCCTTTTCTGTGTACTTCCTTTATTAATTCTGATCTTTGTTCCTTGACATTGTGGCATTCATAAATGAGATGGTTGACTGTCTGATATGCTGTGTTGCATGGGTAGATTGAAACCTGTGTAAATATGATTTAGTTTTTCCATGTCCTGAAAGTATGGCTGTAAATTCCGGGCTACTTGGGAGTTTTATTCTCAATCTGTCTTTAACTGTTGGGAAGAAGGATTCAGTTGTTGCTCCTTTTGTTGTGCTGTTCCATTTATTCTGCCATTGGTTAAGCCCAGTTTCATATATTTCTGTCCGGATTGTTGTTTTGGGAATTTTGTCATAGATGAATTCATTTCCACCCATAGACGCTTCTTTCGCCAATTTGTCGGCTAGTTCATTCCCGGCAATGCCAATATGTGATTTGACCCAACCGAAGTGGACTTCCCATTGTTGTTGATGGAGGGTTTGGATTGTTTTCAGAATATTTTCTATAATAGAGTAATGTCTGCTGTTATTTTTAATAAGGAACAATGTTGTTTTGCTGTCTGTGTAAACTGCTGCAATTTTGTCTTCTTTTGGGATGTTTTGTAGTAGCTCGAGTTCCTGTAAAGCCTTTAATATTGCCATTTGTTCGGCCTGATTGTTTGAACATTGCCCGTGTAATCGGTATTTTAGTTGCTTTATTATGGAATTTTGTTTAAATATTGCTGCAGCTGCTCCCACATTGTCCTCTGTTTTGCTTCCATCGGTGAATGTCGTACTGATTGATGGACTCCTAAAGGAAAACAAAAACAATTAAAAACTTTGTTTCTGTTTCAAAAAAATAGTTGTTTGTTGTCTATTACTGTATTATGAGTGGTTCAATGGTTCACAGCAGTGGCGATTATTCCATATAGGATGTGAGGATCATCCTACACTTCATAATTGATCAACATAAATGTTTACTAGCATTCATTGTCAAAATTAAAACAATAAAATGACAAAACAGCGTTATTGTAGAGCACTCGGGAAGGAAGTTAGCGGTTCCTTTTTGAGCAGGTTGGTATTTGCGAGGATGTCCTCAGTCACTCACTGTTGATGTTACGTAGTCCATGCCGTTGTTAAAGCTCTTGGGCATGTGAAGGGGGAGGTGGGAAGAGAAAAGGTAGTGAGAAGCCAGTTTCATATGGACGAAGTTGAGGACGTCTTACAGTCCTTCCTCACATGTGTTTTGTGTTCCTCACGTTCGACAGCTTGTTTTCTAAGAGGGGAGTGATCATATTTTTATTAATGTTTATTTATTTCATTTCTTGGTATATATTATAGGCCTAGCTATTATTAAACTTTACAGTGCTGTTTATATTTCAATATAAGTATTCCTGGAGTAATATCAAGTTTGATATCAACTATGAAAATTATAGCGGAATAGCTCATTTCCGTAAACGACAGTTTTCATACGTGGTTAAATCTTTTCATATTTTAGGATAAAGCATTATTGTATTAAATTTACATCTCAGCCTTTATGTATTTTTTACGGCGACGCATACTTTTAGTCCCTGGTGAAGTGGAAGAAAAGACCTTACGGTCTTAACTTCTCCAGGTTAAATAAACTATTATTATTATTATTATTATTATTTATTATTATGTACGTCAATAGCAGTGAATGGGTTAATTCGCTCTCTCCACACCATCCTACACAACTAAAAAACCAGGAGTCGCCACTGGTTCACAGTTACATATCTAATGAATAAATAGCTTCTAATTCTGTTTTAGTAGTGTATTATCTTATATATATGAATAAATAACCTTCATTTAATTCTTTCGGTTATTGTTATCAATCGGTTAATACTTTCAGATTAGCTACGTCACGAAGTGATCACAATAAGCGGCGTGCACTGTATATGTATATAATATATACAGGGTGTTAATGAATTACACTAAAATATTTTACATGTGTATAGAGGAGACATAGACAAGCAACTTTTATTAGGAAAATTTTGCTCTATGGATTCAATTTATCCTGTTACAGCATAAAATATCCCATGGCATGGCCGCCACTGACTTCTAACATTTAAACAAAATGCAAAACAAAGCAACTTCATTGTTAACACTGGAGTTATGAATAAAAACGAGTGCAGTGGTGTCAGTCAAGTGTTTGGTCTGTAAATTTTGTAAATTATTTCGGTTATTGTTATCAATCGGTTAATACTTTCAGATTAGCTACGTCACGAAGTGATCACAATAAGCGGCGTGCACTGTATATGTATATAATATATACAGGTTGTTAATGAATTACACTAAAATATTTTACATGTGTATAGAGGACACATAGACAAGCAACTTTTATTAGGAAATACATACATACATACATACATACATACATACATACATACATACATACATACATACATACATACATACATACATACATACATACATACATACCTACCTACGAGCATATTAGCTGCTCTCAAGTCCTTTGGCTGCCCTAGAAACCTTTATAACCTCTCTCGAAGCTACTTCAGAGACAGAACGGCCATTCTTTCAACAAATACTTATATCATAAAACGGAACGTCAGTAAAGGATGCCCTCAAGGGTCATTTTTTTTTTTTTTTTTTTTTTTGTTTTTTTTGTGTGCCCACCCTTACCCCCGGAGTGCCAAGCAATTAAGCCTAAACCTCCGGTCAGACCAAATTTTGGTAACCATATGTGATGTGTGTATACCTATTGTGCCCTTATGTACATCCGTAGGGGATGTTGATGGTGTGACGTGTTTGGGCTGAGTACTTGTGTCTTTGTACTTTGGCGCAGGATAGACCTAAGTGCGGATAGGTCTTATGTGCAATATTTCCGAGTGTGTTTCTTTTTAGTGACATGTAGTTATGTATTCTAGAGAGAAACCCTCAAGGGTCATGCTGCGGTTCATTCTTCTGGAACATACAGTATGATTCGATATTTAGATTGGACTATCTTGAGAAAACACAAGTTATAGCTTACGCCGACGACCTATTGATAGTAATTAAAGGGAAAAGCTTACTAGAAATAGAAAATTATGCAAATGTGGAAATGCAAAAAGTGTCAACATGGGCAACACAGAACAAGGTAAAATTCAATGAAGAGAAATCACAGATACTTGTAGTGTCCAGGAGAAAGACAAGGCCCGACCACGACATCTGCATATATTTAAACAACAAGCCACTGAGACAGACAGACACCATGAAATACCGCGGAATACACATCGACAAAAGATTCAACTTCAACAACCATATAAAGCATATAACAGAAAAATGTACCAAATTGATATATTCTCTGTCTAAATCGTCAAAAATAAATTGGGGCCTAAAACATGATGTTCTGAAAATAATATATAACGGAGCTATATTACCCATACTGTCACATGGAGTGCCTCTATGGATCGACTCTGTGCGGAGATGCAAAAATCTGCAAAAACTCACCAGAGTTCACAGACTAGTTAATATCAAAATGGCTAAAGCCTTCAGGACGACATCTTACGAAGCCTTGTGTATATTGACAGGAACCATACCAATTGAAATCGAATTAGAGAAAATTGCAAGAACGTTCATTATCACTCGAGGGTACGCACAGCATCCAAACCTTGAAACCAGAAAGAGCTACAGACAATGGGATCATCCAGCCGACACATGAAAATACAACAGAAACTCGCAATTAAAAAGTATACCATAAACATTTTCACAGACGGGAGTAAAACCGAGAAGGGAGTTGGATCCGGAGTCGCTATAATGGAAAGTGATAAACCAATATCAAACCTGCAATACAGGCTGAGCGATAAATATTCGAACAATTAAGCGGAACAATTTGCCATCCTGAAAGCCCTCATGAGACTGACGGTCATAGACCATCTACCAAACAATAAGAAACTCGCTGCCATCCATACAGACAGTCGGATCACATTAGATGCACTGACTAATCCGAACAACCACCAGCATTTAATAGAAACAATCAGACATACAGTCAGAAACTTGGAGAGCAACAACTGGACCATCCATTTCACCTGGGTAAAAGCACACATCGGGATATTCGGGAATGAGGAAGCAGATCGTCTGGCGAAAGAAGCAGCCAACAACCAAGAACTACAAGAATCCTACAACCTATTTCCGAGAAGTGCTGTGCATGGTGAAGTGTTTGAAGACAGTGTCCGGGAGTGGCAAAGACGGTGGGATAAAACCGAAAAGGGTGCGGTAACTAAGTCATTTTTCCCTAACGTCAAGCAAAGATTATCTGTCAAATTAAACTTATCAGGTAAATTAACAACTTTTCTAACAGGGCACGGAAAGCTGAGAGAATATTTTCACAGATTCAAAATTACAGATAACCCAAATTGTGTATGTAATAAGGGAGTTCAAACTGTGGACCACCTTCTGTGGAGATGTGAACAATTGAAGACTCAAAGACAGATTTTGGAAAGAGACATAACGAAAGTGGGAGGGAAGTGGCCTATCAGCAACAATGAACTTATTGTGAAACATAAGACACTCTTTGTTAAATTCATAAACAGTATCGATCTTGATTCATTTTAAACACTTGGCAGGCATCAGTATGTTAATAACAACACTGCCATTAATATTATAATTTGTAACATGCATGTAAAGTAACTTATGCATGTAATATTACACGAAGTAATGGAGCATGCAGCAAATAAAGGAAAAAAAATACCTACATACATACATACATACATACATACATACATACATACATACATACATACATATTCATATAGTCACTTCCATTTAAATTTGGAAAACCACAATGGTCCTTCTCCAGTTTGCTAGTGTGTTACATTAACTTTCAGCGTTAATTGCGAAATTTCTCTCCACTAGCAAAATTCCTGACGAAGGATTGAAAACCAGCGTCATAGGTTGACTTCCTTCGCAAGCGGCCGAATTCTACGTCTGCAGAATTCAGAGCTCGTCAGACGGCATTAAAAGTGTCTCAATGCGGCTGGAAACTATGTGGAAAAATTAGTGTGTATAGTTTCAAAGTATTATAAAACAATTTCTGTAACTTCAATCACATTTTAAAAAATTACTTTATGAATAACCGTCCGTATAATATATTATCTATTATTCATGTTTTCTAAACGAAAACTACCAATGAATACTAATGAAGTATCTGTCAAAAATTTTTCCACCCCGGGTTAGTAATTATTATTTTCTTTATGAATATTTTGGATACATTTTTTGTAAAATAAGGTCATGAAAGTGTTTCATTTTATTTGGGTTATATTTTTCTCACGTAAGTTTAACTTAATTTGTGTTCGGAGGCAACACTGGGTATTACATTTTATAATTTGCTACCTGCCCCAATGCGCAATTTATCTATTACTAATTTTACAAGAGCACTAAAAACTTGGTTACTGATGAATCCATTTTATACGACTAAGGAGTTTCTTGAAGCAGACCACTCCACCATGTTAACTTATGTTTAATGTATTAATTAATTTTATTTAATGACTTCACCTATTGTACATACTGAATGGTCCAATAAATCTATGAATGTATGAATCCTACTATTTATAGACCAGATTATGTAAGAATAAAATCTCAGCCTTCATTTGTATTTTTAAAATATTGAGGTGGAACATTTACATGATTTGAAACCTTTCGATTTCCCACTTTTGTATCAGACTCTCGCAGAGCTGTGTTGTTCACGAGGCTAAACTGCTACAAAGTCTTTGGAATAGATGGTTAGCTTCAATCAATTTATTTTAAAACGTTACAAACGAAAGTTTTGAGTCTTAGTAGGCCTACTACCATTTAGGGTACAAAATTTGAAGAAAGTAGTTGCAGATGTCTCCCAGAAAATCACGAAATATATTTTTCCCCTTCCACCAATAGCAAGATTAAGAGAAAGTTGACGACATCTTGCGTGTGATTTTCCAGTGAACTTCACTGAAATACTAAATTCAATGTTTATACAAATTTTTCGGGCTATACTGATCGCAAAACACGGCAGAAATACATAATCAGAACCCAGACTCCCCTTCGCTTAAACAATTAAAACAAACATTAAAATTATTGCATATTTTCTTGCTGTAGGCTGTTCACTCTTCAAGTTGGTTGCATACCCTCACGTGTCTTCTAGTCATCGTAAAGAACTTTCCCAAAAGTGTATAATCTGGCTTAGAATGTCGGTTCTAATACAATTCCTCTTCTACTCAGGACTTCTTGTACATGAATGCAAATTTACAGACATGGGACTGTTATATTTATTGTACACATAAATACACTTTTTGTGAATGGTTTCTACAAATGGAAAAAAATATGTTGACTTGGTTGAATTTGTAACATAAGTAATGATACCTAGTCTAGGATTCTTGGTTGATTTTACTAGCATGTTTATATCCAGTATAGGAAGCAGTGTGGTGCATATTATGGGTAGTTTGGAGGCGCGAGTCGGCGAGCGCAAACAGATGAGTATAGTTGGAATTATCGGGTGACACAGAGGCGGGGCAGAGTAACACGGTGATATATGTGAGGCGATGTTGCAACATTAACATGCGAGGCACAGGGGAGGTGACGCTACACCGGGGATGACAACAACCTAACTATGAAATATTTTAAGAGTTTCGTGCGTTGTCACCAGGAGGTTCCAATAAGAGACACCAACTCTTCATTGTTATTGATATCATTACGCAGCCGGAATTGAGAAACTCCACGCCAACGTACAAATTTGTGAGAGCATAAAGAAGAAAGGAACTTAAACTTAAATCCGACCCTCTGCAAGTAATTAAATGAAGAAGTAGAACGCCAGGCTCGACTGTATAGGCTTATTAGTTAATCAGAGATTAATTCTCAGTTATACTTAACTTAGATTATTTGGGTTGAATAAATATTAATCCACGGTTTTCTCAAATCAAAATATATTAACCGACGGTTATCTGTTGCTAAATAAAATATTTCCATCAGGTCTTTTGAAAGGTTATTTCAAAAGATCTAAATGGCGTAAACTTAACCGGATTATTAAATGAATCTAAAATATATCCCGCGTAACTGTTAATCAGCGCCTAGAAAGCCTGAAGTCTCAAGGATTACTAAAATTAAAAGTATTAGCATCATATTACGTAATGAAAAAGCACCAACATATCATAAGACCGACATTTTATCCAAACTTCATCTTAAATCAGCAGTACCCAAATTTATTGTGATCCGAGGCTCCCTGGGGGTCAGTAGGAATGATCTTACTAAGAATACATGTTTCTTTTGTTAGTCCTGTTCTCTGTTTATCAAAAGTCAGAATAACTTCTTTTTTTTTTCAAAATTATCTTTGAATGTACCAATAAATGCAGAGAAGTGACTTTATAATTCCCTTGAAAAGAATGGATAAGCTTTTATTTAAACCATCTCTTAACATCCACGTTCTCTTTCAGAAATGAAGTAGCTATAAATATTCGTATCACTTTTCGTTTTACATTCTTTGCGTCGTAATAAACTTCCATTTGTTTGTAATGTTAAATTTTTGTCCTTCTGTATCTGCGATATTCTAGGTTGTAAATATGGATCAATATTTAATGCTTATTTTCATATTTTTATCAATCATAGAGAAAGTTTCTTCGGTCACCCTTAGAAAACATATGTTTAGAGAACATTTTGTTGAAGTGCTGATTTCATAGGTTGATTGGCATTTACAGACAAATGTAAATTTTGAAGTGCTCCTAAATTCACATCTGCAGTGTGATCTGGGTTTTTATAACGAATGTTGTCATTTCAAAAGGAATTAATAGCTTTTGAATTGTTGACATGGCAAGAGTTTTTGCGATTTTACTAACATTTTACTGTTGCTTTTGACGTAAAATGTTACATTATTTTGAATCGTAAACGTTACTTAACAGAGGTCTCTCCTTCTAGGTAAAGTTCCATTTTACGGGCTGAGCTGTAAGGAAAAGGTGTTAGCCCGTTAATTGTAAAGAAAAAGGTGCTGGATGTTAAAATTGATTATTTCGCCAGACGAAACTGTCGTCTTCCCTTTCGTACAAATAAATATCCATTTCTTTCGTTTAACCACGATAGAAAGACTTATAAAAGAATAAACCTCAGTTTTGTTTAAAAGCTCATATTTTGAAACATATGGGGATGGTACCTTACGCTAGCGCTAGGCAGACATGGGTGGTATAATTATTGTCTTTGGATTTGATCATTTTTAAGCCGTTTCTCGTTGTAGTCACAAGAATATTCATGTTAGGAAGCAAAATCGTTTATTACTCTACGTATTGTGAGTTGATAAAGCAACAGAATTGATTTTTACCAATGCCAAGCGTTAGTCTTCCAACTGTCTTTGGTTTAGGGTGCACTTTTTAAGATGTTTTCTTCTGCACATTTCAAAACTTCGAAAGAATCTCTTTCTTTTCTTCATTGTTTTCGAATTAGTGAGGACACAGTCCTTCGGAACACGAGTTTCCTTTATTGTATCTGTAGCACCGTAGCTTCACTGTTTCAATTGATTTATAAAGATGATTCCTGTAAACAGGTTGTCAACGGAAGGGTCATGTCATGTAGCAAATTGTCAAGCATTTCAGCGAGTTTTTATTTTTCTTGGTTATATTTTCGTTCTGTGTTGTGCGAGAGCACTGGGCCTCATCTCATCTTCAATCTTAGACTCAGTTCGCTTTCATTTTTCAAAGTAAAAGTTTCATTAGATTGTCTTGATTCTTCTGTATTGTCTTCTTCTGCCGTGCAACTATCTTCACCATATCACATAATTCATTTTCATAATTTTCCGGAATAAGCACAACTTCTGCATTTGACCGTAATTGATTTCCTGAAAGATTATCAAGTAAACCGCCGGTATCTTCCTCTCATCAATCTTCATCGGAATTCAATATGACGTATAGTGGTTCGATATAGGTAGCATCCAAATTTATGGTATCATCCTCTAATATGTGCATAGCTTCAGCAAGTGTTATGCCCCTGGAACAATAATATACAATCAATATGATTGTATGAATACTATAAAGAGAAAGCTTCGGTTCCCTACAAAATGCTAAGGCATCTGCTTAGTGGTACCACACTAACTCTATGTCTTATATATCTGGCAATTAATATTCACTAGTGAAAACAATTAAAGTAACACTTTTTCAACGTTACTAATTCCATAAACTGTTCTGTCAAAACACTAAAAGAAAAGACAACTACATTCTAGTACACTAACATTTCATTGTAAATTAACTTAAATGTCATTTACTTGTTTCTTAAAGTATTCAAATTATAAATGCAAATGCATGAGATGGTGATAAACCAATCTGAAAAGTCATTTCAGTGTGACGCTACATTTTCTTAATGAAACACTGATTTAGTACTTTGTGTGACCACCACTTGCCACTAATACTGGCTCACGCCTTGCTTCTGACAAGACTCCTGATGTCCTTTTTAGTGATGGGCAAAAAATAACGTCGCAGTTACGTTGTAACAGTTACTCAATTGTAACAGTTACAAAAGTAACGTACACCAAGAAATAACGGGTTCCTGTGTCGCGGTTAAGGGATCCGGAGAGGCTGGCAGTCTGCTACAAAATTAATTAAATACTGTTTGCATGTTCATTTTAGCCGATCACAAGAAATTATTGAAATTCTCAGTACATTGCAATAGTTCTAAGTGATAGACGTTAGAGAGAAGACAGAAAATGCAATATCTACGTAGGCTCTGCTCTAAACTGGACGTTATTTTTAGCCGCGACAAAAGTAACGTACAGAAAGAACGTTGAAGTGTCACGACTGCAGCTTGAAGACGTTACAAAAGTAACGTACAGAAATAACGGCGACAGTGTCGCGAATACAGCTTGAAGACATTACAAAAGTAACGTACAGAAAGAACGCTTCCAGTGTCACGACTGCAGCTTGAAGACGTTATAAAAGTAACGTAGAGGAGAAACTCGACTGTCACGGCTGCGAGACTACGTTTTCATATGAGCCAGGAATTTTAAGTGCTACACCTTCTTTTTTGGCTAGAATAATGCCTAAATAAGCTTGTTCTGAAAATAATACATTAATTAAACACACCTATATGGGTCTCCTTTGCCGCCTTTTATTCCCATAATTTCTACTTCCTCTGACCGTAACATAGGACTGTAGATAGAGAAAGTACTGTGTTCGACCCCCAAACTCGAAGTTGAGTTTTTAACATAAATACACGATTTGAGGGTCCCTGAATTCAAAAATATTATTTTTAGAAGCATTTCTGTGTGTGAACAGAACGAAAAAGTATGACAACCAAATGTTGTATTTAAATTAGATACCTTCTGGGGATGGGACACAAGAATGGCGACGATTTTCTCTTATTTTTAATGGCATTTTGTACGGAAAGAATTTCGTTGTTTCGTGTTTTTCTCGAAAATGACACTAACGATTTTGTTTAAATTTTATACATGAGGTACTTATACTAACAGCTAACACTTTTAATTTGAAACTTTTTCCCACAAGAAGATAGTTATATGCCACCCACTGTTTATAGGAACTCAGTCTCGTCTGAAGAACAATAGGCTCGGAACCACCATCAAGGTTACACCAAACATGACAGCGATTCTTACAGGCCACGGAAAATTGCGGTCGCATTTTCATCGCTTCAAGATCTTGGATTCACCTGAGTGTCCATGTGGTGCACTAATACAGACTGTGGACCATATAGTTTATGAATGCAAAATATTAGCCAGAGAAAGGAACAGTCTAAAACATAAAATTATAGTGAAATGGGGAAAATGACCAGCTGAGAAAACTCAATTGATTAGAGAAAACAGGAAAGATTTTGCTGAATTCGTAAAAAAATAAATTTTGATTTATTGTAATGCAAATATAAGCCATCTGTAAAAGAAAAAGTAATATGTGTAGAACGACAAAAAACGAAAGAATGTAAAACCTAGCATATAGTATTACTATGATGTAATGGAACATGCCGTTAATAAACTTATTAAAAAAACAATGAATCTTTGCATGAGGATGAAACAACTGAATACGCGCTTTTTGCAATACGGACTCCTATTCTATATCAGAATGTGAAGTGAGAAAATAGGCCTATATTGCCCACATTTAGAGCAAAGAAGGTTACATGATTGCATTAATGTTTTATTTGTATTACGTAGGCCTTGGGGATGCGATGTGGTTACGTCATTTTCTTCATGTTCCAACAAATTTACATGAAGATTATACCACAGATTACACTAAAAGAGAAATCTGTTATTTTGGAAGAGAAGGTTATGTGTTTCACATCAGATTTCTTCAAATACACTTTCATAATAGGGTTGTTATACGCACAATTTGAGGAAGGGAAAGAGGGGAACGAACTCATGGTCTCCGCAAACCAGTTGTTTGTCATTTGTAATGAAGAGGGGTGTAAACATTACTTTCACTTCAGTGCAGTCCCGTTAGACAAAACCTTTTACTTAGTTTACGCCTCATTGCACTACCGTTGCGCGAAAAAGGGAATTTTAAGTCCAGAGTTATTTGATGTAACAGTTTTGGCACGGATTCTGTTTGTATGATTTATTTACATGTGAAATTTGAACCTTTAAAAATAATTTTTATCAACATGGCACCATCTACTGACGGAAACCTATGGCTCACACTGCGAAAGAAAATATTGTTATAAAGTATGTTGTGTAACACTCATTAGTTTATCTACCTTCCTCATTCCAAATATATTAACTAAATAATTCACTCTATTTATGATATAAATTTATTTTCACACCATTTTGGGCTATATTTATGAAATCTGAGTCCATAATTCACTGAAAATTTGATCTATACATGTAAGTTGATGATTGTATTTAATCATTTTTATGTAGCCTGCCTTTAAAATGACAAATTTCCAATATACTGCATTTACATAAAATACAATACATAAGCTCCATACATGTGGGACTACACATATTTTAAAACTACAGTATTATTTCTCTTATCTAACTGCAATTATTCTTAAATAGATCTTATCATTATAAATTATATCAATTGTTCAATAAATATTTTAATTTTGTATTAAAATGAAGTCTTTGCGTAAATATTGATCTGTCTCTGGATGGCACCATCTTCAAATCCTACTCTACTACGACGTTATTTTTCGCCGTGACAAAAGTAACGTACAGAAAGAACGTTGAAGTGTCACGACTGCAGCTTGAAGACGTTACAAAAGTAACGTACAGAAATAACGGCGACAGTGTCGCGAACACAGCTTGAAGACGTTACAAAAGTAACGTACAGAAATAACGTTGACAGTGTCGCGACCACAGCTTGAAGACGTTACAAAAGTAACGTACAGAAAGAACGCTTCCAGTGTCACGACTGCAGCTTGAAGACGTTATAAAAGTAACGTAGAGGAGAAACTCGACTGTCACGGCTGCGAGACTACGTTTTCATATGAGCCAGGAATTTTAAGTGCTACACCTTAATTTTTTTTCTAGAATAGTACCGAAATAAGCTTGTCCTGAAAATAATACATTAAATAAACACACCTATCTGGGGGATCATTTGCCGCATGTTATTCTTGTAATAATTTTTATTCCCTCTCCCCCTTCGGGGTTGATTTATTAAAAAAGAAAAAAGAAATACGTGTTCAATTATTGGAGTTTGGAGACTTTTACCATGTTTATGTTCAATAGAATCATTATATCATATTTTCCCGTGTAAATATTGATTCTCCTTATGACACCATTTTGTTTACAAACCCTTTAGGGGCTAAATTTTTGGAAATGCTCAAATATGTTTTTCATTATTTGTGTTGTAAAATTTTTAAGTAGGCCTACTACGGAGAGAATTATTGGTCTAGAGCTTATTGTTAAAAATGTATTATACAAATTTATTTTCACATTATTTTGGTCCATACTTTTATCTGTAGTCCATACTTTACTGAAAATTTGATCTGTACACGTTGTATTTCACCATTTTTATTTAGACTGCCGTATAATGACTAGAATTACCGTATAATGACTGCATTTACATAATGTACACTAGGACTGCACATAAGCTCCATACATATGGGACTAGACATATTTTAAACTACAGTATTATTTCTCTTATCTAACTGCACTTATTCTTGAATAAATCTTACTTGATTTTAATGATCAATTGTTCAATAAATATTTTAATTTTGTATTAAAATTAAATCTTTGCGTTATTATTGATCTGTCTGGATGGTAACATCTTCAAATCCAACTCTATATTACAATAGGCTTCTGTTGAATCTACTAAACTATTATAAATAAATACAATGGCTTGCGTTTCATAAACGTTACTTGTAACCGTTATATGTAACGGTTATTTTTTTTGGAACGGAGAACCCAGTAACCGTTACCATGAAGTAACGCTTTATCCCATCTCTAGTACCTTTGAGGAAAATTCTCTCATTCCTCATGAAGGGTCATTTCCCGGTTCCTGTAGAGTTTGAAGGGCTCTTGGGCGGTTGCGGACTCTTTTGTTCAAGATAACCCAGATGTGTTCGATCAGGTTTAGATCTGGGCTGTTGGCATGCCAACTTTTTGTCCGAATATCGAGAAAATTGCGCCCCATAAACTGTATTTGAAATATGGACCTTTCTCGTGCGGCCACTTTGGTTTTGCTCCTTTTTTGCTATGTTTCTTTCTCGCTCGTTTATGATCGTACAGAAAATTTGTTTTGGTGATGATTTGTGTAAACAAACCATGAAAAATTAGTGTGCAACGTACTGTAGTAGTCTATTTACCTGCAACTGTCGAATGTTTTCTGATTGTTGCAATGAAAGTATTGTCCGTCTAATTGTTTTGACTAGTGTATTTACGACAAAAACGTTGTCTGAACATATGCCTTTTGTAATATTTCCAACAAAAATTTATTAAAAATTATAGTCTCAATTCAATAAATTCAAATACTTACTTGAAATGGACATCTATATTGAGCTATTCGGAAATAAGTACATAAGTGTTTGAACTCTACTACGCACACTGTGCCAGATAATTTCAAAGCATTATGTTCGTGAACAAGAACTGGATTGTCATTGAATAATCCAAACAATGATAGATAGAGAAAACAATAATTGTTGCAAACACAGTGATTCGAAACGATTATATGTTCATGTGGTATCGCACGGTAGGCAGATTAGAGTTAAATGTTTTTCACAAAACATACCTAAGCCATCACAACAATTTCGTTTAAAACATTACTAACGCTCATACGTTAAAAGCCTGCAACTTTTATCATTGCGAAGGATTTTTCAATAACTTCAAGAAGTCCATTTTTTTAAAAATAGATCACGTTTCATTGTTATTCACAATTGTTTCTGGTATTTTGAACTGCTTTCCTACAGTGATTTCTTTTCACCAAATTGTTGCCAACCAAAAGAGCCTAAATTCCGCTGCAATACGAAATTATCAAAACTTTTTCATTTGCTGTTCTAAGCACAAACAAATTAATTAGTTTTAAAATTTACGATTCAAAATAACATAAAACTTTGTATAGCGTTCGATAATTGCTTGAGTGATAAAATAGATTTTGTTTCGGTTACTAAGTTATAAGCTACATGAATTGAGAGAGTACAAAATTTTCATTATTAAAATAAATTTTGAACAAGCTAACTAACTAATTTTGTTTAATAATTCACATTTAATATAAAATTAGTACACGACTTACCAGACTTACTTCTCTGTTAATATTGTTCAATGCTGAATAAAACATGCATTATTCTCTATCCTGTGACAGAAGTGAATGTTTGTAAATACATTTTACTCGTCGGCGTTGGCCGATAGGTTTATTTACGATTTGTTACCTGGTATTGTAGAGGTCAATTGGAGCGATTATCGATAGGTTGATGGCCCTTAGAGTACCTGCTGCTTCCATATTGCAAACAGTGTTCTTGGATATGGATTGCAAAATACATCACATCATTTTAGACCGAACGTGGTCATTTGTTTGCTATATGTAAACGTTGTGAGATGAAATGAAGGGCCAGAGGAATTTCGTTGCACTAATATTGTGTACTGCAAATTTACATTTGCTATTCAAGAGTAAAAAGTGTAAAAGGAGAACGGATGGCAGACGATAAATTACTAACGTTACGAGAATACCTCGCGCACGCAACCCGTAAGTAACAGATTTTAATTTAAAAAGTAGTCTATGATTTTATGTTACGTTGTCGGCTATGATGAAATAAACGTTTACAACTTCAATTAAAGAAACTGCACATAAAGAACAACATTCTTAATGGTACCAAAACTGGAGCTTATGTCTTGGCAGTTTGTGTCCCAAGTCTGCTCAAATCAAAGGGAAAGTATTGTCAATATCACCCCACATGTCCAAAGAATTAACAACCTAACTATGCACTTGCACTATGTAATTGTGTACATAACTCAGTTCCGAACTTACCCCAGACGTTCTGTCTGAATCGCCCTAAGGCCGGTTACACACATGGTGGATTTTTTCCGTCGCGGAGAATTTACCGTCGCCGCTCAAAGAAATGAAACGTTTACACACTGGGCGGAAAAATTTCCGTCGCCGTCGTATGAGCAAGCTAGTATATGCAGGAAAGTTTCAACTTCAGATCAATTCACATCAGTTTAACTGTGTTATTCAGATTATTGATTGCAGTGTAGTTTGAAATGAACAGGTAGCAGCTTCTAGCGTTATTGGTATTCCGTTGTCGAATGATATCCATTAATTTAATTCTGAGAAACACACTTAACAAATATTCTTATTTTATGAAAACAATCAACATAAAAATTCAATTGTATTGTAATCACAAAGTTGGCAACGTAGTCGACCCTTCACAAAAATATGAAAGTCAAACAGCTGTAAAATTTGTCAGGGCAATCAATCTTTCCAGAATAACGTTAGAAAATGTAGATACAATTCTAAACACCACTGGGTACTATTTCGAACAGTGACATTTTCAACGAACGATCTGCTTTCTTCCAAATATTATCTTATTTATTATTATTTACCAATAATATGGGTGTAATAATTAAGTGTCACATTTTGAATAGCCAGATGCCAGGATTGGGGCACGTGGTCAGCATACCGACTCCTACGACAGTTATTGGTGGCTTACTGAACTGGAGCCACTACTTCTTTAAGAATTAGCTCTTCGGTTGGTGTCAGGAGGCTGAATGCACCCCGTTCCAGATCGCCTTACCTCAGAAAAATCCGAGGAGGTACCGGGGATATAACCCAGACTTGCGGGTCCGCAATCAGCAACCACAAGACCACCTGCTGAACAGTTCTAGAACGATTGTTGCATGCTATTCTTTATTGCATAAATTGCTGAGATGTAATAACAATGCAGAGGAAGTGTTATTTTCGTTGAAATAATACCACTGTTGAAAGACATATGAATGATGTCCCTTTAACTTATCTATGAGTAGCACATGTTATAATAATAAACATGCAGAATGCTGTTTTCCCTGTTTTCCCTGCAAGACATAAGCGGGTAAACTGCTGTTGGAAATTGTACTTAAAATGTGTTCGTATTTGTACTTTGAGCTAGTTTTTGTAAATTGTAAATGTCGAGGGTTTTATCCCATAAAACAGGTCTCGCTTCGATTAATGAAATGAGAATTTCATTATCAATAAAACTCGTACTACTCATAATACTCATGTTCATTGTTATTCGAAATATGCTCAACCTGGCAACCCAACACACTGAGCATATAACTCGACGGTAGAAAAAAATGCTGTGTGTGTAAATGTGCATTTAGCCACGTGGACTACTACTTCAAAGCGACGGTAAAATATCCGTCGGGCTCCAGTGGAACCAGGCGGCTGCAAAACTGCCGCCGACGGATATTTTACCGATCTTTTTTTTTTTCCGCCTCGTGTGCAAGCTCTAATTTACTTCAATGTCTTTGAGCGGCGACGGTAAATTCTCCGCGACGGAAAAAAAACGCCCTGTGTGTAACGGGGCTAAATATACTTGTTTTAGGCACTTATCCCGAAAGACTGTTAAATTACCCGTAGGTAAAAATATTCAATAAGCAATATAATAACTATCTCCGACTGAAATTATTATAGAGCTACAGTACAATTAAGTTTTCATAATTTTTGCAAGTCAAATTGCCGTGCAATTTTTCACTATATCTGAAAACAAAAGAATTCAGTGACGTATTCTAATTACAGAACTCTCATCAGATATCGATAAATCGAACCAGAGAAACGACGTAAGTGACATGAGAGCTTTTGTTAACGATAGGTTTTTAGACGTTTCTTAAATGGGAATTAATCATTCAGGTCCTCTAGTTGACAGAGAGTGATAAATTAGCTCGCATCCGTGTACCTCACATTTACCAGAATATTCTCCAGTTTTAACGAGCACGAATCTGAGACTTTATCAATCCTCTTGCGAATCCTGCCAACTGTGAAGGTCACATGTCAAAGTCCTACTACTTAAATTCCACTTCCTAAGAATGTCTCCTTTCTGTTTTCCTCTTCTATTACCGATCCAAACGTTAGAATAAAGAGGTATAAGAAAGTCTTATAACATTTAATTCAAATGCCTTTTATGCTGTGTTATTTTATTACAAAATGGTTTACTAAATATTTATGACTTCCTTCAATCATCCAGCGACTTTTTATACGATGAGATAGCAATCACGTTAATATAGAGTTCCCATCCGTCCCGTGTTTTTTCCAGGACAGTCAAGATTATAAGATGTGTAAGGATTGTTTAACATTTTACATGTGTGTTCTTTATATGTTGTCCTCCACTTTGCAATGTAAATGGATAATATAAAGCACAGTAACATTCTTGAATTTTATGTGAGACGTGACACTGTTTCTTTGTCACTAAATTGTCAAGATTGGCATTTTAGTTAACACTAATATTTTCTGGCGGGCCGCATGTGGCCCTCGAGCTGCGGGTTGAAGACCACTGGTTTAGACGCTACCATTTGATAGAGTTGTTTAATTATTACCTCCTGAAGAGTACAGAATAGAGACTACTGATTTTACACCCTGGTCTCCGAAACGTGGCTCATTTCGTAATTTAAAACATATCTCACCTGTATTGCTGGATGCATTTTGTAGTGGTTTCGAGGGCGGTAAAGGTTATTTCAATGAAGAATATTTTTCTTTTGTATTTAGGTTATTGAATATTTTCGTGGTATGTTCTGATATTAATGAATGCTATAGTGAGTGGTTATTGCTTTTTAATCAATCTCTGCCCTCGGTCTGAGAGTAATGGTACGTGTGAAAAGTACTTTGTTTCTAAAAATGTACAATACTGTATTCGGTTGGAGATAGATTTGAGCTGGCACTCCTCGCGTGAATGACCGCTACATCTAACCACTCGTACACATCGAGAACTAATAGGGCAATGTCAAACTGCACTATGCGTAACAGATAATCGCCAAGTTTGTGGTTCAGAGCTAGTTAGAACTATTACTAGCAATTTATTTTATCATTGTAAAGGACATTAATCATAACGATAGTAAATGCTAATACTAAAAGAAAAAATGTAAAAATGTAAAAGCTTGCCCACTTATCTATATTCAGTAACTAAAATTTAATGTCATTAAACCAGAAGTTTCACCTATTCGCAATGGCATGATATGGGTTGTTTATGACAACAACATTGGTAGCGTTTCTGGAACACCGGCGAAATAATAAAATTTTTCGTAAAAATAGCGGGTCAAAACTTGCGTATCTGCTAAATGGTTGCTTTCGCGATTTTCATGGATACCGTGCTTTGTGTATGTGCGTATAATGAAAAGTAAAAATGGAGAATACAGCATATAGAATAAAACTTAATTGTCTTTGCAGAATATAGGCTACCTGTAATCATCAAACATGCAATCTAGACTGAAAATGTATTTTTTTCACAACTACGTATTATTTTTAATTATTTACTTTATTTGTTATCGCACTGATGCTATACTTTGGTACAGTCTTTTGAGACAGTGGAATGGGTAGATATTGTCCGCCCTAGAAACGGCCCTAAAGTAAACACTCTGTCTCACTCTATCATATTATTCGTATCTTCGTAAGAAGTGAGAAAAACTTACTTGATTACTTTAGGGCTGGTTCTAGATCGGACAATATCTATCCATTCTACTGTATCAAAAGCTTTGACGAAAGTATAGCCAGAGGAACAATGAAAAACATAACATTCAAGTGGGCATTCTTATGTTAAAATGAACAATTTAAATGATATAGAGCAGTGGTTCTCAAACTGTGGTACCCATGCTCCCAGAGGTATTTGCTTGACTTGTGGTAGGCATGCGATCAGCTTTCAAGAAAATTCGAAAAACGAAAAATGAAAAGAACGACAAGAAGTGCAAATAAAATATTCTTATCCTATCTTTAAACACAATACATAATACAGCTGATGGGGAACAACATTGCCGACGCTAATCTGCCAGAATCGAAACCTTAACTCCAGTTTTAAGAAGAGCATCTTTACAGACATTTGGTTGGAGAATTGAATGAGTTTCGACAGAACAATCATTATGATACATTTGCAACAACATTACATGAGAGCAGCTTTTCATCCATGGTGAACCTAAAAACAAGCAGAATAAATTTGGAGCCGGGCTTCATCTTGAAAGATTTAACTGGACAACCAGGCATAGAAAACTATGTCAAGTGAGACATATCCATTTCACTGAAATGCATGATTAAAATTTTGTGATTTAAAATCTTTCAACTTCCAGTATTGGAGTTTAAAATATTAAATGTTAGCTACTACTTCATAATGAGGCTAACACCACTGTATTTAAATTCTGATACAAACAAATAATGCTGTGTTATTTTATTATTTTAAAACACTTGATATATATATACATATATATACATAGCCTATACCAAGACTGCTGTCTTTATTATAAAATATATATATATATATATCACTTTCGACGATCTTGTCTTACTTGTCTACGCGTATTCGAAAGATCCGTGTTTTTTTACCGTGTGTTTTACCGAAAGAAAAAAATGGAACCTGTCGTTTAGGGAAGTTTTGTTCTGGATTATATTAAAATTAAAGTCATAACTGAGAGTTACATTTGTTTTATTTTGAGAACTACTGGTTTAGAAGTAATAAAAACAAGACAGAAGAAGATTGAAACTAGGATAGCGCGGAGTAGAAAACTCTTAAAAATGAGGTACGAGAGCAGTGGTTCAGGAGTAATTTAAAGCAATGTTTACTGTGACGAAACGAACGTGAATGCAAACTTGTAGAGTAGTGAAGCTGTTTTTATAGTGTCTGTGTGTGCACATGGACACTGCGCTATGTGGGGCGATGTAACCAGCTCACTCTGGTGGATAATTCGTTTCTTGCGCAGCGCTGCCTTCATTATGGTTAGTAATTGAATTCCATCGATGGAAGGAGATTCCAGAGAGAACCCAAAAGTAAACAGGTTTTCCCTACGTTAATTCACATGGGAAAGAAGTACAAAGAAATGGGAAAGAAGTTTACAAAAATACTACAAACACAAGAAAAATACGAGGCTTCTTTTAAACAACTAATTCCGTCAGAGCTTTTTTTATGATTCCATCATTTTTCTTTCTGGTCACTCTTGTGAACATATTACTAATGTAATATACCAGCAGAATTAGATTTTTATTGCTATAGGCACACGTACAACAGGAATACTCATCCACTAAACTATAAAACAATTATACTCGAATTACAGTGTTATCTTTACTTTATTCATGTGTAAATGTAATGTAATTTTTCTAGATCTCCTGCACTACTTCTACAGTTATCACAGCTCACGTCCTACAGTGACAAGGGGTTGAACTGTACCAAACCGGAAGTCTAGAAAGAAGAGAAAGAAAGAGTAGGATGTTAATATCAATAATTTCGTCTATAGAACCAATGACTTTTCTTCCCTTCCGGATGAATGAACGTTGTTTGCTCTTGCTCCCAAAAACAAATCATTTTCTCATACGGGTTTGAATCCAAAAACTTAAATCTCCTCACTAACATTCCTGCCAATCGATCTCTGAAGACTTAATCACTATAATATAAAGCCACACGGCTGACTCACTCACTCACTGACATTAATGCTTGTCCACTTCCAGATGAGTTAGAAACTTGAAATTTGGTACACATATAGCTTTTAGGCTGTAAACCACATGGACATTTCAAAAAGTATTTTTTTAAATTTTTAGCCATAAAAACCCCCGACATTAATGTTTGCCCACTTCCTCCAGATGAGCTACACATGTAGCTTTTAGGCTGTAAACCACAGGAAAATTCCAAAAAATATTTTTATTTTATTTTTAACCCTAAAAACCCTCGAAAAAGGGCTCACTCACTGACATTAATGTTTGCCCACTTTCAGATGAGCTACAAACTTGAAATTTGGTACACACATAGCTTTTAGATTGCAAACCACAGGAAAATTCCCAAAACCTTTCCCGAGAACCTCAACGGGGGTTTGGGGCGGAGCGAGTAATGTTATAAAGACGTATAACTATTAACCTATTTGAATGATTACAGGGAAATAAACTTAAATGTTCTGCTGTCTGTCGGAATAGCCAAGGCCGAGCTGATGCGTCCCACCGAGACTAGGACTTCTGTGTGAATACATATTTTGCTTTTACATTAAAGTTACATTTCGTTATATTTTTACGAATTGGGACATTTGGAAAGGTTTAAGACACATTTTAGTTTCCATATTCGTTCATATTTTAAGGTATAGTACATGTTTTTACATAATTTTGAAAAACTCACATGTCTTTATATAATTCAACTTATTTTAAATATGTTCCATTTTTATAGTTTCAGAGGTATTCTTGTCTGATAATTCTTTAAATGTTATTTCACTAGCATCTATATTTCAAAGCTCGATTCTTGAATTTCTATGAGATGTTGAAACAAGATCTAGAACTAGGTCTGGATTTAGTTCCTGAATACGTTACAAGGTCTCGGATGGTCTCTGTTACTTCTTGTGATGTTCTGAGGAGTTTTGTTTAGTACAAATCAATTTTCAGAACCAATAAACACAGTTTCAGTTGAAAACTTAACCCACAGCTTCAAAATAGGCAATTCTCATTAAAATATTAAGCCCCAAATTGATGCAACAACTAAAAAATTCCAATTATATATGAAAGAAGGTTAATCTTCCGTTTTGTACTCTCTTTTAAATTTTTGTATGACATGTAATCTATTCTTTTCTGTGGTTTTTATGTTTAGGCAATAAATCTTTAAATTCATTATATAACAATACAATGATGATAATATAGAGGTGTTCTTTATATTATTTTGCATATTTGAAAAACATTGGTTCACATTTTACTCCATATTTTTTAGCCCATAATTAGCCATTTTATTACATATAAATCCTAGTCCTGGTCCCCATCGTAGTAGCCAAGTATAGGGCTTTTCCTCTCTTTCTTTGGCTTTCACCTACCAAGAGTCCAACTCGGCCTTGGGCTCGATTGAATATTGAAATTTCAGTATGTCAATATTGATACCACTGATACTTGAAATAGTTATGCAGCATTCACAACCTTCTCCGGTACAATAATTGGCAATAATATTATGTTGCATACAATACTACTATAATATATTATGCAGGGTAAAAGGGTTCAGACCCAAAGGAGCAATAAAAACATTAAAATAAATAAATACCATACCAACTTTGCATGTTATGATTACGTTCGTGATTCATGATATAACTAGGCTGAAAAGACGCAGAATTGCATCAGCCCACTGCCAGATAGTGTATTCCGGGTTACAGTGACCTCTGTCACGCTTATAAAAACAAGTGAGACGCATTTGCTTCGAAGTTGCTTTGAAGTCGTGGATTTATGTTGTGCACGTAATAATTATTTTTGTACTTAATTTGTATTAAAACTGCCACTTTGTTGGAAAACAGCAAAAGGAAATGTTATCCCTTATTCTTTCCTATACTGATATGAAACAAAATTAGAACAGTTAGAAAAATACTTATCGAGTAAGGCACAATTCAAATTTAGGGATTATTTCTTTGAGAAAAATAGTCACGGTAGACAAAAATGTCACTCCTTGTTTGTTTGTTTCTACCAAAGAAATAAGCTTTTAAAATCTACGATACACAGTTGTACTATTTACATTCTGTATATTTACATTTATCGCTTGAAAGGAGGCGTGCTTAGCTTTGCGGATCATCACAAAATCCCATTGTAAAATATTTTCTATAGGCAAAAGATTCACTTCACTGATATCTCATGCAAACTGAAAATAGAGGTCTATAACCTTAGAACCCAACTAAGTTTATTTTGTCTTGTGGCCTCAAAAATAGCATAAACCAATAATGACACGGGAGATGGACGTGGATTCAAGATAATATGTTATGAAACCAAGAATGTGTAAATTAACTACAAAAGTATTTTAAGTGAAAGGTTACCTTTATATTTTATCTATGAATAATTTATGCAGAATTGTCTAAACTGTTAATATGTCTATACATATATTATATGTACAGACTTAATTGCATTAAATCAGAGATTTGTCTTTGATTATATAATATATATTTAACATATAATTTTTCAGATTAATATAGGCCTAATAAAATATTTATTATTTATAAAATACAAGAAAAATGCACAATATTAGTCTAATGTATAATGTCAGTAGTAGTCTTAAAATGTAAGTTACAATAGTAAATGAGTGTTAAGCTATAGCTATAGTAGTGAGGTAAACTTTATACAAAGTAGCATCTATTGTGTCAAACAATCCAGCTATAAACATAAAACATAAAAGCAACCATTTATACACTAAAATTCAAAATTGAATTAATACTCTATTTTATTTTTAATTAATTAATCATCACAATTTAAATTGAGTAATTAAATATTCCACTAATGACAGTTAAGTAGAAGTGTTGAATGACGTTGAACAATTTTTATTGACTAGAGCCCTTGTTCATACCAAGGACTTACATAAGTTGTATAAAGTTATCTGTTTGAGATTTAAATTCGTTATGCAAGTTATTTATTGTTATGTCTGATGGCAATTATAATATTCTAATATATATTGACTGTCCTGACTTACTGACTGATTCATAATCATTGAACCAAAACCGCAGAAGCTATAAATATGAAATTTGGTCGTTAGTTTTATTTCATAACATAGAGACATACCAAAAAGAGATTTTCAAAATTCAACCCCTAAGGGGTTGGTAAATTTCATTGCCGTGAATATTGAGTTATAATGAAACTAAATTTTGTAGGCTTATTCTGATGATTAATTTCTTGCCGAAAACGAAATGACGTTTAAGATTATATCAATTTCATTCATTACCGCGGATGGATCATTTAGATCAAATTCGAAATCACATGAGCGATGCTGCGGGAAAAAGCTTGTAAATGTATGTTATTTAAATTTACTATGCGATACCCTGAATGTTGGGTTCACAAACAATTGCCAAAAGGTATTTTATGTATAGTATGTATAGGTATTTTATACAAAGTCTTATTTTGTAGCATATGGTTTACTACATTAAATTCTTTTCTAAAAGTTGCAAGATTCATTCTGTAATTCTAACAACGAAAACTTTAACACACGTAATTTGGGATTTAAACTTACCATTTTTATTCTTGATTATTTAATGAGAATAAGTTAAAGGAACTTAGAATTGTCACATAACTGGGTAGAATAATCCACAATTTATGACGATGGTTGTGAAGGAGTGGTGAATGTGTCGGTATTCCCTTGGTTTATCGTTCTGCTACACTATCACCGGTTCTCTGAAGTGGTTGTATCATGTCGAACAATGATCACGGAAGTCACCGATATAAGGCGTAACAATCTTAGTGGCATACTGAACTATCAAATCAACAACCATGGTAATCAGATCCCAGAGGATGGACTCAGAGCTTTAGGCCGAAAGCTCATTTCATTTCATAAAACTTCGATTCGGCTGATACCCCGTGAAGAAATCATCGACAGTTATTAAGTTTATAAATTCCTGGCCCCCAATGTACTTCATATACTTTATAATATTCAAAAGATATGGTATGCTTCATGAAACATTTTTTTAAAATAATGTATTGCTTAATTAAAATACCAAACAATCGAAAGATAATGCGGTAGCTAAGATTATTTTTTATTTTGCTCTTCTATAATGCACCTATAATGTATTAGTTCATAATGTATTAGTTCATTCTATATGAGTGAAGGGATAAAAGTTTATTTAAGGGTATGTAGAACATGCGTGACTTTAAATATGCTGGTTACGCTATGTTATATTTTAGCACTACATATTCAGAGAGGTAACTGTTATTTTTTAAAGAAGCGAATCCCTTTAAAACCTACCTAGTCCATTGCAGTCACTCTACAACGTCATCAAAGCGTCGAGACAGCACATTACGTAACCTGCTTCATAGAAGAGACTGGGTACCATCTGCGACGGGCTGAAAGCTCAGTTCATTCACGTACCAATTGTTTAATACAGCCAAGGCACATACATTTATTAAGATGCAACCATATAGCATAGTGGTTTGAAACAGTAAGTGAATTTAACTATATCGCAAGCATTTATGTGAGGTAAAGTATTCCTTTTTTTAAAGTATTTATAGAAGTAATATAACTATGACTCAATATCCGTTCGAAATAGACACTTGTTAGTATAACCTTTTCTCGAGGATTTTAATTTCCTGAAGTTATAAACTAAATTCTTGGATCACTCTGTATGCTATTCTATGTAAAAGTTATAGCTTACATGTTTAGGACTCTCTTAACATGCACTTAAGCTACTAAAGGATAGGCGTTATTCATCTTTGTGCTATTTTGTGAGCATTGCTGTTAATTTCCCGACTAACACAGGCCATAAAGTTTATGGTTCCCTCAATGAACGTCACAATATTAACTAGAAATATGATCCGTCTTCCTTAATGTTTTCCAATTTGCTTTTCATCACATCATGCTACGGACAATATATATACCAAAGGAGCAAGATTAAATAGTTGCTAAAAATGTTAGAATACTTTGCAACCATGCTTTGGTTCAGTCATTTGAGGAGAAGATGGATTTCGGCATGTAAATAACAATGCTAACGAGATGATTACAAATATGTTGTTGGTGTATACCAAGGCTACTAATGCTGATATTCTTTAATATAACATGCATGTCCAAAAGGTGGGGAAATGCAGTATACTTTTTCTGAAAAGTGCCCTATATACATCAAGAATGGTTATAAATTTATACCCTCATACCTGTACATGTTAGTTTTAGGACAAGATACCCTGCCGATATGATTACAGCAATATGTTCCTGTTTCCCTTTAAAGACTCTTATCTTAAAGCTGATGTAGCATACATTGAAAGTGAGAGTAAGCCTGATGTAGGTTCAACTTGTTACAAGCTATGAACAAATTTAAGCTAATGTAAATGAAAGAAGAACATAAGCTTAGTGTTAGTGCATTCATTCTGGCAGCAATATGAATAGCTAAACCTCAAGCATAATTAAAATATTGAATTTCTATTAGGCCCAGCTGAAGCCTCTCTAAACGTCTTGAAATAAGATGCCACAAATTCAGTAGACAAGTTTCTTTTCAACGGAAAATATAAATAGTGAGATTCATTTAATATTGACATAATACTGCTGAATATTATGTAACGTAGTCTTCAAGCGTAGACTGACGTTTGATATTTAAGGATAACAATCACTTAAGTTCCATAGTAGCCCATCCAAAGTGGAAGGTACCAAAGAAGCATAGGCTATGTCCATATGTAAGGAGTTGTAGGCCTGCATGTGTCATTTCACATTACCGTCAAACAAATGGCAGAAATCTTCTGTAAAACTAACTTATGATATTTTGAACAGAATTTACCTCCTTATACCCTCTGATATTATAATAAACATACAACACACTGTGACAATGATATTTATGTATAGAAGCATTAAAAAACCATTAAAAATATGTACAGATTAAAATTAGTCACACATTGCACAGGTCTATGTTGTAAAAATACTAAAATGTGTATATAAAATGAAATTTCCTTATTGTCGGGAGTCTTTACACCATATATGACGGCAATGTCCACATCTTCAGGCTTGTGGAGTGTTCCTTTCTTGATTATTTTGTGAACTTTTTCTTTTGTAGAATGGGATGTCCAGTGTGTTGTATTGTTGTTTAACTGAATATGCATTTCGGCGTAATAGTTACGCCATCATCAGTTCCTGCTAAAAATCAAAATCAAAAGCTAACGTAAGAGGTAAACTAATTTTTATAAGTGTTTTTAATTTATGTGTAGACTGTTACTAACCTTGTGTTGTAGAGTCGGAACTCGGCGAATGACTATGAAGTAACTGATTGTGGTGCAAGGTACGGGTATTTATGGAGGGTGAGTGTGTTCATAAGTGATTTGAAACAGTGGATTATAATCGATTTGGACTTCGTTTAGTATTATATCTTTGTGTTTATATATTTCGAGTTGTTCCAGAGTATTTAGTCAGTGTCCTTCGTTTTGTTTGTGTAAAATTTCCATTGTATTTTCAATAACGTTAAGTTGGTGTTTTTCTGCGATTAAGTGTTTGGCATAAGCTGATTTTTGTCTGTTGTTTTTGAAATCTTGAGTGTGTTCCCGGTATCTGGTTTTGAATTTACGGCCTGTTTGCCCTATCTATACCTCGTTACAGCTAGTGCATTTTAATTTGTATATGCCATTCTCATTAAACTTTTCGTTGATGGCGTTATTATTGTCCGTACTATGTAAGATATCTTTTAGTCTATTGTTAGTTTTGAATGCTATTTTTACATTATGCTGTTGTAAGTGCTTTGTTATTCTATGTACCCGTTTATCTGTATAATTGAAAGTTACAAATTTTTACTGGCGTTCTTATCTTGTTTTATGGGGGATAACGTAGTATTATTATGTTTTTTGTTGTATAAGTTCTTCTTTTGTTTTTTTGAGCAATTTGATGATGGTATTCTTTTTATATCCGTTATTGGTTGCAATTTGTATTATTGTGTTTAGTTCTTCGTTGTAATGTTGTTTTTTCATTGGGATATTGAGAAGTCTGTAGATCATGCTATTAAACGCTGCCATTTTTTGTGTGAAAGTGTGATTAGAACTAGGCTATTATTAATACCGTGTCTGTGAAAGTTGGCTTTCTGTAGATATTGAAGTTAAGTTTGTTATTGTTTCTAGTTATGTTGATGTCAAGCTAGTTCAATGTGTTGTTTTCTTCTTTATCTGATGTAAAAGTCAAGTGTGTGTTTAGTTTGTTGAATTCTTCAAGAATTTTTTCTATATTATTGTTCTTACATATGATAAGAATGTCATCAAGAAATCTTTTGTAAATTTTTATGTTGTATTTAGTTACTATATATTTGCTATATGTTTCTCTTCAATGCACTGTAGGAAGATTTCGGCTAAGATCCCTGAGAGTGGGGAACCCATAGCTATACCTTTGTTTTGTATGAATATTTTGTCGTGGAATTTGAAATAGTTTTGCTTTAGAATTGTTGAGGTTAGGTTTGTTATTTGTTCAATGACTAGGGGGTTTTCATTTTTACGGGCTAGGGATTTTCCTATGATACGGATAGAGTCTTCTATTGGTATATTGGTATATAAATTTTTTATATCGAATGAAATGAGAATATCATCTTTTTCCAGTTTAATATGTCTTTTGTTGTGAATTAGATCTACTGAGTTTTTTACATTGAATTTATAGTGTAGATTGAATTTTTGCTTAAGTATTTTGGCTAGTAATTTTGATATTTTGTAAGTTGGTGCTTTAGTAAAATTGACTACTGGTGTAATAGGATTGTCTTGTTTATGGGTTTTTATTTGTGCTTTGAGGGTGGGGGCTTTAGGGTTCATATTGATATTATATTTCATATCCGATTCACTAAGAATGAGGTCTGAATTTTTGTATGGTATTTTTTAAGGCCCGTTGAAATTTTTCTGTTGGATCTGTATTTACTTTTACAATGTGGTTTTCATTCATGAAGTTCATTGTTTTCTCAATATAATAATTTTTATCTCAATATAATAATTTTTATCTCAATATAATAAATTTATTAAGGAGGACGATTGTGTTTCCCTTATCAGCTTTTGTATTTATAAAGTTATTGTCCTGAAGTTTTTTGTTCAGATTTTTTAGATTTCGTGTATTATATTTAGTATTTGGTGGTTGTTTGTAATCTTCGGAATAGATGTCCTTTATAGTTTTTGCAATTTTATTCCTAACTTCCGTTTGTAGGTTAGGGGGGTTGCAGTTATGGCAGTTTCAGCGTCAACTATGTTATTGAAAGTTTGTTGCTCTTTTTTATGTGGAAGATTATGTTTTTGACCTAAAACATTCATTTCCTCTTTCCTTAGTCCTATGTCGGAAAGGTTAAGCACAGTAGGTGAGAATTTGATGGTTTTCGTGTTATTCTGTGTAGGTTCTTGTCTACCTTCTTTCTCTTGTTTTAGTTTTTCAATTTTCTTGTCTATGGTGTTATATTTATTTTCGATTTCTTTTAATTTAAGTTGTATGTTATTATTGATATTGACCCATTCGTGTTTGAAATAAGAAGTAGCTTCTAGGTGTAATTTATATGCTTGAATATTTAGAAAATTTCTTTTTTTATGTAGAAATTTAATTTCGTTGGATAGCCAGAGTTTTTTAGCCTTTGTAACTGTTCTTTTTGCGTTTTCATTTTAAGATTTCGATCGTATGTTGATATATTTAGGAGTAAGTTGTAGTTCCCTACATGTTTTGTTGAATTTTATATTCGCTAGAGTTTTTAGAAGTTTCCTCTTAACGTTAGTATATTTGTTCATTATTTTAGCCTGATTGGGTGTATGCGAATTGATAAATTTCATGTTTGCTGCATAGGTAGGATTATTTTGAACAGAATTTACCTCCTTATATAAAAAAAGATAAGAACGCCAGTAAAAAATTTGTAACTTTCCATTATACAGATAAACGGGTACATAGAATAACAAAGCACTTACAACAGCATAATGTAAAAATAGCATTCAAAACTAACAATAGACTAAAAGATATCTTACATAGTACGGACAATAATAACTCCACCAACGAAAAGTTTAATGAGAATGGCATATATAAATTAAAATGCACTAGCTGTAACGAGGTATACATAGGGCAAACAGGCCGTAAATTCAAAACCAGATACCGGGAACAAACGCAAGATTTCAAAAACAACAGACAAAAATCAGCTTATTCCAAACACTTAATCGTAGAAAAACACCAACTTAACGTTATTGAAAATACAATGGAAATTTTACACAAACAAAACAAAGGACACAGACTAAATACGCTTGAACAACTCGAAATATATAAACACAAAGATATAATACTAAAGGAAGACCAAATCGATTACAATCCACTGTTTCAAATCACTTATGAACACACTCACCCTCCATAAATACCTGTACCTTGCACCACAATCAGTTACTTCATAGTCATTCGCCGAGTTCCGACTCTACATCGCAAGGTTAGTAATAGTCTACACATAAATTAAAAACATTTATAAAAACTAGTTTACCTCTTACGTTAGCTTTTGATTTTGATTTTTAGCAGGAACTGATGATGGCGTAACTATTACGCCGAAATGCATATTCAGTTAAACAACAATACAACACACTGGACATCCCATTCTACAAAAGAAAAAGTTCACAAAATAATCAAGAAAGGAACACTCCACAAGCCTGAAGATTTGGACATTGCCGTCATATATGGTGTAAAGACTCCCGACAATAAAGAAATTTCATTTTATATACACATTTTAGTATTTTTACAACATAGACCTATGTAATGTGTGACTAATTTTAATCTGTACATATTTTTAATGGTTTTTTAATGCTTCTATACATAAATATCATTGTCACAGTGTGTTGTGTGTTTATTATAATATCAGAGGGTATAAGGAGGTAAATTCTGTTCAAAATAATCCTCCCTCTGCAGCAAACATGAAATTTATCAATTAACTTATGATAATCAAAACTACAAAATGGTATTAATAGTTTTTGAAACATATTAGTAGATCAAATATACTGAAATCTGAAATATTATGAATATCCACTAAACTGAGAAGTATAGCTTTGCACAAAAATCTTCATTGTGCTTCAATTCCTCACATTTAAGTATAAACATGGTCTTTCTTTCCTGCTTTCCTTTCTCTCTTTCCCTTAGTTTTACCTTTCCCGTTGTAGGAAGGTTTATGTGGCCCACGCCGCCCGGGCCTTACTGGAACGCGACCTGTCAGGAGAAGGATTATCTATGGATCATATTGCCTACATACATTTTTGACAAGACAATGACATGGATGGCCTTTCCGGATGAGTGATCAGACCAATGCCGGGGACACTTCCGAGGCAATTCGAACACATAGGACGAGACGTAGCAGTCCATTCACACACTCACTCTGAACAAGGCGAGGATGAGATGAAGATGATAATGAAGGCCAGATAATATCCGGAGGACCACAAGGGTCTAAACTTACACTAGATTCGTCTCACATGTGAGGGAAACCCCCAGAAATTACGTAACTTGTCCCGACCAGGATAAGCATGGTCTAATGCACTAAAGTGCACTCCAATTCTAGCCTATTAATACATTATTCTTTCTAAATTGATGAATGTGTTCAATTGTATTAGTAATTGTAGTTAAATTGTCGATAAATTGTAGTTAAAGAAATAGGGGTATAAAATTTAGACAAAGCTAGTTTCTTCTTACTTTCTTTCTTCTTCTTTTCTTCTTTTTCATAGTTTTACCTTTCCCTTTTAGGATTCAAGCGACCCAAGCCACCCGGGCCATACAGGGCCGCGACCTGTCGAGAGAGGGATTACCTCTGGATCACATACATACTTTTTTGACCAGACAAGTACATGGAGGGCCTCCCCGGATGAGTGATCAACCCAATGCCGGGGTCACCTCCGAGACAACACGAACACATAAGACGATACACACCATCACTCACTCAGAACAAGGCGAGGATGTTAATGACGGCCAGATGATATCCGGGGACCACAAGGGCCTAAAGTTAACTGACATTTGTCTCACAGGTGAGGGAAAACCCCGGATAAAACCTCACCTAGGTAACTTGTCCCGACCAGAATTGAACCCGGGCCCGCTGCGTGAGAGGATTGAACGCATCCCCTGAGCCACAGCGGTGGACCCAAAGTTAGTTTCAGAAGTGATAAATTCCGTAAAACGTTTAAGTTAATTGTAATAATAGGCTATTATAAACGTAACCTGTGACATGTAACACCTTGATATGAAATAATAATTCTATGGATAGTTTAAATTGATACAGGCCTATAGCAGAATTTTTTTATGGTTATGAAATAATTAATTAGGAACTCTTACATCTATCCTACAGAGCGTTTTCAGTTAACATTAAGGAATAGTCTGACCATACGTAGGCTACCGTTTTAAACGTGACGATACCGTTTTTGCCATTCCCGGTTTAATGAAATTTTCATTTTGTATCATTGTTAATGAAAATTATATTTTAATATTGGTAAAGTGTAATTCATTATTCGTAAGATATAGTTAAATTGTAGGGCCTATATCAGTTTCATGATTATGATTCATTCAGTATTCACGGAATAGCAGGGAATGTATTGAAATTTTTTCTAGTGTCGACTGTTGACTTATTTCACGTAATTTGCATTGCTTGTAAAAACAAACGTTTCCATTACATCTCTTACATTTATTTACGCATCACAAGGCTCTGAAATCAGCAACAATAGTCGGTCCGCTTTTTTTTCCCTACCTGTACATAATATCGTATGGTGTAGTGAAGGGCGTACTTCGATAGCAAAGTTATGTTCTGATATGATCGTCTTTTGTTGAGTATATGTGCGTCGATTATTTGAATTTCACACTTTTTAAGTTTTTATTTATAAAGCTTTAAGCATAAGCTTGCACTGTCAAAAAATTTCTCCCGGAAGAATTCAAATTTATTATAGTGAACAAGCAGTGTAGTGATAGAACGAAAGTGGTATGCAATCATTCTAATGCCCCTTTTCCGTTGCCCAGTTTTTCCATCTCTATGTTCCTATGATTTCGACCCAAGGTAATATGGTCAGCCTCCTTAGGAACGACTGTCCAGCAGACAGTATTATAAAAATTTCTGGGAGTTAATCATATTATAATTTTCTGTGGTGTTTTAGCACCCGTGTATAAATCTTTGTTATTGTACATGTATTACAGTATATGCAATAGATGTACAGTAGAGTCTCGATTAACCGAGTTAATGTGGACCTCAGCAACCTCGGATAATCATATTCTCGGTGGATGTACTAGGCCTACAGCAAAAGGGAAACAGGAAAATAGAATAAAAAATACGATCAAATTATGGAAGCAGCAATATCACTCTATTTACATGAAATAAAAATAATACAGTACACATACCTTTGAAAAACTAAAAAAATTAACACTAAAACGAAAATACGATCTCAATTTGCGATCTTCAGCGAATCCTTATTTTTATGTTTTCCCTTACTTTAGACTCGGATAATACGGAACCTCGGTAACCAAAGATCGGTTAATCGAGAAACCGAAGATCGGTTAATCGAGATCTACTGCTGTTGTAGATATATATTTGTGTCCCACAGATAGATTATTATTGTTTCTGATGATAAATTACGAGAATTTTTCTTTTGAAATATTTTCAAGTAATGTCAAAACAACAGTAATAGAATCAGGTAAACTGATGTAACAAAGTGCCAGAATGCTTTTGTTTACTCAGTAAAAAGTTAATTGCAATTATGATATGCAGGGAATAAGTTATTTTTGTTATCGTTTTCCGACTTAAGCTGCAGATCGCTTCATTAAGCAGGACTTACGGAAGAAAAGAAGTTTAAAGTTTGATACTTAACCTTAATTCAATCTCGTATACACTGATATAAGACATTCTTAAAATATGTCATCATTTCACAAAATACACTGGCGAAGAACTCCACTTAATGTATGTAGGCCTAATTATTTCAGAGTAATATATCTTCTGTATATAACAGTATTCAACTTGGTGAACGAAATAAACATCTGACTAGTTTGATAATCAAATGCGAAGGGATTTGTCATGGCCTATTGAAAATTCCAAAGCCGTAGGCCTATATGAACAATGTAAAACGATATGTTGTCAGGATAACAAATTTGCATTTGTTAAATTCATTATAATATATTACCATAAAAGGCACTGAATTGGGCATTATTCCAGTAAAGGCCAACCGATTTAGTCCAATATTAATAGACGTCTTCCCATGGACATTATAAAATGCTAGAGACATAAAATTTGATTAACTTACATCTTTTGGCCTGTGCGCACTTGTTCCAGTTTCATACGTGCAAGCAGCGGAAAAGTTCATTCGTAGTTAAAAGCTGTGCTGCTTTATCCTTTCTATTATATGTGATTAATCATTTTCATCTGGAACTTTGTTTTATCAGTTTACCTGATTTTATTTATTTTATTTTACTCTATTTTTTCTATACTATTTATATAATGAAAAATAACATTTTTCACGACTTAACTAATTAGTGGTACTTACGAATGTTGTTACCCTGGATCGTAAGTTGACATTCCCACACGCAATCGTGTTGCTATGTGCGGTAAGTGTTTCCGTGCGGTTATAAATTCACTTACGGCACATCATAATGCAAGCCTTAATGGACAAGGGCCCCCAGGACAAATATTCGGTTCGCATAACAACAAACACATGCGAATCACTTTCTGAAATAAACATTTATCTTCAAGAATGTATATACATAATTTTTTTAGGTAATATCTTAATTAATATAATTAAATTGATATGAATAATCATCGTGCAATAAATAGCATGCAATACTCATGCCGTTAGCACATAACGGATCTCGAAAATTGAAAAAACTCGGCGCAAGCGCCTCGATTTTTCAAACTCTTTCCTCGATCCGTATGCATCGCTTACGGCACTTGTATCGCAATATACTATTTTTTTATTAGGAAATATTGGTGTTGGTAAGTTAAATGACACAAACAACTTGCCTTTTCAATAAACCGATTCGGCTGAATACTTTTAATTTAAACATTTAATGTTAAATTTTGGGTAAATTATTCATCATCAGATGACTCAAAACTGAATAATCAATAAAAGTTTTAATTGATGTAACATAATTATTTTCTTGTATTGACAATTGAAGGCACGGTAAAACTTTTTTTGATTCCTAAGAGTTCTTAAATTTTATGTGAAATAAAATAATTATATTTTAACATGCTATATGAGGAAAGTGGGGTTACGGTCGTGTGAAGAAGGTAAGATGTGGCAATGTGTTTCACTATATCTTGCAATACGTTTGTATGTTAATCGTGGAACTCCTTGTGGTGGCATATAGTTGTCGCCATACTGTTAACACCGCTCTGAGCTTGTAGTTTGCACGGCGTGCGACTTTCTGCTCTTCCTAAATAACACTTAGCACGTAATTTTACAAGACAAGTAATCCTCTTACAGTTCAGTCCAACTTTGCAGAGGTGATATTGAGAGTACTACTCTATGTAGGGGTGTCCATCTTATGCTCAAGCTTAAACTCTCACTGAAGCTACGTTAAAATAGCTCACTCAGTAACCTATATTTATATTTGCATTCTGAGATCTTCAGGATGTCTCCTCTGTCTGTAATATGGATATTATTTCGGTACCCAATTTCCTTTTTTTGGGCCTTATATGGATCACTGTGCATTGTGAGAAAATTGCCGTCAATGAAGCAATTTTTTATTAATGACTTATGCCTGTTGCTCACGGTCAAATTGTTTCGTTAAATTTATTGTACAACTAATTTAACCAAACGTGTAGCCAAACGCCTCTTGTTAACGGTCAAATGAGTCATCAAATGCATACTAGCAAAAGATTCTCCCTCTGTGTACGAAATTTCGCAACATCGTAGTATTACCCTGCCACCTAGTGGTAGACTCCTGTACTCTAAATTTTGAGCCACTCATAGTCTGCTGCTAATGGTAGTTTTTTGTATCGTTTACATTAAAAGACAACAATTATCCAGATTAATTGGGATGGGATAAGATCACATTATTAAGATAATTTACAAAACTTATAAATAATTTATTTCAGTGTTATGATATTTTCGAAAGACAAATATAAGGTGCAGTTTAAGCTCCGTCCACTCGATATTCACATGTTGTTTCTCAGCGCAGCATGGCGACAAACTATCCTTGTATATTGTCGCCGACACTCCCGACCATACCAAATATTAAAAATGCGGGAGTGCCCCTTGTACCAAATATTAAAACTGCGAGTGTGTCCCTTGTACCTAATATTAAAAATTCGAGAGTGCCCCTTGTACCAAATATTAAAAATTCGAGAGTACCCACAGGTTTGCCTTGTATCCAACAGTTTGTCAGCCTGTTTATCCTCGAAGAATTCGCTAGATCGTGGTATAAAAGGAAGTGCTTCGCTGGGGGAGGGCTATTTCTCATGCGACGATGCACCTTATATTTGGTTTTTCCCATGATTTTATTAAAGGTGACCTTTAAATCTGCCGAACATTAATACTTTAGCTAATTATAATTATTATTGCAATTTTATAATTTCACATCCTGTTATAAGATTTCCTTTGCCCTGTGTGAATTTTTCATAGAAAGCAAACAATGCGTGAAGCCTTGAAATATTAAAATCATACATTGTTTACGATCATTTAAAATAATTATGAAAAAAATTACTATACCAAGAATCGAACCCGAGACCTCTAGCACCACAGTCTAGATTGCTACCACGAGGCTATGAAGGAATGATGGAAGCAAGCGTGAATCGTGCGTATACAAGTACGGCTCCTATGTCATCCCGCTTCGAATTTTCATTTCGTTTTTGTATGTCAACGAGTCATGTTCTCGTCATGTTTTTTATACTAATCCGTTCGGAATAACGGTATCTACACAGGCATATACAAATGCTATTTTGATGGAGCTGCAATGCTAGGAAATGAAGAATATGTGAGAAAGGAAAATGGCTGCACTTGCAATCTTGTAGCTTGCAGGCAACAAGTTCTCCACATTACCGCCGGGGGCGCGGGCAGTTCACGTTCGTTGCGCTGATTGGCGGGTTCGACAAACGATTTGCTGGAATTAGAACAAGTCCTATATGCCGATGCGAATAACCAAACGTTTGCCCAAAGGCGAATTTGACCGTTAGCAATACCCACTTGTTGAAAAGTGCTAGTTGTGCAAGAAATATAACGAAAAATTTGACCGTGAGCAACAGGCAGTAAATATGTGAAAAGAAGAGCGGCTATCAGTTTTTATCCCGGTCATTTCAGGCTTAATACATGAGCTCTTCGGAATACAAACAGTAAGGCCCAAGGTTAAGGCACAAGAAGACTTGGGATTGATCACGGAGTAAGCCTTTTTTTCTTTATTTTACCTTTTCCTTGCTATTCCGTATCATTCGCGGTATTTTAAGTATCTCATTTTTTTTTAATAATTTCCATATAAAGTATTACATAAGTAAATTCCATAAACATGCAGTATTAAGTAATCGGTTTTGGTTGTTTCAGTACGGTTTTCATTATGTTTTTATCTGTGTTCATTAAACATTATAGGACATGGAGATAACTGGTAGATGATCCTAATCTATCTATTGTACCACTAACTGTCTGTAGATATTCTAAAGTAAGATATGGGAAATGTAGAGTAAGACTAATATTCATGGTGGCCTAATCTAATCATCCAAGGGGAAATCTGTGTCTTAATTAATTCTAAGAATCAATACAGTGGGTTATGAGGAACCATATCTAAGAGGCGCGTCCAGAAAGTAAGTTTCCCTGGAACCGTTTAGAGAAACAAAACACAATTTCATGAAAATCTTAATTGCAACAGATACAGCAAGTGTTCAGCTATTTTTCAGCATATTCGCCAGCGGAATTGATACATTTGCCATACCATGTGACCAACTTTTTAATGCTTGTCATAGAAGTCTGCCGCCTGTGTGACAACCATGTCTGCCTCTTTCATTCTCTGTCATTTCTTGAGGTGTAGGAAAAGATTAAAATCATTGGGAACGAGATTCGGGCTGTAGAGTGAATTTTTAAACACCTCCGACCAAGTCTCCCACGGAAGTTCGGGTGGGAAGAGTTTAAACATCCAACCAGCCCGAATCTCGTTCTCAGCGATTTTAATCTTTTCTTACATCTCAAGAAATGACAGAGAATGAAAAAGTCAGAGATGGTTGTCACACAGTGGTTCAAATCCCAGGCGGCAGATTTCTACGACACAAGCATTAAAAAATTGGTCACACGGTATAGAATATGTCTCAATTCGGGTAGCGAATATTTTGAAAAATACCTGAATACTTGCTGTATCTGTTGCAATAACGATTTCCAAGAAATTGTGTTTAGTTTCTGAAAACGGTCCCAGGGAAATTTACTTTCTGGACGTGCCTCGTATTATTATGCCAATTTTTTTCTTTTGATATTGTGTTAGTCTTTTTCGAATGATGGTGTTCTCTGGCACCTTATATTGCAAAACCGTGAAAAAACCGGCTGACAATGTACTCAACTTGTTCAAATGTTATTATATGTACGAGTACAATTATTGTAATTATTCGCGGCGCTAGCGAACCATTAATTGAAATTATTTTCAGAGCTCTTCCCGCGTTCCATGGGAAAGCGACGAACCTACTGCGAATCACCAGCTGTCATCACCAGACCTAAGTATTTTGTATGAAGGCTTGCTAATATGTGATATATCACAGCCCATCAGCATAACGTTAACTCTAATATATTATAATAGGGTCCACAAATTCTTTATATTAAAGTTTAACTTGTAACTAATAATACTAATGATAATAATAATAATAATAATAATAGTAACACTAAAATAATATTGATAATAATAATAATATTGATATTATTTTATATAATATTATTACATTTATAATATATATATATTATATACAATAAATAATATATTATTATTATTATTATTATTATTATTATTATTATTACTGTAACCAGACTAAGACAAATGTACAAATACCCAAAGTGTATACATATTTATATACATAATGTTCTATATATTTATATATACATATATATTGATAATTTAATTTATCAAGTTACGTTTTAATTTATTATCACCTCTGCTGATGAAAATGTTTCGATTATGTACCATACTCTTTACTTACTGGCCCAGAATATCCTGTAAAAGAAGTATTTATTGTCGCTCATAAAAATGTTATGAAATATATAAATAAGACCTTTAATGAATGTTAATTTTCACTTGCTTTTATGAAAACAAAACTCATTTGGCAAATAGCAATAGTGAAAACCCTCAGAGATCTACTTAAAAATGTATTTATTTAAAGTGTCTGTTTAATAGAACATGCAGTACAACAGTGACGAGTTATTATAATAAACGCTATAGCAATGTTATATTGGCAGCAATTTTGTGACATAGAATGCTTTTGCCATGTTTACGGCTGATGGCAAACTTCTCCGACTAGCGAACTGAGACTAGGGATTTAGCGTCCCCTCCGAGATTAAACCGAAACCAAATTAAACGAACCTGAGGAAAAGAACAAACACGGAGTGTAGCTGATAGCATAAAACTTATGAATTTATTTGATTGTGAGGCCCATTTTGACCTCCTCCTGTAGATTCACATCTATATGCTTATGACGAGAAGACGGATGTTCACTGACTTGTGGATTTAAATTCATCAACCTATACGCTATTCTCTTTCAAAATGTGTTCGTAGGTGGTTTTTAATTTCCATACCTGTATGGTAGGTATCATGGTCACAAGAAGTTTGACCCTGGAATTCGATGTCGAGTTTTCAATTCCCCAGAATGCAAAACATAGTATTCAAAACCATGTACGTGTCTCTGAAGAACTTAACTTGAAAACGAAAACAAACAAGAATCATAGTGAAACGAAGTTATTTTTAGTTGAATATATTTTAGGTATATAGTACGATGCATGCTATCCACTTTGTCTTACTCTTACAACCACTTTGCATGAGAGAATGTAGTTTTCTGTTAATTTTGTTTAAATTTTGTACTCAAGCTGTATATTACTTTAATTTTTTTTAAGTTAAATTTTTTAATATAATTTATTTATTTTAAGAATAACGGTTATTTTTAAATCTAAACTGCCAGGATTAGCGTAAGTCACTATGCTACTAACATTTTTAACTCCTTGACGCTGCATCCCTGAAAAGACTAGACCTACCATCCGTGTCATCTACCATAGGCAGTTTGCAGAATCAGAATCGGGGACATGTAGTCAGCATACCGACACCCACGACCGTTATTAATGGTTTCCGCGATACGTACCTCGCTACTAAGGAAACAAAAATTAAATTTTATTTCTATTTCTTTATCACATATTGTAATTAACCAATGTTATAAGACTGTTTTGTAACATGTCTAGTTTTTACTGGTGGAATGGAAGAGCATCCCTTGTGACCTAAAGTTAGTTT